>CM060868.1:8162643-8802350 GCA_030737845.1 Acorus calamus
AACACCCGTTTGATTGTATAGGTGGCGTTCATTTATTGGATGGAAACCATGTTTCCTGTTCCCATGGGAAACAGGGAATCCGAACCCGTCAAAACAAGTCACGCGTCTTCACCATGATCCAACATCTGTTCTTGTCAGTCCCCTCCTCCATCCAAACGAGGAAACCGGTCAATTCAAATTACCCGAGCTCATTAAATCTGCATTATGATGGAGTCGGCTAGGCAGATCATATCCAACTGATCCTACCTTATTATAACCGATCACCCAGACAAGATCACTTCCCACCGAATCACAAATGGTTATGGCCATTGGTCAAACCAACAAACCCTCCTCACACAAAGAAAAAGAAGTTAAGACATTCATCCAGCTATTCTGGAACAGCATATTCCTCAAATATTCTGACAACTTGCAAACATTGAAAAATTCCAAATACCTCCACTGAACGATGATTTCACCCGTCCCATAGTCAATGCTTGAGGATAGAAAAATGACAGTAATACCAAAAACATTTCCAACATCTTTCCTATCAAAAAATTTATTAGAAAACTTGCAACCTCATACCATTATGAAACAGTCCATATGTCACCACAAAAAAAATGCACACACAAGACACAAAAATGCATCTCCAAAGTCACTGATATGAGACCTGTGTTTCTTTATCATATAATGAAACCTGATTGATGGGTCTCTACAAGCGCACTTATACGCAGCAAGATTACTTCTTTTTTTAAAGCCTGTACCAGGTTTGCATTGTTAGCATTATTGAACGGTGACAGGTAACCATTTCCCTTGGTTGATCAGTATTAACACAGAAATAAAAAACACCACCATCCATCCCCTTTACAGGCTGTGCACTGCAGTGAGAGATGGCGCTTGATGCTCCTTCCAAGCCCTTACCCTGTCAAATCAGCAGAAGATGTCAATGCCGGTACACTAGATACGTATTTCTAAGGCACTAATAAACTCGGTCCATTTTGCAGTCAGTCTCATTTACAGTCGCCACATAACTAATGTGGTATATGAAATCGCTTAACGCAACATATACACTACCATGGTAGTATATAATTTATCATGAAAAACATAAAAATATGCATTCCTTTCATGCAATTATGTACTTCATTAGCCAAGTATATAATTCAAAAGATAATCAAAATGTGTGCAGGGCTATAACGTTGCTTCAAAAAGGACTGAGCATAACATTTTCCATTTGTATATTACTGGAATAGGATTGGAGGGATGCACATGCAATGTAATTCAATAAATCAACATGTACATGCATTGGCACAAATGGATCAAACTGACACTTCTGCTCATTTTCTTTTGGGGACACAAGAATCCTGGGCCTAGAGATGCTATGGATTTCAAAGTGTTATTTTTCCCATAATAATACAGATGAGAACTTTATATCTTTAGTTACATTTACAACAACGATGCAAGTCTAAGATGATCCTTTTAGCTTCTTCAGTGTTTGCAATTTCACCAAATCATGTCACACCCTAGAGAGATCAAAAAACAATAGTACATGTAATAATTTATCAGAAAAGATATTGAAATCTTCAAATTTTTATCATTAGATTGGCTATTCCCATACTCACAAAGAACAAAGGAAGTGACTTGGACAAAAAGAAACAAAGTGGCTTGGAGTTGCATAACTCGTTTTGTATCCGCTACCGCAAAACAAAGCTCGTTGGGAAAGTTCAGTATTTGCAAGCTCGCTAACCTCATGTCATAGGTTTGACAATATCTATACCCACCCACCTTTAATAATAATCATATCGACTCTCAGATGACCAGTTTTGCCAGTTTGGGTTCTTGAGAGGGGCAGTCAAGTGAGTCTAAAGTAACTTCATTGGGGATTACTGATGTAAAATCAACTGTGAGTGCTTTGTTTATGTACAAAGTAGGAACATGATCAATATACATATAACAAAAATGAGCAGATCAAGGTGCATGGAGATCTAAAGATGGAGAATCCAGAAGAGTTCGATAGCATATGTGAGACAAGGTCAGGTGGATATTATGCCTAACCCACAATGGGAGCTACCTTAGAGCTATACATACCAGGTAAAACAAAAGTAACCACAGACAGCAATGTTTATCTCACATGTATGCAGGTGCAAATACTATTACTGAAACACAAACTGTTAGTTATATATACACTTATCTCCTTACCTTTTAATAATAAGAGCTTGGTTGACCACTTCTAGAAATATATCTTCGAAATTTCTGACTTGGATACTCCACTATTTCATAATCATATGGTCGTCTGGTGGAACCCTGGTGAAATAATGAAGTCAGCACATACACTATGAGTAAAAGCAGAGTTGCATTGTTAATTATATGAATTAACAGACCTCGAGTACTCATCATATCTGGACACACTGTCCAAAGGATAGTCAGTTTCACCTCTAACATTGACCTACTACTTCTAACACGCCTGGGGAGAGAGCTTGATGTCACAAAGGGATAATCCTAGAAATAGAATGTCAGTGACAATATATCCAAGCAAAACAAAAATATGGTGCCCAAAGATCACAGTAGACTGAGCCACTTACTACAGAAGAATATGGCCGTTTTGATCTGGAGCTCACAGAGTATTCGTGCAGATCCGGTCTACTGGTCTCGTAATGATCAGACACTGGATAATACATATCTTCGGGGTATATCCCTTGTGACTGGTAATAGGCAGCCTGCCGATTCTGATACCCACCCAATGTACGCCTACTCGATGGAGATCTCTCCAAGTAGACGTCCCTGGATCTGCTGCGAGCAATATTTGAAGCTGGAATGCGATCTTTCAATTCAGTTTTAAGTTATAAAAGAAATAAAACCTCCAGGCATTTGTTCCATGAGATAGATTAGCTCACCGGAGACTTCCCTTACAGATTCCCTCCTAGATCGATCCGTAAATCTCTCTCTTGGGAAATCCACCGACGGTCTGAAATTGTCCCCTCTAACTGAGTACAGACGACCACCGATGTATCTACTGCCACGGCCCTCAACATATGATTCATGATTTCTGTTTGACCTTACAGGGTATGATTCAGTCTCATATTCTCGCAGTCGTCTCCCGCCTGAATGGTCACCAGTGTAGCCTCTCCTACTATTCATCATTTGCGATGACCATTTTGGTAAGGGTTTTTTAAGAGAAGCCTTCACTAAAATCTGTGAATCAGGCACATGACAGCATTAGCTAGGAAATAAAAAAAAAGGGTCAGATTTGGTTAACCAATATTGAGACGAAGAATATAATAATTCCAACCTTAACAAATAAATACCTTTTGAGACCCATTACCAAGGCCATCTTTGTTGACCTTCTCAATGCATTCAAGTGCAGCTTCCCGAGTTTCGAAGTAAACAAAACAAAAGTCATTGCGTTTGGCAGTGGGCATATTGCACGCAAGCTGAATGCTTCGAATTTCACCGAACTTCTTACATTCCTCATGCACTTTATCTTCATCCCAAGTCCCAGGTAAACGATCCAAGAAAACAGATTTGACCTGTAGTGGAGGCCCTTAGGTCAGCCATGACTTTAGGCTAAATTCCTGTCAGTAGAAAGCGAGCCAATAATTTCTCTAGAGAAAGCATACTCGATTATAAGGGCTACATAAGGTCCAACCTTCCAAAGAGCCATTTCACAGGGATTTTTTAAATCAATGACCACCAAACAAAAGAAATATTCCATCTCATTCACTACACCAGCCTTTAACTGCAAAGGGTAGCTAAAAATTCAACAAAACCAAGAAAACAAAAAGTTTAACAAGATGGAGCTTTGGACGGGAATATGTGCTAGTTTTGCAGAAAAGGAATTCCAACAAAAGGAAAAGTGATGTTTTGAATGAATGGAGAAAAAAACTTTTTTCTATTGAATTGAACCAGTTTTATAATAAATGTCAACTTGACATTGACCCACCTTAAGGATTTGGTCAAAGCTTCGGGCTAAAGCCAGTTGACATGTAAGTTGTAGGGTGGCCCATGAGTCATAATAATTAAAAATAAAACTGGGATTTCTGGTCAAGGTTGGTTGGCAGTTCCTTACACACAGGTCCAAAAGGAAAAGCAAATGTAAATAGAAGAAAATGCCCCATTATACATTACACATATGGAAATGCCAGGAACAGAACACAGGCACAAAACCGAAAACAATAAGACTATTTTGACCAACATAAATACTTAAGCATCAGCAATGCGGGTCTTATAACCCCAGTGATACCTCCTTTATCATATCCTCCATAAGAGATACAATTATCCCACTTATTTAAGTATGCTTAGTAGGAAGGCATGGAAAAAATTAAGGATTAAATAAAAAAAACAACCTTATTGCATGTCCTCAACCACACCCCCCCCCCCCCCCCCCCCAACTCCCCAAAAATAAATGGTGCCAGACAGTCTGGCAATGGGTGTTAATAAGAATTGTATTAATATCTATACTCTAGCAATATGAACTAATATACAAAGTTTACCAATAAAAAACAATTTGTTACCTCTGTAATTTATGGCAGATAAAGAAAAAAAACATAATGAAGGATGAAGAACTCTATCAAAGTAATTATCATGTTTATAAAAACAACCAAAGAATGAGATTCCACACACACACACACACACTATATATAATAATAATAATAATAATCAGATCCAGTGGAGTGGGGAGAACTTAAACCTGGGCCATGACCTCCTCATCTGGCTCACAAGCAGACATAGAAAATGAAACCACCGCCCTTGCATCTGTACCAAAAAATGCATCTTGTCTTTGTAATTTGATACAACCAGCCACAGCATCCATATGGGAGCGAAAATCCAGAAACGCATAGCCTCTGTTCATTCCTTTCATGTTAGGGTCATTCATCAAATGGACTTCCTCAATCTTCTCTAACCCCAAAGATTTCAGCTTTTCTTCAAGCTATACAAGAGGAATATGGGTGAGGAAAAGTAGGGAAAACTTGTCGTGTCCACTACCAGAAAAGAAAAACGGAGGAGAAACGAGGAGGATGAATTATGCCGCACCATTTCCTTTGTCCATGATTTGCATATGTTTCCAAGATGGAGGGTTACATTGTCATTGCTTTTCATTACTCCACAAAGCTTGCCGTTAACCTAAAGAAAAAAGAAGATAATTTGAACAAAAAAGATTGATGACTTAGCTATGGAAATTCCTATAGGTTTAAGGAAAGATAAAGAGAGGCCAGTCCTCTTCAAAAACTTACTCAAATTGCAGAATATCCACTGTGATGTATGAACCAGCACAAATATAGTATAAATAATAAAGTAAAACAATAATAGTAATATATATAAGCAAGAGAGTCAAACCACACTCTTAATAATTTGAATGGAATAATGAACAGGAACCAACAGATCATTGAACTATGTAGACTAAGACATCCCATTTTTCCTTTCCTAAGATACACTAATAACCCTTTATTAATTCAGTTTTCAAAACAAAGCATTAAAAAAAAATTATGCCACCCATCAAGTATTAATAGAAGAAGAAATTCTGGTAATATTATGAGAAATGCCTGGGGAAATTCTCAAGGATATTACAAGTTTCCAAATTCAAAACAATACATCTCAGCCAAGTCACATTAATCCATATCCTATGACAAATTCATGGATCAAGATAAGGGTTCACCGTGTGCACTTTCAAGTATGCAAAATCCAGAGACTGCACTACAAGAGTTCCTTGTTGTGAAATTTAATCTATAACCACCCAAATGAGGAAAGGCAACTAAGGAATATTTTTTTAATTAAAGCATTATTGAAAACAGTGTCATCATTATAAATTATTATAAAATGCTATATCATAAATTCAGATTATGAAATTCAGAGATCCCTAGACTTTTGTTCTGCAATTCATATAGATGTGGTTGATGGCTCAAGAGTTGTCAAATGAATGACTTTTCACATTTTAAAATTTATTTATTTACCATAGAAGAAGTGAATTACAAAACCATATGGAAAGAATTGCAATAATTACTGATCCTTTCATATATATCTCCTCTTTTTTTCCATGTAGAAGGTAGGATGTCACAAGATTCTATTAAAGGAATCGTAGACATCCAAAATGGAGAGACAAGGTATCCCACCAAAATGCAATGCAAGCGCTACCAAATCTCAAACATATGTTGCTTACAAAAAAAACACAAAAACAAAGAAAGTGTAATCCCTATCAAGAAGCGTAAGTTGACCTTTCATGTTACATCTTCTCCATGCCCATAAGTTTTCCACCTTTGTCCCCTTTCTAGTTCAGGCTGTAGAAGTGCTCCAAACCTGTTGCACTATATGAAACTCAACAGGTTTACCCCAATACATGCCCAATAACACACCCCCCCCCCCCCCTCTATTCACCTGCACAAGGATCTTGCTCTGATTCACAAGCCTTCTGAGGGGACCTGACTTTCCAAAATATCAATGAAATTATTGGTGGTTCCAAACTTTCAAGGTCATTCTCATCTGGACAGCTATAAAGGACAGAGAAAAACGATTTAACAGAAATCATTTCCAGATCCTCCTCTTACTCTATATGATCATCCAAATCTTAATTATTCTGTGTGTCTCACAGCCGCCCCAACACGCTCTCAGCTTCCAAGAACTCCTAATATATAATGTCCCTCCAATTTATCCCAAAAAACTAGTGATTGTAACTACAGTTCAAATCCAAATACAACAACTTCAAGAACATCAACCTTTCTCTAGTTTTGCATCCGTCAATCAATAAACCCAACACTGAAAACAGTATCTGTAGTTTCACTCAATATTCAAAATGTCGGAATCACGGATAAAGGAATAAATGAAAACCAATTTCACCTATCAAAAGCAACTCTCACCTTAACAGTCCTGAGTTCCTTGATCGCCCGCCTCGCCTGTTCGACGGTCGCGAACTTCACAAACGCAAACCCTCTGCTCCGTCCCGACCTCTCCCTCACGAGCCTCACCTCGTCCACCTTCCCGACCCTCCCCAGCGCCTCCACCAGATCATCCTCCGTCGAATCCCTATCCAGACCCCCCACGAACACCTCGTAGTCCCTCGGCCTCCACTTCTCCTTCTCCACTCCCTTCAATCGCTCCTCCCCATCGACGACCCCTTCGTCTTCTTCTTCTTCTACTTCCACCTCCACCTCTTCCTCGACTTCCTCCTCGACTTCTATCTCTTCTTCCACGTATTCCACTTCTGATTCTTGCTTCGATTGATCTTCGACAATGGGGGCGACCGATGGTTGGGGATCTTCCATGGCTCCGATGGAGGATGTTAGTAGAATTATAGGGTTCTTTTATAATGATCGAATTAGTCAGTGATAGTGTTGGGGGTGGTGAGGGTTTAGATGGGAGATTGGGTAAAATCATGGGTCACGGATAACCCCACCAATCCTGTTAACCATTCCGATCACCACACAAAAATCTACTATTAGGTTTTATTTATCACAGCCATAAATTTCAAAATTAATGGATGAAATATTAGCTAATAATTGGATGGATTATTAACCATTATTTGACTGAATTATTAATGACATTTGGTTAATTTGAAAATAATTTTTTAAAAGAAACGACATATAATTCAATGTTTTTATCAAAATCATCGAATTGGGTGGCGATGCTACTATCCAATTCAAGCAAACTTACATTCACCTAGGGACTAGGTAAGAATGGCTATTGACAACCTAGTCATAGGCTTTACTCTTATGAATGCGCTTGTCCAAAATCTCTATGAAGGCCAAACTTACTCTACATTATTCTTTTAGCCCTCGTTTGGAATCGGTATAACCCCCGGATAACTTCAGATAACCCCTGATAAGTATTTTGAAGTTTTTGTTTACCCCGGATAATCCCAGATAAATTATGTCAGAATAAACCTTGATAAAGTGGTATAGGAATTCCAATCAACCCCTATAATAAAAGTTATCCTAGGTTATTCCACCTAAAGAATATGTGGGCCCACTGTTAAATCAACTGTCATCATCTCTTATAAATCACATGTCAAATCAACTATCATTACTTTTTTACCTTTTATAAATCCTTATCCATACTTTATTCACATTTTACCCAAACAACAAAACATTTATTCTTACGTTTACCAACGAGAATAATTCAAAATACAACCAAACACAAAATCACTTTATCCTTATTTATACTCACTTATGCTTAGATAAATCTATACCCTAGAATAAAATCTATCCCTGTTCCAAACGGGGGGTTAGGGTGAAGAGAATTCATTCTCGAGTTTGAACTTTCTTTGTCAAAGGAATAACCATGGTAGGGAATAAGACATCGAATGTTGAAAACACCTAAAGTTGTGATGACTCGAAAGCTTAGTTGATATGCGTTGTTGTTAATCTTGTGGAGGATCTCACAAGGACCAATCTTCCTCGCTTGTATAATATCAATACTTAGTGATGAGGCCCATATGAAATTGCCAACCTCAAAAGAAGCAATTCGATGGTTCTTTTTGGTGGCTGCTTGATAGCGTGCATTATAGGCTTGAATATGTTGATGAACTTCTTCATGGATTAATGTCGAGCCAACCCTTCTGTGATATAATGTGCCTTGAAATGCTTTGACAACTAAGTGAGATAAAAGAACCCATTTAGATTGGAACTGTACACAATCTCAAGAGCACAATCCATGAAACGATTGATAGAGCGATTGAACACAATGGATTACCAAAACTTCTGTTCATCAATTTGAGAATGATATGTATTGCTGAAGCAAAGTATGGTTGATAAAAATCTCCATAGGGTGTACTAGAAGTGGCTCATGAACTTAGTGTCTCGATCTAAATTAATATAATGTGGCACTCCATGAAGGTGAACAACCTCCTTGAAATGAAAACACCAACATGGAAAGCATCCATGACCTTCTTGAAAGAGATGAAAATGTGTCATTTTTGGGAAACGATTAACCACCATGAACAACAAATTAAATCCCCTAGGTGTACAGGGAAGATCAAACACAAAACTCATGCTAATGTCTTGCCATGGGGAGAGAGGAACTGAAAGCATTGAAAACTTAGCACACACCGCATCGATTCACGTATCATGCAATATGTCTCAACAGAGATGGGTCCACACCCTGTCATGCCTGAGATGTCCTTTGCTATGGGTACCCTAGATGGTCTTCTGGCGGAGATAGCATTCAGTAATACAAAATCGAAGACCATGGAAGAGGTATTCATCCTGGATAGAGAAATCAAAATGTTGAGCCTGCACCACTTCATCCCATAAAAAAACTTGAAATAAGGATCAATGGTATAGAGTTTCTGTAGGCCGACCATCAAATTTGAGAATTGAGATCTGCAAAGTAGATAGTAGCAATTTTGTTCGATTAAGTGAATCAACTACCTTGTTGAGAACGTTGGATTTGAGATATGTTGAAGGCTTTCTTTGTTGCTGCAACCCAATAAAAAAATATGTCCCCTCATGTAGTCTGTGATAGGGGTCATCAAATTGCTAAAATTTTGAACAAAATATCGATAGAAAAAAACATCTTATGGGAGCTTCTCGCATCACAAGTGATTGAGAAGATAGTCAATCCACCATTGCTAGTACTTTTGCGATCTATCTCCACACCTTGTGTTGAGATAACTTATACCAAGAAGGCTACATGGTCCGTGAGAATTTTACTTTTGCTGTACACATATGTCAAGCATTTGGAGTAATTCACTCATGTCATTCACGTTGTAGATGAGAATGTCATTGGAATACACCGCTATGCATCAACCAAGTAATGATTGTACGATATACATCATGAAGCGCTTGAATGTAGTTGGGTTATTGCACATGCCAAGAAGCATCACTAGCCAGTCAAATAGTCCATCAAGTGCCTTGGATGTTGACATCTATTCATCCCCGAGGCGGATCTAGATTTGATGGTAACCGCTCCTCAAATCAATTTTTGAATGATTTGTGATCCAGCCAATTGATCCAACATATTATTAAGACAAGAAAATAAAATGATAAATTTCTTTGTTATCTTGTTGATTGCATGTACATTCTCCATGAACCATATTTCTTTGGAGGTAAAGATGGCTAGTACAATGCAAGGAGATAGACTCTCTTGAATCAAACATTGATAGTAGTTTTCACACGTCATTGAAGCTCACTTCTCTCCTATGGATTCTGTCATAGTCTATTGGGTAGAATGTTTCCTATTTACTGGTGTAGATGATGCTGGATGGACCCGCATGGGGGGGGGGGGTGCTGCTTCGTCGACGACTCTTAATTTGTGCATGACATCCTTGTACTCGTCCAGAAGGAACTATACCTCCATTGGAGCATTTAACGCTTTCACACCTCTAGTCTATACTAGTGCATAGATCACATTGAATTCTTTTGCCTCATCAAGGAAGGAAGCCTCTATCAACAATATTGTAACAAGCCTGCTTCAGGATTTTGATTAACAGGAATAACAGGTCGTGTAGGGAGATGATAAACTTTAATTTCATCAAGGAAGGAGTAACGATTGCTTTGACCATCATGAATCACCTCATTATCATACTCTCATAATTGACTGAGGAGAAGGTGACAACATCACCACAGTCTTGATAGATGAGATATATGATTTTAGAAAAAAATAAAAACATGTGACATCTATGTTTTGGATTGTAAAAAAAAATAAAAAAAGAAGGGAATTTTGTAATTTTAAAAAGAAGTTCACCATATTAAAGTTAAAGTCTATGAGAATCTCATTCCTTTTAGTGAGATTTTAAAATGATTTTTTCCTTTATTTTTCTCTCTCTAATTTAACAAAATTCTATGACTTGTGAAAATATTTACAAATCCTTATTAAAATCGAATAACCTGTGATATTTTATCAACAATAAAGAGTCTCAATTGCATAACATTTGATCTTTTGTTTACAAATTGATCTTTCAATCGAAGAACACTGAACTTTTATTGAAATAATGTGTTGATTGAATAACCAATGATTTAGAAATCCATGGATAAGGTCCATGAAAATCCTAGTAGACTAACCCCTAAAATGGATTGAGTGTGACATTTTTTTTTTCAAACACTGTTACACTCATTTTTTTATCATCTAAAATACAATCCTAGTTAGAAATTTAATGAAATATATACATTGTTAAACAATATATATATATATCTTAAATTATTTTTACAATCATTAAAAATGGGTCAGTCAATTCAAATTGATTTTTTTTATCAAAGCATATTTAATTAAACTATATATATAAAAAAAAAAACCTGAGGGTGCCAAATTTTCCTTCTATTCTTCCCCTTCACAGCCTACACCACAGCCCGAAAACAACAGAAATCAAATCACCACCCGCCACCACCACCCCACAACAATAATGCTCCGCCGCCTCCTAAACCACCTCCCCCGCCCCTCCCTCCACCTCTCCCTCTCCCGCTCCCGCCACACGGTCCGCGTCCTCCCCTCCCTCTCCACCCCTCCCATCTCCCTCTCCGACCTCTCCTCCATCTCCTCCCGCTCCGACCTCCTCTCCTCCTTCACCGTCACCCCTCCCATCGACCCCTGGCCCTCTTCACTCCCCCCCTCCCGCCTCGCCTCCCTCATCCGCCGCCAGCGCGACCCCTCCCTCGCCCTCCGCGTCTTCCTCCACGCCTCCGACTTCCACTCCCCCTCCCCCTATCCCCACACCCCCCTCACCACCCACTCCATCCTCTCCAAGCTCTCCCGCGCCCGCGCCTTCCACCTCCTCGAACCCCTCCTCGTGCGCCTCAAGCTCTCCCGCCCCGCCGCCCCCCTCTCCGAGGCCTCCTTCGTCGACGTCATCCGCGCCTACGGCCTCGCCGGCCGGCCCGACTCCGCTCTGGGGGTCTTCTCCGACATGAAGGACGGGTTCGGCCTCGGCCCGACCGTCCGGTCCTTCAACGCGCTCCTCCACGTCATGGTCCAGAACCGCCGGTTCCGTCTCGCGCGGGACCTGTTCTTCGATTCCAAGGAGAAGTTCGGTGTCGCCCCTAACGTGGTCACGTGTAATGTGTTGATCAGCGCGTTGTGCGAGAATGACGAGTTGGGTTCCGCGGAGAAGGTGATCGACAAGATGCCGGAGTGGGGTTTGGCGCCGGATGTTGTTACATACACGACGCTCGTGTGCGGGTACTGCGGGCGGGGAGACCTTGAGAAGGCGAGGGAGGTGTTTGAGGAGATGGTGAGGCAGGGGTGGGTCCCTGATGAGACGGCGTACACAGTAATGATTGATGGGTATTGTAGGCACGGGAGGGTGTTGGATGCTGTGAGATTCATGGACCGGATGGAGTCCGACGACGGAATTCTTCCCAATGAGGTGACATATGGGGTTGTGATCGAGGCATATTGTAGGGAGGGGAAGCCCGGGGAGGCTCTTAGTTTGATGGAGGAGATGCTAAGTGGGAAGTACGTGCCGGACGCACCCCTGTGTTTCAAAGTCATTGACTTGCTTTGCCGGGTGGGGAGGGTTGATGAGGCTTGCGAGCTGTGGGGAAAGCTGTTGAAGAAGAATTGTGTGCCCGATAATGCCATCACGAGCACGCTCGTGTACTGGCTCTGCAAGGCGGGGAAGGTCTGGGAGGCGAGGAAGATTTTTAAGGAGTTTGAGAAGGGCTTTGTCCCGAGCTCTTTGACTTATAGCGCATTGATTTCGGGGTTGTGCGAGTGTGGGGAGCTTCAGGAGGCGGGGAGTCTGTGGGACGAAATGGTTGAGAAGGGATGGGCACCGAGCACTTTCACTTATAACGCACTCATGAAGGCGTTTGTAAAGTCGGGCAGTGTAGGGGATGGGATTAGGCTTTTTGAGGAGATGTTGGAGAAGGGGTGCATGCCTGATTGGTCTACGATTGCGACCCTAGTTGATGGGATCTATGGGTCGGGAAAGGAAGATGAGGTTGATAGGGTTGTTAAGATGGCAGTATCGTCTAGTAAGGCTGTTTTGCTGAGTGAGGCTTGCTGGGGAGTGTTTGTGTCGAAGGCTATTCATGATACTGACAGATCTAGAATTGAAATAGAGAAATGTTGGACTGATTTAAGTGAAGATTTTCTCACTTGATCGTCGTATCATCGTTGAATGGACAATCAAATAAGTGGACTTATATTTGTGCAGTTCGATGAAATTAAGTTCTATATATGTAGTTTGATGCAATCGAGTTCTTTTACGTTATGCTTCACATGTTTGGGATGTATCATTCAACCCTTGATTAGAATGTGGAGAGATGAAAAGGACCAGCGCAGAGAATTCATGGTTTCATCTTGAATCATTTGTGATGTAGTAATAGATCAAAATCGACCAAAAGTAATGTGATATTGGTGTTGAAGAATTGTGACCTTGAATACTCAACAAACCTGAGAAGTATCCACAGAAGTATTTGTGCCAATCGCTCTGTTTTCCACAGTCAAGAATGGTTGCAGGAGGCATGATAAACAACCAGTGTACTGATTGGCAGTTGCTGTTCAAATCTTGGATCCAGGTAACAACGGCTCACAATGTACATGGAGATGAAGGATTCAGCTGAATGAGCTAACCTATACTACCCCAGATGAGGGATGCAATATTTCACTCTACATGGGTGGGGTTATCTGTGAAGCATGGGTTGGCTGATTGGCTATACCCTCAGGCAACCAAAATAACTAGCGCCCAATGGAAATCTCAAATATTATATTTTTCCAAGCAACAATAAGAATATCGATCTTTATTTTTCATTTTTACCTTCTACAGAGGAATTTCAATGAAAGATATGTTTTTAATGCATTGTTAGCATCAGTGTCTGGTAGTTAACTCTGTCAAAAAAAGAGGACCTAGTTTGCCACCTCCTCTGAATTTTATTTTCACTCTTGTGTTGCCAATTGGTGTTTATTAATTCTGCATCTGTCCTCGTGGAAGAGGGAAAATACGGGGATTGCTTAGGATGAAAAGTATTGAAGGTTCACTAAACAGCCTATACAAATTGAAATGTTGAGTTTTTTCTTGCACTAGAAATCGATATTTATTGAAGTGAGAGTGCAATGCTGCAGTAGGTTTCAGAATGCATGATAAATGGAAGAACATTCAATGGAAACTTTTAAAATCTGAAATATTATTTTACATTTTTGTATATGGCTTTTGCATTGTGGGGAGATCAGAGTGATATGTTGCTGCATATTGGATGAATGTATCATGCATGTGTTATGGTGGTGTAACCAGGGTATAAAGCTGTAAACATCCAAAAGAAAACAAATGGAGCTTTAAGTACATGATTCAGTTCAATACAAGCTTGTTTCAATTGAAGCTGTCATAAATAAGAATTTTTAACCTAAAAATATAGAAATTAGAGAGCATAGGAAGAAGAGAGGACTTAAGTAGGCATATATAATAAGGGTGTATTTTTTTGTGCTTTAAGATTATTTAGGATGGTTCGATCCCTGCAGGTGAGATCATAGAAAATAATCATTCTCAATTTATCATGCATTATTGCAAACTTCGACAGATGACAAGTCATATTCCTCAGATAAAGATTGCTTCATATTGTGAGAAATAAAATATGCTTCCATTTCATTTCTTGTTGATGTGGCTTATACATTGCTGTTGAATCCATGGTTGAGGGTTCCTTTTAAAATTTGATTTTGGAAGTTCATTGAGCAGAGTTGAAAAAAAATAAATGTCTATCATGGTTTTGTCAGCTTTATTTTGGAATGGAAGCTGAGATACACACACAGTTCACAGTTCTCTATTTGTGCCCATGATGAAAATTTAATGTTCCACATCAATATGAGCACGATGAAAATTTAATGTTCCACATCAATATGAGCACTTACCTAAGATAAGATAACAACACCTTTCAGAACTTCATCTCATCCTCCACCGGGCCCAGTCACAGGAAGTGCAAGGACAGTGATTTTAAATTCCATGCACAATAGCGCAAATCAGAACCCAGCGATGCTTTAAGTTTGGCAGCTTTTTCAATGCTAGAAACATCGTCTTGATAGACTGCACATGCTTCACACTTTTTTTTTTCCCTTCTTTAGTTATAGTTGCAGATGATGGCACTTGTATATGTTGTACTGTTGGGATCAAGCTTTAAGAGCATAAGCTTCCGATTCAGAAATGCTAGATTCAACTGTATTGAAATTTTTTTCATTTGGGCTTGAACTCTGTCCAACAAAGTAGATGCTACAACATATCTAGCTCGATGGCTTGATTTGAAGAATCTTGCCAGCAAAAAAGATGATGACCAATTTGATCATCAATATTCATTTTTGCCATTTTATATTCCGTTGTATGTTACTTATTCGCCTGTGGCAAGTGTGCTTTATTGGTTTATCAAGTAATCAAATGAGGCATTAGATTTTATCGCCTTGATAGGATACCCATTCAACAAGGCTGCATCATACATTCATACCCCCATCTTATCAGATATCTGTTAGTCTTCGTGATGTGGAAGCTCTGAAACCATGTTAGATTAGGGAAAAAGATCTTTTGCCTATAATGAGAGTTAAAAAGACTATTTATAGACACAAAAGGTGAAATCCTAAATAAGAAGAAGACTATAACATTTCCCCAAATCTAACAATATTTTACGTTTTTATTATATATTCAAGAGATTGGAAGCATGGATATGTGTCTCATTGTTCTTGGGTAAACAAGGGAAACAGAAGCACTAGTTGCTGTCCATTGAAAAGTCATGTGGGCTTCTCAATGTAGAATAATATAGATTTAACAAGGGATATCTATTATAGATTTAACATGTAGAATAATATTGTTTAACAAGGGAAACAAAGCACTAGTTGCTGTCAATTAAGAATTTATGAGGGCTTCTAATGCCAGAATACCATGATGTGCTGTGGATATGACTAGGTCTTTTCTGTTATCAAGGTTAATTTAATGCATTTTACTATATATATTCATATTCGTTCTGTGTTTACTGAGAAATTTGGATGTTAAAGACACATAGCATAGCATGGTCTCTATATCTCCAGAAATGATGTTCTTGCCTATTTTTTAATAATGCCTTTTGCTTTAAATATCTCACCATTCTGATTTCATGCATTTTGAATGCAGTGAACATTTCACCCATTCATTTATCAAAGCAAATGATTCTATACTGTTCTATTGTGGTGGAGGGTTCTGGTTCTCATATTGTCTTCTGTTTTTTTTTTTTTTTGGACTATACTTTTATTATATATTTCTGATTTTGTATATTGAACTATTTTGTCAATGTCACACAAATGGTCATATCTATGTTATATCTTTTGATTAGAATTCAATTAAATTGCAAATGTTTGAGAGAGGAAATATCTTTCTAATATAATTTTTCTTTATTAGTTTGGTGCATTTTAGCTCCTTTCTTGTGGACCCATTGCACTCCCATTTTTCTAATGTGTCTTCTAATGCTATAAGTCGTGGTTGAAACAGCCATTCTGGCCCTCCACTGAAGCCATGGTGTCTTTTCACCCATATAGTAAATGTAGTAAAATGGACAATGTCAGTGGGACCAACCAATGTATCCTGTTCCCTCCAACATTCAGTAACAGCATAGCATCCTTGGAACATCCTATGTGAATTGACAATGATCTCAATAGATTTTAAGCAGTCAGGAGGCTGTGTACGTTATGAATTGATCTGCTGGCTTACAGACCCATGAAACCCGATATAACATGATGTGAAAGTTTAACCCCTTTAATATTTTTTACACAATAATGTACTGCTCAATTATAATACATTTAAACTGTGATATTGTAGATTGTGCTGATACAATGAAATTTATTACTCGTCTATAACCATTTTGAATTACCTCCATTTCTCTGACAACCAGAAGAGTAATTTTATGATGTTTTCCTCAGCAGGGATATGTTTTTGTTGGTGCAATATGGATTATGAGTAAATGAAAAATGATGCTGCTGATGTTGGCTTGTCTCAAGTGTCTTTAACAAAATTCTGTTACTGGCAGGTGGCAAATGATTTTCAGAACCTCAGTATTACGATTTGAGTTTTAGATGCTTTTAATGTTCCACAGGTTAGTATTATTCTTTTTCATTTTGTTGGCATGGAAAGTTACCAAGTTTTATATCATATTTCAGAAGTGAATGTATGGCCTAAAGCTTCATTTTTTTTAATCTTGTGCATTTATACGAGAAATAACTGAATGTAAAAAAGTGGTCTTTCTGCCTGATGCCAATGTCATTAATTAAGATTCCTAAACTATTATATGCTTTCCATGAATTTCCATGCTGAGATGAATTTTTATTGTATGTGATCCTTCGTCTGAGCATCGCATTCTGTCAGAAAATGAATATCCGAAAGATATCTGATAAAATTGATGTCATATAGTTTCTTTTGATTTCCTTTCATCTGTCCTCTTTTTGTTGGAATTGGATATTTGGATATGGATTTAATTTTTCTAAGGAGTGGATCTTTGGTCATAATTTTTTCCCTTGTTCCCACATGATGATTATGTACAGTGTTATGCTTCTTAGAACTGGATATCCCTGCTTTTATAAGATAGAGAATTTTGATTGTAGTTGCCCATGCCGCAGTAATGTTTTTCAACTATAATCAGATGGATATGATTGATGAATTGCCATATATGTGAGTCTAAAAATGGCTCCCTTTTTTATTGTTTCTACAGCAGTTCAGATTGTTTGGGTGTGCGATCAGCACCACCGCTACGGCCAAATCGACCCAGCAACGAAGAAGCGTTATTTCAACGCGTCAGTGATATCGGTGAAAAAAACACATGCACTGGCAATGTTGGGAGCTTGCATTGGCCAGTGTCTGCGAATGCGAAAGCCCGGCAACACTTAGCTAAACGAAGCCTTAGGTTAATTGAACTTGCTTCATTCAACTGAGTTGATAAAACAAACTTTTTAGTTCCTCCCTTCTAGGAACCTGTTGTAAGTGTTATTCGTCATAAAAATCTTTTGTGGGATATATAACAATATGGGTGTACAACAGGATTTTTTTTTTGTTTGGTTTTTCTCTCTGCTTTTTTTTTTTTTTTTTGAAAAATATAAAATCTTTTTTTAATGTTTGTTTCACCTATGGATAAATTGAAAGTAGATAATGGTTTATAACTTTTTAAATGACACTAATACCCATATTTTATTGTTTGTGTTTGGCAAAATGTGTGTTAGATATGTAATAAATATGACTTGCTAGTATATATTGGGTATAATAATTTTCAATATGACATGGAAGACATTGGGAGATTTGTGTCCCAATGTCAATTTTGGGTCTCGGGTAAGGAAGGGGGAGATCAAAAAATCAGATAAGCTTCAAACAATAATAGTTTGAATTTTATCTCAATTTATATTTTAAATTTAACCAGACTTTTTTAAAATTTAAATTTTATGTCATTCTTATCTAATACTAAAATATAATTCAAATTTAAATTTAAAAGCAATATTTATCTATAAAGTATGTGATTTTAAGTAGTGGATCTTTGGTCATAATTTTTTCCCTTGTTCCCACATGATCAATCATGTACAGTGTTATGCTTCTTAGAACTGGATATCCCTGCTTTTATAAGATAGAGAATTTTGATTGTAGTTGCCCATGCCGCAGTGTTTTTCAACTATAATCAGATGGATATGATTGATGAAATGCCATATATGTGAGTCTAAAAATGGTTCCCTTTTTTAATGTTTCTACAGCAGTTCAGATTGTTTGGGTGTGATCGACCCAACAACGAAGAAGCGTTATTTCAACGCATCGGTGATATTGGTGCAAAAAACACATGCACTGCCAATGTTGACATATTACGCGGACCCCTTGCTTTTGTTTGGTTGGGAGCTCACATTGGCCAGTGTCTGTGAATGCGAACGCCCCGGCAACACTTAGCTAAATGAAGCCTTAGGTTAATTTAACTTGCTTCATTCAACTGAGTTGATAAAACAAACTTTTTAGTTCCTTCTAGGAACCTGTTGTAGTGTTATTCGTCATAAAAATCTTTTGTGGGATATATAACAATATGGGTGTACTACAGGATCTTTTTTTTGTTTGGTTTTCTCTGTGTGTTTTTTTTTTTTGGCTTTTCTTATTGAAAAATGTAATTTTTTTTTAATGTTTGTTTCACCTATGGATAAATTGAAAGTAGATAATGATTTATAACTTTTTAAATGACACTAATACCCATATTTTATTGTTTGTGTTTGGCAAAATGTGTGTTAGATATGTAATAAATATGACATGTTTAAGGATGGGTGCTAATAATTTTCAATATGACATGGAAGACATTGGGAGATTTGTGTCCCGATGTCAATTTTGGGTCTCGGGTAAGGAAGGGGGAGATAAAAAAATCAGATAAGCTTCAAACAATAATAGTTTGAATTTTATCTCAATTTATATTTTAAATTTAACCTGATTTTATCTATTAAGTTATTTTTTTAAAATTTAAATTTTCTGTCATTCTTATCTAATACTAAAATATAATTCTAATTTAAATTTAAAAGCAATATTTATCTATAAAGTATGTGATTTCAAAATCTCTATAACTAAAAATTTAAAATTTCAATATTATTTGTTAAGATTGAGACAAAATTTAAACTAACCTCGTCTACTAATTTTGAGAAACAATTAAATATGTAGTTTTTTATTTCCATATATACTCTTAAAATTCGGTTTCCATATATATATATCTTCTTAAAAATCAAATATCACGGAATCTTAAATATCAATCAGCTTAACAAACTTCTAAAAATCACCCTAATTAGATTCAATCAACGATGTGTTGACCGTTAAGTCCAATCAATTTCTTAATAGATAGGACCATCGCAACATTACAACTGTCAGTAATAAATGCGGAGTCCGTTATAAAGAGTTTGGAGAGATTAATTGATTGAAGACAATTTATTGAAGATTACGATCGCGATTTTGATTGGAGCCCAAGCAACCTAACAAACTTCACAACACCTTAAATACCCCTTCACATAACCTTCACTCTTTCGTCAACCCTCTCTATTTCTCTCACTTCGATTGATTCAATAAATCTCTTCAAAACCCTCAAATTCTCCGTCTTTCAATGGCTCCCACCACCATCACCACCACCACCACCACCAACGCTGCTCAAAAGCGCCTTTGGTTCACCGCGGCAACAGAGAACGACAGCGTCGTCCAAGGCCCACCGAAGAAGCGCATGGTGAAGGGGATGTCCCTCCTTGAATGGGGAATTCTCTGCAAAGACAACGGCATCAAGTACAGCGGTTTGCGCGCCGACAGACCCCGGCCTCACCCCATGCGCAGCTGGCCCGAGAGCGGCCTACGACCGAAGCTCATCAACGCCGTCGATCCATTCGGGGACCGCGATCCATTGCCCATACAGATGGTCGCGGTTCCGCTCGGCGTGCAACAGAGGGACCTCATCGCGTTGTGCGCGCCCGTGCCAGGCAAGATCACCGCGTATCTCCTCCCCATGCTTCAACATATATGTCACTGTAGCCGCCTCGATAGAGAAGCCTGTTCACACCCGCTCGCCGTCATCGTGGTCCCGAATCGACAGCTCGCGGAGAAGGTCGCGCGCGTGATGGAGAGACTCTCACGTTATATGGTCGACGTGAAGGTGTCGTTGATCCTCGACGAGGGCGACGCTCTTAACAAGCTCGGACGGGGATCCCATGTCATTGTTGGGACGGTCGATCAGCTTGGGAAATGTATAGAGAGGAGTACGTTAGTGATGAGACAGAGTTGCGGTTATCTCATCATGGACGAGGCGGATTACATGGTGGAGATGGGGTTCGACAAGGAATTAGAGGCAATGTTGAAGGCCATGCCTCGCAGGAGAACGATCCACGTGTATACGGAGACCATGCCGACATCCCTAGAGAAGCTCACGAGGAGGCATCTCCATGACCCGATAAATGTTGCGGTGGACAGAGAGGTTTCGAAAGCATTGGAGCAGCGGGCGTCGGAGAAGAAGGTTCAGATGCTGAAGAAGCGAGCAGCGGCGAAATTATTGTTTCATTGATTGTTTGTTTGCTGAGATGATTGTTAATTCATTGGTAGCGATTTTTGTTCGGCTTTTTGTTAAGTCTATATTCTTTACTTTGTAAATTTTCATGAAATATGTGTATCAATGATATATACTTCCACCTGGAAGGTGTTATTTTGGATCAGTTGAATTCAAGTTTTTTCTTTTTATCTCTGTCATACCAATGATTTCTACATATGTTGACCAAATGATATATCAATAGATATTAGTAGTTCCTCAGAGAGAACAGATAACCTCTACAATAGATCAATACGATATCACAATTCTGTGGCGCAGCCTATTATTTGGATCATTCAGGTTTTTAAATTGTTGATCCGATTGCTCACAAATAGTTCATGGTGATGTAAAAGTTGACATGAATTTAAACAATAGATTTATGAACTATGTACATATATGAAAAAACGGATTATTTTTATACAATTAGACACAATTGATTCAACAAATCCAAAGACCTTTATGATGCATTTTTGTTCCCTTTTGGTTTTGCTAGTAATGGTATATAAACTTTATTTAGATCAAGTGCTCTATTTGAAAGACGCCAATTTTTGTATAGGCTTCTTAAGGCCTGTCAACGGGTTGCGGGTCAACTCAGCGAAAAATACCTAACTCGAAGAATCCGAGACCCGATATGGACCCAACTCGAAGGACCCGATCATCCAAACGAGGTGGGTCCGGGTCTACCCTGACTAAATCCAATGGACCCGTTAGACCCGTTAATAAATAATAACCCTCTCTTCAATCCAACCCAAGTATCCACTACCCAATCTAGGCCCAAGCCCACTAAATAATTAATTCACCCAAGCCCACTGTATCATTAATTCACCCAAATCCCAAACCCTAACATACCCCTCGGCCTCTTGTTTTCTACTATCTTCTTTATGGCTATATAGTAGAAGCCGCTTCTACTATCTTCTTTATTGCTATATATAAATTAAGCCTGTCAACGGACCGGATACGGAGCGGATATGGTCATATCCGTATCCATATCTGAAATTTTTTTTATATATCCGTATCCGTATCCGTATCCGACGGATATTTAAAAAGAGTATCCGTATCTGATCCGAAATTTCGGATACTGTGAAATTTTAAAGTGAACTTTGTTATCTATCTATCTATTTATCTTAGCTTTTTATATTGAGGGATGTAGTGAGGCAACTTTGTATTTTGTGTGGGGCACTATTGACTTCTTGCACAAGTGTTTATCTCCTACACTTTCCACTACCAACCACCCCATTCACCACTTTCCCATATCTTGACTTCCTATGTCACCCACCATATTTTCCATGACTTGAAAAACCAAATTGACCATTATTTTTCCAAGATCTCCATTTACCTATACATGGACCATCACTTCCCATAAGCCTTATATTTCACTATGCATTGGAAAATCACATTGACTACCTTTTCCCAATATCTACACTTATCCATGCATTGGTACACCACACAAGTGATTATGTGCACCAACTTCCCATAACCTATTCCTCATACCAAGCCTTGCCTATAAAAGGAGACCCTCTCCACCATTTCCACCAACTCAACTCAATCTATTTCACTCCACAAAATCCCAACACCACCTAAAACATACACTTGTGCAAGCTTGACTTTAGTAGCCCAATTTTGAATATAAGCTTGTCTCTTGTAGTGAATATCAAATTGCCAGTTTTCCCTCATCTTTAAGTTGTTCATTCTTCTTCTACTTTTGGTTGTGAGTCTTGGGCTAGTGTGACCTCGGTTGCACTATTTGAGAGCCTCGTGTCTCTCCACAGATACGGATTCAGATAATTATCTGAAATATCCGAAATAAATAAACAAATAATTAAATATAACAAATTTTCATTTAAAGTTAAAAAATTGACTTAAAATTAAAAATTCACAAACACAAGTCATAACTTTACAACTATTAGAAAGAATAAATAAATAATTAAACATAACAAATTTTTATTTAAAGTTAAAAAATTGACTTAAAATTAAAAATTCACAAACACAAGTCCTAACTTTACAACTATTAGAAAGAATGTGAGTCACTTGATCAAAATCCAATGGTAGATATTAAATACTAATATTAACATTTTTTTAATGCCATCGGATACGGATATTTTTCGGATCGGATAGGGGTATATCCGTATCCGATCCGAAAATTTTCGGATACGGATTATTTTTTCGGATACGGATACGGATTTTTCGGATATCGGATATTTTTTGCATTTTCGGATACGGATTCGGATCGGATGCAGATATGTTTTCGGATAATTGACAGGCTTAATATAAATCATGTGATTGGCTTGAGGATTTGTAAACGAAAAGTATTATTTTGTATAAAGTAGTTTAATTAAACATGTTTTTTCAGAATTGTTTAAAAACTTGATTTTTTCAATTTTTGCAAAAAAAAAAATCTGGTCAAACAGATTTTCAAATGCTCCCTTGTGCGTTTGGTTGCGCGATTGCGCTGCGATTGCGATTACAGGAAGCTGCGTTTGCAATCGCGCAACCAAACAGTTTTGTAATCGCACTTTTAAACCCAGCGATTGCAGACAAATAGTGTCCAAAAACTGCGTTTCAAAAAGCTGAGAAAGTGAGCTTCCTGCAGAATCAGGTTTGCAATCGCAGATTCCTGCAGAATCAGTTTTGCAATCGCGCAACCAAACACAAGGCATTGCTTCCGTAAGAAGAAAAGAGGAGGAAAAAGGAATCAAGGAAACCAGGACGAGCTGAATCAGTATCACTTGTATATCCTTCCTTCTTAAGATCCAAGACTGAACCATAAATGTATTTTAGTTTTTAACATTCATTGTTTACTTTGCTTCATTTGATGTGCATGATTTTAAAGTAGGGCAGGCATATAACGCTGTAGAAATTTTTGCTCTGCTTTATACGACTGCTGCTGTTGTTACAAAACCAAAAGAAACCTAATTTGAGAGCACAATGGTTAATGCATGTGTACACAATTCTCTCACTATTAACATCATCAGTAAAATAGCAATGCAAGCATTATAGTCTGCATAAATGAACCTGCAAAAACAGCTGGGCAGTGATGGCTCTTGATATTCAGACACCATAGTATCAGCTACTCTCTCTCTCTCACAAGCCAATATGTGGTGCTAATATGGAAACAATCAGACAACACTACCTGCAAGGCTGCAACATCACCGATAATCCCGACCCCTTTTCCAGGATCTCACTGTTTTACTCATTTGGTCGCTGCGGTGCTGACAGGAATAATGTCTGTTAAGATTCTGTGTTTCACCTAAGAGCATAAACATTTTTTTTTTTAATACAAATACCATAATGAGATATTTTTTTGGCATTGTAGTTCTTTCCTAGACCAACCGTAATAAGAAGCCCTCCAGTAATCCTGGCTCACCATATGTAGCCATAATAGAAAGGACCTTACAAAGCAGTGATGGACCAGCAGAGAAAGATCTTTAAGACTACAAAAATGACTCTTCCAGATTAAATATCAAATACAACATAGAGATGGAAAACTAAAGCAGCAAGGAATTGTGTACGCTTGTATAATTTATCAGACAACAATTATAATCAAAGCATTACATAACAGCAATAATGATGGGGAAGACAAAACTAGATACTTAAAAACTAGCCCACCATTTCAGCATCTGCGGCCATGGGCTTTTCTTCAGATGGATAATTTTCTGGTGGTGCGGATGTTTGTCCTACCAATGGACTCCTTGCCTGTGTAGAGTGGGAATCCACGTCCATAGGAATAGTAGACCTGGGAGGGGATGATGGTTGTACCTCGACGTCTGGATAAGCAGCTTTGAATCTTGCACGAAGTCCTTCATCGACTAATCTCACCCCACTCAATTGATTACCAAGTGACATCCACCTGATAAGTTGATTGAGCACGCAATCAAAATTTAGGATATCCGCTAATAAGGACAAGTTAAACGATGGCAAGTCAAAACTGAAACTCAAATGGTGATCAAAAGTTGCACATTTGATGCTGTCAACCTTATTTATGTTACTCAAATACTAGTAATGGGAAATAAAAGGCATACCCTGCATGTGTGTTGTGCATCCGTGCAAACAATTCCAATTTCCTTGTCCTTGGACTTATTCTCTCCAGCATTGGGTACATCTGAAAACAGAAGTGCATCAATTTAATGAGAATTCTGGTTCTCATATTGTCTTCTGTTATTTTATTTTTTTTGGAATATACTTTTATTATATATTTCTGATTTTTTATATTGAACTATTTTGTCAATATCACACAAATGGTCATATCTATGTTATATCTTTTGATTAGAATTCAATTAAATTGCAAGTGTTTGAGAGAGGAAATATCTTTCTAATAGAATTTTCTTGATTAGTTTGGTGCATTTTAGGTCTTTTCTTGTGGACCCATTGCACTCCCATTTTTCTAATGTGTCTTCTAATGCTATAAGTCGTGGTTGAAACAGCCATTCTGGCCCTCCACTGAAGCCATGGTGTCTTTTCACCCATATAGTAAATGTAGTAAAAATAGACAATGCCAGTGGGACCAACCAATGTATCCTGTTCCCTCCAACATTCAGTAACAGCATAACATCTTTGGAACATCCTATGTGAATTGACAATGATCTCAATGGATTTTAAGCAGTCAGGAGGATGTGTACGTTATGAATTGATCTGCTGGCTTACAGACCCGTGAAACCTGATGATCATAATATAACATGATGTGAAAGTTTAACCCCTTTAATATTTTTTACACCATAATGTACTGCTCAATTATAACATATCTAAACTGTGATATTGTAGATTGTGCTGATACAATGAAATTTATTACTCGTCTATAACCATTTTGATTTACCTCCATTTCTCTGACAACCAGAAGAGTAATTTTATGATGTTTTCCTCAGCAGAGATATGTTTTTGTTGGTGCAATATGGATTAGGAGTAAATGAAAAATGCTGCTGCTGATGTTGGCTTGTCTTAAGTGTTTTTAACAAAATTCTGTTACTGGCAGGTGGCAAATGATTTTCAGAACCTCAGTATTACGATTTGAGTTTTAGATGCTTTTAATGTTCCACAGGTTAGTATTATTCTTTTTCATTTTGTTGGCATGGAAAGTTACCAAGTTGTATATCATATTTCAGAAGTGAATGTATGGCCTAAAGCTTCGTTTTTTTTTAAATCTTGTGCATTTATGTGAGAGGTAACTGAATGTAAAAATGTGGTCTTTCTGCTTGATGCCAATGTCGTTAATTAAGATTCCTAAACTGTTACATGCTTTCCATGAATTTCCATGCTGAGATGAATTTTTATTGTATGTGATCCTTCGTCTGAGCATCGCATTCTGTGAGAAAATGAATATCCGAAAGATATCTGATAAAATTGATGTCATATGGTTTCTTTTGATTTCCTTTCATCTGTCCTCTTTTTGTTGGAATTGGATATTTGGATATCGATTTAATTTTTCTAAGTAGTGGATCTTTGGTCATAATTTTTTCCCTTGTTCCCACATGATCAATCATGTACAGTGTTATGCTTCTTAGAACTGGATATCCCTGCTTTTATAAGATAGAGAATTTTGATTGTAGTTGCCCATGCCGCAGTGTTTTTCAACTATAATCAGATGGATATGATTGATGAAATGCCATATATGTGAGTCTAAAAATGGTTCCCTTTTTTAATGTTTCTACAGCAGTTCAGATTGTTTGGGTGTGATCGACCCAACAACGAAGAAGCGTTATTTCAACGCATCGGTGATATTGGTGCAAAAAACACATGCACTGCCAATGTTGACATATTACGCGGACCCCTTGCTTTTGTTTGGTTGGGAGCTCACATTGGCCAGTGTCTGTGAATGCGAACGCCCCGGCAACACTTAGCTAAATGAAGCCTTAGGTTAATTTAACTTGCTTCATTCAACTGAGTTGATAAAACAAACTTTTTAGTTCCTTCTAGGAACCTGTTGTAGTGTTATTCGTCATAAAAATCTTTTGTGGGATATATAACAATATGGGTGTACTACAGGATCTTTTTTTTGTTTGGTTTTCTCTGTGTGTTTTTTTTTTTTTGGCTTTTCTTATTGAAAAATGTAATTTTTTTTTAATGTTTGTTTCACCTATGGATAAATTGAAAGTAGATAATGATTTATAACTTTTTAAATGACACTAATACCCATATTTTATTGTTTGTGTTTGGCAAAATGTGTGTTAGATATGTAATAAATATGACATGTTTAAGGATGGGTGCTAATAATTTTCAATATGACATGGAAGACATTGGGAGATTTGTGTCCCGATGTCAATTTTGGGTCTCGGGTAAGGAAGGGGGAGATAAAAAAATCAGATAAGCTTCAAACAATAATAGTTTGAATTTTATCTCAATTTATATTTTAAATTTAACCTGATTTTATCTATTAAGTTATTTTTTTAAAATTTAAATTTTCTGTCATTCTTATCTAATACTAAAATATAATTCTAATTTAAATTTAAAAGCAATATTTATCTATAAAGTATGTGATTTCAAAATCTCTATAACTAAAAATTTAAAATTTCAATATTATTTGTTAAGATTGAGACAAAATTTAAACTAACCTCGTCTACTAATTTTGAGAAACAATTAAATATGTAGTTTTTTATTTCCATATATACTCTTAAAATTCGGTTTCCATATATATATATCTTCTTAAAAATCAAATATCACGGAATCTTAAATATCAATCAGCTTAACAAACTTCTAAAAATCACCCTAATTAGATTCAATCAACGATGTGTTGACCGTTAAGTCCAATCAATTTCTTAATAGATAGGACCATCGCAACATTACAACTGTCAGTAATAAATGCGGAGTCCGTTATAAAGAGTTTGGAGAGATTAATTGATTGAAGACAATTTATTGAAGATTACGATCGCGATTTTGATTGGAGCCCAAGCAACCTAACAAACTTCACAACACCTTAAATACCCCTTCACATAACCTTCACTCTTTCGTCAACCCTCTCTATTTCTCTCACTTCGATTGATTCAATAAATCTCTTCAAAACCCTCAAATTCTCCGTCTTTCAATGGCTCCCACCACCATCACCACCACCACCACCACCAACGCTGCTCAAAAGCGCCTTTGGTTCACCGCGGCAACAGAGAACGACAGCGTCGTCCAAGGCCCACCGAAGAAGCGCATGGTGAAGGGGATGTCCCTCCTTGAATGGGGAATTCTCTGCAAAGACAACGGCATCAAGTACAGCGGTTTGCGCGCCGACAGACCCCGGTCACCCCATGCGCAGCTGGCCCGAGAGCGGCCTACGACCGAAGCTCATCAACGCCGTCGATCCATTCGGGGACCGCGATCCATTGCCCATACAGATGGTCGCGGTTCCGCTCGGCGTGCAACAGAGGGACCTCATCGCGTTGTGCGCGCCCGTGCCAGGCAAGATCACCGCGTATCTCCTCCCCATGCTTCAACATATATGTCACTGTAGCCGCCTCGATAGAGAAGCCTGTTCACACCCGCTCGCCGTCATCGTGGTCCCGAATCGACAGCTCGCGGAGAAGGTCGCGCGCGTGATGGAGAGACTCTCGCGTTATATGGTCGACGTGAAGGTGTCGTTGATCCTCGACGAGGGCGACGCTCTTAACAAGCTCGGACGGGGATCCCATGTCATTGTTGGGACGGTCGATCAGCTTGGGAAATGTATAGAGAGGAGTACGTTAGTGATGAGACAGAGTTGCGGTTATCTCATCATGGACGAGGCGGATTACATGGTGGAGATGGGGTTCGACAAGGAATTAGAGGCAATGTTGAAGGCCATGCCTCGCAGGAGAACGATCCACGTGTATACGGAGACCATGCCGACATCCCTAGAGAAGCTCACGAGGAGGCATCTCCATGACCCGATAAATGTTGCGGTGGACAGAGAGGTTTCGAAAGCATTGGAGCAGCGGGCGTCGGAGAAGAAGGTTCAGATGCTGAAGAAGCGAGCAGTGGCGAAATTATTGTTTCATTGATTGTTTGTTTGCTGAGATGATTGTCAATTCATTAGTAGCGATTTTTGTTCGGCTTTTTGTTAAGTATATATTTTTACTTTGTAAATTTTCATGAGAAGACATGAACATGCATATCAATGATACTTCACCTGCAATTATATATATATTTTGGATCAGTCAGAATTCAAGTTTTGTTTTTTTTTCTCTTATATGAATGATTTCTATATATGTTGACCAAATAATAGATCAATAGATATTACTAGTTCCTGGGAGAGAACAGATAGCCTCCATAATATCCAGATCGATAGAATATCACAATTGCCATGCTGCAGTCTATTAATGGGGTCATTCAGATTTTTTAAGTTGTTGTGAGTGGACTTTTAGTCATTCTTTCTTTTCTGTGTTTTATTTTTCATATTATTATAGAAGATATCACTATATATTAAGGTATTCAAAATTTGTATTGTAAATGTCCTTGGCAGACAATTTCTCATTCGAAATGTTAATCATCTTCTTTTGATTAAATTAATATTTTTGGGTCTCATAATAGTATGGAGCTTTTTTAGCATCCAATTAATTTATTATTTTCTTTTTTAGATGTAAAAATAAAAGTTTTTCAGATGATGTCTTTATGATGGGTGTTATTACTAATTCCATGTGCTTTCTGAGCATTTTTTGGATATAAATTAGCATAAAACATTCAGCTTCACTGGCATGATTACTGGATCTGTTTGACACCATCCATTTTCTTAAATTGCAGACTTTAGAAAAATCATTGATTATCCATGCTTCATTTGAGCTGGGAATCTGTTTTCTGTTTTTCCATTCTTCACTACACATGCGATATGTGTACTCTGTATCACTGTTGTGCACTCTGCAGTTCCAAAATGCACCCATTAAAACTAATAAGACAGTTTAAAGTGGCTAATTACCTTATAAATGAACAATTGAAATAACTGAACTTGTATTTCTTTCTATTCTTAATTAAGAGTTGATGATTGGAGTCTTTTTAACATATCAGAAGAAAAAAAAATGGAATTCCTAGTAACAGAGGGACCTCGTCGCGTTGTATATAGTTTTATTGGCTATGTTTTGAACCCTATAGTATTAACGTATACTATAGTTTATAACATGTTAAACACTAAACCATAATTTTGATTTTATGAAGCCATATTTTTTTGTGAGAGCAATCCCAACGAGAATCCAATTATGATTTTAATCCAAATTGAATTCAGCATAGAGACTATGGAATTTAAAAAAAAAAAATCTAAAAATTGGTAGTGACTTTGGAGGACTCACCTCCCAATAAAGAAGATTCCATGGACCTTAGACTAAAAACCTTTTACATATATACACATCTCATTTAATCATCTAGTCCCCAACATTGCAAGGACCTACAGATGGTCGCGGTTCCGCTCGGCGTGCAACAGAGGGACCTCGTCTCGTTGTGCGCGCCCGTGCCAGGCAAGATCACCGCGTATCTCCTCCCCATGCTTCAACATATATGTCACTGTAGCCGCCTCGATAGAGAAGCCTGTTCACACCCGCTCGCCGTCATCGTGGTCCCGAATCGACAGCTCGCGGAGAAGGTCGCGCGCGTGATGGAGAGACTCTCACGTTATATGGTCGACGTGAAGGTGTCGTTGATCCTCGACGAGGGCGACACGCTTAACAAGCTCGGACGGGGATCCCATGTCATTGTTGGGACGGTCGATCAGCTTGGGAAATGTGTTGAGAGGAGTACGTTAGTGATGAGACAGAGTTGCGGTTATCTCATCATGGACGAGGCGGATTACATGGTGGAGATGGGGTTCGACAAGGAATTAGAGGCTATGTTGAAGGCCATGCCTCGCAGGAGAACGATCCACGTGTATACGGAGACCATGCCGACATCCCTAGAGAAGCTCACGAGGAGGCATCTCCATGACCCGATAAATGTTGCGGTGGACAGAGAGGTTTCGAAAGCATTGGAGGAGCGGGCGTCGGAGAAGAAGGTTCAGATGCTGAAGAAGCGAGCAGCGGCGAAATTATTGTTTCATTGATTGTTTGTTTGCTGAGATGATTGTTAATTCATTGGTAGCGATTTTTGTTCGGCTTTTTGTTAAGTCTATATTCTTTACTTTGTAAATTTTCATGAAATATGTGTATCAATGATATATACTTCCACCTGGATGGTGTTATTTTGGATCAGTTGATTTCAAGTTTTTTCTTTTTATCTGTCATACTAATGATTTCTACATATGTTGACCAAATGATATATCAATAGATATTAGTAGTTCCTCAGAGAGAACAGATAACCTCTACAATATCCAGATCAATACGATATCACAATTCTGTGGCGCAGCCTATTATTTGGATCATTCAGGTTTTTAAGTTGTTGATCCGATTGCTCACAAATAGTTCATGGTGATGTAAAAGTTGACATGAATTTAAACAATAGTTTTATGAACTATGTACATATATGAAAATACGGATTATTTTTATACAATTACACAGTTGATTCAACAAATCCAAAGACCTTTGATGATGCATTTTTGTTCCCATTTGGTTTTGCTGGTAATGGTATATAAACTTTATTTAGATCAAGTGCTCTATTTGAAAGATCAATTTTTGTATAGGCTTTTTAAGACCTGTCAACGGGTCGCGGGTCAACCTGACCCGATCCGATAAAATGCGTAAAATACCAAATTCGAAAGATCTGAGACCCGATATGATCCCGTCCCGATCATCCAAACGGGGTGGGTCCGGGTCTACCCCGACCAGATCCTATAAACTCGTTAATAAATAATAACCCTTCTCTTCTTTTTTTTTAATGATCCAACCCAAGTATTCACTACCCAACCCAAGCCCAATAAATTTAATTCACCCAAGCCCACTGTATCATTAACCCACCCAAATCCCAAACCTCAGCATACCCCTCGGCCTCTCTCTTGTTTTCTACTATCTTCTTTATGGCTATATAGTAGAAGCCGCTTCTACTATCTTCTTTATTGCTATATATAAATCACGTGATTAGCTTGAGGGTTTAGAAACCCATTTGAAAAGTATGATTTTGTATAAAGTAGTTTAATTAAACATGTGTTTTTCAAAATTGTTTAAAAACTTGATTTTTTCAATTTTTGCAAAAATAAAAATCCGGTCAAACAGATTTTCAAATGCCCCCTTCGTCTTGAAAGGCATTGCTTCCGTAAGAAGAAAAGAGAAGAGGAAAAAGGAATCAAGGAAACCAGTATGAGCTGAATCAATATCACTTGTATGTCCTTCCTTCTTAAGATCTAAGACTGAACCATGAATGTATTTTAGTTTTTAACATTCATTGTTAACTTGGATTCATTTGATGTACATGATTTTAAAGTAGGGCAGGCATGTAACGCCTGTATAAATGTTTGCTTTGCTTTATACGACTGCTGCTGTTGTTACAAACCCAAAAGAAACCTAATTTGAGAGCACAATGGTTAATGCATGTGTACACAATTCTCTCACTTTTAACATCATCAGTAAAATAGCACTGCAAGCATTATAGTCTGCATAAATGAACCTGCAAAAACAGTTGGGCAGTGATGGCTCTTGATATTCAGACACCATAGTACCAGCCACTCTTGCTCGCTTCAAGTTCCAGCTCTCTCACAAGCCAATATATGGTGCTAATATGGAAACAATCAGACAACACTACCTGCAACATCACACGATAATCCCGACCCCTTCTCCAGGATCTCACTGTTCTACTCATTTGGTCACTGTGGTGCTGACAGGAACAATGTCTGTTAAGATTCTGTGTTTCACCTAAGGGCATAAACATTTTTTTTTAAGGAAAAATCCATATAACCCCCTGAAATCTTGCCTAAATCCATATAACCCCGTGCAATCTTCATATATCCATAAAACCCCCTGTAATCATACCCAAAATCCATATAACCCCCTCCATCCGCCTTCTGTCAGCCGAGTTAACGGCGAAATTAAAAAAAATCCATATAACCCCCTGTAATCTGGCCTAAATCCATATAACCCCTGCAATCTTCATATATCCATATAACCCCTTGTAATCTTAGAAAAAATTCATATAACCCCATGTAATCTAAAAAAAATGTTTCTAAAAATTCAAAAATAAATAAAAAAATTTCCTCTTGGCATTTTTTGAATTTTTAAATTTTTTTTAAAAAAACTGTCACATCTATCACATCACACACACCTCTCATATTTATTCCCAAACACAAATAATTTATGCAGGGGTATAGTTGTCATTTAAAAAGTCATAAACTCTTATTCATATCTTATCTACCATTTATCATTATTTTATTCAAGGTGAATCAAACAACAAAAATATCAATTTTACGTTTCCTAATGTGAATAATAGAAAATACAACAAAATAAAGATTTACAATCCATTAGATATTAATGCATGTAAATGTTAATTTACTCTATTATTAATATGTTGGGGTACTGATTATGAAATTACATGTCATTTATAATTCAAAAAATAGGAATAAAAAAGGGAATAAATAAAAAAAATTACTCTATTATTAATTAATTTTTTTTAAAAAAAAAATTTAGAAATATTTTTTCCAGATTACATGGGGTTATATGGATTTTTCCAAAATTACAGAGGGTTATATGGATATATGATGATTGCAGGGGGTTATATGGATATATGAAGATTGTAGGAAGGTTATATGGATATATTAAGATTGCAGGGGGGTTATATGGATTTAGGTCAGATTACAGGGGGGGTTATGTGAATTTTTTCCAATTTCGTCGTTAACTCGACTAACGGAAGGCAGACGGAGGAGGGCTATATGGATTTTGGGTATGATTACAGGGGGTTATATGGATATGTGAAGATTGCAGGGGGTTATATGGATTTAGGCAAGATTGCATTGGGTTATATGGATTTTTTCTTTTTTTTATACAAGTACCATAATTTGATGTTTTTTTGGCATTGTAGTTGCCTAGACCAGCCATAATAAGAAGCCTTCCAGTAATCCTGGCTCAGTACCATATATAGCCATAATAGAAAGGACCTTAGAAAGCAGTGATGGAGCAGCAGAGAGATCTTTAAAACTACAAAAATGACTCTTCCAGATTAAATATCAAATACAACATAGAAATGGAAAACTAAAGCAGCAAGGAATTGTGTACGCTTATATAATTTATCAGACAACAATTATAATCAAAGCATTACATAACAGCAATAATGATGGGGAAGACAAAACTAGATACTTAAAAACTAGCCCACCATTTCAGCATCTGCGGCCATGGGCTTTTCTTCAGATGGATAATTTTCTGGTGGTGCGGATTCTCGTCCTACCAATGGACTCCTTGCCTGTGTAGAGTGGGAATCCACGTCCATGGGAGTAGTAGATCTGGGAGGGGATGATGGTTGTACCTCGACGTCTGGATAAGCAGCTTTAAATCTTGCACGAAGTCCTTCATCAACTAGCCTCACCCCACTCAATTGATTACCAAGTGACATCCACCTGATCAGTTGATTGAGAACGCAATCAAAATTTAGGATACCCGCTAATAAGCAAGTCAAAACTGACACTCAAATAGTGATCAAAAGTTGCACATTTGATGCTGTCAACCTTATTTATGTTGAGTACTAATAATGGGAAATAAAAGGCATACCCTGCATGTGTGTTGTGCATCCGTGCAAACAATTCCAATTTCCTTGTCCTTGGACTTATTCTCTCCAGCATTGGGTACATCTGAAAACATAAGTGCATCAATTTACTGAGAAGAGGATACTGAGAAGTGGACATTTAAATTGTGCCTCAACAGTTGTATTTTGCAACCTTTGTAAAGCATGCGCCATATAATCTACCAAGTTTCAAAATGAAAAGAGTATATGTTTTTCCAGTTGTTCTGAGCCATCCAAGCATTCAACAATCGAATGACAAAAATGAAATACTATAAGCTACAAAATTTAAGATGACTTTTTTGGGATATAGAGAAGATTTTCAGATTGCAGAACTTAAGATGATAAGATGATTAACAAAAAAAGTGTAATATTGCAGCATGAATAAACGAGCACATATGCACAACACAAATACTCAAGGAAATCAGTGGTATGTGCTACTAGAGAAGGTGATTACTCATCTACTTACTTCATCAGGTTTACGGCTTGTCTCTCGAACTTCGGCAACAATGACATCTGTATCAATGTTCCTATTGACCTCTGGATTCCCTTTAATCCCAACGAGGCAGTGTTCTTTACTGTGGTTGAGCCAATGCCCAGTTCGTCCAGTTCTAATGATTCGTTGGAGTTGATTAGTCTTCACCCAGATGATCTCTTCAATGCGCTTGTATCCCCAAAGCTCTAAACTGAATGCATATACCAAAGGAAATAATGTTTACTCACTTTTTAAACCATGGTTACCTTGACAAGGGACATGGTGGTCTGTTAACCAAGTACATGGCAAACTCAAAAAATTCACATGAGTACACATCTGTACAGTAGAAAAAAAGAAACAGCCACGCTAATACAAGATGACATATATATCAGAACCAGCCAATATCTGTAAATCAGCAAATATAAAAGAATGAATAATCAGTATAATATGCTAAATGAACAAAGTTATCTGATTATTAGAACAAAGATTATTAGAAAGATGTATAAAAGACCAAGAGAGCTTCATAAGAAATTGTTACTTTATGATTAACAAAAACAAAAGGGAAACAAGATTCATGGAGATACCGAAGAGGATGGTCAAATAGACATAGGAGCATGACATCATACATGACCAACTCAACAGATACAAAATTACAGTTGGAATGTTCCAAAGAGACATTACAAGGCGACAACATGATCAAGTGAAACCAACTGATTGGTGGACATCTTCTGCTGTGGAGGTTCCAGAAGGATGTGACATTGTGGATTTTAGGTCTCACTTCGTATGAGCAGTGTTGGGGCACTATTGAATAGCTGAAATCTAATTATATATATATATACACACACACACACACACACACACACACACATACAGAGAGAGAGAGAGAGACACACACACACACCGAAGTAGGATTTATTATTCTCTCAAATTAAAAATTAAAACTAATTTTGTACTATACGTTTAATAACAAAATGGTAGGAACAAGACACATACCACTCACGCCCAAGTTCCATTGCCCGTCCAGTGACCCAAAGAAAAATCAAGCCATCGGTTTGCAAAGCAGGGACATTAAGAGTTCGCATCTCATCATCAGCCATTGTTCCATATGGAAGCTCCATGTGAATGTCCCAAGGTGGATCGGCCATTATAACTCCAAATTGACCCAAAATGTCCATTCTAAATGAACGGATATCACAATTAATCCACTGTGGTTCACCAAGTTCCACCTCTGAGCAGTATTCTGCACGCTGAGTTTTGATTGGCTTTGGAGGAGTCATGCCTCCCATCATCATAGGCACATCCGGGGTTGGGTCAAGCTCATAGTGCACATATTTGCATGTCTGTTCAAAGGAAAAATAATTAGGGAAATAATATTATACATATAGATATATCACATAAGGACAAAGGAAATAATTACCTTCATGTGCCGACATGTGTCAAGAAAAGAGCAGTCACCTAAATTTGTATCAGTGTGTGGTGCAATTATTCGTCGGAAATGAACCTGACAAAATGTTCAAAAACATATTTATAATGGTCACTGATAATACACTTCCTATAAACAGAATTCAAAGAATCTGTGTCAGTATAGATCAATAAACTGTTCAGACATATCCAGTATGATTCACAAAGATTCTTAAATTTTTGCATTTTTACAAAATGGATAATATTAGGGGGCACCCAGCATGCAGTCCCCATATGCTTTGATTTCTTTTAAAGCATATACTTCATGTAACGAAGCAAGTACCTTGATAAAAAATAAAGTATATTGAATAAAATGTAAATACCCCCTTATGCAAAATAAATAATAAAATAATTGTACATTATATCTAAGAAAGCATATATCTTATCAATGAAATGGGACTACAAACAAGGCCGCATGTTACGGACCGCGTGTAATGACACCTTTACATAATATATTTGCTTTTCCAAATGAAAATTTTCTGATGCTTAGAGATACTCAAATGTTTATTAGATGCATTATAAAATTTATTTTATTTTTTAAGTAAGATACATCATCATTTAAAAATAAATAAATCACAAATAAATTATAAAATAACACGTAATTCGTGAAATTGACAATAAAACACTTAAACAAATCATAAAATACGCAGCAACAATTGAACGGTTTTCATAAGTGAACTTGTAAAGAAAGAAATCCAAAATACATAATTCCATATAGTTTTATTCTCCAAAAGTTTTTTACATGATAATGAAATATTATCAAGTAAAAAACACACACACCCACTAAGAATCATCATCATCCTTTGAATCAGGTGTGGGTGCTTTTGAGTTTTTGGCAAGTCACTATTGTTGTGCAGTGGTAAAATGTAGGTGCATCTAGAGGGTTGGTGGTGGTTGTGGTGGTGCCTTCAACGTTTCTTTTGTGTTCAAGTTTATGGGTTGGGTGAGCCATGGGGAAAACTTTGAACTTTCTTATTAGGTAGGTTAGAGATGAGAACATTTCGTTTTAAGGTTAAAATAAAATGGATTGACTTGGGCCAATTGATACACAAACCCCCTTGTCCAAAGACTGGGCAAAAACATATTATCCATATCAGTTTTTGTGGTGGCCGCTATAATTTGAAAATATTCTAGATAACAACGCCATGGATGCATCAGTACATGGCTCTAATATTGATCGAAGAAGTCATATAAGAATACATTCCCTTCCTCACACTGCCTCCCCATGGACTCCTATGGTCTCCTTGATAAGGTGCATCGCTAGCTGGAAGTCATCAATCATATACTCAAATTTAATTTTGAGGAGCAGATGTTTTTTTTTTTTTTTTTGATAAAATGGTAGGCATTTGCTTAAATTATATTAATTTGGCAACAATGCCCAATTCAAAATACAAGCATAGGGTTGGTAGAAGAGAAGTCTACCAACCCCCCCAAAAAAGAAGTGAGTCTATTCTTCTAATACAAATCTTCCCCCCACAATAGACACGCTACGAGCCCCGGCACACGCGTGTCCCCAGGCCCTGATAAAATTGACTACAAATTCCCAAATATTTTCAATGTACACATTAGAACATTTAAAAATTGCATGATTACGGGCCAACCAAATAGCCCAAATCACTGCAGGGATGAACGATTGGGTAATCTTAGCCTTCACACTCCGATCACCGTGAACAGTAAGTCGCCTCCCAGCCTCCCATAGGTCCTGGAAAGAAGTGAAACTGTCATCCAAACCAGTCGCTTCCTTCATCCGACGCCAAAATCTGCCTAGTCAGTGGGCAAGAAAGCATAAGATGAGTTGCATTCTCTTCTCCCACACGACAAAGGGGACAAGACCGGTCCGCGAGAGGTGCCCATTTCGCCCGAAATGCCTTCATCATGATTTTCTCTTGAACTAAAAGCCATGAGAAGGCCCGAACTTTGAGTGGGATTTTTGGCCTCCAAATCCACTTATACATCGACGCCATGGGTTCGAGACGTATCCGGTCCCTTCGCCACCAGTCGTAACATGCGTGCACTGAGAAAGGATGCCGAGGCTAGGGCCGCCAAACCACCGTATCCCCCACCCCTGCCACCAACGTCACCGTGTCTAGCTCCCGCAATAAGGTCGTGAACAAGGAAGCTTCATGCTCCCCTAATTGTCGACGAAACTTCAAGTTCCAAAACCCCGATGTGCTTCCGGCATGCCAAAAACGATGAACAGATCCGTTTTTTATGCAAGCAATCTGGAATAGTTCAGCGTAACGCACCTTCTGTACAGTCTCCCCGAGCCATATATCGTGCCAGAAATTTGTCTCCCTCCCGTCGCCTACTTTCCAGCAAATTGCCTCCATAAAACCCTCCGTGCACGAGAGTATATTCGACCAAATTACTGAGGTCCTTCCGTGCAAACCCGGGAAGCGCTTTGAGGAGCAGATGTTGGGTGTGAGAAGCAACAGCTCTGGTGGCACATGTGAATCTGGAACTGTCGTGTGAAATTTTCGGTCTGTTGCAGTGGGGGATGGCAATGGATGCGAAGAAGAGGTCATTGTCTACATCATCACCCTGCACTGATTTCTAACTCTATCCACAAGCTAACAAGGATGAGGGTCGCTCCACATTGTGAGCAAAATTTCAAGTGAGTAGCTCCACCAATGAACTGGGTCCCATAAATGGACAAGGCATCAACCTATCATGTTGTGGACTTCAGGGTCTATGTTGTTGGTGGGTTGACATACTTGCATTGCTTTTACATCTCCCCTTATGACAGTGCAATAGGAAGGACAAATAATTGTGTTCTAAGGGATAAAGTGAGTCTCGAGTTCCTCTCAACCTACTTTTTCTCATCTTTCTTTGATATAACCCTCCCTGACAACCAAGGTTTGTATGTGTACCAACTATGAGACTTAACAGTTTCATCCCCATCCTTTGGAAAGTGTTGGAAGACTATGGCTTTTTGCCCAAGTGGTTTTGGTGGTTGTGGTTCAAATCTCTGTTCTTAGTAATGGATATGCGGTGGGCTACACGGAGAAGGGCTTCGACTAAGGGATGATCTATCTCTTCTCATCTTCATTCTTATGGCTAATGTGCTTAGTAGAATGATTCACAAGAAGGGGGTAGAATGTGGCTGGATTCATGGCTTAGAAGTTACTTGAGGTGCTTCCTGGATTTCTCATATTCAATATGTCGATGATACCAATATTCAATATCCTTCTAAAAGAGGTACTCATAAGTCTTCCCCTTTACTTGTTTTTCTCCATCTACAAAGTTTTATGTGGCATTCTCAATAAAATGGAGAAAATTAGGAGAAGATTCTTATGGGCCAGTGATAAGGAGAGTGGGAGGAGGCCCCATTCAGTTAAATGGGCTATTGTTTGTCAAGCCAAGAAGGAAGGGAGATGGGAGTGCTATTGTTTGCAACATGAACAAAGCCTTATTGGGAAAATATTTATGGAGGCTAATTGCGGAACCAGAGAATATTTGGACTAGAGATATTCATGCGAAATATCATTTGGGATGCACTAGATTTTCAGTGAATCCTCAATCTAGAGTTGCTCTCTCTATGGGGTGCAAGGGATTGCAAATGTTCTTCAAGAGGATATTCACTTTCGTTCTGGAAACATGTTTTGGAAAGATAGATGGCTTCATGATGATTCTACGACTCTTCTTACCAAATCTTTTTAGGGTGCTTTAGATGAGAACGATCTCATTAGCAACTCTTTCACATGTGATAATACCATCATTTGGTCCCCCGACTTCAAAGGGATTTAAATGGTATTGTATTGACGGAGTTGACTTCTCTCGTTGTGGTTCTTCAGGAGGTGGAACTTAATTTTGAAGAAGAGAATTCGGTGGTTTGGAAGTTGGAACCACATTCCAGATTACCTGTAAAAACATTTTACCGCAAGCTCAATAAGCATCCCCTTGACATTCCATCCACTCATCCATTTTATATGAGAGCCTTGCTCCCCTTCAAGATCTGTTGCTTCATGTGGCTTCTTACACTTGATAAGGCTCTAATCAAAGTCGGTTGAAATGGGCACAAAAGACAATATTACTTGTGAGCTATGTGGTGGGAGGATGAAGCCAGGGAGGAGCATCTCATCTTTGGGTGCCATTTAGTGGTCAAATTTGAAAAAGATTGGTGTGGCCTTGGGGTATAATTGCTCATTTAGCGACCTCAATGACATGGATATGGTTTCATAAGAGGCGCAAGCGTAGTGATTGAAGGAATCTTGCGAAATTCCGATGACTCGTTCCTCATGCAGTTTGTTGGAACATTTGGCTAGCGCGCAATGAATGTATTTTCCAATACAAGAGGATCTACGTGAACACTTGGGCGGCCATTTCCTCTAATCTTAGTTCATGCCTTCATTCAATCTTAGACGTGGATACACGCCTAATGAGTTGTTCGCATAAGTTATCTTAAGAACTGATTTTAAGCCTTGGAGAACCTTCTTTTGTTTCCTTCTCTTCCTTTTATGTAACTTTGTATGGAGATCCCTCTACTCCTTTTGTTCAATGGATTCTGATCAATATGATCGCTCCAATATTTTCATTTAAAAAATGGCAACTACTTCCAAATAATCCATGTTGATAAAGGTCGGATGCAGAGAAAAGGGCAAGAAAGGCCAACATATAATTGCACTGTGTGTTCATGTTTCAATGACAATCAATGACAATTTATGAATATTACAGCTGCAACTACTACAACAAGCAACATCACAAGGATGAGCTAAAAAGGGAATATTACTGTGGGATTTAAGGCCCTTCCAGGATGCATTGCATTGGAAGCGCTTGGTTTTATTGATTTTGCCTGTTTTAAATGGAGATCCCTCGTTTCCTTTGTTCAAGGGACATATGTTCATTTTTAATGACATACTGCCATATTTTCCAATTAAAAAACATTAAAACATAGAAAAAAAAGGTTTCATAAATTTCAAACTGACCTTCTCACATGCAATGTAAGAACTCAACTGATGCCGGCAATCCTCTTTAGTAAGTGCTGTGCAGTACTCCTTCAGCTGAGAACCACCTTTCGTCTTGAACTGTAAAATTTAGAAGGACAACAAAGAGAAATCTCAAACATCAAACAAACAGCATCGAATAAAAAATACGAAAAAAAACTATACCTTTGCAGCAACGGCGGTTTCTTTGGCAGTGGGCCGGTGGATGAGATCGAGCAATTCCTCCCCTGTCTTCGACTTCTGCAACTCCTTGAAAGTCTTCTTGTTCAGCAGAGACTCCAGTTCCTTTATGTCATCCTCCTCCGTCCCCAGCTTCAAAGGCGCCGTGGCCCGCGGCACCACCCCCACGGGCCTCATCATCCCCCTAGGGCCCACCACCCTCGGGAACATCATGTGGTGGGGATCCCCCGGCCACATGTCCGGGCGCCTCGGAGTCTCTGTCCCGGGCGTCGGACCCTCATTCGCGGGCTTCGTATCCGGCCCGGCCAACAGAGGGTTCTGGGGGGTCTCCGGCAGCTCCTTGAGGAGGCGGTGGCGGTCGATCCTGACGACCGTCAAACGACTCTTCCCGCCAAGAACAAGCTCCTCCAGCTCGATCGCGGCGGTGTCGGCCGCGATCGCGCGTAGGGCCGCCTCGACAGCCACGGCAGGTCCGGAGTCCCGGCCGAGCTTAACCAGCGCGGACCTCTCAGCATCGGTCACGGATGAGTCCGCATCGAGCTTTCTTGCTATCCATGCCGCATCGACGACCGAGAAAGGGACCCGCTCGAGGAGGGCGACAGCGACCAACGTGCGGACGACGGAGAGCCTGTCTCCGTCGGACTGGGGCGGCTTGTCCCCGGCGCCTTCCGATCGGCGGGAGGGTTCGAGAGGGTTGTAGGGTTTACTGTTGGGGAGGGTTTGTTGTTGGGGGAGGCGGGAGGGGGAGCGTTTGCGTTTTGGGTTGGGGTTAGGGTTAGGATTAGGGTTTGGGGTGGGGATGAAGGGGCGGCGGTTGAAGGCGGAGATGAGCTGGAGGGAGAGGTCGAGGGAGGAGACGAGGTCGGGGACCAGGGTTTGGAGGGTGGATATGAGGTCCTGCTGGGCAATCCGACGGCCCTCGATGCGGTCCAGGAGCTGCTGCCGCGCCTCGACCAAGGCGGCGATGTCTTCCACGCCGTCCGATTGGGATTCCATGGTGGGGGGGGGGGGGGGGGGGGGGAGAGCGAGAGAGAGAGATTGAGGGATATACCGTTGATCGATGAAGTACTACAGCGCTGAGAGTTAGAACCGGCAAAGATGCGTTTACCCCTAATTTTTAGCCCAATTTTTAGTTTTAGAATATGTACGCTCATACCCCCGAACAATTTTTTTTGGGTAAATTATCGAAATGCCCTGGATTACCCTCTCATTTTTTCTGTACCCCTAGACTTTTTAAAATTTTGTTTTTACCCCTACAGTGTTGTTCTATTTTTTTTACCCCCAACTTTTCATAATACATAATCTACCCCTTACAGATAGAGTTACAGATGTACATAAATATAATATAATGCATACAGAAATTATACACATAATTACAGATATTTAATAGTTACCTACAGCCAGCATCTAACGTACATAAAAGATATTTAAACACAAAATTGCTCTAGATATATTCTCATTATCATTACAATAAATTCATGAACTGTAAGACATGTAATTATCATCTATAAATGCATATAACGTACATAAAATGGTTAAATATAAAATAATTATAGATACATTCTCAAAATGTTATTAAAATAAATACATCAACTCTTTGAATTATGACATTGTTTGCATATCCTAATTAAATTAGTTGATGTCCTCCCTTGATCCTTTTCATGTCCTCCTGGATGAAATTGAACTCACTGAGAAGCCTTCAAACTAGGCATTTAACATATTTCATAAGGAAGAACGCATTGGCCAAGCTACATTAAAGATGCAACAATCAGTCAAACATCTAAATAAATTTTCATTTAACAATATGAACAATATTAGTAATAACATGTTTACACTACCAATAAAATTAAACTAAGGATTGACAAATAAACTCATAGAAATGTAATGATCAATTACAAGAATATAATATCAATTTACAGATATATAAATGGAAAATTACAAAAACTTTATAAACAATTACATAATATATACTAGTTGCTTCTGGCAGGCCCTCAACATAGGTAGTGGCTAGGCGCAATTGTAACAATTGAATCCTTTCTAAAATACCATCTAAAACCTTAAAAATGCAAGAAAATAAAAATAAATGGAACTTATAAATATCAACAACTGTTTTATTTTCATAGAAATACTTCTTGATTTATGTGCTTAGCAATCAAAGAAACTACAACACTACACAACCAATTACAAAATATTAAACTATGATTTGACGTATAACTCTATAAAAATATAATAACCAATTACAGTAATTTAATATCGATTTACAGATATATAAATGACTAATTACAAAAATGTTTGTAAACAATTACAAAATATATACCAATTATTTTCAATAGGCTCTCAATAGAGGCAGCAGCAAGACATTGTTATAACCATCGAATCCATTACTTTTAAAATACCATCTAAGTCTTTTTTACACATACCAAAATCTTAAAAGTGAAAAAAATGGAAGCATATAAATGTCAACAACTATAATATTTTCATAGAAATATTTATTGATTCATGTACTTAGCAATCAAAGAAATTTACAAAAATATAATGATCAATTACAGTATTGTAATATCAATTTACATATATATAAATGACCATTTACAAAAAAATTTATAACCAATTACAAAATGTATACCAGTTTCGGCAAGCCCTCAATAGAGACGGTGATAACATGGTGCCGTCATAACTATAGAATCTATTACTTCTAAAATACTGTTTAAATCTTTTCTACATGTACCCAAATCTTAAAAGTGCCAAAAAACCCAAAAAGAGAATCCTCAAAAAAAAACCGCTCATTCACTCTTAGATTATTTCACAAATCCAACACAGATGTAGGTAAAAGTCTTCCCTTTTTTTATTGATAGAGGCAAACACATGAAGGAGGTGAAGACGTCACGGCGGTCGGAGCTTGGGTCAGCAGTGTGGATGTTGGATGGAGAGATGAGGCCCCTCCAATCTCCATATGCTCTCCGACCATCCATCATGTCCCTATGAACCCCAACTTCAGCCTCTCCGACAATGTTGCCACCATTCTGCACTTCTCCGATTGCTTCCGGTGGACCCTTAATAGAGGCAACAGTGGTGGTGGTGGTGGTGGTGGTGATAAGGTGTTGCATGGATGATTAGGTGGGGGTAGAGAAAGTGATTTGGGGAGAGATGATTTTGGGGGAGAAGTTACATAGATTTTGGGGAAAAAATAAAGGTGGATGGGGTAGTTTAGCAAATAAATGTGATGTGGCAAGGATGAGGGGCAAAAAAAAATATGACTGCTCTGCAGGGGTAAATTTTTTTTTTCAAAAAGTACAGGGGTACAGAAAAAACGAGGGAGTCAGTCCAGGGGCATTTCGACAATTTACCCTTTCTTTTAATATCAACGTGAGATAATAAATATATTAATTATATTGTTATTATTATTTAAAAATTACAAAATAATATGAGGCATTTTTAAAATTTTCACAATCATCAAATCTTAATACAGTTTTTAAATATTTATGTAACATCACAGTAGCATAAAATTATAACACTTCTATTCAATATTAAAGTTTTAATACAAATAAAACTATATTAAATTATAAATTATAAGTTTAACATATTTTATATGACATTCAAGTTAAATATAAACTATTTTTTTTTAAAAAGGAGATACCTATTGCAAAATCTCTAATATTTTTTTTACACTTTGAAGTGTAATCACACAAGTCGCAAATCCTTAATATTTTGTTAAATTTGGATGATGAATAATTAAATTTTCAATTTTTAAAATTTCAACCGATTGAAATTTAGGAATATTCTTATTAACATATTTTGTTTGGTAAATTATTCTTCTTAACATGTATTTATTTTACACTTCTTTAATAAACTGATCGATTCATCTAACCCAATAGTAATTTTCAAAACTTGGCGGTTCAGAAGGCAGGACCGGCGATTGAACAATTTTTAATTCTGGGCCAGTTTTTAGAGTGGCAAGGTTTGGTGGGTTAATTGAACGGGAATCCGGGTTGATCAATTGTCCAACCAGTTGAACTACCCCGTCCGATTTTAAAACACTATGATGTTCACGAACGATGCGCGGTGTTCCAAGTGCCTGAACTCGAAAACCATTGCATATGCTCAAATTACTTCCTTCCCTCACCAACCAAACCCACATGTTTGCACGCATGCAGCGCAGAAATGAAGGTTACCATCTTCCCCTCATCCACAGTGTTTTTCACAGGCTTCCAATCAAACAGTTGATGAGCCTGGAGCCTGCAAAGCGGCACAGATGTACCCCGAAAGCATGGTGTTCCATGACACAGCGTCCCTCTTGTAACACGAGTGATCCTAGTCAATTAAAATAGTGGTTCTCAAGTATGCTGAGGACTTAATTAGAATAGTGGTTCATGTAATTAGGACAGATGCCCTAAAGTACGCCATGGACTCACCTGGGATAGAGGTCCTCAAGTATGTTGAGGACTCACTTGAAATAGTGGTTCTCAAGCATGTTGAGGACTTAATTAGAATAGTGGTTCATGTATGATGAGGAATCACTTAGAACTGTGGTTTTCATGCAGAGATCCTCATGTATGAAGAATAGTGGTTCTCATGTAGAGATTTTCAAGAATGTTAAGATCTTATCTAAGTGAGAGGTTCTCAAGTATGCTGAGGGCCTTCCTAAGGTAAAGACCCTCATATCGTAGATAAGACATCATTTGGGAGATCATTAGTGTGTCACGGGGACTGTTATATTCACCCCCATTTAGGAGAAACACACCTAGAAAGGAAATCCACCCCATCACAATTTTTTAAACTTATGAACCCACCCCATGATAAATACTAGAGTACAGTCAGTGTAAACCCACCCCAATACATTTAGCATATTAATTTCTCTCTCCGGGTCCATCCCCTTCCGTGCGACCCCGTAGCCATCCATGCCTTCCGATCACCGCCCGCCCACATTGCCCCCCGGTCCCTTTCTCCTCTTTGACCTGCCTTCTTCTTCTTCTTCTTCTTCTTCTTCTTCTTCCTGTGGACCTAGTTTGTGTTTTTATTTCCTTTGAAACCCTAGCTATGAAGGGATTTAGATTGATTTCATATTGTTTATGAATGAGTTTCACATAGATTTATGTGGGTATATTAAAATTAAAGTTAGAAAATATACCCACAAAAACCTATTTAATTCAAACATGTGATTTTTTTATCTTTTTAGAAACATTATCTTTATTGTCGTTTGGGGTATATATGTATTTATAATTCAACATGTGTGACCACATGAATGATTGATTATGGTATTTATAAATGCATTTTGATGTGAAAAACAGTTGCTAAACACTTAACATTATATAAGATGAAGTATGTCAGTGGTGCCTTATTTGGATCTTTGTTGAATGGAAGTCACTTGGATATTGGAAATGATAAACCACCATGTATGGATGTCATGAACTGGGTTGGGGACAGTACAGCAGTAACACAAGGCTAACAGGGAGAATGTGTCCTATGACATTTAATCGCTCAACTTTGTTAGTACCGAACTGGACATGGAACATCGACAACTCCTCAGCCGATTGGCTGACAGGGAGCATATTTCACATTTAATCCACAGACATATTGTCAATGTGTTTAATTGTCGTTCGACAGAACGAATGTTGATTGGGGCGCTAGATCGCCATATGGTCAGTCATTTGGATCACTGAGAAGTCATAAGGCATATCTGACTTCCAACGACGGACGAACTATCGACCAAAATACATTACAGTTCGATAGACCCATCGTCGAGAAGTGCTAACCACTTCGCCAATCGGTCAGTCGATTGGATCCAGACAATATTGACTCCCGTACTGTCGAATTAATATCTCTATTGTCGACCGGACCTTTGCTGAATGGTAGGGGTGGGTTTTTTTTTGTTTTAGTAGTGTATGAAAAATGTTTTCCTTTTTTTAACTGGGGTGGGATGGGTATATAGCTTCCCGTATCAAAGATGTCCTTAGACTTACCCACGACAATCCTCAGCATAGCAAATTTAAACTGATGAGTATGTACAAAGTACACAAACACAAACATATGGAGATAACTATAGATTGTTGGGTACAACTATCTAAGGCAACTAAAGCCAACCAATAACATCCAAGGCCAACTACAACATAGACCAAAGGACCCGGTCTTTGCCTACAATTTTCTTAAAAAAAAACATCTAAGGCCACCTGTATCTTTACCCAAGCCAAGAGAGGTTCATCGGAATATATGGTTCAATTTCTTCAAAAGCATGCATTTCATTAGTCAAGTCTGTATTTAAAAAAAACTAAGTGTTTTGGTCCATAAAAATGATCGCAAGAATGATTAAGCATTGCATTTTTTTAAATTGCTCAGGTATTGGTCTTTGGGTTGATCAAAGAATTACTGTACTCTAAGAAAAATAATACAAGAATTGATTGTTCAACAAATCAAAGAATGCTTTGTTGATCTATGGAGTGGTAATAACATAATTTTATCCCATCTAATGAAAAAAAAAAATTCTTAAAATTCATGACAAGATATCATATCCAAATCAAAATTCACTGACAAGATATATTTTCCAAATAAGCTAGGATACAATTCAAAGTAAGATGTGTTTTCTAAATAAATCAGACAAAAATTCATGCCAAGATGTGGTTTCCAAGTTAACTAGTCCAAAAATTCATGAAAGAAGATGTGGTTTCCAAACGATATCCATATATACAAAAATTCATAACAAGATGTGATTTCCAAACAAGCATGACAGAGTTTCCATAACATAGATATATGGTTTTCAAACAAGGACGAAATTATCCACCTCTAGTGAGTGCCTCAATAGTTTTTCGGACTCTTATAAAAAGCCATCTTCCTCCCCATAACCTTCATATTATCCTTTGAAATTCTAAATTTCTAATTATCCACCTCCAGTGAGTGCCTCAATAGTTTGTGTTACTTTTTTGCTGTTAAATATTGGCTTGTATTTATTTTTATAGTTTGGACATTCAGTTTCAAAATCTGACTGCATATCAATTCTCTTGGTACTGGCATTGGCCTACCTATAATTTTCGTCGCATTCTGACGTTTTTTGGATTATGCAGTTTTGATTTGTTATTCGGATTTGATTTTGTTAAAATTCAAGATGAAGAGGTAAAAATTCGATATTATTATGAGATGTTCAGTTTTGAGCTAGCTTCCATACAGAAGTGGAATTGGATCAACTGGATTCGTGTATCAAAAGTTATGGGTATTTTTCCAAGTATACCCCGAAGATGAGAAATCCAGGCAGCAGCCCTGTAAGATGTTTAGCCTAGATTTTGGAATAGCTGGAGAGGTTATTTGATCTGTTATAAACATGAAAATTGTAGATAATCGTCTTAGCTTTCCAACAGAATTTGAATTGTGCAATTCGGAGTTATATTGTAGAAGTTATGACTGTTTTAGTGGAATCCATCCAGAATTTCTGGGGAGGGACGGTTTTGTCATTTCTACCCCACTAAATATGTGTTATTTTGGGGGAATAAAAAGAGGGTTTTGACTTTTATTTTTGGGGGGTTCCAGCAATGTTTGAGAGTGAGAGGGAGAGAGAGAGAGGGGAGGAGAGGAAGAGATTGAAGAGGTTTTGATGAATCCCCCCCTTTTTTTTTTCTTTGTTGGCTGTCAAGCTCGCTCTTTTCTTTGTTGCTGCTGTTGTGAATTGGGGTTGTCATGGCTGCTTCAAGGGGGTTTGGGTGAAGAGAAGCCAAGGGAAGAGAAGCTTTGGTGTTGGCTCAAATGGAGGTGAGTGAAATCAAAGTTCTTTCTTAGTATTTCATCTTTAATTGGTGCTGTTTGTGTGTCCATTTGTGTTGGAAAATCATGGCTGAATGTATGTGTGTTGTTTGTTGTGACAGAGAGTGGGAGAAACTCATTTTCAAGAGAAAATAAAATGGAGTGCCAAAGAAGAGGAGAAAAGCCAATGCAGAGGAAGAGAAGAAGTGGAAGAGGTGGTGAAAGTGCATGTTCATGTGTGTGGCCTATTTGATTAGCTTGATCCCTCTCTCTTTTAAGCCCTCTTTTAATTTTCTCCCCTCTTGTGATCTGTCCAGCCAGCAAAGAAGGGAAGGTTGTGTGTGCTTTTGCTTGTGAAATCCTCTTCTTCCTCCTCCAAGAGGTACTCTTTTCCCCTTTTCTTTATTCCAATGTATGTATTTGTGTTTATATTGGTGTGAGTGTGTGTGCAATTGAATGTGGATGCTGTTGAGAGGGTGTTATGGGTAATTTCTATTGCACATGAGATGTTTGTGTTTATGCATTAATGGTGGGGGTTTTGTGTTGTATTAAATCAGATTTTCTATCTTGTGAAGATCCATATGAAATTAATGTCTAGAGGCATGTTATGAAGGTTATGTCTTCATGTGATTTGATCATCCACATGTCTAAATGCTATATATCAAATTTGGTGTCATTTGGTTACCGGTATTGAAAGTTATAGCCTAATGTTCATGGCCTGTCCATATTCACGTAGAAATAGACCTGTTTCTGAAAAATAATTTATTTCGGACATTTCAACATTAAATCAGGATTTGATGTCTTCACGGATTATGATCCCAACATATCAGAGTATGTGCATGATTTATTTTAGAATTTTTGGATGAGTATTTGGAGCTGTGGAGATCAAACAAGTAGGGGTAATTGCTGCAAATGTAGCAGTTTTTCTTGATTTCTTCAATAAGTTAATGTTCATGTTGTGTGCAATACTAAGAGTTAGTGTCTTCATGAAGTAGGCTTATATATATAGGTGCCAGGAAACTTCATATTTGATTTGATAATCATTGGTTGTGTTTTGTAGCTTTCGTTGGCGGAACTCGCATTGATTGAGTTTTTGGTGAGTGGTTCGATCCACCCCTTTTGGGAAGCGCTCGATGCATGTGATTGTGCATCGCGTACCCATGGGGTTCTATAGCTATACTCGTTATTGATTTTCAAATAATATTGCTATTATCACTTTGTAGCTTTTATATATATAGCATGGAATGTTGGGTATGTTATATTATAGGTGTCCTTTCGTAGTACTGCCTTCGTGTTGGTAGATACTTAGTGTGGTTAATTCTTGAATGCTAGGTTCCTTGGACATATGGTCTATGCACTCTTGTTGTGATATGAACTCTCATGTGATAATTGTGTGTGTGTTTAATTGTTTGGCCTTATCTGTGATAGGTATATTTATGATCTGTTGTTGTCAGGAGCATACTTGTTTTAGTGGGCAAATGTAGTAGCTATCTTGCATGCATCCGAGTGATGCAACTCTATGCAAATTCATGAGAATTCATTATTGTATTGATGTTTGTTATCTGATAGCTATGATGATAGAATGTTAGGCCCATCTGTGTTAGACGCGTGTATGACAGCCTTTAGGATCACGTCCTATCTTGATTTAGTGCAAGGACTTATTCCCCACGCCAAGAGATGCATCCGTGTGGGAATTCATAAGAATTAATTAGCAATGGTATTAGTTAGATGATAGTAGTTGATCCAGGAGGATCGTCTTGCGAGCATGGAGTACCCCCTCCCCATATCATCGTGCGTCGAAGCTACCCAGCATCGAAGCTACCCTGCGTGGTACCACCGTGCCACCGGAAGGCCGCCAGGGAGAGGGCTACCGGATGATATTGCGAGCGTGAAGTACTGTTTTCCTACATCGTCGTGCGTGGAAGCTACTCGGTGTTTGTTACCCGATAGCTATAACAATAGTATGTTAGGCCTACCTGTGTTAGGTGTGTGCATGACCCGTATTTATGATCATCTCTTGTCATAATTGAGTGCGAGTGTTTAGCTTCTTTCCCCTGCATCCAAATGATGCATCTGTGCGGGAATTCAAGAGAATTCTGTATATCAATTGGTAATTGTTAGATGATAGTAGTTGATCTGGGAGGATCGTCTTGCGAGCATGGAGTACCCCCTCCCCATATCATCGTGCGTCAAAGCTACTCAGTGTCGAAGCTACCCTGCGTGGTACCACCGTGCCACCGGAAGACCGCCAGGGAGAGGGCTACCGGATGATATTGTGAGCGTGTAGTACTATCTTCCAACATCATCGTGCGATCGTATTGCGAGCATGAAGTGCTTCCTCCCTATATCATCGTGCGTCGAAGCTACCCAGTGTTGGAGCTACCCTGCGTGGTGCCACCGTGCCACCGGAAGGCCGCCACAGAGAGGGGCTACCTGGGAGAGGGCTACCGGATGATATTGCGAACGAGTAGTACTGTTTCCCTACATCATCGTGCGTCGAAGCTACCCGGTGTTGAATCTGTCTTGCTTTGTGCCACAATATTGTTAGGAATGCCCAGAGTATGATGTGACTATCATACGAGGCTTAGAGTACCGACCACGGGTGATGCCGTATCGTCGAGAATGTCCATGGTATGATGTCACTATCATACGAGGCTTAAGTACCGACTATAGTAAATCCATATCGTTGGGAATGCCCAGAGTATGATGTGACTATCATACGAGGCTAGGAGTACCGACCACGGGTGATGTCGTATCGTCGGGAATGCCCAGAGTATGATGTCACTAACATAAGAGGCTTGAGTACCGACCATGGGTGAATCCGTATCGTTGGGAATGCCCAGAGTATATGCTACCATCGTACGAGGCTTGAGTACTGACCATGGATGGCCATTAGGATGAGGATTACCCGGGAGAAGGCTACTGGATGATGCGAGGGATTGGTATGTATTTATCTAGATGTGGAGAATCTTTGTAGCGTGGTATTAGTTTGTGTTACAACTCGTTAGTGTTAAAGGATTAGTTGTTCCCCAAAAGTCCCAACAGTCCCCCCCTTCGGGGTGAGGGTGAGGGTGATGTGTGGTCATGTCTCTATGTGACATATATATATCTGTCGGTGTTCTCCCATCCATGTCTTTCCTTGAAAGAAAAAGTGTGTTAGTGTTATATTATTATTCTTGAGTTGGATTCTTGCCACTCACTGAGCTTGTAGCTCACCCCTCGTGTGTTGTTTTTCACTAGGGACAGTGGGGCGTGGAGCTGGAGCATCCTTCTAGCGTATTTCGTGCGTGGAGTGTCCCAACTTTCAGTTGGCAAGTGCGGGTCTGTCAGCAATCTTATTTTTGTGTATGTATTAGTAATTGTGTGTGTCGCATATGTGGTTGTATTTGGACTAGACTTGGGCTCTCACAGGACGGTAATGGTGTATTCGAGTCTGTAATAATGTTTTGATTTACAGACTTAATTATATTTTACGCTTCTGCATTATTTTTTTTGTTACTTATTTCTTTCCTATCTCCTTTTTACTTATGCGATTATTGTTTCATTATTATCAGGGGTCATTGTTGACCTCTTATGTATGAGTCATGGTATTGTAGGATTGTTATGGTCCCGGGAGGGCTGTTCCGAGGCGTAACATGGTGCATCACGGGAGGATAGTTCTTGCAATTGTCACCCTTCTATGCATCTTCATTAACTTCAACAGTTCTTATGCAGGTTAATACATTAGTTCTTGTTAAGTTCAAATCTACTATTTATATATAGTTTCACTACCGAGGTAGCATTTAAAGGTAATTATTAAAAATAGCTATTAGAAAGTATACTTTAATTTGTCAAATTTCTGAAAAATTAATAGTTTTTTTTATAATAGAAATATAGTTTTCAAATGTTGGGAATAGTTGGAGACAAATTTGTATTAAGTATGATACCTGTAAAAATAGAATAACCAAAAGTTGTCAATACCCATTCCAAATGCTGCCTAAAAAAATGGATATTGGTAGTAAAGAAGAAATGCCTAGATTGTTCTGTCCATTTGAATCCTTCTCGCCAATATCACTCGCACATCTTGTTTATCTTTCTTTCATGTTTCATTCAGATGGACAATGGTGCGTCACCGATCCAAATGCGTCGGACATTGACCTACAGAAGGGTATAGATTGGGCATGTGGAGCTGGAGGCGCCGATTCCAGTGCGATACAACCAAACCAGCCATGTTACGAACCTAACACAGCCGTCGATCACGCCTAGTGGCGGAGCCACCATAGAACCAGGGGGGGCATGTGCCCCCCTGGATTTTTTTAATTTATTTTCATATCTTTTTAATTTGTTTATAGATCCTTTTAATTTTTTGTGGTAAGTTAATTTTAATTAGGGTCCATAGATTATAGGCCCCACCTACATATGAAATTCCCTAAACAGTAACCACTCACAACTAATAAAATAAAATTAAAACAACCATTTATTATCCATCTAGACCATCCATGTGTATGATGTGCACTCATCCATTCTTTTAATTAACCCTCCCCCCTCTACATAATACAAAAGTCATTTTTAACTCAATTTTTTCATTTACCTTCAAGCCTCCTTTTATCCATATCCACAAATAGCTATAGAGGCATAGATTCCACTTCTCAGCGTCTTCATCTAGGTGCCCATCTTGAAAAAAATAAATTTTTGAATCTCTTTTTTTCTTTTTCTTTTTATATCTCAATTGTTCATAATATCAATCTTCATCTCTAAATAATTTTACTTTTTGTTCCATTAAATGTCTCACAATTGTTACTAATTTATTTAAAGTTTAAAATATTTGTATAAATATCTAAAATAATCAAATCATTCAACATTTTCAGAATATGAAACCTCATCGAAGTTAAATTTTAAGGTATGTATTGCTTATGAGATTTATGTTTTGATATATTTTTTTATGAATTATCAATATGAAATATGACATATCGTTTTAAAATATGATAAATATTTTTTATAATTATTCAGTGATATGTTTTTTATGAATGTCTTTATTTCATTATATATGTATTTTTAATCTATGCTATTGAAATAAAAAAAATATAATGATATAATTTTAAAAAATATTTATATAAGTCACATTATGCCCCCCTTTGTAAAAATCCTGGCTCCGCCACTGATCACGCCTCCTATGCCTTCAACAACTTTTGGCAGAAAAACAAGAAACAAGGGGCCGCTTGTGACTTCCATGGTGTTGCCCAACTGATTGCGAATGATCCAAGTAGGTTATATCTCTAAAGCCAAATGAACAGTAAAATATTGAATGGATCATTAATTTTTTTAGGTACCTAAATCAAGGATGGATGCGGTACTTGGTCCATATATATATATATATATATATATATATACACTCTCGCAATTAGGTGCAGCCGCGACGTGGGCCGTCCGATCGCGGGTTCATCGCATCCGACGGTCGATGTGAATCGCACCCGACCGTCCGATGCGATGGACCCGTGATCGACGGCCCGTGATCGCTGCCGCACCCGCCGTTCGCTGCACCTAATCGGTTCCCTCTCTATATATATATATATTTTAGTTTTTCGCTGCATTACTATTGTACGATAAAAAATGAGATAAACATTGAAACTCATATTTGACCTGAAATTAGCTATTTATCATCTATAGTTTATGATTATCTAAATCTAAATCTAATAAAAAAATAGAAAAAAATTGATATAATTCTCTTAAAAGTTAGCTAAATCAATTTTAATCCCTGTAAAATTAAAAATCGTCACAGATCCCAATGTTATTAGAAAAATATCATTTCAGTTCCTACCATCACCACAACTAACCAGATACATGGTTAACCCTTATTACGCATCAAAATTTACCAGAATACCCTCACCCATTATTTTCAAAAAGTTGATATAACTTCTTAGAAACTTATGAAAATCGAAAAATGTCCTTATAAATTCGGTAAATCTCTTCAAGTCCCTATCTTATTAGAAAATATTTATTTTAGTCCTTACCGGAACCGAAATTAACCAGATCTGTGGTTGACTCTAACCATATGTGATAAATTACTGTAATACACTTTTAAAATTTATTTGATAAATTACAGTAATCCACTAACCAGATTTGTGGTTGACTTTAAGGTGATTTACTGATTTTACAGGGACATTTTTCAATTTTCATAAATTTCTAGGGTGTTATATTGATTTCTTCCTTTTTTGACCGTTGGATATAGGATAACATGAGAATTTTCAAGAAAAAGGCCATAGCATTTTTTGTCATCACAATGACTAAATCATGTTTTTCGTATTTCATATGGTGTTTTTCGTATTTATTTGATAAATTCTTGATCCGATGCTCACAAATAGTTCATGATGATGTAAAAGTTGACATGAATTTAAACAAAAGATTTATGAACTATGTACATATATGAAAATACGGATTATTTTTATACAATTAAACACAATTGATTCAACAAATCGAAAGACCTTTGATTATGCATTTTTGTTCTCCTTTGGTTTTGCTGGTAATGGTATATAAACTTTATTTAGATCAAGTGCTCTATTTAAAAGAACGTCAATTTTTGTATAGGCTTCTTAAGGCCTGTCAATGGGTTGTGGGTCAACCCGGACCCGATCCGATGAATACTCTATTCGATACCCAATATGAACCCGACACGAAGGATCTAGAGTGGGTCCGGGTCTACCCTGACCAAATCCAATGAACCCGATGGACCCATTAATAAATAATAACCCTTCTCTTATTTTTTAATTCACCCAAGCCCACTGTATCATTAATCCACCCAAATCCCAAACCCCAAAATACCCCTCGGCCTCTCTCTTGTTTTCTACTATCTTCTTTATGGTTATATAGTAGAAGCCGTTTCTACTGATTGGCTTGAGGGTTTGGAAACACATTTGAAAAGTATAATTTTATATAAAGTTGTTTAATTAAACATGTTTTTTTAAAATTGTTTAAAAACTTGATTTTTTCAATTTTTGCAAAAACAAAAATCCGGTCAAACAGATTTTCAAATGCCCCCTTTGGCTTGAAAGGCATTGCTTCCGTAAGAAGAAAAGAGAAGAGGAAAAAGGAATCAAGGAAACCAGTATGAGCTGAATCAATATCACTTGTATGACCTTCCTTCTTAAGATCTAAGACTGAACCATTAATGCATACTTTTTGAGTACCTGTGATGATTTTTCAATTTTATGGGAATTAAAACCGATTTAGTTAACTTTTCAGGGAACTATATCGATTTTTTCATAAAAAATAATAACAAAAAAAATGATGATATGGCACGATCACCACCATTCATTCAATATATCATTAATATAGATAGATATATATTATAAAAATAGATTTGATGAATATATCACATTATCTTTTAAAATATTAAAAATTTGTGTATTTTTTCCATTCTTAACCTTAATTTAAAATTAAAAGTTCATATGTAACTAAGGATACAATTAGAAATGAAAAATGTTATAGATGAAGAAACTTGAAAAATTTAAACACTTTCGGTTAGTATAACATGTATATAGATAATCGATAGATAGATAGATAGATAGATAGATAACAAAAAATATTATACCATGTGTAAAGCACATGTGCATAAAACTAGTTTTTACATTTTTATCATTCTAATTATATTTTCTATTTTAATTTCTAATTTTTTTAAACACAATTAAGTTATGTGGAAAGACCAAGATACTCCTTTTTTTGTATATTTACTCTCACAAATATAATGTTATTTATATCAAAACTTTATTTGTTTCTATTTCATGAAAAATATAGAATTTTAAATTTTAATTAAACCAAAAGGAAAATGATTCACAAGCCCCAAATTATAGGCCCCAAATAGGCCCTATGACATGGCATTATGTATAATTCCTTTTATACCCTTTAATTGTGCTTTCTGTTTTTCTCAAACGAAATAAATGCATTCGGTTAGTGTTGCCGTCTTTGGAACCAGACGTGCATTAATTTCTGTTTTTCTTTCCTTTTTTACTTTTCTCTCATTTGATTTGATCATAATTGAATCAAATTTTTCATATTCGTGGTTTGTTTGCATTTTTTTTCTTCTGAGATTGCCTGTTGATTTTATTTTTTGGAAGAATTTTTAAGAGATTAATCTTATTGAAAAATTAAATTGAACAGTTGGGATACCGTTGAAATGTCTACCGATTCAGGTTTGTATTTTTTTAATTGTTTCATTTTTTGTCTTATATTTTAATTTTTTTTATATTGTTATTTGTTGTGAAATGTGTTTTTTCAGTACGACCTATCTGTTACACATGCATATTATGTTACAGATAATGTAACTAACTATTATATTGTTGTTCGATTTAGACTTTTGTAACTAGCTTCATCATTTGTTAAATGGAAGTTATTATTATAACAAATTACATTGTAAATGTAACTACATTTTGCAGAATTTACTTATCATAGGTATCTTTTTTCAATTTATAGGAAATATAGGAGACTCCGTTACATGTTCCTTAGATTGCAGTCCGGAGAAAGATTTGAATGTTGATGATCAACAGCAATGTTCAGAAGCAACTGTGCCAAGTGTTGGAATGATATTTGATTCAGAAGAAGATGTGCATATGTTTTATAACAACTTTGCTCATGGGGAAGGTTTTGGAATTGCAAAGATTCACGAAAAAAGGATGAAACTGGGAAGCAGAGGTATTTTTCTCTAACTTGTTGTAGGAATGGAAAACATGTTTCAAATGGGATGAATTCTTTTAAAGTCAGGTCTTCTATGAAGATTGGTTGTGCAGCTAGGATTAACATCAATGTTAAGGAAGGTTTTTTTGAACTTGGAGGAAATATAGTAGACTCAGTTACATGTTCATTGGAAGGTAGTCCGGAGAAAGATTTCATTATTGATGTTGAGCAGCAATGTTCAAAAGCAGTTGTGCCAATTGTTGGAATGATATTTGTTAACTTCAATTACTTATCATTCATGTTTTTTTGAATTTCTTTCCTCTCCTTTATTTTGGTTTTTCTCTTTTTTTTTTCCCTTGCAGCAATTGTTATTCCATTTTATACACATTGAGACATACATCCACTATAATACATTTTAATACTAAATGACTTATTACACATCAAACACTATAATGCATTTTGTATTCTAAACCAAGTTACATTTCTAAATGTAACTATCTTTGTTTTAATGGCAGGAAACATTGGGGACTCAGCTACATGTTTCTTGGAAGGCAGTCCAGAGGCAGATTTCATTGTTGATGTTGAGCAGCAATAGTTAGTTACATTTTTTGCATATAAACAACAACCAATAATTTAAAAGCAGCTTACATTGAACATCAAATAGTTACAATGGACTAAATTAATTACATTTCGTACAACAGTAACTACAAATAAAATATAATGATAACAAAAAAGACAAATGATGAAAAACAAACTCATAAAAATGTTAGAAGTAAAGATCATTGAATAAAAGTTAGTTGCAAATTACACATAGTTACATTCTCTATAAATTCAATTTCTACAGAAACTGAATATGCATTCACATTACTTCACATGTGCGTACTGTCGACAAATAGTTAGTTACATTTTCCTCTAAACGCGGTTTGGAGAAAGTAATCCATTTTTTCAAGCTGAAAAAATTGATTTTACATGTTATTCAAATATAAACATACAAACATTATAATATTTGACTGCACATACATACAAATAATGTGCACATTTATAAAGACATAAAGTTAGTTACATTCAAATAAAGATACATTTATAACTTTCTGAAAACAGTTAAAATACATATTCATATTTTTGAATAGTGAGCTACATTGTCCTGCAAAAAAAAATGGTAACATATAATCACATATCAACGATTTAACTAATATATTGTTGCCCAATAAAGTCAGTTATTTTTAAACAAATTTTTAATAAATAAATAATACTCCAACGATTTGAAGATTATAATATGAATCTCAAATAAAAATCCAACATTCACACAAAAAACATCAAATAACACATATTTCACATTTTTCAATCCATCTTTTCGTCACAAAAATAGAAATTTTTTTTGAGCAAAAACCAAAAAAGGGTTGCTTACTCATTTTTGGATTGTTTTTAATCTTCGGAAGACCCAAATAACCTTCAAATTGAAGCTGAATTTTTTTTTTCGTTTTTGAGCTGCCGTTTACAAGAAGAGGAGGATTATTTTTTATCGTGGGTTTTGGTTTTTATTCTTTTTGAAACCCTAAAACCAATTAAATGAAATGGGGTTTTGGTTTGCACGAGGGTCAGGGAAAATACGGAAATCGAGGAAAATGGGGTGACAGATTATGTGTTTTAAATGAGGGGTATATATGTATTTTGCTTTCTTGCCTTTTTTTTTTTAAAAAAAAATCAGGCATCCAATCACATTTTGACAACCAATAATGATTCCTAGGCCCCCATTTCACAGGCTCCATGAGGTGGCATCAAGACATTACCCAATATACCCTTATTTTTATTTCTCTCCTTAAAATATGGTATTTCGGTTACGATTACCGATTTTTTTTTGTGATCACATTGATCTTCTTCATTAAATGTTAAAATTAGCGTCAATTTCATCACTCTTCATCCTCCCGTTTTATTTTCTTCATCAATCCCATCATTCTTCATCAACACCTACCGATTTTGTTTACGAAGAACAAATAAAAACAGATCATTGTTGTAGGGTACGGAAGGATCAGAAGTTTGTTGTTATTTGAATCCCACACAAATGTCTTTTCTATCAGGTCTGACAATTAAGGATCAATAATTGAATTATTTTTTGTTTGATTTATGTTTTTGTTGTTGTTTTCTTAATTTTTAAATGTTTTCTTTTTTTGAATGCTGTTACATTGTCTGGTAATCTCAGATCTCATTAGTTAAGGCTGTTACATTGAACGTCATATTATTTGTTGATTTCACACTGTTTAATTGTTTTTGTTTTTAATACTGTTAGATTGTTTGATAATTTCAGATTTCATTATATAGACTATTACAATGAATATCATATTGTTGTTGATTCCACGTTGTTTAACTTTTTTTTAATCCTGTTACATTGTCTGATAATTCAGATCTCATTGTTTGATTCTGCATTGTTTAATTTTTTTAATCCTGTTACATTGTCTGATAATCTCAGATTTCACTATATAAGCTGTTACATTGTACATCATATTCAATATGGAACGTTTATATATGTGTATGTGTGTCATTAAATAATCTTGTTAAAATTATTTGTTGTTGTTACATTCGTAAATGTAACAGTTTTTGGCACAGTCATTTGCATACTAGGTTAAATAGTTTTTTGCAATAGTTATTTTGAAAGTAATTCTTTTGTTTCATTTGAAATGTAACAACCTCTTGCAAAGTCATTTGCATTATAAATGTAACACTCTTTTATAGTAGTCATTTTTTATAATTTAACAGCCATTTGCATAGTCATTTGCATATTAAATGTAACAGTCTTTTTGCAACAGTCATTTGGATAATCTGTTTTCTATTTTTGTTATATTTGTAAATATAACAGACATTTCCATAGTCATTTGCTTAATAATGTAACAGTCTTTTGCAATAGTCATTTTGATAATTGTTTTTTGTTATATTTATAAATGTAACAAACATGTGGATAGTCATTTGCATACTACATGTAACAGTCTTTTGCATGACTAATTCACTTCATACAATTGTCATTTTGCTTCTCTGTTGCAGATGAGTCTGATACATTTTCCTTATATGAGATTCCACAAGGAATTGAAATTGACGATTTCGAAGAGCAAACTGCAGAAGTTATTTGTCCCAATGTTGGAATGTCTTTTCAATCGGAAGATGATGTTAGGAAGTTTTACAAAAAATTTGCCCACAGTGAAGGTTTTGGCATATCGAAAATACACGGAAAAAGGATGAAAACGGGAGGCAGAGATTTTTTAGTCTTGCATGTTGTCGAAATGGGAAGCACATTCCAACTGGAAAGAATGCGTTTAATGGCAGGTCTTCAATCAAGTCTGGTTGTGATGCAAGGATCAATGTTAGTATCAAGGATGGAGTGTACAAGATTTGTTCTCAATACATGGATTTTTTGCATGAAGAGTTGATGAACTGTACAGCTGAGAATGCTAATTGCAACTTTGCACGTGAAGGAACATTTCGAGATGTAAGTGTTCACTCCCCTAAGAAGATTCGAAGTAAGGGGCGTCCACCGTAAAAAAGGAAGGCAGCTAAGGTTTACAAACCAAAGTCCAAGCATGGAAAGATTTCTGAAAGTAAAATGCAGAACGTTGCGGAAGTAATTTAGATCTGGTACCAAAGAATTAGATACATTCATGTATTTTTGTTTCAATTTGTGTAATAAAGTCATTATAATGTGATGAATACACATTGTTTTAGTGTGTTATGTTTTAGCCTTTGATGTTTTTTTTTATGAAATGTAAAGTCATTGACAGATTATTTATTGATTAATGTGTTTAGTATTACATTATAGATGTGTGTATTGTGTTACATTATAGTTGCGTATTTTGTGATCTGTTTTTATGCAATGTAACAGTACATTGTAATGATTAAAGTGTTTAGTGTTACATTTGTGTATTATGTTACATTACAGATGCGTGTTTTGTGTTAAAATTAACACTGATATATGTATTGTGTTTACATTTTAAGTTGGATGAAAAGAAATGTAACAATTTTGAGTGGTTGATATTTTTAGGCAGACTTTGATGTGATATGTTTTTATGAAATGTAACAGTGTTTGTCAGATTTTTAATGATCAATGTGTTTTGTGTTACATTACAGATGTGTGTATTGTGTTACATCACAGATGTGTGTTTTGTGTTACTTATAACATTGATATGTGTATTGTGTTTACATTCAAGTTGGATGGATTAGTGAGTGATTTTATGTAAATGTAACAATTCCGAGTGGTTGTTAATGTAACAACAACAAAAGATAATGTTACGTAGATGATTTTACACTTATATAGCAAGATATGAACAGTTAGCATAGCAAATCAATTCTGGTCTCAATATCTGCATTTCATTCATCAAAAAATCATATATAACAATTGTTTCATTTAGTATACATAATTGAGAAAAAATTTCTCTTTGGTTCTTCAAACAGAACTGAAAAAAAACATAAAAAGATCAATCATCAAGTTGCATTGTGAATAATCTGTGGTCCTCTTCTGTGTATGTCCGCCTCTTATCGGAGATGAATTTCTTTATGAGATCTGCTCTTATAGATATGCATATCTATAGAGTCATCTATTTCGGTATCTGTCCTTGATATATGTGTTGAGCCATAATATGTAAGATAACTGCACCGCATTCAATACTGTATTAAAACATATAAATCCACATTGTTAAAAGACTGTTATATTCACTAATTATTAAGACAAATGACCATAGTCAAGATACTGTTACATTCATATAAACTGTTACATTTATAATAAGAGAGAGCTAAATTTGATTTCTTTGGATGTACTTACATCTAACATGTGACATTAATGTGTCATTGTTGCTGTTACATTTGTGGATGTCTTTTGAATATATTTACATGTATTGCAATGTGAGATAATCAAGACTGTTACATTCACTAATTGTTAAGATAACTGTTTCATTGATAGTCAAGATACTGTTACATTCATGTAAACTGTTACATTCATAATAACAATGAGTTAAATTTGAATTTCTTTAGGATGTGCTTACATGTAACATGTGACATTGATAGTGTTACATTTGTGGATGTGGAGTTAAATAATATGGCATTGATAGTGTTACATTTGTGGATGTCTTTTGAATGTATTAACATGTAATATGTACTTTTAAATGTAGTATTTTTCAATTCTGCTACATTTATACATCTAAACAGAAATATGAATACATGTACCAATTTGTCATGTTATAAACACTGTTACATTCTGAGCTGTTCATTTTCTAATAGTTAGTTTTACTAATTTGGATTTCTTTTGAATGTTCTTACATGTATACAACTGTTACAATTTTTATGAAAACCTAAAAAATCTAATTTAAAGATACATTTGTGAAAACATCCGAAACCTAATTCAAATATTCATTTCGAAAAGATAAACAGTGTTACATCTTAACTTTTACATGCATTTCATCAAAAAATAATTTGCACATTTCAATCTATGATTATTTTTGAATCCCTAGATCGAAAAAATCAAGTCATCCTATAAAAAATTAAATAAACACAAAATCTGAAAAGAAAAGAAACAAGGGTTCTTACTGTTCGTCGTCATTTGTTTGATCTGATGTTCCAATCTGTTTGAAACGAAGAAATGAATCGAAACACAGGGTCTCGAAGAAACGATTTATGGTTTTTTTTGCCCTTTTTTGATCGAATGTGATTATTTTGGGGAGGAGGAATTTGAAAATTCGTTTTGGCTCACCGAAAGAGACGGAGATATTTAATTTTGGATTTCAAATCGAGATTTCTTTGATTCGTGCGTGTATTTTCGATGAGTTTTTATGGGAGGGTATTTTTGGTTTTTGCTTTGTTACCCTTTTTGAAAAGTGAAAAAACAAACCAATGAGAGGTTGGCAACTCATGGGGCTTGTGAGCGGGGCTTATATTTTGGGGCCTGGGTATCACCACTGTTTGACAACTCAAGGGGCTTATGATGGGGCTTATAACCTGGGGCTTGTGTAGCAAAACTCTAAAATGATTTATCAACTAAGATCCACAAAACGTATTTATTTAAACGTCAAAAACACGGAGGATGGCGGGGCGAGGAATCTTGCTAGCATAATGGGATGTGGGATACAGGATTGCTCATGTAAACTGATTAACATAATCTATTACATGAAAGGCTCTCCCAACAAATTTTTAGAAATTAAAATCCAAAATATGAAATAAAAAATGAGATCAATTTTTTTCCCAAATTGATGTTGACTAATCAAATAATAGCATTTTTATCTACAAATATTTTTTTAGGATGACATGTCCTCTTTTGATTGGTAGATCACGCTAAATTAATTAAAAAAATTTTATCACAAGATTATTAATCTTTTAGAAATGCCTGTTTGAAATTGAGTATCCACAAACTGATTTTGCAAAAGTAAAAAAACATACAAAATCACTTTGACGATATAGATTTCATTATTAGTTTTGATTAAATGAAAATGATCTGCTAACAAAAAACTTAAACAAATTTTGTGATCAAATATGATGTTGGCCAATCATAAAAATAAACATGACTTCCTTACATCAAATCCACTCATAAAGCAACTTTGTTATTCACATGCATAGATGACACATGGATTGTTCATTCACGGGTATGCTCCATCAAAAGCAAGACGACACATAAAAGTAAAATGAATTATTAAATTAAGTAAAAAATCAGAAAGTGACATTCAAAAGATACTCCACAAAAGTAAAAAGACAAAGCACTCATAAAAATGATGACATGACTTCCTTAACACCAAATACACTCACAAAGCAACTTTATCATTCATATGCATAGAAGAAAAGTCAGAGGGTTATATGGATTTTAAGAAAAGTCCGAGGGTTATATAGATTTTAAGAAAAGTCAGAGGGTTTTATGGATTTCAGTAAGTTAAAAGAGGCTTATATGGATTTTCCCCTAAAATGAATCAGTGAAGATTCGTAGGGTGGGGTTTGTTTTTTCAGTGTTCTACATTGGTGTCACTGGTATTGTGAAAAAAAGGGTTTGATGTTAAATTAATTAACATATGTTTGTTTTGATATCCGGTAGTGCAAATTATCCATCATGGTTAATTGGTCATGAATCACCCGAACTCAGCATTTTCAGGTAGATATTCTTTTTTTATTTATTGAAACTAGATCCAAAAATTTGTGTATTTTATTTATCATTATGAGATAGGTATAATAGATATACTTTTTCCTTTTTTTCTGTCGGCTCTGGCTGCATTGGCCTAACTTACACGATCCCAAATATTTGTGTTTTTAAATTTTAAAATTTAACCCCTTTGTACTTATCTAGACTTTCAGATAGCCCTGTCAACGGGTCGGGTCCGGGTCGGGTCGGGGTGGACCCGGATCCGACCCGTGGCAAGACCCGACGGGTCCGGGGAAATGTGGACCCGGACCCGGACCCGTCGGGTCCGGGTCGGGTCCGGGTCCGACCCGACCCGGATGGTTGGCAAAAAAAAAAAGAAGAGGAAGATCTCATATATTTGTTTGCTTTATCATTCTATTTGAAATTTTTTGTATAAAACATTATTATTAATGAGACTATGTTTGAACATAATCTTATACAATTCAAAAAAAGTAAATGAATTATTAAACAATATCCAAAACAATAACCACTAACATAAAAAACATATTAATCTAAACAATAAAGATAACTAATTATACAAACATTCAAAACAATATTAACCTAAATAACATTCAAAACAATAAACATTAACATATTAACTAAAATAATAAACATAAATCATGCAACAAACTAATTAATTATACAAATTCAAAAGCTAATAAGTTAATTGTCCAAAACAAACCGATGACAATACATTACTAAGTTTATTACATATTAAACAATCAAATTCTTGCAAGTTGCAACATCAACACAACAAAAAAATGTTATGGCATTATGATTATGATTTATGAACTTATGGATACAAACATAAGTTAAGTAAGAAAAAAAATTATGTATCAACTAATACTAATAGTCTTATAATATATGAGCATATATTAATAAAACAATCGGGTCTCGGGTCCAACGGGTCGGGGCGGGGTGGACCCGGACCCGACCCGTTTGTTTGTTCGGGTCCGCCGGGTCGGGTCCAACTCGGGTCGGGTCCAAATCGGGTCAGGTATATTACACGTGTAATCAGGTCCGGGTCGGGTCGGGTCGGGTCGGACCCGACCCGTTGACAGGCCTACTTTCAGACCTTCTAACATGATTCTCTCATTTTATGCTATCATTAACCTTTTTATTTTCTTTTACCATAACTTCTACCGAGATTTATCCAACAAATCAAATGCAGATAAAGAGAAACTCAAATGAATAATTATCAACAATATATCATTATTTATTTAAAAAAAAACATAGTAATGTTTAGCTAGATATGGTGGATCAATTAAAAGTATTTATTTTATCCGAGTTTAGTGAATGTGCTAGTATATCACGTTTTGGCATTTGAAATTGGAGCCCATTAGTTTTTCTTTGATGACCGGCACATGAAATATTAATGATAGGACAAATTTTTGATACAGTGGACACTTAGTGGTCCTTTAATCACCATTAATTGAATAGGCTAATTTAAAGATTTTATTTGATCGCCAAAACATGTGTGTACGCGTGTATATATATATATTTATTTATGGACCTATTATATGAAATACCAAATCATTATTATCATAACATGTTCTATTATAATTTACTAGAGTTTTAATTTTTTAGAATTAATTGTTTCAGGTTTTATTTAAATTATGTTGAGTTAAAAAGTAAAATTTTCATTAGTTTCATATGGCAAATTATGATTATAGTAATTCATTATCACGTGCATTTATGTGTACACTTTTACTAGTATAATGTTAAATAAATGATAAAATGCGTTTGGACCCCTTGAAGTTTTCTAAACCTGTAGAAACATTTCTTATGGTTCAAAAATATGCAATCACACCCTCTGCAATTTGATTTTCTATATAAGATAAAAATACGATTTTATCATTTTAACTAATCTTTATCATGTTTTCACTTTTTTTGTTGGGTTATTTTTACCTTTTAATTAATTATTGTGTTACTTAAGTCTCACAAAAATACATTCAGATGTAATTGAAAAATTAATAATTGTATGAAAAATGATTTACAAACCCCAATTCATAGGCCCCATGAGGTGGCAGAAGAGTTAACACCTATTTTACACTTTTCTGCATTTTTCAATAATTACTCCTCTTAATCAAGGAGTTAGTTATAATTGTTGCTGATGTGGTATAATTTTTTGAATTTTTTAAAATCCAATGATTTTTGACAATTAATATTCTTCTCGCTTTTATTTTATAAGATGAAAAAATTACCTGAGAGTGTAGTTGATAAATTACACTCGTGGACCATCCGGATGGTCTAATACCTCGTCCAAAGCCGGTGCTTTGATGTTTTTGCTTGAATTGTACACAATGTAATCTTAGAAAAAAACATGACAAAGCCGGTGATTAAGGTTCTTTCTTTTCGGTTCTTACTTTTTATTTTTTCTGTCTGTAGCTTTTTTTTCCTCTCCACCTAAACCAAAATTTGATTTTGGTCATATTTCTTGTTTTGCATTTGTTACATTTTTTTATTATTGAATTTGGTGTTAGATGTTAAATCCATTTTTTTATTCACTCAATTTGCATTATTCCAAGGATTTATTACTTGTTTGTCGCACAAAAAAAACTTTTTGACTGTTTGGTGAAACTGATTTAGCAAAAAAAAAGCTTGAACCATGGAAAAATATTCTTTTATCTTCCAAAATTTGTTACAGATATGTTTTTTTTTATATAGAATTGTGTTTCTTTAAAACCACCATTAAAAAATAAAGAAGCAATCTTTGGTATGGCTTTTGTTACAATTTTTTCTTGGATGTGTGTTTTGACATTTGATCTTAAATTATTTTACATTGACTTGGGTTGTGTAACATTCGAAAATTAGTTGCATTTTAAACTATTATTTTAGACTTATATACATTATTTTTTAAAAGTTAGTGATATGTTAATCAAATATAGACATACATTATTTCTGAAAGTCAGCTACATTTGTGGAATCTAACTGACTCTTAATTGTTATATATAACAAAAGTCAATTACATTTATAAATGTAACTGACTTTTAATACAATTTATTATTGAAATTAAGTTACATTTTATAAATGTAAATGACTTTTATTCTGAACTCTTGTTTTATACTGTGATTTGTGTTTTATTTCTGCATTCATTGGAAATTTTTTTTTCCATCAATCACAAATACTTTGTCTGATGATTTTAATTAAATAATTATCAAATTAACAATGTTTTAAAAAAAAGTTGATTATTTGCAAAATAAAATTCCGTCAATTTCAATGTTTTTGAATAAATGGGTTTCTTAAATGATTTCGTTTTTTCAATTTTTGTTTTTAAGATACCCTAGAAGATTTGAATTTAGGTCTTGTTTTAATTTTTTTTTTAATTAGTTTTGAAAAAACTGGATTTCCAAAATGGAATGAATTGATTTGTTTTTCGAAAAAAGTGGGGATGAGTTTAATGAGGGAGAAAAATGTGGGATTTAAATAAGGGTAATATTGTATTTTATATTTTTAACCTTTTTTTAAAGTAAAAAAAGCAACCAATAAGAGAATGACATCTCATGATGCTTGTGAATGAGGCCTAAATAGTGGGGTCTGTGTAGCATGACTCTTATTGTATAAGTTAATATTCATAAAATGATTTTTTCTATGGATATTTTGATAGTTGAAGGTAAAAAAATAATTTTAAATTAATTTTGTCACATCTTAATGAAATAAAATATAATGACAAGGGGGTGTAAGTGTATGTTTTAAAACTTTAAGGGGTTAGTCCATAGGTTTTGACAACTTCGGAGGGTCCGAATGCATTTTAACCTAAAATAAATAACACATCCCAGACCCTCACAAAGTAACCTCCGTTTCTGCATTTTTTGGATCAACCAAAAAAACCCCAATGAACGCCGTCAAAAAGTTCCACTGTGTTGGACGGATCAAAGAGCAAAAAAGAGAAGGAAGTCTCCCACGAGAACCACCCTATGTTCCACATTGGGTCCAACTTGTGCGCCTTCACCCTCGCCGAGCTACGGTCGGTCACCCTTAACTTCTCCTCCTCGAACTTCATTGGTGAGGACAGGTTCGGACCAGTCTACGAAGGTTTTCTCGATGAGAAGCTTAGGCCGGGATTGAAGGCGCAGCCGGTCACGGTGAAGTTGCTGGACTTGGATAGGTTGCAAGGACACAAGGACTGAAGGAGTGGATGGTGAGGATTCATTGCATTCCCTTGTACATGTATAGCTCGTTCATTTGATTTCATGTTGTCTTAGAGTCCGTTTAAAAACACAGATTGAAAAATAGTTTTTGAAATAAAACTGCTTTTTACCTTAACTTTTTTTGAGATTTTTTTTTTAAAAATTCAGGAATCAATATTTGAAAGGAGTTTAATGTTTGGTAGAGAAAGTTGATTTTCAATTAAAAAAATCAATTCTGACAAAAAAATATTGTTTTTGAGCTTTTCAAAACACGGATTTCAGAGAAAAATTAAAAGGAATCCAGCTTCCAATTCTATAAAAAGTTGTCCCGTTTGGCTGCACGATTTTAGCTTTTTATTTTTTTCAAAATGCGGAATCCGTTTTAATCGTGCAACCAAATGGTGTCTTAGTTTTTTTTGGTATTTTCGATTGCTTTTTCAGGCCGAGGTGGTCATTCTTGGCCAGTTGAGCCATCCCCACCTCGTGAAGCTTATCGGGTACTGCTACGAGAACCAGCACCGCCTCCTCGTGTACGAATTCATGGCTCAAGGGAGTCTTGTTTAACAGGTGGGAACTTGAATTGTGTTTTCAAACAATGAAAAAGTCTTCCACGAATTTCAAGCCTAAAAAGTTGATTCTAAAGTACAACAATCAAATGGTTCAGGCAGAATACTCCTCTTCCCAGATGCCATGGGTGACAAGATTGAAGATCGCCATCGGGGCCGCCAAGGGACTTCAGTTCCTCCACGAGACTGACAAAACCGTCACCCACCGGGATTTCAAACCCTCCCCAAGTTTCCAACACAACATCCTCTTGGATTCGGTGAGTTCATCCTCTTTCAACCCCCGTTTACAACTTTTTTTTATTTATAAAAGCTAGTCTCAACCAGTGTTGGTGACTTTACAATTGGTTTCATAATGGGGCTTTAGTATAAATGCATAGATTTCGTTACTGATTTTATTTGAAACCTTTGTTTTACAGGACTACGAAGAGAAGCTCTCCGATTTCGGGCTCGCGAAATATGGTCCAGAAGGCGACGACACCCACCTTACAACCCGCGTTACGGGCACGGATGGCTACGCTGCACCTGACATGACCTGTACGTTCATTCTAAAAAATGTTTTCAAAAGCTCGCACTATCACATAAAAAGCTTTTGAATTCTAAACCTCTCTTCCATTGAAAAATGCAGGTCATCTGACCGCAAAGAGTGACATATATAGCTTTGGAGTTGTCCTTCTAGAGCTCCTGACAGGGAGGCAGCCCGTGGACAAAAGCCGCCGGCGCCCGAACATGGAACAAGACCTCGTCAAGTGGGCGAGGTCGTACGTCATGACCCCTGGAAGCTCGACCGGATAATGGACCCAAGCATGGAAGGCCAGTACTCCGCAAAGGGGACTCAAAAGGCGGCCGCAATCGCCTACTAGTGCCTGAGTCACAAACCCAAATGTCCACCGTGGTCAAGACGCTGGAACTGCTCCTAGACCTGAATGACATGCCTTCTGAGTCGTTTGTATGGACGGTGGAGAATGGGTATACCAAGAATAAGAAGGGCGTCGTGAAGGCGCAGGAGGATGAAAGGGGAGCCGATGATGTGAAAAGAGAGAATGTGAAGGAGGAAACGGTATGAACACCATGGTGAAAATGCATAATCAGATAATGGGGTGGGTTTCTTAAATATTGGTGTGGATGTAACCGTCCCCTATATCTAAATGTCACTGATCAAGGATTGGTTGAATTAGCCCAAGGCCCAATGTCCTCTCACATATTAGAGGTTTTACTTAATATTATCACAGAAATAAGGTTGTACGTAATATTATCTCACAAGAGTGCTCTTACACCCAATTCTTTTTTCAGCCCCAATTACAACTCTATATGCATTGATAGAAAATTATCGAAGCATATACTCACATTAACAAGGTATATGCGTATATGCACCGATATAAATTTTTAACATTTTCTATAAATGCATCCATGCAATTCATTGTAGCATATGCTTCATTTTTTATAAAAGCAGTTACCTCATTGGATGAGGTACACTATTTTTTAAAAATTCAAAATATATATAGACTGGAATTAAGACTGGAAACAAGACTGTACGTAACATTATCTCATAGATAAATCATCGCAATCTAATCTCCATCAATACACTCCATGAACTGTTTGCCAAACACATCTCTGTCCATAGTGTAATTTAAGTGTTCTCCATACACAAATGTCACTTGAAAAACTATATCTTCATCCACGGCAGCTTTAATTGTTCATAAACCATAAACAAGTTGAGGCAAAGACAAGTGGATTCATAAGGCCTATTTGCAGTGGTATGAATTAGTATATTAAACAAATGGTTCAAACACAAACACTCATTAATTTAGCATATTTTAATTGATTCCACACAAAGTAACGCATGCCATAAGCATTCTATGTACATTTGAGTGAATAACTTCATAACAGTGAATAAGATAAAGATTGTACCACATATATTCCTGCAAGGATTTGATTTTCATGACAGTCAACTAATCTAATACCATACACTATAAATGGCCATTAAAAGTTAAAACACAATATAGGCAGGTAGGATGCACATCTATTCACATAGCTTCAGCATTGAATAATTACTCCCCAGCATCTTAATATTGATTTTCATTCAAAAAAACCATTCTACATGATTAGTTTCTTCTAAAAAGTGCAGTACTATTCAAAAACTTCACTGATTGAAAACCTTTGCCAAATAATAGAGGTCTTCATGGGTCATCATATTTTTCTATCAAAGATATTATGGAATTAAAATATCAGACACATTCAACTCTACTAGAGACAACAAAAGAGGACTGCATAGATGAAATGGGTCTGCAATTATTCACATAATGAGATTATATGACCATTTCAGGTATACTTTTTGGGATGATTTTCAAAGGAAAATTGTCAGATGGGGAGATGATGCTGAAAAAAAAGAAAAAGACAGACTCACAGATAGCTCCCAAAGCTTCCAGATTTTGAAAAAAAAAAAAAATCAACATTATATTGAAACTTCAGTTTAATAATCCTAAACAAGATTTATAATGCGAAGAGCACTCTAACTACTTGGGGCATATCTTACCTGTTGATGCAATAAGCCCTGAACCACCAAAATCTGAATTTGGATGAAAGGAGTAACGCCGAGGAGGGGACATAGGAAGAGAGGTAGGTTTTTTTTTTGAGATAGTCATTCGGGCAAAGCTATTCTTACTAACATACTTAATTTTTCCACAACTCCAAATTACGAAAAAACCAGATTTTGTTTTTCATAAAAAGTTCATTAATCCCACTATCCTAACACTTCCCACCACCCTATAATAGATCCATCAATTCCACTGCCCAACATTTCTCACCTCCCCATCACAAATCAAGTAACAAAGCTCACCACCCAAATCAAATGAAAATCCCACGATTATGAAATGATTTACATATTGTTTATCTATATCTTGTACAATAAAGATTTCGAAATGATTTACATATTGTTTAAAGTATACAACCATTTATTTGTTGTGGAAAATATTATAAAATCATTTGACAGTTATTGTCAACCATTTAGTCAACCTTTTGAGAGGCCTTCTGTCGAGGACACTCACGTGGCTTGACATTGTTGTGTCAGTCAACCGTGTTCTATAACATTCAACACTTTCTTTGTCAACCATTTATGGTTTCATTCGATAGCTTTTCTATCGACTAGTTTTTACTAGGTTGACACTGAACCTGCTAACCTGCAATTTTCACTGACACATTTTCCCATATATTTTCAAAACTTTTAAATTCACTTACACATTACATATTGACATTTACTAAAACACATTCATCACATCATAATCCATATATCCACATGGAGTACCACATTCGCATTTACTAAAACACATTGTTTTTGGACATGTGAACAACAAAAAAACCCTTGCATACTTCTTGCTAGTCTTCTCTTCTTCTTCCACCGCTCCCTCATATCCAACACAGTAGGGTGAAGATGACACAGTGACAAGGAGACAGCGAAGGATGTCACCACGATGGTACGGAAAAGAGGAGAGCATCATGCAACCAATCGAAGGGAGGAGGAGAGCTCGAGGAGATCAATCGCAGAGGCGATCACAAAGGCACAGGGAAGAGGAGAGCATGGGCGATCGGAGGGAGAGAGAGGAGAGAAACACACCCTCTCACAGAGAAAATATGAGAAAGAGAGAGGTGGTGGGATTAATTGATCATATGGTTCACATATAAAGGGTAGTGAGTTTAAGGAAAATAAAAAGTAAGGGTTGTGGGATCAAAGGGGTGATGGGATCTAAAAACTGGGTTGTGGGTCTGTCGGTACCCTAGTCATTTTTCCCAGAAGCATATAGTAGTCTTTTTGTCATCCCAAGTTAAGTTAACCCAGCAATAGGTTAGTAAGGATAATGGAAGGTTATTCGTATTTCACATTACACTTGATGGAGACATGGAGTTGTATAGATATTCAGACATTTGAAGGGTCGATCTAAATATCCGCTATTTTGTAGGGGGTGGACGCATTTTTCCCTTAAATTAAGCCCAAAGCATGAATTCTAATCAATAAAAAAAACAAAGTAGGACAAGTGGACAAGAGGGAAGGTGCTCGTGATGAGTTTAATGTTCACAAGTACAGTGGAAATGTTTAGAATTATTTTTCAGATAGAAGAGTTCATCTAAATATTCGTGTGGATAACAACATAAACTATTTTAAAATATATAATTATTCTAACATGAATAAAGAATAAGACATTTTTTGTTTGATTTTAAATTATTCTAGCTTGGAAAATGGAATAAAGAAGATTTTGTTATTAGGTCGACCATTGATAAGTTATGGATAAAATGTGATAAGTTGTGGATAAAAAATTATAAATTATAAAATGATTTTTTATTTTTAAGTCCCTATAAACCTTAAAATTTAGTGATCGATCCCTCACTTATTCATATTTTGTTTTTAGTTCATATATTTAAATGATATGTTCCTTTTAGTCTCTGAGATGAATTTATCCCTAAATTATTTGGTTTTCTTTTTAGTACCTGAGAGGGACTAAAAAGAAACATATCATTTAAATCTATGGATTTAAACCAAAATATGAAGAAATGAGGGATCGGTCCCTAAATAGGTACGTTTACAGAGACTGAAAATTAAAAAACCCATTATAAAAATTGATTGAACACATGACCCTTTATTTATAAGAGGTCAATGATAGGTGATTTGACATATGAATCTCTTATACTAGTAAAATAAACTTGCATTAAATAACTTTCTGACGGTCTTTATTGCCACCCCTTCAACTACTCAACCCACCCCTTGAAAAAATCAACAATATTATTAAATGGAGAGGAACCCACCCCGCATGAGCCCTTTGTCTGGTCTTGTTTCAGAAGCTTTGAAAGTGGGATTTTCCGAGAATGATCTCAGCATTGAGGCTTTTGAAAGAAATTGGTGGGGAGTACTTATGAATGGAGGCCAAACCACCACTAGGATTGTCCTCTAACGCCCCCTCCCATAAGCCACTGAGAACTCGAATCTGACCCACCACCACTAGGTGTCTTTGTTTTGATCCGGATGGAAGACGTATGAATGGAAGATGTGGTACCTTGTCCTTGCAGGGTATGGGGGAGATGGCCACGGAGAAGAGGAGAAGGCGTCGGTCATTGGGGGAGGAGCACAAGCAGTGGTATATGGGTTTGAAAGGTGTTATTGTTGGGGTGGGTTCATAGTTTTGAAAAAACTAAAAGTGTGGGTTGGATAAATACAAAAATCGAAATTATGGTCCATTTATGTTGAGAGGAGGATCACAAAATCATCTACATAACTACCATACAAAGTTTCACTATTAGCTTAGCTTAAGTTCTTACATCGATACTTACTTACACCAGGACCCATGTCAATAAACAGGACATCCTTCAACCACGATATCCTTCGCGGTCGGACAGGTAGCCAAACGGCATCCATCCAAGTTGTTCCCCCACCATTTGAGGCTCACGTTCTCCAGCTCCAAGAACACGTACAACATAACTCCCATGAAGGCCAGACCGGAGTCCAGAGCTGCCGAGAGAACGTAATTGTGTCTCTGCCACCAATTATGCCGATACCGATAAACCACAAAGCCAGAGAGGAAGCCACAGATGATCCAACTAGTGTAGTTGACGGCCGTGGCCGGGGGAATGTTTGCGGTGGCACCAAGCAATATAGGCATGTGAACAAGTGATATCCAATGTTGGTTCGGGAAGGCTTTATGTGCCATCCACACAAGGAGGGGCGCGATTGCACCGAAAAGGAAGAACCAATTGATGGCTGTGTAGGTGCCAAGGTCCCCAAAGATTCTGCGCGGGCCAATGAGGCCCCATACAACGGACCCGTCATAGAAGACGTGATCACTCGGACAGGTCCACGGGCTGTTCGAGGGGAGCAATGCCCTGTTGCAGATGTTGGGGATGGTGTCCATGAGCCACCAAGCCGTTCCCAAATCCACCAAGGCTGCGATGACTGTCCCCACCACCTGATTGAATTTCCATCAATGCCAATTGAAGCAAAGCATCTTTTATGGTGGCTTCTCTTACCTGTGCCATGAACATCGTCCTGGGTGGGATTTTCATGTAGTGACCGAGCTTCAAGTCTTGCAAAAATATCACTGCCCTTCTCATGCTTGTGTAACCATACACCCTGAAGCACATATTTGCAACGGGGCGGCCAGGATACAAGTACCCCATGATGTACTCTGTGATGACGTTCAAGTTCGGTGTCTGATTCGTGGTGGCGGTTATGATTCCCATGGGTAGAGTGAAGACGACGGCGAGCGCGCACGCCAACAAGACACCCCACCATGGAAGTTGAAGCTGGTCGTTGTAGTGCTCGCAAGCGAAGATGGTGAAAGAGATGGTCACAAGGAGGATGCACTGGAACCACCACTGGGGAACTTGCTTGTAGACTCTAATCAGCCTGGTGTGAACGTCCATCTTCTCCTTTCGGAAGGCGAACTTGCTCATCTCCCATATCTCCCTGTTATATATCAACAACCATGGAAGCCTCAGCTTGTATGATAATTAGTACTTGCAAAGTTTTTTAATTACCTTCCGTGAAACAGGGCAACATGAGATATGGTTGCGGTAAGTGATGCGAAAATGAAACCATAAGTGATTGCAAAGAATGTGCTCAGATAGAGAGGTCCCTCCCTCTCGTAGGCCTGCACATCAAGGTGGAAATTTGAGTCGATGATGCTCGATATGTTGTACTTCTGTCCCGAAGACATGAAGAGGCCATCGGAGAATATGGGGAAGCGCTTGGCCTTGTAGACATTGAGCCAGTACATGATGGGTGTTATGACATACGTCATAATCATGAAACCAGCAGCGACATTTGCGGTGGCGAACCACGGACTCGCGAGAGGGCTCCTGAGATAGGCAGATATGGTGGACCAATCTAGGCCTATTGCGCCGATGCCCAGGCCGTGGAGGCCTGAGCCCAATTGGTGGACAACAACGGAGTGGGGGAAAATCCAACAGATCCATGAGAGGGAGGTGAGCATCGGGAAGAGGTAGCCGGGGAATGTGTAGTAGGCGAAGCTGCAAATGAAGGCGATGAAGAAGAATTGGTTCTTGGTTGTTCCACCCTTTCGTCTTTCTTCCTTCTCATGCAGAACCCTACAATCACAATCAATGTCATCAATCTCGCAATCTTTGTGGTGGTTGTAGTACTGAACCCCTTCCTATTTCTTCCTCTGAAAAATCGTGATGAACAAATAACGGTGGGACATGCAGACATAAAAGCCACGAGTCTTGTTATACTTAACGTATTTTACAGTTTCATCTACTTCGATAGCCACTCATACTCACTCTAACGAGATATATACATCGTTAGAATATTTTTACACATTCTATAATTTAGTCCGTATAATTCATTGGAGTACACTTCATTTTTTACAAAAATATATATCTTATTTAATTAAATATATATTTATATTTTTATTAAAAGAACGATTGTTAAGACAATCGAATTTATACTTCCGCTTGTAGTCTCGTATATTTTAATAATAAAATGAGATATGAACATCTTTAAAATAAACATGTAATTTTTCACTATATAATTAATTAAAACATATACTTAATTCTAATGAAGATATCTAATTCAGAAAAAAAAATCAAAATATGTAAGGCTTGCGTGTGGGCTGAGAACCGCACTATATCTAACAATCTAACATCATCCTTGTCTTTTTTTTAGCACTGATACACTCAGTCCATTTTGCAGTCATATACGCTATGATAACGTAGTATATACTGCGCTATCATAATATATGTGGTTCTATCATAGTATATGGCGCAATTTTTTTTTAAATACACTAATGTATTTCAGTATATACTTCATTTCATATAATGACATACACTTCATTTAGAAAATGTATGATTTTTAAAAAATATATCAGGTATGAACTGCAATTAAGGTTGCACGTATTATTTTCCCTTTTTTAAACTATGAACCATAGCTACCTCAATTAAGCATTATTAACTCAAGAAAACAACAGGCCTGAAGAGCAAGAAAAGACATAGCAAACAGACAAACAAGAAAAGGAAACCCGTCGCCTGCTAACATTATCCTTCTAAAACAAAACATCATCCTTCTAAAAACTAGTTATATGTAAGGACCGGGTTAGATTGAACAAACATTGAATAATTTGATGGTCCAACACGATCATAATTAAATGATTTTATTGAGTCATTATGATTGAGATATTCTTTCAAATTTTAAAATTAAAATTACGATCAATTAAATCCTAACATTCTCTTTTTTAGAATTTAAATAAATTTTGTATCTCAAAGCGATAAAATCAGACGGTTATAATTATTTTGGACCATCAAATTATTCAATGTGTGCTGGACCTAACTCATTTCCTGTATGTGCTCATGTCGTACGTTTAAATCCTACAGAGCTAAACTCTTCACTTCTGGAGGAGACCGATCAACAAAATATATGTTAATGGTCTAACTGATCACCAATTATGTGACTTTTAGATACACACCTGAACAAAGAGACTTGAACGAGATTTTGCGGCCACCACATCGCCGCCGGCTCCACCAAATATTTCCTGAACATCCCAGCCCATCCAAACCCCAAAACCTGTTTAAAAAAAAAAAAAAAAAAACTTGATACTCAATTATTTTTATAATTAGTCATCTTTACTCACAGTAACAAAATATATATTTCATTAAAAAAATTTAATTTTTTTTATAGATAATAAGATTCAATTCATTGAACTATATATGTTTTTTAAACCACCACCCCCCCCCCCCCCCCTCCCTCAATTAAAACCAAAAACAACAAAACCAATCTTTAAAAAATTGGCCACCAATTGCTTTTAAATATTCGTATTCTATAAAATTAGGGTAGGATACTGACCGTTTTGTCCAAAAAAAAAATCTTTAAAAATTAAAGAAAAAACAAAAACAAAATTCAACCTGGGAAGTCACCACCACGAGCAGAGAAACAAAGAAAGATATCTCCTTCCCATAGAAGATCCTCACAGCGGTAACAACATTAATGGAATAAACACCCCACCCACCGGAATTAGCAAATATTGTGATCAAAACGTGCTCCTTGACGTTGAAGGGCCCCGGATTGAGCGTGAACTCGTACGGCCTCCCCTTGAAGAAGACCCGTTCGGTGAGGGTCCTCGCCATTAGGTGCCCGAGAGGGACGACTGCGATCTGCGCAGAGACAGAGGTGACCGAGAGAGGCTCCTTTCGGTACCAGAAGAACTGGTTGAGGAAAGAAAGGAGCGCACACGAGGCCGTGCCGAGGACCCACATGCGGAAGGTCACGACGGGAAGCGTTGGGTCGTCACTTGTTGGGACCGTCAGCGCGACCTGCTCAACCGGGGAGTTCTCATCATCGGCAGTGGACGGCGTGGATGAGCTCGCTTGGTGGGTAGTGACTGTGAAGATACAGATAGGGGGTTAGATTTGGATTGGATTTTTTGAATTAAGAGGGATGTGGAGACGAGACTTACTGAGAGGGGTGGAGGTGCCTTCTTGTTCGTGTTGGGGGAATACCATCTTCGGCTCCCCGGAGTGGGAAAATTAATGTGTGTTGATTATTGTTGATTTTTTTTCTCTATATTTAAGTTTTTGTTTTTGGAACATAGTTGTGTACAATGAGAGTGAATAATTGATCCGGACCCATACACACTCTCTTCACCTTTTGGCGCGTTGTACTAATCTTTAAAAAATGATAAAATACATAAAATGGTACACTAGCTTTTTAAAAGGTGATTGTAAACATGCATATTTCAACCGCACTACCCCTATCACACCCCCATTTCCATCACCCATTGGCATCAACTGCGGGTCCGAGATCCACAGGTGTTATGAACGGGCTGTGTTTTTGTTTCAAGCCATGGCTGAAAACCATTTTCATTTATACGGCAGATGCCGACCTGATAAGAATAGTTATTCTGCGTAATTTTTGGTGATTGGGTTTCTTGAAGAGGTTGTTTGAATTTTTTTTTTTGACCAAATTTTTCTTTGTGAATTTTTTTTATTTGTTTCATTTGGTGCTCACAGGAGATGAAATGAACTTCAAAAATGATGTTTTTTAAAGGATAATAATAGATACAACATTACAATCCAAATACAGTTCCACATACAGTTCACACATGTTTCAATTATTTGAGAACATTAAATATCGTCTAACGAGACATATGATTTAATAAAAAGTATATATCATTTTATTTTAAACTGAAGGGGCTCATGCCATTTACTCAAAAAAGAGTTCCTTTCTAGGGTTTCACAAAACAACTAAGTTACATCACATTTGTAGTACTTAATAAAATCAAGCTGTATATTTTAAGTTAAAATAAATACATAAGATAATACATAAATTAGTCTCTATAATAATCACCGGAACACAAAAACATTATATTTCAATTGAAATATAGATGAAGACACCTTATAGAAAAGTTTACTTGTAACATCACAATTTTTTGGGGATTTTTTGTCCACATATCTTCAACAACTGTATTGTACAAGGCTTGTGAGTCCTAATACATCATTGAAGATTCTGATTTGAATAAAATATTTTCAATATTTTCTAAATCATAATAGATCTTTTAAGGTTAAATAAATATTATGATTTGAATCAAATAATTTTTAAAATAGACCCAAATTTTTTTAAAAACATGATAAAATGTTTTATTTTAAAATCATATATAACACAAAAACTTGAAAAAAAATTATATAAATATTTAAAAAAAAAAGGAAAATCATTTCCCATATAATAGTTTTAATACCTCTAGACAACATATTTAATTTTCATTTTCCTAGAAATTTGTATCCTTGTAAAGTAAATTCTGTTGTAAATCAAACTACATACGATCAAAAGCAAACACATGAATGCATGATTAACGGCATGCAACACACACCCTACCTCCCTCTACCACTTTCTCCATCAACAACACTTTAGACTAACCAAAATCAGAATTGAAACATCACCCTTCACAACTACAGCCCTCAATCTCATCTCTCTCCATCTTTCACCACTCCTTCTACCATAGCCAAACCACCACAATAGCAACACTACACAGCAGCCTGGCCTAACCCAAAGCACATCAAAGAGAGATATTGATGCAGCGTGTAACCACGCTCTTCTACAGATCCGTTCAAAGGAATGAAATCGATAGGCTCCAACGGCGCTGTTGATTCTTCAAAAGAATGCCAGGGGGTTGGACTTCAATAATCTGTTAATTTCATATGAAATACCAGAGAATTGGGAAGTCTATGCAATTGTTAGTACTCCTAACAAAATGCAATAGATAAAATAACTAAACTTTAAATAATCAATAATCTCCTTCATTGCCAATTGGTTTACAAGTTTATTTATAGAAGAGAATCCTAACAAACTAGGATCTCAATTAATTATCTAAATCTGTAAATTAACAAACAAATCTAACAAATCTTTATCTAATCCTAATTAAAATTCAAATTTGAATTCAAATAATGATTTGGAATTCAAATCTAAATATAGTAAATCCTAAATAATGCATAAAATCCTAACAACCTCAAAACAACCTAAAAATAGTAAAAATAATTTTGAACCGTCGTTTTGACCTCCAAGACGATCTAAGAACGCTCCGAAAAATGGTGTAGTGATATAATCACTACTCCTGTAGGGTTCGTCGATACGAATGCATGGATATATTATAATAGCAATTCTGATCTACAGTTCAAAAGTTATGGCCGTTTGAAGTCACGGTGCTCCCGATTCATCAAGATGACTTTTCTTCTTGTGTTCCATTTGATCTCGGTCGTCCATATATTGTACGGCTATGATGTCTGCATCAAATATGGGGGAGCTGAGAGAGAACATGAGTGAAAAACAATAGAGGGCGAGAGTTGTCCGAATGGGGGTTCACAGGGATGAGAATTGAAATAGTAAAGACTGGTTTGAATGTGAGATTAAAATGTTAAGATTTTTAGAATCTTGTTTTTGAAACTCAACTTTTGAAAAGTCTTATTTATTAGATTTTCAATCGCATGATTTTTTGGCTTAAAAAAAATGGTAATTTAAAAAGTTAAACGCTGAAAATATGTTTGAGAATTTTTGACTTTTTAAACACAGAATATATCTAAACTCATATCCAGACGAACCTTTAGTCGGAGAGTCCAAAAAATTAACATTGTTATACTCAATCATTTTTACAGTATCAAATATGCGTAGTCTCATATATATATATATATATATATATATATATATATATATATATATATATATATATATATGAAAATGATTAGGTGCGGTGAACGGCAGGTGCGGCCGCGACGTGGACCGTCCGATCGCGGGTCCATCGCATCCAACGGTCGACGTGAATCGCACCCGACCGTCCGATGCGATGGACCCGTGATTGACGGCCCGTGATCGCTGCCGCACCTGCCGTTCGCCGCACGTAATCATGTCCCTATATATATATATATATATATATATATATATATATATATATATATATATATATATATATATATATATATATATCCCCTTCCACTCAATGTAACAAGGCATATATCTCGTTAATTTTTTTATATTTTTATATACTTTACATTTTATAAAAAATACATACATCATTAGATGAGATATATGATTTTAAAAAAATGAATATATTGCATTTGGAATGGTAGAGGAGATTGAATGTAATATTATTTAAATAAGAAATAATGATGGTCTTGGAATGGTGAAAAACTTCTTATGGTTGGCTATGCAACGCCGCATTCTCACCAAGACATATAGGCCAAATGGAACCCGGAGGTGGATACCTCATGTGAGATGTGCACGGAGGAACCGGAGACGGTGGACCACTTATTCTGCTCTTGTTCGAGGTTATCACAGATATGGAGGAAGGAGGCAGTGATGACTCATGACCAGGGTGCGTCTTAGAACTTGGAAGAACTTTGGGAGAGAATGAATGCACGTTCGAGCATGAGCACCTCAAAGGTGCTTGCGCATATCGTGATTCCGGTGATATTATGGGTGACATGGATGACTCGAAATGGATGTATATTCAGAGGGCAGCTCTTCTATGGTGAGAATGTTTGGGAGACCGCAGTGGCGCTTATCCGGGACTGGGGTGCTGCCCTCGCAGGAGCGCGAGATGTGGTGACCAACGCGGATAGTACATCGATTAAGGCGTGAACGCGGCTTTTGGTTTGTGTTTTTGTTTCTAGTTTTCTGTTTTGTGTTTTGTGCTCTGTTGAGGGTGCATGCATGGGAGGTTTTCTCTGGGAGGAGGGGAGTTTAGAGAAGTTTTTTTTTTTATTGGTAATCAAGAACTTTGTATTGCTATAAGAATTCACAAAATGTACAATAGTTAGGAGGTTAATAAGGAAGAGAGGAGGGGGAAAGAGACCCTTCCTCCTACCTACCTCATTCCCCTATCTTGATACACTGACCAACAAATTACAAAGTTAAAAAAAAAGATTCAGTTGGTATGAAAGTTCCAGATAACTAGCACAACCAACAAAAAAAGGATCTTGGATTCTATAGATAAATGAAGGTCTAAACACAAAATATTTTAGACCAACTACTTGTTCCTCAGGTAGAGAGTTCCAGTTCTGTCTGAGTTCAAAGTTTCTTCAAGCTTCCCCCATAATTGATGGCAGAGATAGAGCTCTTCCCCCATTGTCTGGCGACGAGAGGCGAGGACATCCGCCGGGCCATTTCCTTCACGGAAAATGTGGGATATTTTCCATTCATCCAAAAGCTGAATGTCTTGAGAGAACTTCCTCATCAGCCTGATGGCTGACCATGGGAGAGAACCCTTGCCCTTTATCCAAGCCATTGCCGTTGTGGAATCTGTTTCAAACCATATTTTTTTGTATTCTCTTTGAATGCCTAGGGAAAGGCCAGCCACTATTCCCTGGAGTTCAAGAAGATTGATAGAGCAGAGGGGACCGACCAGCAATACCAACTATGAAATTTGAGGAGGAATCCCTTAGGAGAGCACCATATCCTCCTCGGTCTTCAGCAAGAGAGCCATCCGAGTTCGATTTGACCCAGGATGGTAAAGGGGGGGCCCATTTTACTGTGCAGGGTAATTTGGCTGGTTCTGAAACTACCACTTGGAACGCATCCACTAATCGTTGGATTTCGGGGGAGATAAGAGACTTCAGCCTGGCAGAACTGAATCTGAGTTTAATCTCCTCTTTTATGCCTTGTAGAACTCGACTTTTTGGAGAGGGTTTTCCCCTAAATATGCGGGTGTTTCTTTCCTGCCAAATGGCCCAAAGGGTGCTGGAGATTAATGCAAGAGCCAGTGTTTTAGCCACCGGGTTGAGAGGAAGATTTTTCCACCATAAGGGGAGCTGCTCGAGCAAGTGAGGGGGTCTCCGACGAATGCCCAGATCTCGGAACAAGGCTATCCAGATGAAACGAGAGTACGAGCATTGGAGGGATAGGTGGTTTGAGCTTTCTGAGTCAGATTGACAAAGTGGACAGTCCGTGACCTGAACCAAGCCTTTCCTCAACAGTCTATCCCTTGTAGGCAGTTTGTTATGGAAGAATTGCCAGGAGCAAAAACTGTGTCTTTGTGATTGAAATGGCTGCCAAATGAGATCCGCCCACAAAGGGTAATTGGAGTTATTCCTCTGCGCCTTCCATGCTTCAGTGTATTTAAATTTCCTGATCGACTGTTCGGCCATATTAGGATGTCTGCGCCAGTACCACCAACTTCCAACTGTTGGATCTCATCCCATAGGGGATTAAGGGCTGAAAGCCAGCGATTTGGCTTGGTCCATCTGCCATTTTGGATGAGGATACTAAGATTGGTGGACAAGGGAGGACCCATATAAGCAATTCCCTGCCCAAAGCTGCTTTAAGCCCTCTTCCATTTAGCCAGGGATCATGCCAGACATTTATGGACTTTCCTTCAAAAATGACATATCGAACTTTATCGATTATCCAGTTTTTTGATTGCATGATATGCTTCCATGCACTTGTGCTGCTCACTGGGGAGTATGGGACCATATGTTATTTTTCTTGAGGTATCTTTTAGTAACCCAGGATGACCAAAGGGATTCTTTGTGATTGACCAAATCCCAGAAACGAACACCCTGTGCCCCAATGTTCCAGTCTTTGAGCCTTCTTAGACCCAGGCCACCCTCTTCAAAAGGTTTGCAGACAGTCACCCAATTAACATGATGAAGTTTCTTGGAGGAAGAGCACCCTTGCCATAAGAAATTGCGGATCAATTTCTCAATCTCCTTTATGGTTTTCTGTGGGAGTGCAAAGGCCGCAGACCAGAACAGGTGAAAGGAGCATAAAACGGACCTTATTAATTCCAACCTTCCTGCAATGGAGAGGGTTTTTCCCGTCCATGTTTGAATTCTAGCATGAATCTTGTCTATCAAGGGCTGGCATAGGCTATAAGATAAGGCTCCAGTGAATAGAGGCATTCCGAGATATCTCACAGGTAAGAGTTGCTGCGGGATCCCCAAAATCAAACTGAAATCTGTGACCAATCTGTTGGAGAAGACCTGACTTTTTTCTGAGTTAAGTTGGAGACCCGAGGAGGCATGAAATTCTGCAAATAGAAGCTTTAAGGACCGAGCAGAGGATGGTGATGCTTCCACAAAGAGTAATAGGTCATCTGCAAAGCTAAGATGAGAGATATTAAGCGAGCCTTTGAGATAAGGTCCTATGTGACCAGCAGCACATAACTTATTAATAGAGACCGAAAAGGATTCCATAACCAAGGTGAATAACAGAGGGGAGAGAGGATCCCCTTGCCGAAGGCCGCAGGAAGCGGAGAAGAAACCTTCCGGGGAGCCATTAATTAGGACTGAATACTTGGGAGAGGAGACAAACTCCATACACCGTCTAATCCAGTGTTCAGAGAATTGAAAGCCCCTTAGCACCTCTTCAAGGTACTGCCATCGCACGCTATCAAAAGCTTTCCTGAGATCGATCTTAACACAAGCCCTTGATTTCCCTCCTTTGCCAAGATAATTCACCAATTCATGAGCTAGTAAAATATTATGATGGATGCTCCTCCCTTGGATGAATGCTGTTTGGTGTAAACTAACAATATGTGGAAGGACCTCTTGAAGTCTTGATGCCATGATCTTCGTCAAGATCTTGTATAGAGTGTTGCATAGTGAGATCGGTCTGTAACCATCTAGAGTATCTGCAGTGGCTGATTTAGGCACAAGAGCAATGAAGGAGTGACTAGTTTGCTTTAATAGGTGGCCATTCTTGAAAAAGTGTTGGATTGCATGAAAGAGATCCTGATGAATCAAAGGCCAGAACCGTTGAAAGAATCGGGCAGGGAAGCCATCTGGACCAGGAGCACTGAGTGACTTGAGACTAAAGACTGCTATTCTGACCTCCTCCAATGTGACATTGGCAGAAAGCTTGGCGTTCTGAGAGTTGGGCACAACATTGGGAAAGTGCAATGGAGCAATGGGGGAACCAATGTCCCTATTTAAAAGAGTAGTGTAATAGGAGACAATGGCCTCTTTAATGTCACCTGGATCAGTGCACAGAGAACCATCAGATAAGCGAAGGCAGCTGATTGTATTTTGGGATGATCGGGCTTTGATGGATGCATAGAAAAATTTGGAGTTACGGTCTCCCATGGCAAGCCATTGTTGCCTGGATTTCTGTCGGAGAAAGAACTCTTCTACCTGGAGCAAAGATCTGTAATTTACCCTGGCTAGCCTTTCTGCCTCAATAAGAGATAAGTTTAGAGGATCCACATGAAGTGAGATTTGGTGCCTTTCCAGTAGTTGACGACTATGAAGCAAGCGGTGCTGCACCTGGCCGAAGACCGTTTTATTCCACAATTTGAGTTGGAGTTTGACATTAGCCAGTTTCCTGACTAATTGGAATAAAGGCGAGCCCATGTCATTTGTGTACCATGCATTCTCTACAATAGAATTAAATTCCGGATGAGTCTCCCACATTTCAAAGTATCGAAAGGGGCGTGGGCCAGAAGGTAGTGAAGGTTGGGGCAGTAACTTTAGTAGAGCATGGTCCGAAGGTCCTGGAGGGAGGTAGTGCAGAATGGCATGGGGATAAGCAGAGAAATACTCTGGATTGGCAAGCACACGATCAAGACGACAAGCTATTCTGTTATCCTGCTGATTACACCAAGACAAAGTATGGCCTTCAGATTTCAGGTCTTCCAAAGAGCATTGTAGAAGACAATTGTTAAACTTTCTCACACGCCTAGAGTGTACGGGGCTGCCCCCGACCTTCTCAAAACCAAAACGAACCTCATTGAAGTCACCTCCCACACACCAGCTAGCACCGGATAATGTAGAAGACAATCGAATAAGAGTATTCCAAAGAACCATTCTGGTAGAATAAGAGTTGGAGGCATAGATCGCAGTGAGGAAATAAGGTGGGGACCTTGGATCAGATTTTGTGTGAACTAAACAGTGAACATGTTGCTCAGAACATTCAATAATATTGACCTCCAAAAGGTCCTGGACCCAAAAAATCCCAATTCGACCAGTCGGGGAAAAGTAGGAAGCGAATGTGGGACAGATTCGAGAACAAAATTGCTGTTGAGCGAAAGGATCAAGTTTGGTATCGATAAGACTGAAAAGAGAACACCTCTCTCTTCGTATAATTTTACTGACGTCCAGTTGCTTATCCCTTAGATTCAAACCTCGGACATTCCAAAATAGACTGACCATTATGATGGAAATGGGAGCACCCCACCCTGTGGGGTGTGGCTACGAGTTGAGACCCTTTGCATACTAATCTCTTCGCTGAGATTAACTTGATTTTGAGCCTGAAGAAGCTGAAGCTTTTGAAGTTTCTTTCTTTCCTTCTTGCTTAACTGAGTAGATTGAGTATTTGACTTCAGGGTGCCAATACTAGTATCTGAAGGTAGGACTTTTTTGCCCCTTGCTAATTCACCATTGGATTTGTTGGATGCGGGAGTAGAGGATTCTGATGGAGTAGGGTCCACTATAGGTTGCACGTGATAGGAACCTCCATGACTAGCCTGCTGTGAAAATGGGGGAGAAATCTGCTGCTGATCTAAAGGACCACGTCCATCTTCTAAGACTTGCTCCTCTTGCGGCAAATGCTCCGCTTGCTGCAATTGGTCCTCTTGCGCTGAGTTCTCCTCTCCAACCAAGGTAGGCATAGAATGATCATCAGCAAGGGCCTGATCTTGAAGCAATTGCTCCTCTTGTGCTGAGTTCTCCTCTGCATCCAAGGTAGGTAGAGGCAACTCATCCGCAAGGGCTTGATCTTGAAGAAGGATGAATTTATTTGATTGAAGGATGGGATGATTGCTGCCCTGATTTGTAGAGGGGTTGATGACTCTCAATACATTAGTTGGGAAGGATGCAATACCCATATCCAGAGATGGTTGGGCAATGACTTCAGTTGATTCCTGGACTTGAAGCAAAACTGGTTTGTTTGATTGAGGAGTGGCTGATGTTGTCCCCTGGATAGAGGAGGAGGCAATTGCTTTCATTGCATCAGACATAATTTTTTGTGGAGCTTTCCGAACCTCTTGCCAAATCCCCATCATTTTTTCCTTTCCTTTAGGCTGATTTGCAACATTGCTACCTTTGCTTTGTTTTGTAGAATTTGTTGTCTCAATGGCAGGCTTTAGTATACAACATGCTTCATCATGGCCGAAAGTTTGGCAAAATTTACAGGCCATTGGCTTCCAATCATAGTCAATTTTGAAAGATTCCCTGCAACCTGGAGCAATATCCACTAGTACGGAGTCCGGAAGGGTCATCGTGGCCTGAACCTCCACACAGATTCGGGCGTAAGATGCACGGCTACACCGTAGCGTGGCTAAATCAGCATAGAGAGGTACCCCAATAGTACTACCGATGCGACTTAGACAGTCCTCCTCCCAAAGATGTAATGGGAGGTTAGGCAATCGTATCCATAGTGGAATGCTGCTCAATCTTTCCTGTTCCATTCGAACGTCTGGGGACCATTTGCGAAGGATGAAAGGACGGTAATCCATGGTCCATGGACCACCCTCCAAAACTGTTCGCGAATCTTCTTCTAGGTCGAATTTGACAGTGAAAAACCCATTTCCATGGAGAAGGAGTTGGAAATCTCCTTTAGGCTTCCAAAGTTTTCGCAAAAATTGCAAAAAAGGGATGAAAACCGGGAGCTTACCGATGATGTAGCCTACCACTGCATGGTCCCATTGCTTTATGTTCTTCGCATATGCTTCCGGGTTGAGAGATGCAACAGTATGCACTCCCTCAATAGTTGGTTCAATGAACTTGAGGGAACCAGTTTTTGGTTGAGGAGAATCTCGGTGGAAAAGAGAGCCCCAACTTTTAACCTGTATTGAAGATGACGGTGGTGGGACAGCCACTTGTCTTCTCTGCTTCCGAACAGGGCCACCCTTGGGAGGCAGAGTGGGATAGGACTCCATTGTTGGAGCCAGAGCAGGAGTTTAGAGAAGTTGGTATACATAACTTATGTACACCAGTTTGGCTTAACTTCCTAAATTCCTTAGGTGAAATTTTTATTGTCTTTTGATCATTGTAACTTTTACATCAAATTATGACATGGACAACCTTTTAATAAATAAATAAATAAATATAAAATAAAATAATGATGGTGTGGTAACAAGGGGGTGTGGGAAAGAGGGTTGGAAAGGAGTGGGTGAGACATAGACTTGAAAATAAAATTAAAAAAAATCTAGGCTTGGACTCTTGTTTTGGTGTGGGTGAGAGGGACTTAAAAATAAAATAGAAAAAAATTTAGTCTTGGACTTTTGTTTTGGTGTGGGTGAGTGGGAGAGTATGTTGGAAATATTATTTTTTTAGGGCACTGTTACACCCAGATCCATTTTCAGCCCCAATTCCAGTCCTATATGTGTTCGATAGATTTCTATCGACGCATATGCTAATGTTAACAAGGCATATGTTTCGAAAGAAATTTTTTACATATTCTATAAATGCATACATGCAATTCATTGGAGTATATGTTTCATTTTTTATAAAAGTATATATCTCATTAGATGAGGTATACTATTTTTAAAAAAATTCAAAACACATATAAACTGGAATTGAGACCGGAAATAGGGCTGGATGTAACATTATCCTATTTTTTATGAGTCCTTTTGAAAAGACAAGGAAGTTTGGGACTGTGGGGTGACAGGACATTTTTTTTTTTGGATGAGTGGGGAGTATTTTGAAAATATTATATTTTTGTGGGTCCTTTCGAAAACATGATGAGTTGGGGCTTTCAAGATGATAGACGGTTTACTTTACATGTGTCGACTTTTTAGTGGGGGCTATAGCACCACTACAAGCGTTCTAAGCCCTCACTTTCCCCATGTAAACCATAAATCGGACATTTTTAACTTCCTTCGTGCTTTTTCTATTGATCACTTTTCTCTTTCTTCATATTTCATTTTAAGTCTCCAATTTTAAATGTTTTTTCGTTATTAGTCCCTGCATCAAACATCCATCTGAATATTCGAAATATATTTCATGTAACGTTAGTTTGTCAAGTAGAATTTTTATTTTTTTAATCTCTATAAACTATGTTATTTAGTAAAGAATATTCCACATAATGTTAGTTTGTTAAAAGATCAGGTTCCTTTACCCATTGTCCCTATGTCTTCTCCATCAAGCACAGACATTGAACATGGAATAAATAGGTTTTTGTCTCCACTTCCTTCTTTAATTTTTTATTTTTATTTTTAAGTCAATGAAATGTTGAACTAGTTGGTTATTGAGTTGGGATTCAAATCTATATGTAAGTAAAGAATAAGACAATTTAGGGTACAATATTAATGCCTATAGCCTGTGACGAAGCTAGAAAATTTATTTAGTGGGGCCAAACTTTAACTTAGCCTATAAATTTTCATTAAGCAACAATAATCAAATGATACATTTTAAAAAAATTAAATGTTCATTCTTCAAGGAAAATTTTTAACATAGACAATCCTCACATATTTTGATTTGATTTTATATAATATATATCACCTAAGGAGGTATACATACTTTTATAACAAATGAAGTTTATAATCCAATGAATCAGTGTGAAAAATTTCTCGTCAAAGCGATCAAGGTATATATTAACATAATTGTGTAATAATGTGTTTTTTCATTAAACGTACAAAAATGTTAAAGATCCCCTGGATTTGATACCTTGACCTCTTACATAGAGAGGGGAAATGCTAGTCAATTGATCAAAGTTTGGTTCATAAAAGTTTTATTTTTAAATGATACAAAAATATATGAAACCAACAAAAGTAAATGCTAATTGCATCTTTTAAAGCTATCAAAGAATAAAAAAGGATAATGTATTAGTCTCATTTACGATTCAAATAAAATAGAAAAAAGAGCAAACACAAAAGATGTAAATTTAATTAAACAAGCAAAGAAATATAAATCAATTATAAATCTATTTAATTCTTTTAAAAAAAATTATATAACTATTTTAACCATGATATATATCCACATATCAAACAAGAGCTAAAAAAATTAAAAATATAATAATGATGTAATACTCTTAGAAATATAGATATGTATAAAAATTTTGGATCAACAATCAAAACTATCTAATACATGCCTTAATTAATTAAAATTTATTAATAGTCCACCGTTTACATCACATATATTATTTAATTTAACTAGTAAAAAAAAAGCAAACATACCTAATGAGTTTTCAAAAGCAAAGGCGGGACTCTTGTTATGTTGCGGGTGAGTGGAGAGTATTTTGAAAATATTATTTGTTTGGGGTATTATTTGTTTTGGGTCCTTTAGAAAGATGATGAAGTTGAGTTTTTAGTGTGATAGACCGTTTGTTTTTACTTCACAGGTGGCACCTTTTTAGTGGGTGCTATAATGGGGTCCCTGTAGCACCACTGCATGCTATAATAGGGTCCCTGTAGCACCACTGCATGCTACAGAAGATCCAAACCCGATGGGGAGATGAAACCTCCTTGGAGTGTGACAGGTAAGATGGATATATGAAATGATTTTTTCGATTAAAAGCATGCATCAACGATCAACCCAATCATATGAGCAAACTAATTAAAATAATCGCAAAAACAATTGTTCATAGTAACAATAATTAAATTTATTTAAATTAATGAAAGTATATAGATAATGTAACACTCTCATTTTGTTATAAAATAGGTCTACCTTTTTCCAAAAAAAAAAAATCAAATAGTATAGATAATAAAAATTGAAGTGACACAAATTTAATAAGGTCTTAAATATTCAATGTCTTAAACAAATTTAACAAGGGAGAAAACTCCAAAATGGAGGAAATTAAAAATATTATTGATAATAAATTGAAAACCCTAGGTTATAAATCTTCCTTTTTATGCTAATACAGAAAATTAAAAATTACTAAAAATAGTAAAAAATAAATTTTTTTATAACTAACTCAGATGATCCTCAGAATTGATAGTGATCAATTTTGATTTGTTATGATGAAGGTATCTTAAATCTAAAAATTACTAAAAGTAGAAAATAAACTAATTTGAGGATCTAAATAAAGGAATTTTTGAAAATTAATCATTGTTAATTGTACAGCAACTAACCATAAGATCTCCTCGTTATCTTTTTCCATGTAAAATTTTGTGCGATTCCGAGATCGTGACCCTTGATTTGTAATTTTTTTTGTGAACCTCTTCTAGTGGTCTCATTTACATAATTTGTTCTATATCAAAATTTGTGTGTAACTTTATCCCTAGTTTTTCTGTTTAGAAATGGGTTTGAGAAAAATAACTTTTTGCAAACTCAAAAATTGTTTAATCCCGTTTTTAAATGGGGCCTTAGACATACGTTCCAATTTATCGATAACATCGCGAGTTCTAATGTGCTTTATTAGTGCAAGCGTTTGATCTTAAGTTGTACATGGGTGTAGACGACATATTTACATATTTTTCAATGGGCCATCATGATCTTGTGGAGGATAATGTTATGTAGAGACCCTTTTGCGATCTAATTTTAGTCCACATATGTTTTAATTTTTTTTAAAATAGTATACATCATCTAATGAAGTATATGATTTTATAAATTGAAGCATATATTCCAATAAATTATATTGATGCATTTTCATAAAATGTTATAGAAAATTTCTGTTGAAGCATATACTTTGTTAATATGAGTACACAGCGTTAACAAATATATGAAGCTAGAATTGGGGATGAAAAAGACATTGTGTGTAATCACACTCTATTTTGAATCAAAAGTTGGGCCACATGACTGCAAAGAACTGAGTTTCAAAAATTATTTTTTCAAAATAAGAGAGAGAATTTCATTAAGTTGTTTGTTTTATAAAAAATATTTGACATTATTGTCATTATTGTATAACTATTGTGTGAGTTGTTTTGAGTGTCATTTATTGAATAGCTCACCCAATTCTATTAGCTAGTTGTTTTATAACCAGCGGTTGGTGCCATTTAGGAAGCTCATTGATAGTTCCCTGAGGCGTTTGGCTTCGCGCCCAGGTCAAGTTTGTGTCAGCAGACACCATTGAACGCAACAAATGAAAAAAACAATTTTAGTTCTTTGTTGTGTAGCCCTCGCATTTTATATGTATTTTTTTTTATTTTTTCAATGCGTCAAAATAACGTTTTAAATTTTTAAAACTCTGTGTTGGAGGGGTAGTAGCCTCCTAGCCTTGACTACCTAAACATGGCTCGCTTGTTTTTGTTTTTGTTTTCTATTTCTCCTCACCCCTACTCACGATCTAACTTCGACAATTCAATTAATTGTGGTGACATTTGTCTACCGTTTCCAAAAAAAATAAAAAATAAAACTATGAAATTTTCAAAGTTCACAAATCATTGTGGATGGATGATAATTATCTTTTAATTATGTATAAGATAAAAGATGGCTCTCACATGTGTGGATATTTTTTCTTTTTTTTGCTAGGTATGGTCTAAGGGTGCAACTTTGGTCAATTAAACCGAATCTAAAATCAATGCAAACATATTTTTTTTTATCAATAGTTTTATGATTTGATTTGGGTATGAATTAAAAAATTAATAAACTGATCTACATTGATTTGAGTTTGATTTTACTTTAAAAAATCAAATTAACCAAACCGATTTAAATTTAATCACATGATTATTCATAATCAATATTCATTTAATTCATTTTTTTCTTCTATTAACAACTATATTGTCGTTATACCATTGATATTTATAAGAAAATGAATATACTAATTTATACAATCAATATTAGCGTTTTGTTATTTATGTAAAGTTGTAAACCAACATCCCAAAAAATTCTAACCAATCCATCAATGTTTAACAGTTCGATTCAATTCGGTTTATTTTGGGTTAACCAAACAAAAATCGATTCGATTCAGTTTAAATTTTTTTGCTTAGTTCAGTTTTTAGGTTACATGTAAAAATAGTTTGATTCGATTTGTGTTTATAAAATATCAAATCAAACCAATTGAATTGCACCCCAGTATGGTCCGTAAGGAGACATTTGTTGGGATTCTTTTTTTTTTTTATTATCGGATGGACCCCCATAGCTGTTTTTACGGTCGAGTTGGGAAGACTACCTCCGCCTATTTGTTCCAGTCCTACCTAAAATTCTTTTGAATAATAGCCAACAAACAGGTGGATAAGACAGCGTTAAAACTCGAATCCAGGATCTATCAATAACGAACCGCTAATGGTTTCAGGATATTAAGTATCTTATTATTATTGACTATCATTAGTTTTATGTTTTCTTTTTAATTGAAAAAAATTTAACATGAAAGTTTATGGTAGCATGTTACGTGTAACATTTTTAAGGGAGCAATTGGTCCCTAGCCAGATTGCCAAACTCACCACCAAACTCACCACCTAAAATTATTTTGGGTAGTGGGGGGAAGGGGAGGGAAAATGTAAAAGAGGGGGTGGAAAGGGCGGGATGGGGCGGCGCGGAGAGGGTACCCCGACTAGCGTCACAATCTCGGAACTTCGGCGACTGGAGTCCTTGAAGAAACGGACCGGCCGTGCCCAAGGACTCCTCAATCTCGCCTTCTTGGACCTCTGGCGCGCTCATCGAGGATTTTGAGGGTGTGCATTTCAAGGCGGCGGCGGCGGTGATGGAGGAGGTGCTCGGAAAAACATCACGCGAGCTGTCTGAAGGCGCTGATTGCTCGAGATCTCCTCCGACCAATCGGCCTTAAAGGAGGGGTTCTGAGGAATTCAAGAGGGAGGTGGCGGTGGTGCAGCTGAAGAAGAACCAGGCGGGGACAATCGAGGTGGACCAGATCATGATGAAAACAAGGTACCTTTTGATTCTTCTCTCTCTTTGATATGTTGATGTTTTGTCAATCTCGAATAAAGAAGGATGAAATAGTTATTTCAAATTCTTGAATAAGTTGAATTCAGTATTGTAGGAAATAATTGCGAAAGTGGATCAAAATGATGTGCAGATGGCAAAAACTAATTATTTCAGCCCTCTTTTGCAACGCATCACTTCAGGTGCCTTTTCATTACTTGAACAATGTCTTGGGTTTTAGTTTCATGGATGTTCATGTTCCAATAAAATTGTACATGGAATTTCAGATTGTGTAAGCCTACTTGTAATGTCATGTATTTATTTATTTATTATTGTTATTGTTATTGATATTGTTAATATTTAATTTTAAAAGATTAGTTCCATGTCCTGCACATGAAGTTTCTTTTATATAGAAATTCAAAACCATTGCTGTTTTTAAATTTGCCTTTTGGCATAAATGTGACCAGCTAAATTTTGGGGCATGTTCACACGCATTTGTAGTGTTGATGGTTGCAGAGAGGGCGGAAGGGGGTTGTGTTTTCCGTATATTATACAATGGCTTCTTCTGAAGGTGATTGACATGCTGGTTCATATCCAGGTCCTCTTATTGTGTTCCTCTTTTTAGTTACCCATACATTATCGATGTAGTTATCTTAGGTAGTACTCAACCGTAATTTTCTACTGCCAAGGTGAACATAAATTAAACACCTTTTTGTCCAAGATGTTTAGGAAGGAATAAAAGTTCTATCAATATTTCCTTCTTAGATAGATATAGGATTTGTAATGCTTTTTGCCTTTGCACATGGAGTTTTCTTTTAATATTTTGAGGATATTGTGCTGCCTTGTTTTGTGTGTGTGTGTGTGTTGTATAATCTGGATAACAACTGAATCTTCCAATAATGACATAAAGGGGGAGAAAAAGAAAACAAGAGAGGAAAATCAGAGGAGGAAAGGGAACTTAAAGAGTGTGCTCGGGGCTTGTCAATGGTGATTAAATATAGTTCATAAACGTGATGGAAAAATTATAATTTTTTTATCAGGAATAAGAGTTCTCAATCTTCATCTGACTGCTGAAATATTTTATGCATAATTGATTTCCATAAAAAAAAAAATTTGAGGGTTGCAGGATACTTGTGTAAGCGAAATTGATCATGAAATAAATCATAGATTTTTAAAATTATCAAAAGCATTCCATACCTTTATGTGTTATAATGCATATGCATTTAGCCATTTACAAATCTTTTTGTGCTGTTGTAATACACAGCCGTGCTGATGTTCATACAAATTCCCATTGACTCTGTAATGGTTGATATTTGTATGTCTTATTGCGTATGCAGTGTCCTGCAGTTCAAGTATTGCACATTGTGACATACGTAATCCCATGTTACGGATAAATGCCATTAAATTGTTGTCTTGCCTTTTGGAGATAGTGATGATGGTATATATGTGGTGTGTGTAAAGCAGAGGTGTATGGGAAATGTTCTCTCTGTCATCAAAGCCTTCAATGATGAGGAAGAGATTAAAATGCAAAACGATGACTCTACAAAAATCGGGCCATCATTCACTCGGCAGTCAGTTTTAGGAGATGGTGTGAAGCAAATACTGTTTGAAGAACTGCCTGGTCCCAACAGCTGGACAAGCACAGGAATCTCACCAGTATCGATGACCCTTTTCTGTCAGTCAGGTCTTGTAGATATGGTGAAAAGGCACAAAGCACCAACAGCATTCACTATTACAGGATTCTCTGATGACCTTTGTTACTTTCTATTGTTGAAAAAAAAAAAACTGAACGAACGGGGGATGCAGTTGGGGTATTAATGATTCTTTGGAGATGGGGAACCTGGAGCTTGTGATGATGCTCTATCAGTACTAGTGATTCTCATTGATGGTGTCAAGAGCTGCAGAGTAGTGTTAAGAGGTCATTGTTGAGGCAAATGGCATTGTACTGATTATGAGGTTGCTGACTTCCAGCTCTGTAGGTTCAGTAAAAGATCTTGTTTGTCTTGGATAAGATCTTCTGTTTAGAGGAGATCGAAAGGAATTACGGGACTTCAGCTCAGATTCTATTAGTCGACATAACTTTATGGGGAAGTGGTAGCATAAGAGCTTTGGTGGCTTGTATACTTTCTCACTTGAATGTGCTTCATGAGCAAACTTATTTTAACAAAGTGAACAACTCTTACAGACTCATTTTGGAGAAACTATCATAGATATGTTACATTCTTTGAAGCAGCAAATGAACTTAGAAAGATAACCTCTTTGTCCTATGGAAAGTATGGAATGGTGATCTTGTTGCTAGGAGGAACTGTTCCTCTACTAGAAATTTGTAATTTATGTATTTCCACCGAAAGTTCCAGCAGCACTTGTTGTCATGGAATTATGCGCATAAGGTATTGGAAGCATCTCAAGTGGTTGAGTTTCCTGGTTTATCCAAATAGATGGATATTGGATATTATCTATTCTTGTAAGTAAACAATCCTTCTTTTATAACTAAAATTACACACACACACACACGCCTTTTTCTAGCTGAATTGTTCAAATACTGTTTTGCATCATAGAATACTGGTTAATTTTCTTCATATGTACAGTTCATTAGGATTCCCTTTCTAAGACCTTTTCTTTTGAGATAACAAGGATACCCTGAAAGGAAAAGGCAAGTCATGGTATAACCTGTAAAAATATGAAACTTGCACTCAGAGACAGATCTAAAACTAAAATACAGTTCTTCCAACAAGTAACTTCAATGCAGAAAATATTATATATTTGCAAAACATTGTTGAAACAGAGTTTGGTTGAACATATTTATTTGGAGTTGTAAGTGTAAATAAAATATTTTAGTTTTCTTATACTTCAATAATTTAAGCATTAGATGTTCTGGCTAATTTCATTTTAGGCTTTTAGCTCATTTTACTGTAGTGGAAACATTTAGAAAGTAAAACTTTACCAAATATCAACCAGAGAAAAGAACATTTAGAGAAAAAAAACACAGCCTTGTTTTTTGAAATGCACGCATAAACATGTGTTCTCAGGCAGGGTTTAGGTCTTCCATCTGTATCATTACAAATTTCCATAAAGAATTCCTCATGGAATTGTGAGAAAACTATTTCTAAGCATTCAATAAATTTCTACACGCGTTTACACTGAGAGGGTGAATCAATTCAATTGGAACAGAAAAACCATATACAAATATACTTCCCATACAAAGTTTCACTATCTACTGAATTGCTTGCATTCCTTTTTGCAGGACCCATGTCAATTAACAGGACACCCTTCAACGATGATATCCTTTGCTGTCGGACAAGTAGCCAACGGGCATCCATCCAAGTTGTTCCCCCACCATTTGAGGCTCACATGCTCCATCTCCAAGAACAGGTACAACGTCACTCCCATGAAGGCCAGGCCGGCGTCCAGTGCTCCTGAGAGCACGTAATTGTGCCGCTGCCACCAGTCGCGCCGATACCTGTAAACCACAAATCCAGAAAGAAAGCCACAGATGATCCAACTGGTGTAGTTGACGGCTGTGGCCGGGGGCAAGTTTACGGTGGAACCAAGCAATATAGGCATGTTAATGAGTGATATCCAATGTTGTCTTGGGAAGGCCCTATGTGTGAGCCACACAAGGGCGGGCGCGATGGCTCCGAATAGGAAGAACCAGTTTATGGCTGAGTAGGTGCCGAGGTCCCCGAAGATCCTGCGTGGGCTGATGAGGCCCCATATGACAGACGCGTCGTAGAAGACGTGATCACCTGGGCAGGTCCAAGGGCTGTTTGCGGGGAGCAATGCCCTGTTGCAGATGTCAGGGATGGTGTCCATGAGCCACCATGCTGTTCCCAAGTGCACAAAGGCCGCGATGACCGTCCCCACCACCTTAATGAATTATCATCAGTTTCAAATTACAACGACAACAACAAAAATTCTTTGGTAATTTTGAAAGTGCAGAATGGTACCTGTGCCATGAACATCGTCCTGGGTGGGATTTTCATGTAGTGACCGAGCTTGAAGTCTTCCAAAAATGACAATGCCCGTTTCATGCTAATAAAGCCATACACCTTGAAGCACATGTTCGCGACGGGGCGACCGGGATACAGGTACCCCATGATGTACTCTGTTATGACGTTCAAGGTTGGCGTCTGGTTCGTGGTGGCAGTTATGATTCCGATGGGTAGAGTGAAGAACATTGCGACTGCGCACGCCAACAAGACACCCCACCATGGAAGTTGAAGTTTGTCAATGTAGTGCTCGCAAGCAAAGATGGTGAAAGAGATGTTCACCAGGAGGATGCACAGGAACCACCACTCAGGCACCTGCTTGTACACGCTCATCAGCCTGGTGTGCACGTCCATCGTCTCTTTCCGGAAGGCGGACTTGCTCATCTCCCATATCTCCCTGTTTTCAACCATGGTTTGTCATGTTTTCTCATTCAAGCCTTGTATTGATGAGTGGTACTTGGAAAGCCTTTTTTACTTACTTTCCATGAAACAACGCAACATGAACTATGGTTGCAGTGAGGGACGCGAAACCAATGCCATAAGCCATTGCAAAGAATGTGCTCAGATAGAGAGGCCCCTCTCTCTCGTATGCGTGCACGTCAAACTGGAAATTTGAGTCGACGATGCTCGAGATGTTGTACTTTTGCCCCGAAGACGTGAAGAGCCCATCAGAGAATATGGGGAAGTGCTTGGCCTTGTAGACATTGAACCCGTACATGATGGGTGTCATGACATACATCAGAAGCGTGAAACCAGCTGCGACATTTGCAGTGGCGAACCAGGGACTCGCGAGTGGGCTCCCGAGATAGGACGATATGGTGGACCAGTCCAGGCCGAGCGCGCCGATGCCCAGGCCGTGGAGGCCTGAGCCCAGTTGGTTGGCGAGGACAGAGTGGGGGAAGAGCCAACAGATCCATGAGAAGGAGGTGAGCATCTGGAAGAGGTAGCCGGGGAACACGTAGTAGGCGAAGCTGCAGATGAAGGCAATGAGGAAGAACTGGTTCCTGGAGATGCCCCCCTTTGATCTCTCTTCCTTCTCATGCAGTGCCCTGCAAACGCAGTCTAAGATCATCACTTTCGCAATCTTGGCCTACTTGATATGCATGGTAAAGCTAGTTTCATAAACTGGTTTGATCCTTGTGAATTTGAGTTCAGTATAGTATTTACTATTGTTACTATTATTATTTGATGCATGGTGATGTACATGTATCCTTCAGAGGAAAAAAAAAACTTGGATGGTCTTGTTGCTGGATTTAAGACTAAATCTATCATTTTATAAACACAGAATTTAGATACATGCAGCTTTAATTTTAGCTGTAATATATTAAATCACATGAACAATGAATATGCATTCACATGAACAACACACCTAGATAAATGCATATTCCTGTCAAGTCCATATCAACATTGCAGATCTCACCATCCCAATTGTTTAAAACTTCCCTGACAGGGGCAATGTTTTTTCAGCTCAAAGGACGTTTTTGTGGATATGGGATTGAGTCAGTTCTTCACTAGAAGTCGTCTCCAATAAGAAATTGACTTGTGATTATTTCACATGAGATCTAATGTTTATCACAATCCTAATCCTGATTAGATCAAGCGCTGTTAGAACTGGCTACAGTTAACATGATATATGAATTCATCTACTTTCTAGATGAATGTATATACTATTGTGACTTTTACAATGAAAAAATTGAACTAAAAATAAAACTAGGTACAACATCATCCCATATCACATCCAGTTTTCGGTTTTTTGGTACACAAGGAACTCAAGAAGAGCACACACACCTGAACAAGGAGACCTGAACAAGGTTGTGCGGCCACCACATTGCCGCTGGCTCCACCAAATATCTCCTGAACATCCCAGCCCATCCAAACCCCAAAACCTGTTTAAAAATAACACACGACACACAAACAAATCAAATTCAAACCCACTCATTAAAAAAAAAAAAAACAACAACAAAACGGAAAAAATCAACCCAAAATCAATCAACCTGGGTAGTCATCACCACAATGAGAGAAACAAAGAAGGATAAATCCTTCCCATAAAACACCTTCACAGCGGTCACAACATGAATGGCATAAACACTCCCCGCACCAGAATTAGCAAATATGGTGATCAAAACGTGCTCCTTGACGTTGAAGGGCCCGGGATTGAGCGTGAACTCATACGGTCTCCCCTTGAAGAAGACCCGTTCGGTGAGGGTCTTCGCCATTAGGTGTCCGAGAGGGACGACTGCGATCTGGGCAGAGACAGAGGTGACCGAGAGAGGCTCCTTTCGGTACCAAAAGAACTGGTTGAGGAAAGACAGGAGCACGCACGAGGCCGCGCCGAGGACCCACATGCGGAAGGTCAGCACGGGAAGTGTTGGGTCGTCGCTTATTGGGACCGTCAGCGCGACCTGCTCAACCGGGGAGTTCTCATCATCGGCAGTGGACGGCCTGGATGAGCTCGCTTGGTGGGTAGTGACTGAAGATACAGATAGGGGGGTTAGATTTGGATTGAATTTTTGGGTCTTAAGTGATGTGAATGACTTACTGAGTGGTGTGGAGAGGTCTTCCGTTTCGTGTTGGGGGGATCTCGTGATCCCCATCTTCTGCTCCGGCAATCCAAAAACCTGTGTTGACGATTGTTTAGTTATTTGGGATTTGTTATTTGGGCATCGTTCAATATAATGAGAGCACAATTGACTTTGATATCTCCGGCTCTACTTCAGTAAATACAACACGTTATGAAAATATATATTATGTGAACTTTGTGATAAGATGTAAAATAAAATATGCAAATGAATGCGTGTGATCAACGTTTTCTTTGTTTTTTTGTTTTTCTTCTTCTTTAGTTTATTGGATGGTATGCAGATCTAGCATGAGTCGTGACAGAGGGGAATTTTGAGTGACGGCGATTATGGGTTTTTATATGTATGTTTGGTATGGGACCCGCGGCTTTTTGGTTGTACTTGTAAAATGACGAGGGTTCGGAAATGGATCTGGTGGAATCTTATGTTTTGTGGACGAACAGCGTTAGGCTATATTTCGTTCTGCAATAACAATTGACCGGTGGAAGATTCATTGAATGTGGACGGTCCATTGTTTACCATATGCGTCATCAGTTACGTTACCAATCTGGAGCTCGCTGAAAATGTAAATTTTATTGCCTCAGGACCCCCTATCTTGCGGTCCTGATCAAATACAGGGGATAGATTTAAACCCCCGTTCAATGAAAAACCACCTCTGTAGGAAAGACAGAAAATCAATTTTTTGAAACCTACAAAATCACCTTTAATAAATACTATTGTGTAACATCACCCCAACTCATTTAACAAAGCTATTTCTCTCTTTTCGACCCATCTCCACTTGTGCGCCATTTCAATCATGACCTTGCTTCACCTGTCTTTCTTCTCTTTTCTTCGCCATTCCGATATTATTCCACCTACCGGTCACCATCTTTTTTCGATATCGAAGTGTAAGGTAAATATACTTCCTCCATCTTCTTTTTCATCATCTTCTTCTTGTTGTTGACTTTGTTTGTATTATACTTTGTCATTTGAAATCCTAATTGATCAATGATTTTTATTTATCTTCTAATTATGAGTTTGATATATATATATTTTTTGGTTTATATTCAAACCAGGGCTGACAATATAAACTAACAAGAACTAATTTTATTCAAATATGTTATTGATGTTAGTTTGAAAAGCATAATTTTTTTTTTTTGTGTATATGATCCTACTGGGTATATAACTTTAATTTCTTTTATATGACGAAAAAATTGTTCCAATAACATGACATCGAGTTCTCGAGATGACAAAGTTTAAACGGATTCATAAGAAGCAGCTTGCAATTATTTGTTGGTATCAACACTATTACTGTCAACCATTGGCACATTTCTTGACATATCTCATGTGTCAACCGATACTTTTTTTATTTTTCAATAATCTGTTAGTATCAACACTCCGCTTGGCGATATATTAAACACATTGACTGTATATGTATCGATATTATAACTGAAAAAAATGCTTGTGTAACCTTTCAGTTTGACATTAGAAGTGTCGATATATATAGTATTGATCGGCACTACGTTTGTCGAACAGTACATTGGGGTGGGTTTGGTTCAAAATAGGGTGTGGTTGGTAGAGATGGTTTTCCTTTTATTTTGGATGCAAAAAAAACTATTAATCACGGGGTGATTTTTGTTGGAAAATTAATACATTTAAATGGGATAAACGTTTTGTTTTTCGTAACGGCTGACACCGTTTAAATTTTAAACGTTGGAAATAAATATGGTAATAAATCACTTACCATAATTAGCGTGTGTAATTATTGCGAATGTTACACCTCCAACGGTCATCTCTGTGCCTATAAAAAGGCTACATTTGTAGAGATTCATATAAGGAGAAAAAACTAGGTATTCCATTAAAAATCCTCCATAAATAGACTTCTTATTTTTTGTTTTTTTTTTTTTGGACGATCAAGTCTGCGACGGTTCGACTTCTTTTCTTGCTTGCATCAAGAAGAGAACAGCAAGGGCTGAGTGGTTTTATCTTGGGAACAGATCGTCGAGAACCATATGCGATTGAGGGGGCATATTTTGTTCTGAAGACAGCGTTACCACGTGACTCCATACCAGGCTCTTCTAATCCCTGTTTTCATATTCTCATTATTTTTTATCTGATAATAGCTAATTTTATCCAACAATTTCAGAACAGAATAATATTGTTTCATGCTATTATCAATTCCAATAACAAAGAATTTCATTTAGACAAATGGATTTGTTTATTTATTTATTTTTGATGATTGCTATCTGACTGATATGTCATTTTGTAGGCTTGACTTTTATGAATTCATAGTTTTATTTAACATAATATTCATACTAAAGTTTAAATTTTATTATCAAATTAAATGCAATATGAAAGATACTGTGATGTGTGATTTGCACATATGCTGTTATGGTTTGGAGTTTTGTTCCAAAATATTCCGTATTGATTTGAGTATTTTAGTTGTTAAATGATATTATAGAGTTAATATAAATGAGTTTAATTTCTAAGCACTTATGTCCTTTTATACTTGCAAATCAAATGTTACGGGATTTGTTTATTTAATAAATAAAATGTGCTCGGATTTTGGATTACATTGGATCCATTTTTTGTTGTTGGGCAATAGATCCTTTTTATTCAAATTAAATATGATAATCAATTTTTTGGCTATGCATTTACATTGCTTTGCTTGCAATATGGCATCTCCAGTATTCTATTCTCATGTATTACAAAAGAGAATTTAGTATGTGCTATTGACAGTCGATTTATTATTTACATTGATATAATTAAAATTATTTTTATATTGACTCCTTACGCGGCATGCATATTGAATGTGATGTTTAAATGACAGACAATTGTGTTATTATTGCATCTTTCCATTCATCCTCTTACCATGGGAAGTTATTTAAAATTAAATTGAAAGTTGTAATCGATTCCATGATAATAAATGGCAAATCAAAATTCGAATTAAAAATAAGAAATTGAAAAAATTTCAAATTAAACATGGGAAGTTATTTAAAATTAAATTGAAAGTTGCAATCGATTCCATGATAATAAATGGCTACTGTGTCTAACATATAGTTGTTTATATAATGCCTTTATACATTTAAATGTTTGTTTCTTGAAACATTTAAATAATAACGAGTATGTTATTATATTTTATACATTTATATGCTTTTCATTTTAGTCGTTTCAATAAAACCATTGTATCCATTATTATTGTTGTTCTTTCCATTGTGGTCCAATTAAATTAATTATTATTATTTTGTAATAATGATTTAATTTGTTTCTTTTATTACTTTTCAACAATGAGGTGGAAATACATATAATGTGAATGAATGTGTATGGCTTTACATAAAGGCCTTGATTTTAATATTCTCACACATTTTTTTATTATATACCTCTTAGACAAATCATGTGTTTTTAGATGAATAGTCAATATTTATGTGTTCCGAGTAATGTGTTTTATGGTCGTTGTTATTGTTTAAGCACAGATATATACATCCAACCAGAATTTCTGAGAAAGATATGCGTCTCTATCAAATTCAAGGGCAAAATACATGTTTCTACATTACTGGGACTATTGGAATTCTTTTATGGCTTTCATTATTATTATTATAGTTTTCTATAATATCACTCAACACATGCAATCGAGATATTCTATGTCATCATGATATTATATATGGAATTATTATTATTTTGGACTTATAGGCATTCTGGATTCTTTCATATATGAAGTAAGCCGTCTATATATTCTTCTAATGATATCATATGTTGATTTTCAATTCAAGGAAGAATATTATCTTATACTGGGTCTTCTGCTTTTCTGATGCATATGGCATGAATATTATTTGGATTTCATATTTTTGAACATTCTATAAGAAGCAACAATGACAAATGGTATGTCTATTGAAGGTATGTGAATAAATACCATTTTATTTTAACAGTATATGCTTACATGTATATAACTTGGTAAATAAAGCATATTTTATATATCCATGATAATTTGGGGGTTTCTTTGTAACTCATATATTTATGTGATAAATATGACCAAGTTTGGGTAATTAAAAACATGTGTGATGTGTAGAGAAAAACTGAAATAGAATGTAAATGGATTCTATTTATGTTTTATTCCATGCATTTATTCATGGAATAATTTATAAATTCATATTAATGTGGGGGTTATGACAATGATCAGAGAATTAAATACATGTAATTTGTAGAGGAAAGTAAAATGGATTCCATATATGTTTCATATAGTTGACATATATATGCTCATTTTTATTATAGATATTTGTTTCATTATTATTTCAAATTGAGAATTTAATGAATATATTCATTCATAAAATAATATGTGGGGGACATATTTGAATATATGAAATAAATTAGCATGATGTTTTTATTTTATAGCATGTTAATCAAGTCGAGAAATTATGAGTATTAGAATAAAGAGCTTGATATATTATAATTTTATTTTCATTGGTGAATATTACACTTCATAAAGCATGCTATATTATGAGTTGTGGGGTTTGTTAATAAATTCACATATAACTCTTTAAAAAAATCCTAAATTTATACTCTTAAAAGGATCGCATGCAACATGGTGTAGTCTCACTTGATTTCATCAAATCAGTGAGTAATATTGCATATCCACTTATTAGAGGTCTAGCGAGGAGGCTAATCTTTTCTGCATCGAGGGGGATGGGTATAAAGCCTATAATGTAGTACCACAGTGGATACCCTACCTATCCAAATGGAAATCCCATGAGGAAATGTTCAAAGAAAAAAATAAATTGATGTGTATCTATGTTAAATACTGAAATAAAAAAGAACTTCAATATATTATTTAAAGAACATTCCTATTGTGCCAGTACTTTTAACTGTGTCGGTATAGGAAGAGCAATCGCTCTGAATGAATTCAAGGCCTCTAAGGCAGGGTGTAGCACCGCACAGTGCACCCTTTAAGAATTCTACTATGTGAGTGTGATTGTGGGGTCGCGATCTATGAGAACAGGGGCTGATCTCTAAAGCACTTATGAAATAAGATAAGTGTAACGGCCGTAATGCGCACACCAATAAAGAACCTGGTCTAGTGCTTATACTGTGTTGTGTGACTTACTGAAGTTTGATCAAAAGTGTCTAGTTCAAGACCTAGTTCACTACGTCCTTTCAAATGGAAGTTAGTTAACACTAAGTAAGATTCAAAGCCCTAAGCTATCTCACTGAACACACAGTATTGTATCGCCCAAATTTATTTTTTATTTTCTTTATAATAAAATTATTTAATCTTGTAGGGGATTGTTGGAAAATTAATATAATTCAATAAAAAAAATATTAATTAATTTCCAAATAAAGATTAAAAATTTAATGGGATAAATGTTTTGTTTTTCGTAAACGTTGAAAATAAATATGATAATAAATCACTTACCATAATTAGCGTGTGTAATTATTGTGAATGTTACACCTCCAACCGTTATCTTTGTGCCTATAAAAAGGTCACATTCGTGGAGATTCATATGAGGAGAAAAAACTAAGTATTCCATTAAAAATCCTCTACAAACAGACTTCTTATTTTTTGTTGTTCTTTTGGGCGATCAAGTCTGCGACCGGTTCGACTTCTTTTCTTGCTTATACCAAGAAGAGAACAGCAAGGGCTGAGTGGTTTTATCTGGGGAACAGATCGTCGAGAACCCTGTGCGATTGAGGGGGCGTACTATGTTCTGAAGACAGCGTTACCACGTGACTCCATACCAGGCTCTTCTATTCCTTGTTTTTATATTCTCATTATTTTTTGTCTGATAATAGCTCATTTTTTTCAACAGTTTTATCATTGTATATATGGATATATAACTTCTCTCAAATATATCATACTCAACATCTCCATCCTCCTCATACTTTCTTAGAGAAAAGAGTGTATGTGGATTAATCATCCTTTATTATTTACATTTTAGAAATCATTATTAAATATTGAGCATTGTTTTTTTATGAAACTGTAGACCATCTTCTAACTATCAGAAAGTGTTACAATGGTCTGAGGGGAAAAACAATAAGCCCGACGATTGGGAAGGCACTACAAGAGATTTGCAATCCAATCTCCAGGGTCGACAGAAGAGATAGAGGGGTAGGTGGGGGGGGGGGGGGGAGGGGATAGAGTAGGGGGAGGGGGATTTAAGATTAGGGGGAGCAAGAGCCAAGGAGTTTACGACCTCATGATATAAAAAATCTTCCCCTGTAAAAGGACAATTCATGTACTCCTGCAAACGATCCATGAGAACTGAGTGACTGTGGGCACTCCTTAATTATCATTTATTATATTCACATTTTAGAAATCATTATTAAATATTGAGTATTGTTATATGTAGTCCGTGAGAACTATACTCATGGAGGTACATCCCTTCCAACACCAAGTATATAGTTTATTAGTAATTTTTTATATTTTTAATACAATGAGTCAATGTAATAGATCATGAAGCCAATGGCGGAGGAAAGTGAGGGCGAGCTGGGCCTGACAAGCCATGGACTCTTTTTTTTTTTTTTTTTTTGGGTACGTATAGTGTGTGTGTTTTTTTGGGTAAATAAACAAGTACTGAAATGTGGTGGATTGGGGATACTAAAAGTTGAAAAGTCTTACATTCCGTTCCATTTGCAAATCTCATACTTTGTTCTTTGTTTTTCAACGGCTAATTAAATAAAAAAAATTTATAAAATGAAATACCCGTATAAATTGAATGCACATATTTTGATATTTTTTGTAATAGAAAATATATGGAGATACTGAAAACAAATTCTAAATGTTGTGTTATTGTTGTTGCAAATAGGATTGTAAAATTGATTAAGTAAATTAATGTCTATTGAAATTTTTGAGATTTGAAATCATGAGTTTGTAATTTTTTGAAATTTTTGAGAAAAACTTCATTTTAAGGGGTTTTCGTCTCTGATTTTCAAGGTTTACAAATCATAATGTTGGATTTGTTAGTGCATTTTTGTTTATTTTTATTTTTTGTGATTGTTTTTTTTTAATTTCTCAAGTTTTTGAAAGTTAAATTTTAAAATATCCTCTTAAAACGCTTGAAGGTCCTTGTATTTTTTTTTATTACTTTTTTTCTTCATATTTTTATTTTTATATTTACAAGTTTTTTTTTGTGATGGGAAATAATGGGATTTCAAAAAATATTTCTTGATTTTCAATATGGAAAAATAAAATACTAATTTCTAATCATCCATTGCTTCAGGACATCAGACATCAATATGCGAAATTTTTAATTACTTTAAATTATGAAATATCTATTTTATTTTTATAAGTACTTTTTTATTTGCCTCTTCTTGCTCTAATTCCTAGCTCCACCTCTGCATGAAGTTATATACATTTTACATAAAACATATATCTCATTAGACTATTTTATAAAAATCGAAACATTATTTGGATTGCGTTGGAATGAGCTATTATTAATCAAAACATAAAGAATATGAAGACAATGATTAGAAGAGTCTGATATGAAGTCATGTGGTAATGTTGTCTGCAGAACATAATATGCCCCCTCAATCGCACAGGGTTCTCGATGATCTGTTCCCAAGATAAAACCATTCAGCCCTCGCTGTTCTCTTCTTGGTGCAAGTAGGAAGAGAAGTCGAACCGGTCATAGACTTGATCGCCTAAAAGAACAAGAAAAAATAAGAACTCTATTTGTGGAGAATTTCTGGTGGAACACTTAGTTTTTCGCATACTCTCAATCTCTGCGAATGTAGCCTTTTTATAGGCACAAATATTCGACTGTTGGAGGTGTAACGTTGACAATAATTACATGTGCCAATTATGGTAAACATTTACAGTTACTATATTTATTTTCAACATTTAAAATTCAAATTTAAATGTTGCTAGCTATTGTGAAAAAATAAAACAAAACAAATGAATTTTCTGTTTAACCCATACCCGTCGGAGGTCTGAAATACGAAATATGCAAAACCAAAAGCAAATGCAATTCACAAGCCCCAACCCCTGCTTGGGTCCCTACCCAAGACCTACACGTTGTATATTTAAAGATTGTTTTATCGCATTTTTTAACCGATGTGGGATTATGCATTTTAAAGTGAATTAAACATCTTATTAAATTTTTAATCTATATTTGAAAACTAATTAATACATTTTTTTAAGGATATGCATTAATTTTTCAACAGATTGTCCCTAACATTATTATTAAATATTTGCTTCCCCATTCAATACCACCACATTAGCAAATAAAATAGTTTAATATTTTTTATAAATACACAACTGCCCCTCTCAAAAATTTATAAACCAACATCTATGTACTTAAATTTGTGGTATTTACCAGGAAAAATAAAAAATTGTGATATTTTGTATATTATAATATTTTCTAAAAATATATGCATGACCTTTTTAGTGATTTTATTTTAGAGTATTTTTTATGTTCAGATTTCTATAATTAAAAAAAAGGATTATGCACAACATATTTTTTATTACATCTAAGTTTAAATATAATAAAGTAATTTTTTTATATTATAATTTAGAAATACACACACATATATATATTTTAGAAAGATATACATTGTCATCAGTAAGATCAAATAACAATGACTGAATGACAATGAGTAAAATTTGAGTTACAACAAAATAAATAAAGGGCTTTGCTATACAGGCCCCAGCATATAAGCCCCTTCCAAAGGCCCCTTGAGGTGTCAATACATGATTGGTTACCTGGTTATTTTTTTCAAAAGGGCAAAGAAGTAAAATACATATTTACCTCTTATTTAAAACACACATTAGTGCACCCAATTTTTCCTCGTTTTGCATTTTTTTCGTTCGTATTCCGTCCCTCTTGAGCGCCCCAAACCTCTTCATTCATCCATTAATTGGTTTTTCAAAAACAAATAAAAAAATCAAAAAACGAAAACTCCGGTCAAAAAACCTTTCGTTCAAAAGAGAGAGGAAACCTAAAATTATTTGGGGCTTCGATTTACTGGTTTTTTTTGTTCTTCCGGGTATCAAATCATTTCGAAAATGGGTATGGATATCCTTTTGCATTTTTTGACAATTTTTTTTTTGTTTTGTGACGATTTGATGAATTTAAATATCAAATATTATGTAATGTGATGTGTTTGTGCTAAAATTGAATAATTTGTTGATTGTTGTTGCGATATAAAAATGTTGTAGTGTTTTTATTTTTTATATATAAATTTGTGCAAAAGTAACTGAGTTTCTTTTTATTGAATTTTTTTTAGGTATATCGTTTGCAGATGTGAACAGTTTTTTTTTACAGGGTCAAAATGTAACTTTATTTTAATGTAACTAACTTTGTATATGCATAATAGAGCATTCAAACAATATGGTGTGTTGTACGTATACATTTGTATGAAATGTTATGTCAATTTTTTCATTCCAAAAGCTTTGGATAACACAATCTGTTTGTATGGATTTTGAAGTATTGTGCAAAGAAAAACGTATCTACCTATTAGCTGAATGTAATTTGTATTCATATTCAATTTCTTTAGATTTTGATGTTATATGGAATGTAACTATGCTTAATTTATAACTAACTTTCATTCACATAAGTAAATATGGATATTTGTTTAAGTTTGTTTGTCATTATTTGTCTTTATGTTATTATTATATGTTTCTTGATGTTACTGTTGTACTGAATGTAATTAATTTTTTAGCAATGTAATTGAATTCCTTCAACATGTGGTATGCTTTTTAAATTTTGATTGAATTTTATTTGCAGCAATTGTAACTATGTTCAGACAATGTAACTAGATTACAACATATAAAAAATGTTTTATACGTTTATTCTATAATGTGTAATAAATCATTTAGTATTATTGGAATGCGTTATAGATGATGTATGTTTCAATGCGTATGAAATGTAATAAAAAATTTTGCAGAAAAAAAAAAGATAGAGAAACCAAAAGAAAGGAGAGGGAAGAAATATTATCCACAATTCAGATCTTCATTGCAGAGGATCTTTGAGACATTTTCCACATTAACACTTAACAAAGGCATGTGGATTTGTTGAGGAAAACACCATTTTGGAACCTTTTCAATTGCTTATTAGACAAGACATTTGATTACCGTCAAACCAAAAAAAGGGATGATGATCTACTCTGGATAATTTCAACATATGAAAGGGTCTCATCTCCCCCGCCAACATCTGCACCATTGATCCAAGGTCCGTCCGCCATGACGCATTCACCTCTTTCGGCGTCACTGTCTTGGAATACAACTCACATGTAATCAATCAATCAATCTCTTTTTATATGTTTGCATCTATTAATAAAAAAAGTACAGTTTTTGCCTACACGTGTGAGTGCAGTCCAACGTTCTTTATTAGGGTTGCTTGTGTATCGACTTAGCCTACAAACAACATATGCAATATCAGGACGAGTGCAATTCATTAGATACAATAAATTTCCAATCATTTGTGCATATAATTTATGTCCAACAGGTTCCCTTAAATTCTTTTTCAGCTTAATTGATGAATCATATGATGTATGTGTCGGTATGGATTTTTGGGTGTGCTTTGGGGCCTCCGATTGGCGTGTGTAGGGGTATTCCAGGAATTTAGATCCGAATGCACCTTGCGGGTTAGGTCAGATCGTCTCTCAGATGGGGGAGGGGGCATGGTTGGTTTGGTTCTTTGTTGAGGTGCCCGACAACTCATAAGGAGGATTCAGGGGTGCATGGTTGTGATCACCACCTGCTTTCTCAAAAAGTAGGAAAAATTGGTGTTATTGTTGATCACCTTCGAGAGGGTAAATTGTGGATTTTTCGCTCTGAGATACGGCCAACAGTATACAGAGGTGAAATCAGGGAAAGGTAAACAGAATATTGTTTCACTTATATATACTCAACTTTTGGTATATGCTGTTAAAATGTAACTTGTAAAAATTAAATGTAACTAACTTATTGATATGAAATAGTGAATTATGGTGCTAAGCCGGACATGCCATTCATAAGGAGGAGGTTTGGTTCAATTAGCAGACCCAGTGCTCCTTTCATCAAGCAACAGTTGATTGATGCATTGAATGGAAACGAAGGCAATGATTTCTGAGATTTTGCTAGACTTTGTTGTTTATATCTATTTGTCTGTCTTTTTTTTCACAAACAGTGGGCATACTATAGGTTGGGCATACTTTCAATATGTGGATGACATTAATAACATGGAGTATGCTTGGTCATCCTTGATTATAAAAATTTTGATGAAATCAGTACACCTAAAAAGTAAAAAAAAATCCAACCAGCGTTACAGGGTGCGTGATTTTGCTACTGGTAGTTTGCTTAATACATTATCTTGTGATTTTTCTTTATTTGAATAAATTTTTTACTGACTGACAAAAACTATGCAAATGCAGTACTGGTTGTGCGAGCATACAAATTTAATAGAAGCCTCACATCCAGATCAATTCCCAAGATTCTTGAAGTGGGATTTGAGGAAAATGCACAAGAAGTTGGAACGAACTAATCTCCGAAAGGTGAAATCAAATCAGGTAAATTTATTCACAAATATGTTACATTGTACATCATCTCTTTGTTTATAATGTCATTCAACATTATCCTAATTACAGAAAACTAGAGTATGCCTGATTAAATGCATAATCTGAATTCTCATGTTTCTACTCTTATGTAACTAAGTTTTAACTTGTTTAAAGTATTAGCAAATGCTGTGTGTATTATCATAATGTAACTAACTATTATAATATGTCACTAGGTTATGTGTATGTTGTATAAAATGTGTCTAATTACGTTTTAATATTAAACAAAAAATATGATTATGCAGTCTAAAATGTAACTGACTATCTGTGAATGTCATTGGTTTGTGAAAAAGTTATGTAAACAATGTTATGTTGATCTTTGCATCCATGTAACTGACACTTTATTTATACTACATATAGATGTCCACAGAAGAGCTCGACTCAAGACGGGTAGAATTGCAACATCTGCTTAAAAAAAATCAGGAACCTGAAATTTCTAAATCAGATGATGATTTCAAAAAAAGATCAGATGAACAAGATGAAGATGAAGAATCTGTACAAGGGACTGAAGATGTGGCTAGTTCCGAAGAGGGGGATTCACAACAAAATATTCAGCATACTGATAGTCAACAGGATAAAGATGTTGGCTATGAAACTGGATGTAACTCAGTTCCTGAAATGGCAGACAGCAACTGGGAGCGTACAGAGAACATATTAGACCTCTCCTGTCAAAATCCATTCAAAATTTCTCAGAAAAAGTCATTGAAATTTCAGAAAATGAGCATGTTGAGTTGAAAAAGAAATTTGCAGAACTTGAACAAGATGTTCAAAAACTAGTAGATGAAAAAGAGAGTCTGAACAAGCTTCTTGACACGCAACACATTACTAGTACAGAAAAAATACAAGAATTGGAGAAGCAGTTAACCAATATGAAAGTTGAGAGTAAGAGATTGAAAGATATGTATGATTCTCTTCAGTCTGAAAACAACACATTGTCAAAGCAGAGGTTGTGCTAGAAGAGAAAATTGAAGATAAAAAAAATTATTGCTGACATGAAAGATGATGCAACAGTCCACATTTTCACACAGCAAACTGCACAAAATATAGATGTCATATGTCTGAAAGAGCAGATCAGAGAAAATGATTTGATCATTGCGCAATAGGATGTGATGATCAAATGTCTCCAAGATGTAAGGGCACCGAATGAGCAAATGGAACTGAAGGTCGTTCCACTGAGATCATACGTCCCTGAGTAACAAAATGTTTCTGAAAAACAAAAAAAACCCACAAACAGCTCCATGGTTAAAAGAGTTAAAAATAAGGATAGAAAAGTCAGTAGGGATCCAGACTTCAATTATTCTTTGAAGAAAAGAAAAGCAAATGCGGACTCAAAAGGACAAAAACCTAAATAGAAAAAATTCTGTTACAAATTTTTAAAGAAAAACAAAGTAGCTCAACTTGTTGGAAGTCAAGATCTTGAAAAGTTGAAACGTTTAGTGATGCTCACATCTGGAAAGTATGCAAATTTATATTTGTTATATAATCATTTCATGTAAAATGTGCTTATCTAATTTTCTTATTCTGCAGTGGACCAATATGGCAAGGAAATTCAAGTGTCGTTCATTTTGAAGATATTAAATCAATAGCGTTGAACGATTAAATATCAAGCAATGTAAGTATTCTCAAACGCATGCTGGTTAATTTTGTAGAATGTAACATCTCTGTGAATGTAACTGGGAATAGTATGTGTTTTTAGTTCATTTTGTAAAAATCACAAATCTGCAATGCTGCTAATGTTATTGTGTTGCATCTGGAACTGCATAATCTAACTATCTTAATTTCTAGGTGATTGACGCATTTACAGAAATTCTGTATGAGAAACAAGGTACACCTTCACAACAAAGAGGTTCCTCATTTTTCATGTCATCAAACATATCATAGGCAATCCTCAATGAAAAACAGAGGCATATGTTTGAATTCATGGTGAAGGATAAGGTAGATCTCTATTCACATCGATACATACATTTTCTCCTACACAATCAGTGCCATTGGACCTTGGCTGTATATGATGTGAAAGAAAACACGTGGAGGCATTACAATTCACTACGTCCAAAATTTGAAGCAGATGACACGCATGTATAGTTGGTACCCCATTTGGTATGTAAATTGAAATTTTTCTTACAAAATATAGTTATCATACATTATACAGACAATGTAACTGAATTTTATAAATGTAACTGCAATTTGTGACAGAGATCAGAATTCATAAAGTGCTTCGAATGGGTCAAAGAAGGCAACATCGTATCTGTCAAGGAATCACCTCAGCAACCCCAGTTTATGTAAGTATATTTTCCGAAATCACATTTTACAGACATAAATTTAGCTGACACAATCACTAATGTATCACGTATATTTTCTGAATTGCAGTATAGAATGTGGGACAGTTATCATTGAAATTATGAGGCTGCATGTTCATCATGAAATAATTCCAGCAACCATGACTAAGAGCGAATTAAAGTATATAAGATCACGCCTCATCAAAGTCTTCCTCAATGATGAGCCAAGAACATTCACAGAAGAAGATTACAAAGTTTCGACAATGCATTTTGATGACTGACTTCATGTTTTATCAGTTTTGTATGAACAAGTTTTGTTTTGTGTTTTGATGGAAAAAAAACAAGTTCAAATGTATGACGATGCTAAAACATTGCTTGGTTATCCTTAATATATAGTTTCTTGTTTATCAATTAATGTATGAACATATTATTTTTACTTTTTTGGGTGGACTTATTTTATCAGATTGTCCAATATTGAGTAAGGAAAAATATATTCCATTGTTCAGATATATGTAACTCGCTGCAATTGCTAAAATGTAACTAACAAACAATTACATGTAACTCAGATTGAAAACAAGGTTTACTAATTCCAAAAAGGCAAAATGTAACTGAAAAACACATTGCAAAAAAAAAGTTCACTATCAAAAACCAAAAACAAACTTACAATATCATGTCCATGTAAGCAACAAAAATATAAAAACCGACAACAGATTAAACAAGAAATCAAGATGCTCTGAATCCAACATCTTCACCAGCATTCTGCTTGTGACAAGTTTCAGTTCACTTGCTTTCTTCTTGGCTTATAAACCTTAGGTGCTTTTCTTTTCGACGGAGGACGGTCTTTACTTCGAATCTTAACAGAAGGGTGAACATTTAATTCTAGCAGGGGTTCTTCACCAATGATACCACTGCTAAGATTTTCATTATGCATGTTGATGAGAGAAGCATGCAAGGAATCAAGATACTTTTTGCAATATTCGAGTTTCTCATGAGAAACAACAGCAGCCTCGGCAACATTAACAAATTTGGAGTACAAATCATGATGCATACGCATACTCATTGACATCTCATCCACATAACAATTCTTGATAGAATTGTGTTTTCGTTTGATGCTCTTCCTCCAACGATCAAGAATATAATGGGAGCTAACTTCCATTGTGTTGGTATGTAACAAAACTTTAATGGAATGTCTACAAATGATACCATAAAATTCAAAAAGATAACACAAACATCGAACTTCTTGCTTGCCTTCATTAAAATGAACCTCATAAGTTGTTTTCCTTGTTGCACCATCTTTTGCACTGCAGACATCAGTAACCAGAAAAGATCTCACTCCACCAATATCAGATACCGGGACCAAACTACAATATATTAACCCTTTAATTTCGTTCTGAAACTTTCTGAAGATATCATGTGTATATGCTTCCTGAAACTGCTTCTCGAACGGAAAATCAGTAAGCAATGGAATGCTTGAGTTCATGGAATGAAAATCTACCTTCTCCTCTTTCTCCACCTTACTTCTCAAAGTATTATCGTATTGTTCCACAAATTGCTTCAATGTTGTTTTGGAATTAACATAATAATAGAAAAATGCGTTAATACTTTCAGACCTCTGCGTGGTAGACATACCAGCCCAAAATGTTTCTTTCACATAAATTGGAGCCCATCGCGAACGATCGTTAAATAGTAATGAAAGCCAAACATTGTTATTAAGTCCATATTCCATTGTCATTTCCAACCAATTGTGATCAAACTCATCAGCTGTTAGAGACTCATACACTATAGACTTCAATCGTGTCTTAATGTCATGATAATTTTTGTTATTGCAAAATATGGTAGATTGAAAAAAAAATAGTTCAGACAATGTAACTGAAACTAATAAATTGTAACTAGATTACAGTTTCAGGATGTATGTAAACAACAATGTAACTATATAATATTAAAAATGTAACTAATTTATATTGTAATAAATTTTAACAAATACAACATGCAAACCTGTCTAGTTTTTCAGGTATTTTCTTCATGATGCCATAAGAACAAACAATGACGCGAATGTGGAAACACTTGTGAAACAGCACCTTGAATAGCTTTGCACTGGTCAGTAATTATGGCATTTGGTTTACGTCCTGACATGCATTCCAGCCAAGCTTTGAAAAGCCATACATATGTTGCAGTGTTTTCATTGGATAGTAATCCGCATCCAAACGGAACAGATTGACCATGATGATTTACACCGACAAATGGAGCAAATGGCATGTCATACTTATTGGTAAGATATGTTGAATCAAATGAAATTACATTTGAAAATGACTCATAAAGGGCTCTTGACCTTGCATCAGCCCAAAAAATATTCCTCACCCTTAAGTTGTCATCAAAATCAACAACGTGAAAAAAATTGGGATTCCCCTTCTGCATGCGAACAAAATAATCACAAACGGCTTGAGCATCTCCGCCTCCAAGCCTTGCCAATATTGATCTAGATATATAATTCCTCGCATCCTTCTCCTCATATGAAATGCAATCAAACCCGCCAGCATTGATAACCAATGAATTAAAAGTTTTTGATGTTCTAATTCCAGCCTGATCATTTAGATCCAAAACTCTCTTTGATAGCGGATCAATTTTACGGTGACAAGCAAAATGACGAGCTTTGAGTGGACTCAAATGATGGTTATGATCTAGTACTACCTTAGAAATTATAAACAACTCCCCATCCTTAACATTGATGTTAATCCTAGCTGCACAACCAGTCTTCATAGAAGACCTGGCTTTAAAAGAATTCTTCTCATTTGAAACATGTTTTCCATTCCTACAACAAGCTAGAGAAAAATACCTCTGCTTCCCAGTTTCATCCTTTTTCCGTGAATCTTTGCAATTCCAAAACCTTCCCCATGAGCAAAGTTGTTATAAAACATACGCACATCTTCTTCTGAATTAAATATCATTCTAACACTTGACACAGCTGCTTCTGAACATTGCTGCTGATCATCAACATTCAAATCCTTCTCCGGACTGCAATCTAAGGAACATGTAACAGAGTCCCCTATATTTCCTATAAATTGAAAAAAGATACACATGATAAGTAAATTCTGCAAAACATAGTTACATTTACAAATGTAACTTGTTATAATAATAACTTTCATTTAACAAGTTAGTTACATTTAGACAAATGATGAAGCTAGTTACAAATCTAAATCGAACAACAATATAATATTTAGTTACATTATCTGTAACATAATATGCATGTGTAACTCACATCCACATTTCAAAAAAAGCAACAAATAGGTCGTACTGAAAAAACAAATTTCACAACAGATAACATTAAAAAAAATTAAAACATAAGACAAAAAATGAAAACAATTAAAAAAATACAAACCTGAATTGGTAGACATTTCAACGGTATCTCAACGGTTCGATTTAATTTTTCAATAAGATTAATCTCTTAAAAATTCTTCCAAAAAATAAAATCAATAGGCGATCTCAAAAAAAAAAGGAAAATGATTCACGAATATGAAAAATTCGATTCAATTATGATCAAATCAAATGAGAGAAAAGTAAAAAAGGAAAAAAAAACAGAAATTAATGCATGTCCGTCCGGTTCCAAAGACCTATTTGTTCCAAACACTAACCGAATGCATTTATTACGTTTGGAAAAAACAGAAAGCACAATTAAAGGGTATAAAAAGAATTACACATTATGCCTTGTCATGGGGTCTATTTGGGGCCTATAATTTGGGGTTTGTCAATTATTTTTCCATTAAAGATGTACGGTTAACCAAAAAAAGCAAACCTAGTGGACGAGAGGCCACCTGATTGGGAGAGTTTGTCACCTGCGTACTCCTCCACAAGGAGTTGCCCCCCTTCGAAGTGAACATGGATAGCACCCATCAAGTGTGTGCTACAATAAAAAATGAGTTGAGATGTTAGATGCCACATATTCTCAAAATTGACTCGCCTTACTAAACGATATCATTTTTTCTTAGCCATATAGCCCAAGCACCCACCAGGATAATGGACTTGAGGACACTTCCTTTACGAGAATCATCTTTTCTATTGATGAATCCTAGCTAACCCGACCTAGCTCATCCAGGTTCTGAATGCCAACCAAGCGAGGGGAGACTGGCTAATCTGTTCCAAATGAAGACCGCTATATGGCAAGTGCAAAATAGATGCTTCACAGTTTCCACTTTGTTAAACCGAACGGACAGCCCGCATCCGAATTAGGAAATTAAACCTGTTCGCATGACGAGCCTTTGTTACTAAGCGCGCCTATGGTATAATAACCGTAGGAAACATTTCACTTTTGTTGGGACTTTCGGTGACCATATTTTATTTTGTATTATACAATAAAAATGGGGTGGTTTTGGAATATCAAATCACTTTTCTTTGCTTCTATGATAGCGCTAAATATACATGCAAGTATTTAATCACAATTTCTAAAAATGAGATTAGGTTTAACGAGTGCCCTGATTAACAAAGCCCTTCTTTTCTCATTTTCAAGTGGGTTCTCAAATAATCTCCCTATTTGATCTTCACTTAATAACAAAATGATTCAAATGCTTGAAATGAGCATATCGTTGCTATTTCTATTGAGGACAAACTTGTCAATATTGTACCAAAAAAAAAATTTAATGCCATGAACCCAACATTTGAAGAAAAATTATAATCACTCTCTAATATAGAAAAATATTTAGAAAGTGGGTTGGAGAGAGGGTTTTAAAAATTCTTTAAGAAATGAGGAAGGAGGAGGTTTAGGTATTGGAGATGCACTTATAAATTTATAATTAAAAATAACTTTATATTTGAACGTTTCTACTACTTCATTAAATATATATGTAACAAATTTTAAAACATGTTGAGACTATATAAATAATTCAATTGATTTTTTATCACATTTACAGTAAAAAAAAATGATATAAACCACGTGCAAAATGGGATTTCAAAGCTCAAATTTTAATAGAATTCCATAGATTTTAATTTTTTTTTCTAAATATACTGAGTCACCATGGTTATGTACATTAGGTAGTTTAATTTGATTTATTGCGAGCCTTGATTTAAAGCAGATACAGGGATTGGAATCATTTAACCTTTTTGTACTTTAATCTACCAATTCACAGAGACAGATAAAAATATAACTTTTGATTGATTGAGTCTCATTTTTATATTAGTGTTTCTTGGAAAAACATAAAGTTTTCTAACTAATTTTGAAAATCTACACAAACTAAACTAAAATAGAAAGTCAGGATTAGGAAGTCTGATCAAGATATGGTGGATCATGATTTTATAGAGAGATTGCAAAAGAAAAATCCTGAAAGAGTGTTTCTGCATTTGAATTTGTTATTATGATAGGATAAGTGGTCAATCCCTCTATTTTTTTTTACTTGGTAATTAGAGTCTACCGTATTGCTGTGAACTATACCAGACTGTACAGAGAGAGAATTACAAAAAGAAACAAAACGCAAGTGTCCAAGGACACTACAAAAAAACAAAGCTTAATCTCATAATAACATCAGGACAAACAGCAGAGGAGTATCCCAAGAGGAGAAGGGTTATACGCGCTCAATTCGTTTGCCATCTTTGTCTTCGTGTAACAAAATTAAGATGTCTTCCCATAAGTTAGGGGGTAGTCGATATTGTAGATACCCTAATTTTGACCATCCAAAAAAAGAGATTTATTTCAAGTAATATTGGAAAACAATCACATTTGAAAATTAAGTAGAAAACATCTTTAGAAAAATCAAAACCGAAAACTCTGGCCCGACTCTTAAGAAAACCTAAAAAAAACCCTAGATATGGGCGGCTAGTTAACGGCTACCTTTAAGTAGCCGCCCCTCTAACCGACCCCATGTCGCTTCCCAGGATGTGACATAAAACAACATTAAATGTTAATCATTGCGACGGATTGTGGCATTTAGCCGCCTCATCTCGGCCGGTTCAAATCTAGTGACCGACCCAAGCCACCGCTTGTCAGAGTTGAGACGTTTGACAGGTCATGATGGGATAAATAACCCCCCATCATGGACGGCTAGTTTTAACTAGCCGCTCTTCACATGTTCCCTGACAGAAGAACAGAGGATTAATGGGGGGTCAAATCAACCACGCTATTATCCAATTTGATCTATTACCCACTAGACACTCATCTGCCTCTCTGTTACTATAAATAGAGGGGGTCCAAAACATTTCTAACATCATCATCTTCATTCCCAATCCATCATCCACATTCACAATTAACAATCCTTCAAACCCACTACTTAAAATTCTTTGAGAGAGAGAGAGAGAGAGTTCCATTTGTGAGAGAAGAAATCCATTCCCTATACAAATCCATTCTTCCAATCCACTCTCCAAAAACCCAGGTTAAACCAGGTTCAACCTTTGCCAAAACCAAATCCCATTCCTACCCAGGTTCTGTCCAAGTTGACCTAGGCCCCAGGCGGCTAACCCTAACTAGCCGCCCCATGTCCGACGGCTAAGACCCACTAGCCGCCCCAACCTACATCCCCACTTGAACCAAGACTCCTCTAGTCAGCCCAAAGCATAATAGGATACCTGTCACCTCTTCGTACGGTAATCTGTATCTCAAAGCGAAGACCCCACAAACTCCCCAGGAAGACGATCAGATCCACCCCCAACTTTTCCTGCTTTTTAAGAAAGCAGATGACGATCACACCCCCCACCCCTCCCCCCCCCCCCCCCCCAATAATCCTCTTGAGCCGCTATCGGGTGCCTCAACCTGGAACGAGACCCAACCACCCTTCGAGAGATGATCCAACCAAGCACGCCAAGGCGCGCACCAGATCCGAGTCCCCGAAGAACCCCGACACACGTAGATTTTTAACACTGACAGATACAGACTTTGATGGATTTCTGTGGATATTTTTTAAGTGATGGACTTTCATAGACTTTGCAAACTTTCGTAGATTTTTACATACTTTTACAGACTTTCACACATTGACTCTCATGGACTTTCACATATTTTTGAAGACTTTCACAGGCTTTTGCAGACTTTCATAGATTGACTCTCATAGACTTTTACAGACTTTTACAGACATTGACAGACTTTCACATATTGACTCTCATGGACTTTCACAGACTTTCACAGACATTTGTAGACTTTCACATATTGACTCTCATGGACTTTCACAACTTTCACAGACATTTGCAGACTTTTACAAATCACTCTCATAGACTTTCATAGACTTTAGCAGACTTGCAATGCTTGACTCTTTTCACATATGGATTTCTATTAATAAACACAATAATTATTTTAAATTTTTAAATAACAAATAAAGAACTCATCATACCCAACATAAAATGTAATTTAATATAGTAAATATCAATCTTCACTTATCTGAAATGCATATTGCTAGAATGTCATGATAAAAACATCATTTTTAACTAGATAATATTACATTAGTTCACCATGAATATTGATGTCACGGTCATCCCACATACGTTTAGCTATACTTAACTGCCAATTATTGGCATCTCCACGTTGTTTCTCTTGAGTTTGAACTTCCAGAGGGTCTTCATTGTCCTCTCGTTGTTGCTCCTCGGTTAGAACATTTTCATCATCATCTTCTAGATCTTCTGAAAATTCATCTGAATGATACTCTTTACGAAGAAAGTTATGTAAAGCTGCACACTATCTCCGCTTGAGCCTTATAAGGAAATGGATGCGCTGATTTAAAAATGGTGAATCAAGATTTGAATATGCCAAATAATCAGCATGAAAAAATTGATTGGCCCAACGGGGACTGAGTCGTCGCAAGAATATCAGCAACTATATTGACTTCATGATATATATACATGTGAAACCTTCCAGTCAACCAATGAGGAAGTGACGGAACGGATTTCCCTGAAGGTCACGGATGGCAGTCCAAGGGATGGAACCTCGTCCGTTAACCCATGTCACAACCGTAGTAGAATCAGCTTCACACCAATCTAGCGAGCGGCACCAAGATGAAGTCCTGCAAGGACTACTTTGAGTTCCAAAAGATTAATAGAACAAGCCCGCACCCAAGCAGCCATTGCGAGGGAAAAATTATCTAGATGGTCGCGAAGGACAGCCCTAAAACCAAATCGATCATCACCAAGGGAACCATCAAAGTTCGCCTTGAACCAACCAGGTTGAGGAGGGTGTTAGCAAATCCATTGGGATAATTTGACCTTTTCTTGAAAATGTAAGTTTATCCATGCACACAAAGATGCAATAAGAGAAGGAGCCTCTTCAAAAAGGTGATCCCTGAATCCGATCTTGGCAGAGGAAATAATGGCTTCAACTAAGGCCTTCTTGTGCATGCAGGCAGATTTGAAAAGATGGTAGTTCCTCTCTAACCAAAGAGACCAGAAAGTTTGGGAGAGCAAGAACAAGAGGATCTTCTTTTCCATGGGAGAATGTGCATTAGTGAAATAGCGAGGAACTTATCCAAAAGATTCAGGATGGAGACAGAACGCTGTCGTTTCAAACCGAAGGATTTCATAATAGCAGTCCAGGCATGCAACATACGAGCAATGAACAAATAAGTGGTCAGCCGATTCATCCTCAGAACTACACATCTGGTATTGCGGGTCTTGGAGCAAATGAGGCTTGAAGAGCCTGTCAAGGGTGGGAGTTTGTTGAGTATGGCTTGCCATATGAGGAAGCTGTGTTTCAGATGCTGTGTGGACTGCTTGTGCCTAAAAACTTTGGGCGCAGAGATCGAATGGAGTTCTAGGCAAAAGAGGTAGTGACCTTGCCCATAGGATTCCCAGTCCAGACCAACACATCTGAAACCAACCCTCCTATACCTCCAGAGTGAGGATAGTCTCCCACACCGAATCAAACTCCCTAGGCCAGCGAGGAGGCTTGCACCAACAATCCCAATATTTTATTGTATGAAATGAAGCAAAGGAAAGGCATCCATGATCCATTGCAACAATAACGAAATGAAATGATGTTTCAAAAAAAAAAAGAAAAGAAAAGAAATGATGTTTAAATCCAATTGCAAATTTTCTGTTATCTGAGAAAGGGTGTTCTAAGAAGTATGCTTTTTGTTTGAACATTGTAAACTTCACAAGGTTTTTAAATTGAAAAACTAGTCAAAGAGCTGTGATGTTTTTTTTGTTTTTTTTTCTTATGAGAAGCATTGTTACATTAAACCCATTTTATAGTCTCATTTATATTTTCATATATCTCATTAACTATCCGCATTCATTGTAACGAGATACATATATCAATAGAATTTTTTTTAGACATTCAATAATGAGTACAAAAATTCATTCGAATATATAATTCAATTTTTTTTACATAAATACATATAATAGAAAAGGGTGTGGATTGCATTTGGGGTTTGGGTCGGAGGGGATGAGTCTAACATTTCCTTTTGAAAAATGTTGCAATCAAACTATTTTACATTCCAAAATACAGACCCGCATATTTTTTATTTTTTTTAAATCATATATCCATCTAATAAGATATGTACTTTATAAAAATTGAGGTATATTTTTCAATGAATTGAATGGTATCATTTATAGAAAATATATACTATTTTCAACGAGATATATAATTCGATTCAGTGAGTGTAGGAGGCTAATGAGATATATAAGATTGTTTTAGGAATGTAAAATTGATAGAGTATAACCAAGTTCTTTTCTTTTTTTTGGAGATGGAAAAGTAGGAGAGCTCAAACCCAAGGTCAAGCCCACGCCCACGGGGCCTAGCCAAAACCCAATCCACTTGGCCTGATACCGTAATCATACTCTCTCTTATCTATACTATCTATACTATCTATAAAAGTATCAATCCTGAAAAATATTCATTGACATATTTACCCTTACCAATTCATGAAAACACATTCCTACCCCAAATGATATTTTATTAGACATATTTACCCTTTCAAATTCATTAAAATCAAATATCTATATAACGTGTTTAATGTATTTAATTTATACATTTATTTTAATTCTATACATTTATTCGTATTTACCCTTTAACATTCTTCACAATCAATTACTTGACTATATGTTTAAATTTAACATATGCAACTTCATTATATTCACAATTTAATAAATTTAATATATCTATATTGTTGTGAATATTGTGGATAACCACCACCACTTCAACTCCCACCACTTTCTCCATAACCCCCCTCTCTTTACTTCCTAACCCCCCATCTCTTTAACACCCCATTATGTACTCCCACCTCATATTACTTGTAATATCTAACCTTTGAGTTTCATCCATGAACCCTATAAATTAAGAGGTTTGTAATGTATTCCATAACTAACAAATAGTGAATAAGAATATCTGCGTACTTCTTTTTTCTATATGCTTGTGTATTTTGTTTATGTATTCATATTTTACTTAGTTTACAACATATTAGATTTTGGGTTTGACTTTTTATTTTTTTTATTCATTATTAGAATTTTTTATTATTATTTTAATTCTCTTAGTGCAGAATGCATGTTATTTTGTTAGAAACAATGTTTGTGTGTATGTCGTGAGATTTGTTGGATATGACAGATTGATACCTCAAACTACTCATATCTCTAACGACAATCTAAAACTTAGCGCATTACAATAAACTTTATCAACATTGTATTGAAAAATTATATATACATGATTGAGGTAGATAAACTTTAACAACTAATTATAATAATTCACAAAACAATCATATAATTTCAACTAATATTTGTTCATTATATTTCAACAAAGTTGTTCATGTGCAACACACATGTACATCAACTATAATTAATAAAAGGATTTATGTACATCTCCGAATATAGTTCAATGGACAGTCCACTCATGCTTTAATTTTTTAAAAATAATAAACTTTATTTAATAAGACATATTTTAATGAAAAATATATATAGTTATATTTTGAATTGAAAAGTCATACTTTTAACAAGTATAAAAAAATTTAATGAGATAAAAATTTCATCTAAACAGGCATGTACAACATAAATTATTAATGGATTCCACTGATGGAAAATAATAGTGGCAATAGGCAGAAACTATTAGTGGCAACAGTTGGCCAAATGATTCTCTCGTCCACTCATGAAATCCAATGCACGATTGGTCATTCTGCGGCAATTAAGAATTTAAGATCAAGCACATAAAAGTTTTCGTTGATGGATTCGAATTTTTTCACGTGCTACAGATGCTGGACAGTACAGAAAAATCAAGAATAACAGAATATGTTGAGTTGGTGGATAGGAATGCAAGCATGGTTTGATCACAACAACCTTTAGTGTGATGGTGATTTTCAAACATGTTCGTTGAAAATAAAGATGATCTGGAACATAGATAGATGCTGACTCTTCCATCGTAAGGTTTAAAATTCAAGCCTTACCAATGTTGCAATGCACTTGTTCTGTGCCACAGCAGTCCCAGAATGGGTGGTAGACAAAAGGACATAATGTGTGCCCCTCCCACTCCATCACTATGTGAGTTGGAAAGGGGATTTTGGCTTGAAAAAACTTGTTTTTTTTTGACAGGTGATCACGGGCATAGGGCTTTCCACCTTTTAGTGGATACTGCTTGATTAACACTTACACCTTCGAGAAGTTAGTATCAATTATTTATGCCTGATTGCTCCACATATAGTTCCGATCAACTGCATTTTCTAAACGGACGGTGGGAAGATCATCGAAGATAGAGAAGGATCATGAGATATGCATGAAAACCATGAACATGAATTTGTGGTGAATGAAACAAATGAAGAGAACCACTTTTTTCCCGAGTTCCAGTCCATGCTCAAAGAGTTCGATGATGATGTTGTTTCAGACATGGATTCAACACGTTTACAATTGATGCGGGATACCCAGCATTGGATTGATAACATGTTGGGTGTCACTCTACCTAATAAGGCTACTCTTCAAATGACTGAGGAGGAGCACGAGGAGCTGATATGCCAAATGAATGAGTACATGAACAAGGAACGATATGAGAAAGCCTTAGCCATATACCGTTCCAGCACTTTTGGTCACAAAAAAGGATGGCGCATGGCGCATGTGCGTGGATGGTAGAGCAATGAATAAAAACACTATCAAGTATTGCTTTCCTATCGCGTGCCTAAATGATATGTTGGATCATTTGGAGGGTTCACAGATCTACTCGGAACTAAACCTGAGTTGTAGTCATCATCAAATCCATATCAGAACAAATAATGAATGGAAGACTACCTTTAAAATGTGAGATGGATTATACTAGTTAATTAGTCAAGCCATTTGGATTGGCCAATGCACCCAGTACCTTTATGCGACTCCTGAACCAAATAATATTCAAGCCATTCATATAGCTATTCATGGTGGTATGAATATTTTCATTTAGGAAAATGTTATACTCAATTATATTTACTAACCAAAATTAAAACTTACATATTTTCATTTTTATTAAATAATAAACATCATCTGATAAGGTATATGATTTGATATAAAGTACATGTCACTCAATTTCGAATTGAATTAACCCACTTTTAATAAGTGTAAAAAAATATTTAACGTGATATATACAACATTTAACGAGTTATATGCTTCACTAAATTTCTAACGTTTTTAATGTGATATATAGGACTGTGCTTTAGATTAAGAAAAAAATTGAGTATAACAACACTTTCATATATGATAAGGACCATGAACTTCATCAGAGTTCTGGGCCAGGCCTAGGCCCGTCTGGCCAACGGACCCTAGGCTCAAAGTAAGGTCCAAGCCTAGCCCGTCTCTAACGTGCGCTACGGACAGATCGGACTTCCAAGTTTGAGTCAAATAATGACCCTTACTCTAACGTGCTCTTCAACCATTTGCAGAGCTCCTGTGCCCAACTTGTCACATGTCACATCAATCATTTCTGAAAACTCAACCGTGGCAATCAATAACCACAAGTTCAACGATGCACGTGCTCTTTCACTGTTCATTGAAAGTGGTGCATGTTAGTGGAGTATCTACAGTGTTATCGTATGCACTAACTTAATTGTTTATAAAAATACATATATGTTAAATAGGAAAAATCTATATAACCTTATAAACCGATTTTGAAATCCATACAAGATTCAACCCTCCTGAGATGACATAGGTGTTAATACTCTTTTACTCTTTCTATCTTTTCAATAATACATGATATGTCTGTCTGTTCATCTGCATCTTCTTTTTCTTCTACACCTAAAACAGAATTTGTATTTGAATCGCATTTCTTGTTTTACATTTGTTATAATTTTTTATTATTGAATTTGGTACTAGATGTTAATTTATTTTTGGATCCATTCAATTTGCATTATTCTAATGAATTTATTACTTGTTTGTCGCACAAAAACTTTTTGACCGTCAATGGAAATTGATTTAGCTAAAGAAGAAACTTTTACTACGGCAAAATATACCTTTTTCTTCCAAAATTTTTTACAAATACATTTTTCTTTATATAGAAGTAAGTTTTTTGGAACCGCCATTAAAAAAAAGAAACAATCTTTAGTCCAGCCTTTATTTTAATTTTTTCTTGAATGTAGCGTTTGATCATAAATTATTTTACATTGGCTTAGGTTATGTAACATTGAAAAATTAGTTACATTTTAAACGATTATTTTATACTTACATACATTATTTTTTAAAAGTTAGTGACATGTTAATCTAATACAAGCATGCATTATATCTGAAAGTTAGTTACATCTATGGAATGTCACTTGACTCTTAATTGTTATATATAACAAAAATCAGTTACATTTACAAATTTCACCTACTTTTAACACAATTTATTGTTGAAATTAAGTTACATTTTATCTATGTAACTGATTTTTATTCTGAACTTTTATTTTATACCGTGATTTGTGTTTTATTTCTGCATTCATCGAAAAAATTTACATCCATCACAAATATTTTATCTGATGATTGTAATTAAATAATCATCAAATTTACAACAACATTTTTAAAAAAATGTTGATTATTTCATGTCGCCATCGTTTTCTGGTTGAATGAGAGGTCGCAAATAAAAATCCATTTTTTCAATGTTTTCTAATAAATGGGGTTATTTAAATGATTTTGTTTTTTAATTTTTTTTAAGAAACCCAGAGGATTCTAATTTGGGTCTTATTTTTAATGTTTTCTTTTTTTTATTTTAAATTGGTTTTGAAAAAAATGGATTCTCAAAATGAAATAGTTGATTTTTTTTTTGGAAAAAGTGGGGATAAGTTTAATGAGGAAGGAAAATGTGAGATTTAAACGAGGGTAACATTATATTTTATATTTTTTTAATTTTTTTTTTAAGTCAAACACGCCACAATGAGAGAATGATACTTCATGGAGCTTGTCAGCATGACTCTTTTGCAAATATTCTATTTGGTTAATACAGACAGACAACACAGTATACCAAAACGTATACAATGTGTTAAAAATATAAAAAAATTATGTAAATAACAATTTTAATCTATCATATAGCGGTTTATAATATGTATAGATGGGTAAAATAGATGATTTTAAAAATTATATGAACTTCATGAAAAATTCAATGATTTTATGTATTCCAATTAGTTTATTTGAAGTTATTTGAATTTTCTCTATTATTATAATATGCGTACACATGCGCACATTATTTTATTTATTTTTATGAAAAACGTACCTACAATATTAAATAATTATATTGGGAACAAAGAATTCTAATATACGGTGACAATTAAAAACCCGCATGTCCTAACATAAACTGCCTCCACCTAAAGTTTTGAACAGAAAACTAAGATCCAGTAAGTCTTTTGGACCACCGGCGCCGAAGATGGGATCTCACCAACACGAAGACGAAGACACCTCCACCATTCGCTCAGTCTCTGCCGACCAAGGAAGCGCAGCAACAGCGTCCATTGATGGAGATACGTTGGAGGAGAACTCGCCGGTTGAGCAGGTCGCGCTGACGGTCCCAATAAGCGACGACCCAACGCTTCCCGTCGTGACCTTCCGCATGTGGGTCCTCGGCACGGTCTCGTGCGCGCTCCTTTCTTTCCTCAACCAGTTCTTCTGGTACCGAAAGGAGCCTCTCTCGGTCACCTCTGTCTCTGCACAGATCGCAGTCGTCCCTCTCGGGCACCTAATGGCGAGGACCCTCACCGAACGGGTCTTCTTCAAGGGGAGGCCGTACGAGTTCACGCTCAACCCAGGGCCGTTCAATGTTAAGGAGCACGTTTTGATCACCATATTTGCTAATTCTGGTGGGGGGAGTGTGTATGCCATTCAGATAGTGAACTCTGTTAAGGTCTTCTATGGGAAGGATTTATCCTTCTTTGTTTCGCTCATTTTGGTGTTGACTATCCAGGTTGATTTTTTTTTATTTTTTATTTTTAGTATAGTTAGTAGTTTTGTTTTGTTTCAGATTATGGGATTAGGATGGGCTGGGATGCTCAGGAAATACTTGGTAGAGCCAGCGGCGATGTGGTGGCCACACAACCTCGTTCATGTCTCTCTGTTCAGGTGCATATATATGCTTTGCGTTAAATGTATTAATCTCATCAAAAATATTTTATACATAGCCGATTATATTCAGTTAAGGTTGGAAGACATCTAGTTCTTCTCAAAAAAAAAATTATTTGAAAATGGGTGATATCCTGATCTTCTTTGTGTAGTGGAGAGATGTTATCCAATTAATCAAAGCTTGATTCACAAATATGAATAATCACATATAAGTCTTGTTCCTTAAAATCTCAAATGTCATCTTCATATTAAATATTCCTTTTAAACTAACGGAATAGTTCATCTGCATATACTTATGAAGTCATTGTAGTCCTATAAAGACACTTAATATCTACAAAAGAACAAGTTGTCCATTATCACTATGTTATATTTCTCTTCATCCTAGAGGGAATAGAAAAATTAAAACGGGTTGTTCAATCATTTCGTTTTTAAATCGAATTAAGGTTATAATTTTGGGTTTTTTTTAAAAAAAAGAAAAATGATATATCACCTGCAGCGGCTACATGTTGGGCTGAACATATTATTTTCCTTTGTTATCATTTTCCTTTATTCAAATGTCAAAGAATATTTGGATATAAACTTCTGATAGAATATGCATGAAATAGTCAAATTCTATTGATGAACGGAAATCTATTGTATATTTTACTTCGAGGAGGTTGTATAGATATACCAATTTCAGAAGGGTTTATATGAATATCAGATATTTTTGAGGGGTGTAAATATATATAACCCAATTTTTTTTGTTAATAGTTACTTGTTTATGCTTTTCATTTGTCGGATGCGTATGAAAATGCTAGGAAAAAAATAGATATAATCTAGTTGTAGTATTCTACCTAACTCTACTTTGTCTGATTTTTGTTTTAAAGTAAGATATTTGCGTTGATTTAGAAGATATATGGCGTGAATTTGGGTACCATGAGTGTGGCTTGATTAAAGTGGGGGTAACAAATAACTAGCACAACCTATCTAGGTAAAGTTGCCTTAGGTCAGTTGACTAGATCTGACTGGATACTATACATAAAATCAAGCAATAAGACCATATATTAATTTACAAGATCTTCAACCAGTTAATGAAATTTTTTTTTTTTTGAGAACAAGGTAGGCCATATATTAAATTAAATCAATACATGGTCCAAATTTAGAAAGGGGAAAGAACGACATAAAAACCAAATTACAAAAGGAAAAGAAAAGACCGCGGCCTCTGCCGGGCAGCGGTGCCGAGAAGGCCAGTTAATGAAATTGGTTTTTAAATTTTACCATGCATGTCAAGTAGGCCAAGACTCTTAGAAAGTGATAATACTGACTTTTATTGCAGGGCACTGCATGAGAAGGAAGAGAGACGAAAAGGGGGAACAACCCGGAACCAGTTCTTCCTCATCGCCTTCATTTGCAGTTTCGCCTACTATGCATTCCCCGGCTACCTCTTCCAGATGCTCACCTCCCTCTCATGGATCTGTTGGATCTTCCCTCACTCCGTCCTCGCCCACCAACTGGGCTCAGGCCTCCATGGCATGGGCATCGGCGCCATAGGCCTAGACTGGTCCACCATATCTGCCTATCTCAAGAGCCCTCTAGCGAGTCCTTGGTTCGCCACCGCAAATGTCGCTGTTGGTTTCATGATTATGATGTATGTCATAACACCCATCATGTATTGGCACAATGTCTACAAGGCCAAGCACTTCCCCATATTCTCCGACGGGCTCTTCATGTCTTCTGGACGGAAGTACAACATATCGAGCATCATCGACTCGAACTTCCACCTTGATGTGCAGGCGTATGAGAGGGAGGGACCTCTCTATCTAAGCACATTCTTTGCAGTCACTTATGGCTTCATTTTCGCGTCCCTTACTGCAACCATATCTCATGTTGCCCTGTTTCATGGAAGGTAATTAAAAGACTTTGCAAGTATTAATTATCATACAAGCTGAGGCTTCCGTGGTTGATACATAACAGGGAGATATGGGAGATGAGCAAGTTCGCCTTCCAAAAGGAGAAGATGGACGTGCACACCAGGCTGATGAGAGTCTACAAGCAAGTGCCCCAGTGGTGGTTCCTGTGCGTCCTCCTGGTGAACCTCTCTTTAACCATCTTCGCTTGCGAGCACTACAACCACCAGCTTCAGCTTCCATGGTGGGGTGTCTTGTTGGCATGTGCGCTCGCCATCGTCTTCACTCTACCCATTGGAATCATAACCGCCACCACGAACCAGACTCCGAACTTGAACGTCATAACAGAGTACATCATGGGGTACTTGTATCCCGGTCGCCCCGTTGCGAATATGTGCTTCAGGATGTATGGGTACACCAGCATGAGACGGGCGGTGGTATTTTTGCAAGACATGAAGCTTGGTCACTACATGAAAATTCCACCCAAGACGATGTTCATGGCACAGGTAAGAGTTTTGCACTTTTCAAGCCCACCATAAAAGATGTTATGCCTTCACATTGATGGAGATTCAATTCATTCAGGTGTTCGGGACACTCATCGCGGTCATTGTGGACTTGGGAACGGCATGGTGGCTCATGGAAACCATCCCCAACATCTGCAACAGGGCATTGCTCCCCGAGAACAGCCCGTGGACCTGTCCAACTGATCACGTCTTCTACACCGCGTCCGTCGTATGGGGACTCATCAGCCCGCTCCGGATCTTCGGGGACCTTGGCACCTACATGGCCATCAACTGGTTCTTCCTTTTCGGGGCTATCGCGCCCCTCCTCGTGTGGATCGCACACAAGGCTTTTCCAAACCAACATTGGATACCACTTGTAAACATGCCTATATTGCTTGGTGCCACCACATACATTCCACCAGCCACGGCCGTCAACTACACCAGTTGGATCATTTGTGGCTTCCTCTCTGGATTTGTGGTTTATAGGTATCGGCGTGATTGGTGGCAGAGACACAATTATGTGCTCTCGGCAGCGTTGGACACTGGTCTGGCCTTCATGGGAGTTTTGTTGTACCTCTCCTTGGAGCTGGAGAATGTGAACCTCAAATGGTGGGGGAACAACTTAGATGGCTGCCGCTTGGCTACCTGCCCAACCGCGAAGGATATCGTCGTTAAGGGGTGTCCTGTTAATTGACATTGGTACTGCAGGAAGGGATGCAAGCACTTCCAACATATAGTGAAACTTATATTTGCCTCTTATACTTGAACGGCCACCATATTAGTTTGGCTACCGAATGGCCTTGAATAGTCTCGTGGTTTCGTGGCATTGGCTTGCAGAAGAGCACACGAGCACTTCATAGGTGGCATTTCATAGGTTCGCTAGATCTGCCTGGAAACAAATCCATTTAACATTCTTATATATCACAATGGTCTTAGGCACCATTTATATATGCGTTTGGGTGGATTATGCGGTTCCAATGCCCAATACGGATCAAAACGATTTTTCTTAAATGCGGTATTTTTTTGCGTTTCCTTCATTCTTTTGCGTTTCCTTCATTCGCATGATTATTTTTTCAGTATTTAAAAAAGATGTGGAAAGAATGCTTTTCAAAAAAATATGAATCAAAATACTAGGATGCTATCTTAGATAGCCTACTTGACTAATATTTATATTCACCCATACAAACAAATTAATATTTAGCTAATAAATAATGTGATAATATATTAATGAACCCCTAAACCACAAACAAAAAAATAAAATAAAATAATCCAATTATCAAACCCCTTTAATCCCAATGATTCATTTTTTATAATAAAGTAAAAAAAATAAACAAACATTTCCGGTTGCAACTTTAGTCGGTTAAATCGAATTGGAACCGATTCAAATTGATTATTTTCGAGTTTGGTCAATATATTTTTTTGTTTGGGTATGAATTGAAAAACTAATAAATCAATCTACTTTGATTAGAGTTTAGTTTTACTTTTAAAAAAAAATTAATCGAACGAGATTGAAATAAATTTCAAACACATTATTAATTCATAGTCAATATGATTTAGATCATTATTTTCATATTAAAAACTATATTTTTGTTATCAATAATAATTATCAGACCTCATTTTATACGCCCCATTATAAGCCCCATGAGGTGGCATATTCTTAATACATATTATACCCTCCATGCTTCTTTAAGGGTCCGTTGGGAAACACATATTGTAAAGTAATTTTTGGAATAAAGTTGCTTTTTAAGATGATTTTGACATTGACTTTTATTGGGATGTTTTTTTTTAATTCAAGAATCAATATTTGAAAGAAGTTAATGTTTGGCAGAGAAAGTTGTTTTTCAATTCACAAAATCGATTCCGACCAAAAAACATTGTTTCTAAGCTTTTCAAAACACAGATTTTGAGACAAAAATTAAAAAGAATCCAGCTTCCGATTCTGAATTAATCTACCCCGTTTGGCTGCACGATTTAAGTTTTTTAGTTTTTCAAAAAGCAAAATCCGCCCCTACCGCGCAACTAAACGGGGCCTAAGTAACTACTCCCCATAATCAAGGAGACGGTTACGATCTTCACTTATGAAATCGTGCAAAGATTGGAGTTTTAATTGCCTTTTTTTTTTTGTGTTAATCACAATTGAATTGTTATTCATTCATTCATAATAATCGATTTTTTTAACACTATTATTGTTTTAAAAGGCAAGGAAGCTTTTTTTTCCGATTTAAATCTATCTTAATGTTTCTCGAATTAAGTTTGACATTATTGGATTCGTAATCGAATTGTGTTTTGTTTTTTATTTTAAATGTTTAAACAGAAATTTTTTCATGTATTGAATGTCATTTGTCACAGTTTTGATGTGTTTTTGTCTCAATATATAAATGTGACACTCGATACTATTACATTTTATATATTGATAGTTTGTTTAATGCTATTGTTACATTATTGACAGCGTAAATTGTTGACAATGTAACAGTCAAACACATTTATATATTATTAGTTGTTACATTGTTGCATATTTTTAGTCATAAGACTGTCAAATTAAAAAGTATTGTTACATTTATACAACACAATTACACAATCATAAGACTGTTACATTCACATTTATGTAGCACTGTTACATTTTGTAACAGTTATAATCACATAAATATAACGAAACCAAAATAACTAATTGTTATATTCATGATTAAAGTTCATGAATGTTTCAACTTATACACTATTTTTTGTTACATTCATATATAAATGTAACAAATTGAAACATTTACCAGCACATCTTACATTGGTTCCACAAATTTAAAAATAAATAATCTCTTTAATTGTTTGTTACATTTATTGAAAGAAGAAACTAAAAATGTCACATTCTTGTGTATCATGCAATAAAAAAAAACTGGAATGTCCGAGACATCATGTCTTTCATATAACAAAATGTAACATAGTAACATAAAACTGTTACATTTCACACAGTTTCAAAGAGTTACATTTATTTAAAGAATTCATTACTAACCTAATTTAAAGTTACATTTCATCAAAAAATTGTTTAACAAAATGCAATCTATATTACTTTGAAACCATAAATCCATACAAAAATGATGTAATTCAAGCAAAACACAAAAATTTAAAACAAGAAAAAACAAAAACATAAGGTGTTGAATGCTCGTCGTCATCATATTGAAGTGGGGGGTATCTGTCGAACAGATTTTGGGTTTGCAAATGAAAAAAAAAGGTCTGATCGGATTATCCAAACGGAACAAAAGAGGATTTTCGACTAAACAATTGGGGATTTATTTATTTATTTTTTTTTACACAGATCCTTCAGCTGGATCATACTCATTTTCAGGAAAATCTGAGGGTATGTTTTCAAGCCCTTGAGAGTCATTGTCTGTTTGAGAATCACCATCTTCTGGCCTTTGAGAGTCATCCTCCATCCTTTGAGCCCCTTGAGTCCCTCCCGGGCTTTGAGAGCTGGTGGCCATTGGTGCTGGCAGAGCCGCCTTTTCTGCTCTGAACATTTTAAACATGTGCTCATATGCCTTTAACTCAATGCATTCTTGACTTAAATTTGAGAATCTTTTAGTGTATTCTCCAATAAGGTTTGTTTTGATAGTCTCATAACTATCTTCCCGTGGTTTTCCATAAATTGGTAATTTATAACCAGATAAAATTTTTCGTGGGTCATATTTAGCCCACCATTTAGTATATATATCTCTCTTGAGGTGAGGAGGAAACCTTTTTTCTACCTGGAAATCCCATTGGAGGATCCATGGTATCCCCGTCTGGTTGTGATATTTCAATAAATCAATGCTATTTTGTGGGTTTAATTCTTCCTGCTCCATATGAGCTTGGATGTCTCCTGGTAAGTTTTTCCAATTAGCACCAAATACTTGCCACCAGGAGTAAAACCAATTTGGAATTTTGGCCTGGCAGACAAAATGGATAAACCAAGAATGTTTTAAGACACAGTTTTGGACTAATAGTACATTTTCCCAGGCTTTCTGGTAATCCCAATAATTATAGTAATTGGGTCTGATCACTGATTTTTGGAATCGCCTAGAGGCATTGGGACTCTTATCCCAGTCTTTTAAGGATAATATCTTTTGGATGCATAGTTTAGAATATGAGATCTCTAAGGTGCTCTTGTTCTTATAATGGTGCACAATTCTGACACTGTTTGTTTCTAATAGGATGTTTTCATAGTAATCAGGATTTTTCCCTATCATATCAGGGATATAGAAATGGTAGCCAGTACCAGAATGATCATCTTTGGGGAAGTATATCTTAATAAGTTCTGCTATTTCTTTGTCTACTTCATATTTCTCAATAGAGAATAGTGGAACGGAAGTTTTGAATTCATATTCGGTTTGTGGATCTGAAGTTTGAGATCCTATTTCAGCAAGTATGGCAAACTGATTTTGATCTTCAAACAGATTTTCTTCCTTAACCTCTGGCTTTATGAGGTTCACAGAAGGTCTTGAGCTCTCAATTTTTAGGGTCCTTTGAGGAAGGATCTTTGCCTTCTTCTTTTGGTCCATTTCCCTGCAAGAATTCACGCGAGAGATAATCAGGAAGACTATTAAAGTCTCCTTTAATGTATTCTATGTCAAAATCATAGATTCCTAGTAATGCTTGCCATCTGGCAAAAATCTGTTTTGATGCAAGATTTTTAACATCTTTTTCAAGAACATATTTTGCAGAGCTGCAATCTATTCTTAAGAGGAATTTTTGGTTTAAAATGTCCCCTTGGAATTTTGTTATGCAGTTAACTATAGCTAGGATTTCCTTTTTTATAGTGGAATATTTTCTTTGAGCTTCATTCCATGTTCCCGAAGTAAACCTTACTAATTGTTCTTTGTTGTCAATCCTCTGTTTTAGTATCCCTCCATATCCAATGTCAGAGGCATCAGTTTCTATAATCTTTGGTGCATTGGGGCTTGCTATATTCAAGCATGGCAACTGTTTTACCTTTTCTTTAATCCTTTGGACGGCATGGGTATGTTCTATGGTCCAAGGTGTAGGGTTTTTCTTCAGTCTGTTGGACAACAGTTTCCTGTCCAGAGCTATATTTTTATAAAAGTCTGATACGTAGTTAAGACAACCAAGAAACCTTTGAAGTTGTTTCTTATCTTTTATGCTATCTGGAAATTTATCTGCAAAATCTATTACCCTTTTTATGGGTGTAATATCATTCCCAGAGATTTTATATCCTAAAAATTGAACTGTGGTTTGGAAGAGTTTTATCTTCTTGGCTGATACCACCAGACCATTTTGTTTTACAATTCTAAGGAAGATATTAAGATGCTTCCAATGCTTATCTATGTTCTCAGAAAATATCAGCACATCATCGATATAAACAATGGAAAAGGATCCATAAGGATTAAATATTTCATTCATTATGTTTTGAAATTCCGAGGGTGCATTCTTTAACCCAAACGGTAAAACATTCCACTCATAATGCCCAAACGGTACTGTAAAGGCGGTCTTGTATCTATCTTCTTCTTTAATCTGGATTTGCCAGAATCCTGATTTAAGGTCAAACTTGGAAAAAATCTTGGAATTATAGACTCTTTTGATCAGATCTTGCTTATTGGGGATAGGATACCTAATCCACTGGAGTACCTTATTTAATGGCTTATAATTTATGACAAGCCTTGGTACTCCCCTTTCTAATTCTGCAGCTTTTTCTACATAGAAAGCCGCACAGCTCCAAGGTGAAGAGCTCTTCCTAATAAGATTTTTGATAAGTAATTGAGATATTTCCTCCTTGCAAATTTCTAGGAGTCTATTATTCATTTGGATGGGCCTGGCTTTTGTGGGGATTTTCTCTTCATTAAAGTCTTTGATGTATGGTAGGCTCACCATGTGTTTTTTCCTATGCCAGAAGGCAGAGGGCAGATCTGAGCAGGCCTCATTTTCAATAGTCTTTTGAAAATCAGAGACCTTCTTTTGGAAAATAGGACTACCGATTTGTTCAGATGTCTTTTGAATCCTGATCTCTTCAGAGAGTTCATTAATAAACTTTTCTTTATATTCCAGGGCCTGCCTGAGCTGGTTGAGAAAAGATAGCTTTGGTGTAGTACAAAATTTGTATAAGATATTTTTCCATTTTGAGTTGCATGAATACCCTCAGTATCGACCGAAAAGGGTTTTATCATATTTATAAAGGGGGTTCCAAGGATAACACCCTGACGAAGATCTTTCACCAAAAGGAACGATGTTTTTAAACATGATCCTTTATTACAAACATGTACTTCGGGTATTTTATAATTAATCTTAAGACTTTCCCCATTGGCAGTATTAATACCATGGGTTGTCTTTTCAAAGTATCTTGAAGGGATCAATCCTTCACGAATGCAGTTCATATCAGCCCCGGTGTCAATAAGGGCCTTATATTTTAGAGAAAATGTTTTAATTTTCAGGAGGACTTCAACATTCCATTTTTGTTTTGTATATTTTTCGAGAGAGCTAATAAATTCTTCTTCCTCTTCAGGTTGATCCCTGACAGATTCTTCATTATCAGAATTCTCGGCGGGTTTTCCCAATCTAGGGATGGCTTCAAGGTATGTAACCCTGTCTCTAAGGTCCTTGATTTCTTTTTTCATATCAATTTGTTCTTTTCTTAATTCCCCTATAGTCACTTTTTTGGGTTTTTCAGATTCTAATCTTTGAATTATCTCCTTATAGGAGTATTTTTCTTTGTTATCATCTTGGGCTTGACTGACAGGAGTTTTTATCAGGCTAATATATCTTTCTAACTGTCGTTTCTTTTCGACAGGATTCTCGATGGAGTCAATAGTATCTAAAATAAATTGTTCTTGGACCGAAAGGACCATCAAGCCATCTGTATCTGACGATGAATCATAGGATTCAGGGTCACAACAGTTACAGCTACAACTTTCAGAATCAGAATTCTGTTCTTCTAAGTTATGAATGGATTCCTTTTTATTTTTGGTTTGCTACTAAAGCATTTATTGGCATAATGGCCTTTCTGCTTGCATTTAAAGCAGGTAGGAGGATTAGAGGTGTTGGGTTTCCTTTTGGAGAACCGCTTTCTAGTTTTTTGAGCAGGGGCTCTATTTGTTTTATAATATTGTCTCTCAAGTGGTTTTTTATTATAAGAATGCTTGGTATTCCTTTTTCGAGACTTGGAAGGATTCTTAATGTCTTCCTTCTGATACCCGAATTGGTAACAGAAGTCTCCAAGTTCCCTTTTGGAAGTCAAATGTTGATTCTTGAGCTGATTCTTTATCTTTAGATCATTGCAAAGGGCCAGACCTATCAAGTTTATTTTTTGTATGAGTTCTCCGAATGTTATAACGGAGTAAGGGATATGTCCCCCAAATTCTTGACGGAGGTTGTTTCTGACTCTTTCGGCGAAGAGCTTGGGTAGCCCAGAGACAAATTTCTCTTTCCAAAAGTCATTGTTTGAGTTATCTATTCTATAAATTTGTGATAAAAACGTGTCCTTATACCACCTAAAATCAGATAAGGTTGGACACCTAAGGTTTATAAGTTGTTCTCTAATTCTGTCAGCAGTGTCACTATGGCTGCCAATAAAATGTTTAAATATAGTGAGAACTAGTGTGGTGACAATATCGGGCTCAGGTCTCCCATTGGGATCAGTTTTTACGGCTGTATAAATAGCACGTCTTTGGTCAGGGGTAATGAAGTTGTCCCACCAACCCCTTAATTGCCCCATGAATGATGTGGTTATCATATCAGTAATATGTTTATCACTATTACCTTGTATCCTACAGGCATTAGCATAAATAAGCATAGAATGACATAATTGGCTGACCTGATATTCAGACATGCCATCAAGATTCCATTCTACGAGAGATTTTCCATCATAGGAAGTAGTAAGAGTAATATCATTATTCTCTTCTATTTGACATCAACAGGAGTTGGTCTTCTATAGAAATTCTTTGTTCTCGAGGTCTGAGTTACAGTCCCGAGCTTATTGATCTCAATATCAGAATGATCAGGAAGGCTTTCAGATATGCTGCCATCCTCAATGTCTTCTTGGGAATTTTCTTCACAAGAGGACTCATCATTGAGGTTATTGATGGATAATTTTTCCAGTCTCTCAGATAATTTAATCAACAATTCTTCAGAGTGTCTTTCTTTGAACTTTATCCCTTTTCAAGATTTTGTTGAGGAATGAATATTGGTTTTTCAGTTTTTTTTACTATATTTTTGGACGAGGTGGTCGAGGCCTGGAGGCTTTGCAGACCATTGGCTTGAATATTGTCAAGGCTACAATTTTCGGCGAGGCTTTTTCTATTCTCTCAGTTTGGCTACTTATAGATCTCAAGGCAACATTGGTGAAATTATTTTGCTCCATAACCTGGATAAAGTATTCTGCCTTGAAAGGACTACCAGGGTCAATCTTTGTAGTAGTCTTAAGAGGGCTGGCTATGATGTCGGAATTAGTGACTTTAATTCTTTCAAACGGTGGATGAATAGATTCCACTTCTTCATTCTTAATGTTTCTCCATTTGGTGGCATATTTATCGATCTTCTCTAGGACCATAGCATGGTCTTCTTCAGGAAGATCAATGATCATGTTCTGTAACATTGGAATATAAGTATGTTCAAACCAATCAAAGAAATATACAGTTTTTTGTTCAAATCTCATATGGTCATACCACTGTTCTCTAATCGGACCTTGCTCTTCTTTGGGTATAGTGTTGAAAAACCATTTTCTTTTATCATCATTTTTTGAAGAATAAAAATCATGTTTTATGATCTCTTTATCTATTTCATAGTCATCATTTTCACTTATAGTGAGCATGTCTGATTCAGCGGGTTCATATTCAGATGGCATTTCAGAATGAGCTTCGGATTGAACATCATAAACTGCCGATGCAACCCCTATAGGTTGGAGTAAGCAGCTTGAGTAGCCGAATACTGGCTATCCCTTTCGGAAACAGAGCGTCTCCTAGGAGTCAAGCGTTCCCTTGTTTGAACTACTGGTGTGGCCCTAAGAGATCTTGTCCTTTGAAGGCCAGTATTGGAAAATCGAACTTCAATATTACCCTCTTCCTGTTCAATAATGTCTTTAAGGTATAGGTTTTCCAAGGGCTTATTAGGCTGAGCATTTTCAAGGGTCCAGGAATTAGGTAATTTGATCTCATCCCATTTTAAAGGTCTGGGGATAAAAGAGTTATTTTTAGGGTTCGTTTGAAGCAAAGTAGTAATACCTTTAATATCAGAGACCCTACTTTTAGGGGATAAGGTGTTCATAACCTTGAAATATACCCTATAACTCAGGTTTAAATTTAAAGTGCCATTAGTAAGGTCGAAACCATTAGTTTGGATCCTCAGGACAAGAGTATCCAAAATGTTAGGATCAGCTAAGGACACAGAGAAATTAGGAAAGGCATTAAAAAATACTGGTCCATTACTTAGGCTGGATTCAACTATCCCTAGAACAGAATCAGCAAATTTTAGATGCCTATTGTCTTGAAGACATGCTAAAACTGCAACATTCAAGTTTTCTCGAACTAGGGCATTTATAGAAACCTGTACTAATCCTATATGAAGATAGTGATATTGTGTTTTGTCCTAATCCTGTCTATCTCTTTCTGGGATATAAGGTGGAAGTTCTCATGCCCATTAGTTAAAGGAAGGGTTTTTTCAATAGTCTTGATATAATAGTCTGTTTTAAGACTAAAAGTGTTACAAACATAAATCTCATTGAACGGGACTTTAGGGATGTTCCAATTACCAACAGCTTGTTCAACATTCTCATAATTTATATTTTGCATATTTTTAATGGACATAGTCTTTATGGCAGGGGGATTTCTAGAGGTGGAGGCTCCATCAGTTGAAGTGGAGGCTTCATGTACCCATGACATAAGGGATCGGAAAAGATTGGCCATGAGGAAGTGCAGGGAAACCAGTCAACGACGTATTACGTCCCTAACTCTATTGTTCTTAAGATGAGAGTGTGGACAACGCGACTAAATAGTTTCAAAAACACTGTTCACCGGCCGGTACTGTTTAGCACTGTTCATGCAAGAAAATCCCCTTAAAAGACAATGCAACGTGGCTCTGATACCAAATACTTACAGGATCAAATTTTTTTTTTTTTTTTAAATGAATTTGAGAACTAATATACGAACATGATATGGATACTAGAAAGATTTATTTATTGAACATGCATAAGATACAGAACACTACTATTCATTACATAGATTTAGAAAGAAAGAAACTTACAATACTGGGGTCGAGAAGGATATCTCCCTCTTCTGCCCTATTTCTTCTATCTTACAAAACACACTTAGTTCTTACAAAGCACTCTTGGGTTTTGGTGGATTTTTTGGTAGAGGGGTTTTGTAGACTTGGGTTTTTTGCCGATGCCCTCCTTCGTTCTCTTGCTCCTTTATATAGGCAGAGTTGCGGACTTCAAAGGGTTTGGATCCGTGGTCATTCATTTTGAGTGACTTCTTGTCTTCTTCTGGTGTCACTTTCTGCTTTAAGTCTTTTCTTCTTTTCCCATCTTTGTCGGGTGCTCCCGTGACTAGCTTTTTGTAGCGTAATATTGAACCCGTGAGTTACTAGGGTCTTCTGGATCCTTCTTCCTTTTATGATTATTATTATTATTATTTATATATATATATATATATATTATTTTTTAACAGATCCTTCAGCTGGATCAACTCATCTTCAGGAAAATCTGAGGGTATGTTTTCAAGCCCTTGAGAGTCATTGTCCGTTTGAGAATCACCATCTTCTGGCCTTTGAGAGTCATCCTCCATCCTTTGAGCCCCTTGAGTCCCTCCCGGACCTTGAGAGCTGGTGGCCATTGGTGCTGGCAGAGCCGCCTTTTCTGCTCTGAACATTTTAAACATGTGCTCATATGCCTTTAATTCAATGCATTCTTGACTTAAATTTGGGAATCTTTTAGTGTATTCTCCAATAAGGTTTGTTTTGATAGTCTCATAACTATCTTCCCGTGGTTTTCCATAAATTGGTAATTTATAACCAGATAAAATTTTTCGTGGGTCATATTTAGCCCACCACTTAGTATATATATCTCTCTTGAGGTGAGGAGGAAACCTTTTTTCTACCTGGAAATCCCATTGGAGGATCCATGGTATCCCTGTCTGGTTGTGATATTTCAATAAATCAATGCTATTTTGTGGGTTTAATTCTTCCTGCTCCATATGAGCTTGGATGTCTCCTGGTATGTTTTTCCAATTAGCACCAAATACTTGCCACCAGGAGTAAAACCAATTTAGAATTTTGGCCTGGCAGACAAAATGGATAAACCAAGAATGTTTTAAAACACAGTTTTGGACTAATAGTACATTTTCCCAGGCTTTCTGGTAATCCCAATAATTATAGTAATTGGGTCTGATCACTGATTTTTGGAATCGTCTAGAGGCATTGGGACTCTTATCCCAGTCTTTTAAGGATAATATCTTTTGGATGCATAGTTTAGAATATGAGATCTCTAAGGTGCTCTTGTTCTTATAATGGTGCACAATTCTGACACTGTTTGTTTCCAATAGGATGTTTTCATAGTAATCAGGATTTTTCCCTATCATATCAGGGATATAGAAATGGTAGCCAGTACCAGAATGATCATCTTTGGGGAAGTATATCTTAATAAGTTCTGCTATTTCTTTGTCTACTTCATATTTCTCAATAGAGAATAGTAGAACTTATTAATTCAAATGGTGCACAAACTGAATATGAATTCAAAACTTCCGTTCCACTATTCTCTATTGAGAAATATGAAGTAGACAAAGAAATAGCAGAACTTATTAAGATATACTTCCCCAAAGATGATCATTCTGGTACTGGCTACCATTTCTATATCCCTGATATGATAGGGAAAAATCCTGATTACTATGAAAACATCCTATTGGAAACAAACAGTGTCAGAATTGTGCACCATTATAAGAACAAGAGCACCTTAGAGATCTCATATTCTAAACTATGCATCCAAAAGATATTATCCTTAAAAGACTGGGATAAGAGTCCCAATGCCTCTAGGCGATTCCAAAAATCAGTTATCAGACCCAATTACTATAATTATTGGGATTACCAGAAAGCCTGGGAAAATGTACTATTAGTCTAAAACTGTGTTTTAAAACATTCTTGGTTTATCCATTTTGTCTGTCAGGCCAAAATTCCAAATTGGTTTTACTCCTGGTGGCAAGTATTTGGTGCTAATTGGAAAAACATACCAGGAGACATCCAAGCTCATATGGAGCAGGAAGAATTAAACCCACAAAATAGCATTGATTTATTGAAATATCACAACCAGACGGGGATACCATGGATCCTCCAATGGGATTTCCATGTAGAAAAAAGGTTTCCTCCTCACCTCAAGAGAGATATATATACTAAGTGGTGGGCTAAATATGACCCACGAAAAATTTTATCTGGTTATAAATTACCAATTTATGGAAAACCACGGGAAGATAGTTATGAGACTATCAAAACAAACCTTATTGGAGAATACACTAAAAGATTCTCAAATTTAAGTCAAGAATGCATTGAGTTAAAGGCATATGAGCACATGTTTAAAATGTTCAGAGCAGAAAAGGCGGCTCTGCCAGCACCAATGGCCACCAGCTCTCAAAGCCCGGGAGGGACTCAAGGGGCTCAAAGGATGGAGGATGACTCTCAAAGGCCAGAAGATGGTGATTCTCAAACAGACAATGACTCTCAAGGGCTTGAAAACATACCCTCAGATTTTCCTGAAGATGAGTATGATCCAGCTGAAGGATCTGTGTAAAAAAATATATATATATATATAATAATAATAATAATCATAAAAGGAAGAAGGATCCAGAAGACCCTAGTAAATCACGGGTTCAATATTACGCTACAAAAAGCTAGTCACGGGAGCACCCGACAAAGATGGAAAAAGAAGAAAAGACTTAAAGCAGACAAGTGACACCAGAAGAAGACAAGAAGTCACTCAAAATCGAATGACCACGGATTCTAAACCCTTTGAAGTCCGCAAACTCTGCCTATATAAAGGAAGCAAGAGAGACGAAGGAGGGCATCGGCAAAAAACCCAAGTCTACAAAACCCCTCTACCAAAAAATCCACCAAAACCCAAGAGCGCTTTGTAAGAACTAAGTGTGTTTTTGTAAGATAGAAGAAATAGGGCAGAAGAGGGAGATATCCTTCTCGACCCCAGTATTGTAAGTTTCTTTCTTTCTAAGTCTATGTAATGAATAGTAGTGTTCTGTATCTTATGCATATTCAATAAAAACAATTGGGGATTTTTTTACCTAGATTTCATTTTTAGTGATTTTGAATGTTGGTTTTGGCTCGGTGAGGGGGATGGGTTGTTGATGAACGAGTGGTTTCTAAGTTGGGGTATTTTTTATTTTTTCTTTTTACCTCTTTTCAAAAATCAATAAACCAACCAATAAGGTAATAACACATTGTGAATAAAACCTATAACTTAAGGCTTGAATATCATCACTATATTATCACTGTTTTCTTATACCATTAATATTCATACAAAATAATACAAATTTATACCATCATGTATTTTAATATTTATATAAAGTTATAACCTACCCTTAAAAAAACTCTAACCAACCAAAATTGATTGAAAAAAATATATAAATATATACATATAGATGGACACTCGATCAGACGGCTCAACATACAAACCGCACGAAGAGGCCTAAACCGCACATCCGCAAGATATCACAAGTGTTTGTGTGTGTATAACTGTTCGGTTCGGTTTTAAATTTTCGATTCAATTTTTTATTTACATATGATTATAGTTTAGTTCAATATAGATTTGCAAAAAACAAGTCAAACCAACGAATTACACCCCTACTACCTAAATCCCAATATCCCACCAAATAGTTTGTTATTTTAATAAACCTGCAATCAAGGCAAATGTACCATCTAAAGATGCAATCAAATTCAGAGGTTCGCATGAAATCTATAAGAGCCAAAACTACACTCATTTTGAATATGGTCTCGCTAAGATGGCCAAATAACAGAACTCTCTAATTTATTTGACAAACAATCTGGGCATAGGCAGACAGCAGTCCAACATTTTCTATTAAATTTAAACTAAACACAAGCGTGCATGAGATGGACAAATGCCCCTTGCACACACACCAAGCTTCACTTAAAGTTAAATAGGCATCCCACTATAAAATACAACTTAGAAAGTACAATCCAAACACACTATTTCAAATCTAAAGAAGTTTTAAAAAAAGGTACCACAAACCAAAACCTGTACCTAAACCGCCACACAAGTGTCATTCTGAACTATAATATATACTCATGAATTTACTGGTCTTCAAATGCAATAAAAAAAATATAATCAAGGTGATAAATCTACACCATCTTACATGCGGTCTCTAAGAAAAATGTACCTGGCTCTTTGTTCTGTATCAACTCGTCTTGGCTATCAAATCATTCCAGGGGTAAAAAAACCCACATCAAAATCCCAAAGCATAAGGCACACATCAAACTGCCTCTCCGGGCGAAATGTTCTATATAAGCAGCAGACACCTCCAGAGGAGTCAGTTGTGCATTTCTTATGTAATTATACACTAAGTCAAACCGTCAGGGGAGATGTGTATTATGAATCACCGCAAATTCACATTGAATTGCTAATACTAGGGTCTGAAAGCAGAAAGCAGGTGTAAAGATTTAACACAACCATCTTGTCACAAATACTGACATTGCAGAATAGTTCAGGCAATCAAACATAACTACAGAAATCCCCTCATGTCTTAAAAAGGGTAAGATGTAGACGACTAAATATTAGCAATCTAAAGAGACAAGCTCCCCATATGACATGGTAGGCAAACAAACCACCACCATAAATAACGGTCCACAGTGATATGCCAGAGAAAAAAAAGACAACGGAAAGTGCACGAAATTCGTCCCGACCTCCCTTCTCAAATCAACCCTACAAAAACGTGTTTGACCATAACTTCAGCACAAATCATTATGCTTAACGCACTCACGCCGTTCAGAAGGTAATGCGTAAGGGGAAAGCAAATAAAAAGATTTAGGTCGCAAACGGAATTCGCACCATCGCCTGATAAACACCCTCAATTTCAACGCCTACCACGAGGTCCACCGGCTGACCTCGGACCAGGAAAGCGAGCGTATTGAAGCCTCAGTGAGGCCGAGTCTCGATCGTGTTCATCAAACTTATAACCTGCAAAATCGAATCGTATCGTTTTACGTGTACGAGACCACGCGAACTACGGTGCACAACAGCATCTACGCAACATGCAAGGAATGAGACACAATGCTACAACGTCGCTTGGGGATGCAAATGGCAAAAATACACGCGAAAAGTAAATAGCTCCGCTACAGCTCAATAAAAAACTGAGACAGCGGTCCAGTATGCCATGCTGATACAACCCTCATCTCTTATGAACAAGTTCTTTAACTTTCAACCATACCTGTAAAATTGCTTCATCCATTCTCAGGATAATGGCGGAATGTGGTTAATCAAAGTGCTTTGATGAAAAGGCAATAAAATGACAATTGATGGAAGGGAATGGCAACGAATATACGTTTAGTTAGAATGGGGGGAAATTACTTTTCCAGAAGCCACTTAAGCTCAGAGAATTTTTTGTAACATCTTATTCAAAGTTGCATTAATTTATCACTGATGAAGAAATTTTTTGTAACCTCCATCAGATACACTGCAATTTCCAGGGATCAATATTTAACTACACCTACATGATGGCATGCAATCAATCACCCTATTATGATGCTAAAACTCTCTGAGTTTAACATACGGTTTATCAAGAAAGATACTCCAGCTAATTTCATACCATTAAAATACAAGAAAAAACTAATACAGGAATATTTTCATTTTGATCTACTGGATGTGGAACATATAACCTACCGACAAAGAAGATGGTCATCCAAATTTCAAGTAATATAAAAACATAAGAACAATTATTGCTACTTCTGCTATGAGAAGAAATCATAGTACTTAGCAGCCAATAAACAATGCATGTACATAAGAGGCAACAGTTGTTTTGTCTGAAAGAATAGGAGACAAGCATGGCATTTTCACCTTGCAAAGCATCCAAAGCAACTGTCGCCTGGCCAGGAGTGCCAAAATCAACAAAGCACAAAATAAGAGGTTCTCCTCCAGACTGCAAGAATTGAGATCAAAGTAAGATAAAAATGTAATCAACCAATTACTTAATAGATAATCAACATATGATGGATTATTAAACTCACATGTCTACTTTCTTTGCTGACCAGTCTCACTTCCCGAAAACCTACAAAAGGACGGAAAATATCTGCAAAGCAAGTTAAGAAATGATGGCAAAAAAAGGCAGGAATGAAACACCATCATTGTATGAATTCCTTTAGCAATAATTTTGAAAAAGAAAAGGAAAAAAAGACAATGAACATCCAAGGATACGGGAAACTTCCCTGCGAGTGCAGTTAGAAGGAAGGCCCTCCACAAATAGAGTATTTGATGCATCTGGAGGAAGGGACATCTCAGATCGCCCACCACCAAACCCCATGTTCCGACCATCCATGCTTCCAACACCCATCATTCGGGGATCATCAACAGGAGCACCCCTTCCACCCGTAACAGGCCTACCAGTTTCTCCACCAACAGAGATTTGCTGGAAAAAATCTCACAGCATGTCAGCATTACAAAGAACAGGCAAGCAAATGATTCATAACAGGATGCAAAACTCATCATGAGCACTACCCCGCTGCGAAGGTAACGATCATATGACGCTCCAATAGAATCGCTCTCTCTAATCACACGAGGTGGACCACTCTGCTCATCACGATGGTAATATCCCGACATTTCCGGACCTCCAGCCATATCTACAAAGTAAATATAAACCATGCTCACAAAGCAAGGGAAAGGAGAGGATTGATATATGCTGATAAATCTCAATACTTCCAATGGTATTTCTTAAATGGTAAACCTCACAATGAGAACAAACATTTATAGAACTCGTGGCATAACAACATTCATGAGTCCAATCCCTCCCAACAGTCAGAAATCAGAACATGTTGATATGACATTGATATGATATACTAGTTAATCCAATTAACCATCTGGCAGACCGACGTAAAATAAGCCTCATCTAAGATAACAATCGAAATTAGTCAATCAAATCTTTACAATGTAAATTAGAACTCGAGAGAAATTTTGGATTTCTTTTCAAAACCTGATAAATGAATCAGAAAGATTGATCAATTCATATCCCAGACATGAATCCTCAACTTATTTTTTTTTCAAAAACTTATTATTATATACTAATTCTTTTTTTCTTTCTCTTTTTCTTTTTCTTTTTTTTGGGAAGGGGAGGGGGGAGGGGATTGATAGACCCTGCTACCTCGAATTCATTGATATAGAATCGAAGTACAGAGTCTGGTTTTCAAGAGAGGAGAGGGAAGAAAATAAAATAGATAAGAAAGAGTACAGCCTAACACTAACCATGGCACAAGACCCAAACAAAACGAAATGGGAATCAGGGATACATTCCTCGAAGACGAGATTTCTATAGGAGCAGAAATCCCTGACTCACCATAACAACATACATCAGTCCTACTTCTCGATGGCAAGATGACTTCCTCTGAACTCCACAGCCGTTGCGCACGCTATAAACCAGCCCCACTCTTTTATACAGCGTTTCATTTAATCCCAATATTCTCAACTTACACCCTCGATCTAGTAAAGGTAGAAGTTGCCTCCAAATAGCCCAAGCCCCCGGCAGGATAAATGAGAATCTAATTTTTGCTGCTTTCCTGTTATCCCCCCTGCTATCCAGCCTTTTACAGCCCCCCCCCCCAGCTATATACTAATTGTTTGAATGAATAGAATGAAAATCTTTAAAAACCTCATATAAAGCCAACAATCTCAACAAAGATTGCCAAGATTTTGATCAAATAGTTGGGTTCTCAGAAGTTAACTCACGCCAAGGTGGTGGATTCCATTATGTCTTGAACTATATCCATTTTTATAGTGGTAGAAGTCATGATCATAACTCATATTCTCCAAAGTCATTAGAACAAAGCTGAATTCTAAATATATCGGTTCTCGGCTCGCCAGATGTCAGTGTTCCAAGAAGTGCTCCACGACCTTCACAGATCTGGGCAGGAATTTTGAACTCCACGTCGGGGTTCATGGAAGCCATTCGATGGAAAGTTGGGGACAGACAGACCACCCTACTTTGGCATGACAATTGACTAGGAGATCTCCCGCTTCTGGAGATGTATCCTGGTCTTTTCGGGATAGCAACAAATAAAACAGGTATTGCCGATCAGTTCTACGGGAGGGGCGAGCTAGTAGGAGGTTGGAGCATGGGCCTACTGGACATACCCAATGATCAAGACGTGGGGGGACTGCTGAGGCTTCTTCAAGAGCTTCATGAAAGGGGGGGCCTGACCATGGAGGAGGACAGCGCATGCTGGAGTCCTAATCCGAGGGAACTTCTCGGTATATCTTTGCTATGAATGGTGGAGACGTGATCGACTAGACACGGAGAGCACAGCTAGGAAGTACACAGAAATCTCCAAGAGAGGACACGACTTGTCTTACTTGTAGGGAAGGTACGGAAATTACGTCTCACATTTTTTTGGAGTCCGATGGCCAAGCATATCTGGTGAAAGCTATCGGGATACTCAGCTCTTGTAGACGGAAGTAACTCACTCGAGAAGTTATGGAAAGCGGGAAGGCAGTTCAGATCTCTGGGGGATATAAGTGTGAAGGCCAAAGTGTCACAGATGCTTATTCCGGCGGTTATTTGGGCTCTATGGATTTCCTGTAATCACCTCCTTTTATAGAGGCACCCCTGCATACGAGGACAATATCTGGGAGATGGTCGTGCACCAACTCAAGGATTTGGGGTGTATGTTGTGCGGGCGCAAGGAGAATTTCTTTCCAAGGGGGCGTTATTCGTGTGTAGTAGTCCTTTGTATGGTTTGTTTTTGTGTTTCTAGAGATTCAATAGACATCTCTTCTAACTGATATCTTCTCTAAGGGATGTAGAGTAGGCCATGTTTTCTAGTGGCTTTCTTTTTTGTATTTATCTAATTTGGGCATTCTCTTTCTTAATTATTAATTAAGGCTGGATCCTACCATTATCTTCAAAAAAAAAGGATGATACATATCAAGATAAGCTAATAAAAAAAAAATCTATCAGGACATAATCAAATTCAGAGCTGCAATTTGTTTCCTAAACATCCAACAAGAAGAAACAAGCTTTCACAAAATAACATTCAACGAACTTACCTAGAGTGCACATAATACCACCAGGACAACCTTTTATTATCCATATATATACCATCTTTGAACAATCCTAAACCTGATCCTTCCCACACATTCTGGAAAGTTGGCTTCTAAAACAATTTGTTGGTTCTTTGTCACAATTGCAGAATTCAGGAATAATTTGGGAACAGCTTCGGTAAAATTTGGGTGAAGTTCCGTAATAACGAAAACCAAAAAACAAAAAAAAATTATTTTTTGGAGTGAAACAATAGGGATTCTGCCACCAAATTTCATTAATTGATTTTGGGTGCAATTCCAGAGAAATGACAAGAAAAACTCATTATGATATCCAAAATCTACAGTCTCCCTAACATAATTGATTGTGAGTTTATTGTGTATTTAGTACATGAATAAAACACTTAATCATAGATTGTTATTTAATGAATGAATAGTGAATTATTGATTAATTATACAAGAATTGTTCTTTTGTTAAAAAGAATGTGTTTAATGTGTGAATTATCAATGCTGCAGTACATTAGGTAACAATGAGTTAATTAACCATGGTTCGACCCATAAATCAATGTTTGACGACAAAATTTGCAACCTAGAAGTCCTGGGTTCAAAATCCCACGGCTTACTTATAAAAGAAGGCATTAGTTAACTAATAAAAGCCAAAATGAGAGATTCCCAATCTACAAACATTTTAATCAGAGAAGGTATCAACTAAAAAAGACAAAAACTGAAATATGACCAAAAATTCTATAAAGAAGGAAAATCGCAAGCATGGTAGCAATTGAATTAATAGATATCCCTTATCACATTTTTTCTTTTTAATTTCATTATTCAGCTCAATTAGAACCCTTGTTTGATTTAACCTAAACAATAAGTCAAAAAATTGAATGAACTAAGAGGATCAATAAAGATGCATTCTTCCAACCGAGTTCAACACAATCTGTTATGATCTAAAAATGGATATAGAGAGTGATCATGATTTCCAAGAAGACAATAGATCCAAACGAGACCACATGTAAACATATCCATCTGAAAGAAGCCAAGATACATAGAAACCAATAAAACCCTTCCAGATCCCCCTTCGGAGACCCACGAAGAACCCTAACCCTAACTCACCGGGGTAATCAGAGCGCGAGCGCTTCATGGGAAGTGAGGCCTGCGGCGGGAGAGGCATCATCGAGTGAGTAGGCGGAGGGGCCACCGCCGACTGACGCCCGTCTGCGTATCTCCAATAGGGGTCCGCCATCGCCGAATCACGAGCGAGAGATTTCAGAGTGACCGTCAGAACCCTAAAAATGCGTTACGTCTCTCTCTTTCTCTGCTTGGTTGCTTTATTTATGAGACTAGCCTATTGTACGCACTTACGCGCGTGTTATTGATCATATTTTGCATATATATATATATATATATATATATATATATAAAAACTTGAGAGAATATTAAATTTAAATAAAATAAGAATTCTATATTTGTTAGACATTAATATCTTTTATTAAAAGATGTTTTTTAATAAACTGGATTATATTTGATGAGAGAATAAAACACAATTTACATATATCGTATATGAATGTATGTTACAGAAAATTTGTTTGACAAAAATACATATAAACACGCTGATTGTAGACTATTTTGATGTGAGTTTCATCGACATATCTTTTGAGATAAAAAAGTGTTATGCATAATGAAAAACTATTAATATTATTATAATATATGATTGAAAAAAATGTGTACATTTGTACGCGCTAACGCGCGTTTTAACAAATTATATTTTGTATATAAAAGTACATTTTTAATATAAATCTTTATAGTATTTAATATATCATTTTTAGATTTTTAAATCTATATTATGTATGAAACTAAACTACTCCCCAACCCAGTTTGTTAGCAATTGTAGGCGAAAAATGTATATTGTTTTAATAAATGAGATTTACTATTTTTTAAAAATTAAAAAGGCCAAAAAAAACTGTCGACGGGGCTATTCCTAACATTCAATTGAAAACACAGTATAACTGATTAAGAAGAAAAAACAACAAATTAACATTTCTATCAGAATTCTGGAAAACAACAAATTACCCTATTACACGTTACCCACTTGTTTATCCATAGTGAATGATAAAATTAGTCAAAATTGGTGAAATAATTATTTACCCCCATGAATGATACAATTACTAACAGACCGGGTTGGGCGAGATTTGAAGTCCAGAAAGTTAAGATCAAGGACCTACTTATAAATTTTGAAAACTGGATCAGGGACTTATTTGCAACATAGATAGGGTCTAATTGTGAAACTGGTAGAATCTGTGGGTAGATCTGCAAAACGCCCAAAAAAAACAAAAGTAGTCGGTTTTATCAAGGACCTGGTTATAAATATTAGGGACCTATTTATAATATATAGGGGCTGATTTGTAAAACTTATCAAATATGGGGTCTATCTGAAAAGGCCCAGGTCATTTGTCCCGCCGAGTAGGCCTGTCAACGGGTCGGGTCCGGGTCGAGTCGGGGTGGACCTGGACCCGACCCGTTTGATTATCAGGCTCTTCGGGTCGGGTCTACATCGGGTCTCGGGTCGGGTCGACCCATTAACAAAAGTAAGTCAGACAAAGAGAGATTGATAAACTTCTTAAAGGTCTACAATGGCTTCATTTTTATTTCTTTTTAATAGAGTGTAATATATTATAAATAGTTTTTCACTATTTGATTTTTTAATGTAAATAATATGACATTTGGAATACGGTTTAGATTATTATGTTTTTACGTGAAGTCAAAATATTGTAAAAATATTTCAAATGTTTAAAATTTTAAATGAGTATTCAATATTTAGTTATAAATGGTTGATTGGATCATAAATGTTCGGTTGGATCATAAATAAAAAAAATCACAAAGTATTTAGGTTGGGTCCATCGGATCCATAGGATCGGGTCGGGGTGGACCCAGATCCGACCCGTTTTCATTGTTGGGTCCTTCGGGTCGGGTATTTATGCCTTCTATCCGGTCGGGTCCGGGTCGACCAGCGACCCGTTGACAGGCCTACCGTCGAGTAGGTCGATTGGGCAACAAGGTGCCTGCTGTTGCGCATTATAAAGAGTATAGATAATCGCTTTTACATGTGCCAAACAACAGCCGTTCGTTCAGTGCACCTACCAACTGTCCAACACGTCGATCTGAATAAATGAGCAATGCCGTACTTTATATAACCGGATCCGACAGGGAATGAAAATATTCCCTTTTCACAATTTTATTTATAAGTCGCTCATATATTAATAGCAAACCCCTCTCACATCAAATCCTAACTCTCAGGGTTTCACCTTTTAGGCTTCAATCCCCCCCCCCCCCCCCCCTTCTTGATGGACTTGCTATTAGCAAGCCTCCATGTGTTCATTTTTGAAGCTTGTTGAGGTTTTTGTGAGAGATGGGATGTCCTTTTTTAAAAGTCTTCAAAATCTTGTATCTCAACCTTGGGTCACTAATGACTGAAAATTTTAAGTGGAAATGGAGTAAGAAGTCATGCAAGAAGACAAGTATTTTGATTTATGATTTTCTTTGTAATTTTTGTTGGTCATCTTGCTCCATAGCATTGTCTAAAGATGAATTTATTGTATTCACACAAATTCTCAAAACCATAAAACCTAAAAACAAAAAAATTGAAATCCTACACAAATCAATATTAACAAAACCCTAGATAAATTGTGTACCTCATTATTTGGTGAAGGAAAATCCATGCCCAACCACTAAGTAAAAACGGTATCCTCTGCCTTGTCTTTCTCGTGTAAGGAAGAATATATATTCAAGAATTTATAACTAAATAAAAGTATTATATGAGATGAAGGGCATGCATGTTAAAATGATGTTCATTGTTTTATCAAAAAATTAGATGGGCTTACTTATTATCATCATATGTGAAGGAATTGCTAATGATGTTATTCTCATCTAAAGCAACCCTAAAAAGATTGGGAAAATAATTAAGTTAGGAAAGCAACATGATGCCATTTATCATATCAAAAAAACAGATAATCCTTTTGTTGGGATGGAATTGAATCCTTTTCAAGAACATTGAACACCTCGAGAATATTCTTCCATCTCGTAGATAGAGCAATTCTAGAATGAGGATCCATGAAAGCCTAATACATCCTAAATTGGAAGTATTTATCGCAAATGATTAAAAGAGTCTCCAAATCCGCAATTAACCTAAGTCATTGCCCCAACAAGACTTTATTCACGTTGCAAACAATAAGCACGTCCACACCCCCCACCCCCACCCCCACCCTCTCCTTCTTGGCTTGGCAAACCAAACAATGTTTAATTACATGGAGCCCCTTTCCGTTCTCTTTATTATTGGTCTATAAGAATCTTCTAGTTTTCTCCATTTTATCAAGAATGTCACATTGAACTTTGAAAATAGAGAAAAAATAAATGAGAAGACTCATGAGTACTGCTTTGAGGAGCTCAAGGTGACCTCTCAAACTTAGGAGATGACCACTCCAATCTTGGAGTTTCTTGTCGAATATATACAATAGAAGATTCCAATCCCGTTCACAAAACAACTTCTATGGGAAAAACAGGAACGATAAAACCTGAAATATATGTACTTAAAAACACTAATTTTTTATATGTATCACAATTAACACAATAAAACATTTAAAGTAAAACAAATAAAATAAAATAAAATTATATATAATTAAAAAATAAAAGTAATTTTTCAAATAAGTTGCTCTTTAAACATAACATCAAAAATTGAATATTTTTGTTAAAGTTTAAGGACACGAAGGAAAATATTATAATCATAAGAGAGATGAATTGTGATTACTTTTTATTTTGTTTCGATTTCAAGTGCATCATCATTAGAAAGACAAATCATGAGAATTCTCAAAATCATCCACCTAATTTCCCTTTTACCTTAATTTTGAATAAGGTAAGATCACTTATTCAACGATACCACCAATGAAAAAACGAATTTTCAAACTTTTCTGATAATATTAGGATGAATCAGAATCCACTCTATAATACAACCAGCCAAACCGGCCCAAAGCTTTTATTAAAACCTAAGTACAAATTTCACCTACATCAAGTGATGCATGATTTTTATACAACTTCTGTATAGCAAACCATATTCAAACTACAATGTATCATGTCATTCCGTTTTGTATTTGTGGCTTCTCTTCCTCTGCATCCTTGCAAACAACTTGAGCACCTCGTCGATGAGCACGACAGGCAAAGAAACCAGAATCACCAGCATCCACTCGTTCAAGCTTAGTGGGACGACCCCGAAGACGATCGCGAGGAATGGCACGTAGAGTATGAGTAGATGGAGGCCGAACGACACCGACATCGCCACCAGAAGCCATGGGTTCCTCCATGGTGGCATCGTTACAAGGCTATTGTCTTCGGATAGCGCATTGAGCGAATTGAACATCTCAATCGCGACCAGAACAGACAGCGAGAGAGTCATCGCCTTCACTTTCCCGGCGAAGAAGTAATCACAAGGATCTGAGAAGGCGATCATGCGGCCACCAACAGTGAATGGGGAGACTGAGAAGTCTTTCCAGGAGGGGCATTGCCCCCAGTTGCGGAGCTGGGACAGGGTGACCAGCGTGTGCCCGTCGCATGCGAGATCAATTCCTAGAAATGATGCTTGAGTGTACCATACAATAAAGACGCCTACAGTCGCGATTCCCACATATAAGCCGATCACCTACAAATGCATGTCACAATCTATCAAATTCATGAGCATGTATTAAAAATAGGAAAATGTTGCACTTGTTCATTCCTGCAGTCATACATTCACAAAAAGTGAAGAATATACACAAATAAACTCAATGCATACAATTTATGTTTTTTATAATAGAGTATACACTGTGATAATAGAGTGAATATTCTATTAGATATTTTATTGATTGCGTTACGTGACGCGGCGTCTGAAAGTATAACTGATTTTCTCAGTGACCTTAACAGTAAAACATTGATCACTTACCAGGTAGCGGAAGAGAACCCAAGAATTTATGAGGGCATCGTTGCTCCTGCGTGGTGGTTTTCGCATGATATCAATGTCAGCAGGGTTGAAACCAAGTGCGGTTGCTGGGGGTCCGTCAGTAACTAAGTTGACCCAGAGGAGCTGAACTGGTATCAGACATTCAGGTATTCCAAGTGCGGCAGTCAGGAAGATGGAGATTACCTCCCCCACATTAGATGATATCATGTATCTGCAACTCGAGCACAACAATAACAGTTCAGTATGTCATATGGAGTGGAAGAATTGCGATTTTGTTTGCGAAGACATACCTGATAAAAGCTTTCATATTGTTGTATATAGAACGACCTTCAGCAACTGCTGCAACGATTGTACTGAAATTATCATCTGCTAGAACCATGTCTGATGCCTCTTTTGCAACCTGGAACACAGGGCGAATGAAGAAAATGAAGCAAAATCGGAGATCTCAATACTCAGCCCTAGATTGAAAGGGGGCAAGTGGTGTAATCATGGGAGAATGATGAAATAAGTGGTTAAAGAACAAGATGTCATATATGTAATACAAAAAGATTGGGATATAGTGTGGATAATTGTCATGATTTCAAAAATAGGGATTTTTTTTTGTTCCATGTAAATGCTAGAATGACAATTATCCTTTCTTCGTATCATGATTTTGTCAAATGTAAAGAAGAACAAATTCTATAGACATTTTGTCCCCTGCAGTACGATAAGTTGTCTTCAAAATCTTATCCTCTTGTCAAGATAGACTTCAAGGCCCCGTTTGGATTGGGGAATTGAGTTATTCTGGATAGATAACTATGTCAGTATAGATAACAAAATCTACAGGAATAAGAGATTTTTTGTTTGGTTGTATTTTTTTTATTCTCATTGGAAAACGTAAGAATAAATGTTAAGTTGTTTAGTTGATGAAGAATAAAATATAAATAAGGTGTAAAAAGTTAATTTGACATGTGGGCCTAAAGATGTTGATAGATGATTTGATGTGATGAGATGTATTTTTTTTTAATTTATAGTTGGGCCTTACTTATCATGAGAATAGATAAACTGAGTATAGCTTATTATAGGGGTTACTTAGAATTGTTATACTCTCTTATACTCGTTTAAACTGGCTTAGTAATACCAAGTTATACTCTGCAAACAAACAGTCATTTTCCCATCCATTCTTACATCCATTATTATACCACCTTTATTCTCGCTTAACCCGTTACCCAAATGGGGGCCAAAGAACTCCAACAATCCTAAAGAACTGTGGAGCTTGAAGTTGAATGAGAGATCATTTCCTTTCGTGCTTGAAAATAAAAAAATAAAAAACATAGTTCACTTCCATCTAATAGAAGAAAAATATTAGTCATAAAACTATTGTGTCTTCAGGTGAACAAAAGGTCTTTCCTTTTTACGAATGATGGCAAGGAACAGACAAATAATGAACAAAGAATTTATAACGTACTCCGAAAATTCAGAATTAGTTAAACAAGCCCAAACTGGATAAAAGCATCTACAATTCACAAAATAACAATAGCAATAAGCATAGTAAAACTACCTCAGTTCCCGTGATACCCATGGCGATTCCTATGTCAGCAAGTTTCAGTGCGGGTGCATCATTTACACCATCACCAGTCATCGCAACGACCTCTCCAGCTTCCTTGAGCAAACGCACAATTTCTTGCTTGTGCTTAGGCTCCGCTCTAGAAAAAACAATCCCTCCAGGTTTTGACAAAATCTGCATCTGTTCACTCAATGAGAGTGCCATGAATTCTTTTCCCGTAAAACTTTTGCCTTTAAGTTCCCCCACACCAGAGAATAAACCAATTTCTGTACAAATAGCTTCTGCAGTGGACTTGTTATCGCCAGTTATGACCATAACCCGGATTCCGGCTTCCCTACAATCTTCAATCGCTTTATGAACTTCCTCGCGAGGTGGGTCCTATTTAAATAAAAAAGATGTGAATCACAGAATCACAGTATCCTAAGATATGACTGAAATGTTAAATAATTCTCTAACTTGGAGAGTGAATTATTACTCTAGACCAACGACGCCCACAAAAACTAAATTGCTCTCTATGGCATAGTAGTTGGCCGGATCAAGCAACTTCTTATGAGCGGGATGACTTTCTTCATAGTAGTCCGCAAACTCCCCCAGCTCATCTTTATAGGCCAAACCAAGGCATCGCAACCCCTTCGAACTCATCTCGTGGAGTCTCAAGAGTATCAGTTGTCTGCATGGCTCATCTATTGGAATGATTGATCCATCAGCAAGTTGCACGTGTACACTCCTCTCGAGTATACTCTCAACTGCACCCTGCCAAAGGAGGAAATTGATGTTAACATATTCAAACAAAGTGCCAGTATATTATATCAGCCTCACATATATAATCACCTTGACAAGTAGACGATTGTTCCCATTCAGCTCCCGAACAATAACGCTCATTGACTTACGGACTCGATCAAACTCCAGTGTTGCAATCCTTCTCGATCTCTTTGTCCACCACTCACAACAGCCTGCATCAAAATAAAGTGAAATAAGCACACCCATTGAACTTGCACAATCACTAACCCAATAAAAAAATAATACATATTTGATTGTATGTGTATCACTGTTCTACTACCTAATTTCACTGTGCTGAGATCGATTGAATAGCCAGCAGCAAGTTGAGCAGAACGAATTCTATTCCTCGCCTTTGTATCAGGAACTCCCATCTTTTCCACCAAAACCTTTTATAGATCAAACATATAAGTTATTTCAATTCATCACTTCTGCTTGACAAACTTGATACTCATTTGATAAACTTAGATGTTAAACTCTGACCTTAAGAGCAGCTTCAGTAGGCAAGCCTGTAGCACGGAAGAGGTGTCCATTGCAAAAGATCCCCGCATCATTGCAGACTGCGCAAATCTCTGCCAAAGCGTGTAAATTTGCATCCATGTTGTAGTAAGTCCAGTCCTTGATGCTTCCATCTTTGGGATTGTACGTCGTACCCTCCACGTGGAACACCCGGGATGTCGTGGTCTTCCCGCCCAGTGTGAAAAATTCATTCACCGACATCTGGTTGGTAGTGAGTGTGCCCGTCTTATCAGAGCATATCACAGTAGTACATCCCAATGTCTCCACGCTTGGAAGCTTTCGCACGATCGCGTTTTTCTGAGCCATCTTTCGCGTACCCAACGCAAGGCTCGTCGTGATCACAGCCGGTAGGCCCTCAGGGATGGCCGCCACCGCAAGAGCCACAGCGATCTTGAAATAATACGTGCACTTCTCAAACGAAAACCTGAAATTGGTCGGAGAAGAGCCCACAAAATCCCAAGATATGAAGTACTTGTAATTGATCGCCCACACCACGAGGCAGACGAACCCAATCACGGTGGTCAGCTTTCCTCCAAACTCATCGAGCTTCTTCTTCAGCGGGGTGTCCTGTTCCTCCAACGAAGCCTCGTGTATCTGCATTTGGATGTTCCCGATCTCCGTGCACATGCCCGTGCTGTTTACGATGCATATGCAGCTCCCATTCACGACGGTTGTGCCCGAGAACACCATGCACTCCTTCGCCTGCAACTCGCAGTCCTCGAACAACATAGGTGCGGGGCTTTTCATCACGGGCATGCTCTCCCCAGTGAGCGAGCTCTGTTCGATGCGCAAAGTCGATGTCTTCAACACCGCAATCCTCATATCCGCCGGAACCTTATCACCAACCCTCAATTCAACGATGTCACCTGGCACGAGCTCCCGCGCAGGCAAGTCTGGCACATAGTACCCGTCCCGCAGAACCTTCGCGCACTCACACTGCATCTCTTTGAGTGCCTCGAGTGCCCTCTCGCATTGCTTTCCTGCCACAGCCCCACGACCGCATTCAGCACGAGAATTGACAATATGACGAACGGCTCCACGTACGCCTCGAACCCCATGCTTCGGTCCTCCGAGTCGCGATCATGGAGGTAGGCGAGCACGAAGGAGATGAAGGCAGCGATGAGGAGGATCTTGACGAGCGCGTCGTCGAATTGCGCGAGCAGGAGCCGCCACAGGGGCTTGGCCTTCTCCCTGTTGAGTTCGTTCCACCCGAACTGCTCCCTGCGCTTCTCGGCTTCGAAGGTGGCGAGGCCCTTGTCGAGCTTCACATTGTATTCCTTCAAGCACTGCTCGACGGACCAACACCAAGCGGGGAATGGCTTCTCCCCCATTCGATGCATGCCCAAATGTGAATTATGCGTTGGTTCTTCTAATGGAGGAGGCACGAAACCAAACAGTGGGTCTGCATCTGATCGGTTTGTATCGGAGCCCTCTCAAATTCCCACCTGAGATTTCAAAAAGTTATGAATTTGTTAAAAAGAAGAACAACATCATCAACAACGAAATAAAAAAGCGGCTTAGACGGTTTGTTTATTTTACTGCTTGTCTGAAAATTTTGATAACTGACGCAATTCAATCAACTTCATGTCAAAGTCATCAATCACAGAATTTGAGTACAAAATCCACAAAATTCAAAACAGAGAACACAAAAACCAACCAGATCTTGAGTCAACAGAGAAAAAAATGAAAACCCAGTATAGGAGAGTAAGTGAACAACCCAAGAAACAGTACCCAATCAACCAAAAGAGAGAGAGAGAGAGAGAGAGAGACAAACCCAGACACAACAGAGAGAGAGAGAGAGACAATGTTGACCGTACCTTCTTCGAAGGAGGGAGTGACAAAGATGGATTGAATACAAAGCAAAGCAAATATAGTAGAAAAAGAGAGCAAAAGAAAGGGAGACCCACAAAAAGCAGAAAAATCGATGATTCGTTTTAGGAGGGGGGGAGGGGGGGAATTCTTGAAGGGGACGGGACGGTTTTGGGTTGCCAATGCGGACGGTTGCATTTGGGGGGGTGGGGGGAGTTGTTGAAAGGAACGTTGGTTTGCTCAATAACTCGACACGCTCCCGACCGCCGTAATTAATAAATGAAATTTTAGCGGAAGAGAGAGACGCGCCCACACACGGGGCGTTGTTGGGGTTGGATTTTACTGACCCCCTCTCTGGTCTCGTGAGATTGGGCTGATAGTAAAGCTGTCAATTATCCGAAAAAATATCCGCATCCAATCTAAATATGTATCCGAAAATGTAAAAAATATCCGATATTCGAAAAATCCGTATCCGTATCTGAAAAAATAATCCGTATCCAAAAATTTTCGGATCGGATACGGATATACCCCTATCCGATCCGAAAAATATCCGTATCCGATGACATTAAAAAAATGTTAATATTAGTATTTAATATCTACCATTAGATTTTGATTAAGTGGCTCACATTCTTTCTAATAGTTGTAAAATTAGGACTTGTGTTTGTGAATTTTTAATTTTAAGTCAATTTTTAAACTTTAAATGAAAATTTGTTATGTTTAATTATTTATTTATTCTTTCTAATAGTTGTAAAGTTATGACTTGTGTTTGTGAATTTTTAATTTTAAGTCAATTTTTAAACTTTAAATAAAAATTTGTTATATTTAATTATTTATTTATTTCAAATATTTCGGATAATTATCCGAACCCGTATCTGAAATTTCGGATCGGATACGGATATGGCCATATCCGCTCCGTATCCGGTCCGTTGACAGGCTTAGCTGATTGTGCTTTATTCATCACGTAATTTTTCAATTAAAGGTTTTTTTTTTTGGTATTAGAAGGTCCTCAAGGAAGACAAACAAATGTGATGTTAAAAAACTTACAAAATATTAAAAGTACTTCCTTGAGCCATCAGAATGCACCTATGGATGCTATCAACCTAAGGAGAAATAACATAATGGATACTTTCATTCTCCAGAAAATGGGACATACAATCCGTTTGAGAAAATCGAGCTCGGCATGCCAACACCTTAGAGGCCCGAACATCCGCGCGATGAACCTTGATGAATTGGATATGACGGATTTTGTTAGCCATCATCTTAATCTGTGCTAGTACATGCTGGAGAGGAGGTGGACCGTCACCCGGTCCGAGGATAGCGTTGATAATGAGTTGTGCATCAGTACACACAACTACCTTTGTTGCACCTAACGCATGGGCAGCAGAGAGGCCTCGCGAGATCGCCTCAGCCTCCATGACTAGCGGAGAGGACCACAACCAAGCTTGGGCTCCCGCTCCGAGGATCTGAAAGGGTTGATCATGAACAATAATGAAAGCTGCACTAGCCGTCCGAGTAGTAATGTCCACACTACCATCAGCCAATACATAAATTTGGTGGAGTATCTCAGGTGAGTGATCATAGTAGGAAGGATGGACCAAGGACTCTCGCTGAATGGAGAAAGAAGTAGGAAATGCTTCGTCCGACGATGGATCAAGTCGATAGCATTCCAAGGCTCTCACTAGAGTTTTTCGAGCCACCGCCGATGGCAAAGGGGGGGTCCCCCGAAATATATAATCATTTCTGGTCTTCCATATTTCCCAAAACATGATATAAAAAATAGTCTTCCTCATATTTCCTCTCCAAAGACGGCGCCAATGATCAACGCCAAGCATTTCATCCCAAATGTTGCTCTACCATAATAGAATAGGAGGACGAAGCCGCCCAAGAATGTTATGCTAGCAATTGGCATTAAATAAACATTCACGAAATAGGTGGCTGATGGTCTCATGAGACTTCTGGCAAAAAACACAATCAGGGGGCATAAAGATTCCAATATTGTTCAAATAGGCACGGGTTGGAAGCCTTCCCCATAGCAGTTTCCACCAAAAAGTCTTCATGCGTGGAAGAATTGGCAGCTTCCAGAGAATCTTCCAAATAGGTCAGGAAAATATAAACTGTGACCGCAAAACTTGTGCAATTTGGCGGGTGGTAGGGGAACCGGAGGGTGAATCCTCCCAACACCAGAATGCTCCGCCCTCACGTTGTTGTGGAGGCATCGATTTTAGTATACATTTAGCCCAGTAGACAGGAAATATTTCTCGGATTTCACGAATCAACCATTGACCATCGGAAACCACCTATGACAAGCAATATCCAAGATAGAAATGCATTTGGTCCATACAAATAGGAATGCGAGAGAAAGGAATTGTAGAAAACCAGGGGTCGCGCATAAGGTCGATGTCATGCAATGTCATATATTTAATTAAAGGTTGATACGTTGAGTGGTGGCTTCATGAATTTTTATGGATACAATCATTTAAAAATAAATTTTATAAAATTTATTTTTCTCATATATTTATAAAAAACATTTTTTTTATAAATAAACAACAATGTACATTAATATAAAAAAATGATATTTTCAACCCTGTTATAGCCTAAATTATAGTCCACACTAGTTTTTTTTAAATCATACAATGTTTCATTGAAGTATATATATGCAATTATATGAAATGAAGTATATATTGAAAACATTAGTATATTTTTTTTTACGTTAAAATAAGGATAATACGCTATGATAAAACCTCATACATCTTAATATAGCGCAATATATATTACATTATCATAGTGTATAAGGTTACAAAATAAGCTGCAAAACGGATCGAGTGTATCAATGCTCAAAAAATAAACCATCAAAGAATGGATGGTGGGCTGGTGGGCTCACTGATAGCGTGGTGGGGTCACTAGTGAGCTGAGTTGTCATGGTGATAGTAATAGTTTAGATTAAAAAAAAACAATCGATAAGATCAATTGAACCATCACAATGCGAATCCGGATCCGGTCAGTGCCGACTACGGTCAGTTCGGTCAGTACCGAACTGCACCACGTTCAAATCGAACTGCACAACAAATTGTTGGCTATATTTTTTACTCTCTTATTGGATACTGATGATACTTAGGAATTCATATTTTCTCCAATAGTTGATTGAATCCAATAAGAGAGTAAAAAAATATACCCAACAATTGGTTGTGCAGTTCGATTTATAAGTGGTGCAGTTCGATTTGCATGTAGTGCAGTTCGGTACTGACCGAACTGACCGTAGTCGAGCACTGACCGGATCCGAGCACTCACAATGCACATGGCACCACCTGTGCATACATGTCTCTCAAATCATTTTAAAGTCAGGATTGGACTTTTTGTTTTTCTTTATATATATTTATATCTTGTTTTACTTTCATTATGAAATTTTCACATCACCACATTGATCGATTGTAAATGCATGTGAATCTAAAATGAAATAAATTAAATAAATTTCACTTGATGTATGTACAACACATGATATTATGTATGATGATGTGACAATCTCACATAAATCAAACAAAATACAAATATATAAAAACAATAGAAAGATTTTGATCCCTTAAAGCCTCATATATTTATCTCATATAATAGAACATGTATCATTTCCCAATTAAAGAGTGACATTGATTGAATCTTATATCGAAGAATACATACATTGTTTAATCGTGATAACCAGAGTTTAACAATAAGATTAAGTTGGGTTTGGATTGACATCCTTTAATCTCATGTCAAATTTGGATTAAATTCCAACTCCATACAATAAGTTCAAGTTTGCAACCCTAACCGTTCAGTGAAACGTGTGTATGAATAATTTTATATATTTCAATTCAATGAACTAATTACATTTACATGAGATTTTGACAAAAATAATATTTACTTGATACGCATGTATATTTATTCTTATTATAAGATGGCATGATCATGAACATCCACTAAAACATATTATCTTAAAATTAAGATACACATTTCAACTATAATATTATTCAGTGAGGTTGTTTATGAATTAATATCTTGTTCTCCCATAAGGCACTCAACTCTAAATATTCTCCAAGTACATGTCCTAAAACAATTATTTGGTTTACAAAATATAAAATAATTATATAAGCAATTAAGCACACGTTTAGTTCGAAAATAGGGTCTAGAATAAGTAGAAATTAATCGGAATAGCTTCAAAATGGGCTTTTGGAAGGTCGAAATAAATAAGAATTTATATGCTGGAATTAACCAGTATAAAGTAATGTATGCATTCCAACTAAACCCTGAAATAGTCCAAAGTGTCCATAGCACAACGGTTCAGGGTTTAACGGTGTTACCGATAGGTCCTGGGTTTAGCGGTGTTACCGATAGGTCCTGGGTTTGAGTCTTAGCGCTAACTTACCCACCTGATTGTTGGCGATTATTCGAAACAATTTTCCATATGACCGGAGCAAACAGGCGGAGGTAGCCTTCCCAGCTCGACCGTAAGGTCAGCCACGAGGGGTCCCTTCGATAGCAAAAAAAAAAAAAAAAAAAAACTAAACCCTGAAATTTAGTTATTATAAGTTATTCAACTCAAAAGAATATGTGGGTCTAGTGTAGTATCATCTGTCATCACCTCTTATAAACATATTGTCAAATCAATTATTATCATTTTTTTTCATTTTTTATAAATCTTTATTCACACTTTATTCACATTTTGTCCAAATAATAAGAATTTTATTATTACATTTTTCAATAAAAATAATTTAAAACACAATCAAATAAAAAATTAATTTATTCATCTTTGTACAAAAATAATCACGAATCTCGTAATGGAGAAGTGATGCACTGTCACATTTGAGCCACAATCAGATACAGAAGTCTTTACAACTTATAAATAATACATGATTTTCATACGAAAAATTGATTTAATATTCTTATCTACATTTTCGTCGTTAGAGAGAACCATTTTTTGAAGCTATATGGAATCATCACTCAAAGAGACACGCCACACTTTTTTTTTATTATGTGAAAATGGACTCTCCCTAATTTTGATACCTTCGTGAAGAGGGTAAGTGCTGCACAACTATTCAAAAATTGATTCACTTCAAATCGGTGCCTCTGGGTTTGATTCTCTGACCTCTTTATTGGATAGGGGTGCTAATCGGCTAACCCAAACTTAGTTTGCTACGTTATACATTATAATGTGTAGTTTTTATTTTGTTTGATAATGAAATTTGTAAAATATATCTCCTAGGAGAAACCAAGAATCAATATCTATTCTTTTAGTTTGATGAGAGATTAATGATAATTTTTATTTACTTGTTTTTACTATAACCATTTAAAATAAGGGTTTTTTGATATATACCATTAAAAAAACATGCTATTTAAATTTATACCAATCCAAATAACCTATTTTTTTTATACCATTGAAATGTGTAGAATTTATGCATATTTACCATCCTATATAACTTCCATCCAAATTTTCACAAAAACCATTAAAGTTTTGGAGAAAAGACTAAATTACCCTATTTTTTTTTTTGCATATTTAATCTTACCAAATACAATATTTATAAAAATAAAAATATTAATTTTAACATGAAAATGATAAATTTCATCTAAAATTCAAAAACATAAAAATTAATCAAACAAATTATTTAGTAGCAAGGATATAATGATCATTAATACTTACATTAGTAAAAATAAAATAAAATTATTTTGAGAATAATTAATAATATATATTACAAAATACAATTTAAAAAAAAATTAGATTTTGATTGAAAGAAAAAGAAAGAAGAGATAAGGTTGAATGACTCATGATTGATTTACAAAGAACATAAAATTAATTAGATTATGATGCTTAATTATTTATATTGTGACAAAAAATATCATATGTTAAAATTATTTTTGTAATTTTTACTTCTTCATTAAAAAAGCTAACTATAGTTAATGTTCATTTTGATTAAAAATGATAAAAGAAGAACACATTTTTACATTAAGAAAAATTATAATGGTTATAAAAATAAATATTAAGAAAAATTCTAATGGTATAAAAATAAATATGATATTTGTAGTGGTATGAAATAAATATCATATTTTTTAATAGTCAAATCAACTATCATTACTTTTTTACCTTTTTAAAATCTTTATCCATACTTTATTCATATTTTACTCAAACAACAAAACATTTATACATGAATAATTCAAAATACAACCAAACACAAAATCACTTTATCCTTATTTATATTCCAAAAAAAACCTTTAAAATAAGTATCACCTTTTGGCCAAGGAGACAGAAAAAGTCCCTCTTGACCGAGCCATTTGTGCACATTGACTTGGAGACCCTAGTCCCTTGCTATTCCATTTCCATGGACTGACTTTAGCGTTTGCTTGGCATCCAAACAACCGTACTTTGCAACCCCAATCAAAACAATAAACCTAACTCAAATCTTCCAACCAATAAAAGACAAACCACCACCAATCATAGATAATTCAGAAACATTTGTTCTTTTCACAAACAAACTGGTTACATATACTGTTTCAGTTTGAACTGCCGTTGATGGTTGTAGATAACATCGTCTTTGGCATTAATTTTACTTTTTTTCCTTGATAAAAAAATATTAATAATAGTTTTTTCTTTTTCTTGGTAATTTTAGGGTCCATTTGGGTACGAGTTAAACTCGGATACGTGTGGTATAAGAATATATAGAGAAAATGGATGTTTGTTTGCAGAGTATAACTTAATATTACTAAACAAGTTTAAACGTGTATAAGAGAGTATAACAATTCTAAGTAACTTTTATGATAAGCTATACTCAGTTTATCTATTCTCATGGGCCCATATGTCAAATCAATTTTTTACACTTTATCACATCAAATTATCTATCAACACCTTTTATATATCAAAGGGTTCACGTGTCAAATCAATATTTTTACACTTTATTTATATCTTATTATTTATCAACCAAACAACTCAACATTTATTCTTATGTTTTTCAATGAGAATAAAAAAACATAACCAAATAGAAAATCTTTTATTCCCGTAAAATTATTATCTATACTGGTATAGTTATATATCTAGAAGAACTCAATTCTTCAATCCAAACGGGAGCTTAGTTTATATGTCAAATATGAGCCAACTGCCTAAAGTTGCCAAGGCCATTGAAAATGTGAGGAGGACCAATAGTAAGATATATTCAGTTTGTGTTGTAGTCACATCTGCAGTCGAAATGCAATATCTTAGCACTTATATACTACAGTATTGGAGTGTATACTATAATAGTTTATTATATACTTAATACCTCACTAGGGCAATGAAAATTTAAATTTCTTAGTTTTCCAAAGAAGAATATTTTAGTTTAGGGATTTTTATTTTTAAGTCCCTATAAACACGCATATTTAGGGATTGATCCCTCATTTCTTCATATTTCTTTTTAGTCCTCATATTCAACTGCCTATTCGGTTTTTAATTACTCCGTCAAACGTCCAAACATCAGGCCATACACCGTTAATTTCTGAAATGTGATTTATTTTTAAGTCTCTGTAAACTATGTTATTTAGTGATTAGTCCCTGTAAAATATGAAGAATGGCATAGACTAATCACTAAATAACATAGTTTACAGGGACTGATTATTAAATAACATAGTTTATAGGGATTTAAAAATAAATTCACATTTCACAAATTAACGGTGTATGGACGGACGTTTAACGTAAGGACTAAACCAAATAGGCGGTTGAATATGGGGACTAAAAGAGAAATATGAAAAAAATAAGGGACCGATCCCTCAATAGGCATGTTTACAGGGACTTAAAAATAAAAATCCCTTTATTTTATCAAAGAAAAATACCCAAAAAATTCTTTTAAAAGTTAGAAATACTCAAATCAATCATTTTAAAAAAAGTCTTCTTCTACAAAAATAGAAAGTAAAATGACTTGCTATCCTATGTTTTTTACTATTTAAACATCATCAAATATATTTTATTGTTTAGCACCTCAATTAAAAAACATTGATAAATAATAAAATATTTATATTAATTTGTGCACGAAGTTTATTATTATTATTTTTATATATAAATACACCATTAAGTGTTTAATAGTAAAAATTGAAAATTTTCGTCATAAAATATTTTTGGACATTCTAAACTTTTTAAAGTCTTTTAAGAAACTTATATATGCTTAATATTATACAATAAAAATTATATGCAAGACATTTATAAAATATAAAAACAAAAAAATTTAAATTTTTTTTGAAAAATCCCAAAAAATCTTATATATTTATGAATTACAATTTTGACAATTTTAATATTTTTGATAGTATAGTTAAAAAAAATAATAACATGTAAAACCCCTCTCATATAAAAATTATTCATTATATTAATATTAATTTTCAATTAGATGATGATTATGAAATATTTTAAATATGATAAGAGAGAGTAAAAAAATTACATGAGGTTATGTTAGCTTTTTAGTTTATAAAATTGAAAAATAAGACTTTTTTTTGTAGAATTTTTAAAAGTAGTTGATTTGGATATTTCTAACTTTTAAACGATATTTTGGGATATTTTTTCTTTTATTAAAGTATATACTTTACTTTTTATGATAATATATGTATTTCAAAGGATGAGAGTATAATTTTTTTCAAAAATAAACTTGAGAAATGCTGTGAATGGAGCTGCCCAAGGGTGTATATATTTCAAATATAAGTTCAACTTATAGTCATTTCATATAAATTCATGACTTCAAATAAAGATTTCAAATAAATAAGTAATAACACTAAAATGTTTAATAATATTCTTCTTTTATCATAAACAGTGATCAGTCAGTTAAAACGCATCCAGAAAGCTAAGGCCCGACAGGAATGGCAGGCCAGATTGTCTCAGCCTGGCAACAAATTAAAGTGCCATCACTACCTGCAAACATGGTCTGACTTGGTTGGTTCATGTTCAATTTCTTTTAAAAACAAATCATTCCTTTTAGTCAATGTAAATGAAAAATACTTGGTTGCTCATCATTGTCCCACTTGGATACAAAGATGACCCTGCACGGATTCACAACTCTCCGACATTAACATATCATAAGATAATATTATATTTTGTACTTTGATTTGGGTCATCTTGACTTATGATATAATCTTCATCTTTGGTTTTTATTTTTTATTGCATGTGTTGCTTCTTCGAAGCTTCATTGCGATGCCAAATTGCCAATTCGAATGGAAGAATAACATTTTAAATGAGGGAATTTGTCCTCTGATGCTCGCACAAACAAAGTGGGAATTTTTAAAGCAAAAAAAAAAAGACATAATGTGCTTGGAGAGGATTTGGAAACGTGTGGTACATGCTGACCCCCCCAACTGAGAAGTTTGAAGAGTAAACATCACATAAGGCATATGAGTTAGGAGCCATCCAACAAAAAAATGGTTAGGCACTTATGGTATCCAATAATCAACATAGGCATTGATAGGTCAAATATTTCAACAAATAATGTAGCATTTCATTCAATCGGTTAACGGTTGTAACAGGATCCGACCAAAGGATTTCGATCCGATGGAGACCCAAAAACAATTATGGAAGATTAAAATACTAGGGACCGAAATTTCAACTAAAGTTTATCCAAAAAATAAATTTACGTTTGTAGGTCAGGCTGAGTGGGACGCACGCGATATATTTGTTGGCCAAACTCATTATAATGTAGGTCTCCCCTCCTCCACATATGTTGGGTGCCCATTTAAGCCCGGTTGGCGATAGCAAAAACTTCATATCAAATGGACAACGAACTGACTTTGTTTTCACACTCTCTGACTCCTAAAATTGCTATGGACTCACTGATTTTTTCTGGAGACTTGAAAATAGAATTTAATTATGTGGCATTTGTGTAGAGGAATAAGGGATGAATATGTGAGAATAGAGGAGAATAAATAAAACACAATGGTTGGGTAGGGAGAATAAGTGGATATAGTTATGTAGAATTAAATGAGAATAAACTGATATTTGTATTCCAGACCCTCCTAGAATTGTATTATTTATCTACTGGTATAAGAGGGATACACCTGTCAAATAATATGTCATCACATCAAAACACTTGTCATCACCTCTTATTCACATTTTATTCTTCATCAGCCAAACATCTCAACTTTTATTATTACGTTTTCCAATGACAATAACAAAAAAATCACATATGCCATTATTATTAAAGTTATTTATCCCTGGAATTTGTATAAACCCTATAATAACTACACAAACGGATATTAAAAGCAGAGATTAAGGGCTTTAAGTAGAAATCTAAATCTACTCAATTTTTTTTTTGTAACAAAGACCCTAGAGGGCTACAAGGTCCCACCCTATTTTTAGGGTTACAGACTGGGCCAATAAAGGCCTACAAATTGAACTAGGCATTAAAGTGCACAAGCCAAGCCCATAGGCTTTTTTCCCCACATGTTTGGCAGCCATAGAGGCTTGAAACCAGGTCCTCCTCGAGCGGAGTGATGTCCCTGACCACTAGGGCAAACCGGGAAAATAAAGAATTATTTTTCCAAAATAATTGTAGAGATGAAAAAAAATTATCTAGAAGATTAAAATATTATGGACCCAATTTTCAATAAGCATTTTCAAAAAACAAATTTGTTTGTGCAGGTCAGATTGAGTGGGACACACGATATGTATGTCGGCCAAATCCACCACAATGTATGTCTTTTCTATTCATAAAAATAGAAAAAGATACACGTAGCTCTCATTACAGTTTTAATTACAGTCTATCTTATTTTCTTTTTTATATAAAATTATACATTCATTCTTTTAAATATATACTATTATATAAAATAAAGTATATACTGAGTTATATAGTGCATTTTTTTTCATAATGAAAAAAAAAAAATTGGGTCATATACTATGATAAAACCCCATACACTATGATAGTACAATATATACTACGTTATCATAACATATGAAGTTACAAAATAGACTGTAAAATGAACTGCATATATCAGCGAGTGCCCTGCTCAATCCAGTATTCCGATAAGTGATAACAGCATTTGGTACTGAAGGGACAACTAATTAACTGTGTTGTCATACTCTCTCGACTAACAAAATTATCATGGACTCACAAATTTTTCTAGAGGCAGACCATATGGCCTTGGATGTATACTACAATGGAAGATTCAATAATCTGAAAATGCAAAATTTAGGGGTCTCGTATGGGGACCCAAAAAAATTCTGTAGAAAATTAAAATGCTATGGACCGGAAAATTTCACAGCCTTTCATCCAAACTGCAATGGGCGTAATATGATTCGACCTCAAATAATTGTAGAGACCCAAAATATCTTGGAAAATTAAAATGTTATCTATGGACCAAAATTTCGAAACATTTCATCCAAACTCTTAACGGTCATAATAGGACCCGACCCCAAATAATTATGGATACTCAATTTTGGAATATAAAATACTATGAACCAAAATTTGAAATAAATTTTGTCAAAAATAGAAATTTACCCATGATGTACTTGTGGGCCGAACCCATTACAATTTGGAAAAGGAAAATGATACATCCAGCCCCCATTGCAGCCCCAATTGTAGTTCACACTGATTTTTTTTTGTAATCATACACTCTCCAAATGAAATGCATGCTATAATATAAAATAAAGTATATATTGAGATACATTAATGTATTTTTTTCAATTTAAAATTTTTTTGGTGTAATATATTATGATAGAATCTCATACACTATGATAGCGCAGTATATACTACGTTATCATAGCGTATGAGACTGCAAAACGAGCTGTAAAACGGACTGCGTGTATCAGCACTTGAAAAGGAAAATGATAGGTCGTCTCCTGTTTACAAAAATATAGGTCCTCCCCTGTTTACAAAAATAGGGTGCTCATTAGGGCCCAACTTATAAACCAATGAGCTTATATATCTCCACCAAATTTTTTTGGAATACGTTAGCCTAAGTTATTTTTACAAATCAAAACTCAAACGACACATGTTTTTATTTAAAAAATAATAATAAACATCATTAAATGACGTCTATGTTTGATAAAAAATGTATATTGCTCCATTTCAAGTTGAATAAATTCGTTTTTAATAAGTATAAGAAAAAATTTAATGATGCGTATACATTATCTAAATATATGTTTTATTGGATTTCTAATAAAGTATATAGGATTGTAAAAAAAATGAGTATAACCGTGCCCAATTTTTTTACATCTTCCAATTTTGGAGTAATCAAATCTTTTTTTCCCAATCACCAAGAACATATATTCATCATAATTTTGAATCTAATTTTTCGTTCCTTTGGAAAAGATGTTGAATGAGAATGGAAATATTATAAGTTAATCCTCTCAACGAGAAATACATAATCCAATGGATTTCAATTTCAAATAGTTAGTGAAACACGAAACTCATTTTGTTACTAAGGTACCGTTTGGATTGGAGGTGCTGAAACCCGCGGTTCTGCAACGCAACGTTTGATGGGACCATGACTGCAGTTCGTGTTTGTGAAGCATGCTAGTGAAGAATGGTGCTTGTTTGGCAACCTTTGTTGCGTTCCCAACTCTGGTAGTCATTTTTACCAAAACACCTATCAAGAGAATCCCTCCCTTATGATATAAACCCTATTTTCGAATTGCACCCTCCTTCAAGTGCCGTAGCTGAAAGGTTCTTTCGTCAACATCCATCGAAGTTGTAGCGATCAATGTGAAGGGGTAAGCACCAGACCATATATTGTTCATCTTTCTCTCGCATTTTAGATCTCTTGAAAACCATACCCATTGTTGAGATTTTATTTTCACTATTATTTTTGATAATCAGATGTCCCCCCAACACTATTGTATTTTTCATTCTGATTTTTACACAAACCCAAATGAAAATGGGGAGATGCTCGACATGTGTTTGTTCAAATTCCCTAATAAAGAACCCTAGCAGTGCACATTCTATACGATATTAGATTTTGTGATTTGAACTTTACACTCTTCATGTACACATGTTATACAAGTTCATAGTATGTACTCTAGCCTTTTTAGGAGTAAAATGAATTTGTTTTTTGGAAGAACATCAGAGTCAGTAATGCCATTCCATCGTATATTGTTATGGATCTCCCTTTCTGTCAGTGGTCATGGCAAAGTATAGGTATTACGCGGTGGCTAGAGGCAGAATCCCAGGCATCTATACTAATTGGGGTGACTGTAATGCACAAGTGCATCAGTTCAGTAATCCATTATACGAAGGTTTCCATAGTGCAGATGAGGCGAACATGTTCATGTCCAAGTATGCCATCGGCTTTAATCACTCAATCCCCAATTCAGTTCAGACACATGATGGGCAGACTGAGGTTCTTGCTGACAATGCCACTCCCTTGCTTTTCTCCGATCATCCATCTCCAACGGTCTCAAGAAGGTATCTGAACGACATGGTTTCCCACGCCAGTCCTGTTCCAAAGAGCGCTGGACAAGCTCAGCGAGTTGTGGCATCCCCACCTACATCCCATGTCATTAATTTCACTCATGTTATCATTTTCATGTTTGCTTGTACTCTCTTCCTTCTGGTCCTTATTCTTGTATTCCTCGCACTCATCTTCTATCGGATGTAGACTCCATACTATGGACTGTTAACCACCAATATATAATTTTGTGATGTAAAGAATATTCAAGGGTTGTAATTTTGAATTACTCAAGTGTTATCCTTGAGAGGTCCCTCAGTCCTCTGTTGTGTAAGATGTTATTGACATTCAGTAATGAATCTTGACATGTAGTACTCTTATTGGTTGCTTCCCTGCACATTCTGATGCATTTACATGCTCATGGTCCCTTTAATGATGCATCATCAATCTGTTGGGCTGTGTTGAACTGAAGACTCTACCATAGGAATGGATTCCCTACTTCATTCACTGTATTGTTGAAATTAGACAATTTATAGACAGTATCCAAGTGATCCATATTACTAGGATATATAAAGCAATTATATAAAAAGCACAACACCTGCATAGGTTAACATTAAACCATCCAATTAATAGCATTCCATACATTCAATTTCTCAACAAAATCATTCACATTGGACTTTTTGAAACATCAACCCAAAGCATCACTTTATAAGGTCCATGTTTAATTAACCTGCTTCATACAAACACATATCCAAACAATCCACAAACTTTCGCCTAGAAACCCTACAATATCCAAATTACAATGCCTGTTGTTCTATGAATAAATAAAAACAGAAATTGAGCTTTAACTAGATGACTCTACCTGATTGTTTAACCTCCCACACCTCCCTCTCACTTGCTCCCCTGCAATTTGAAAAAAAAAGGATTCACTGAAACAAAGAATAGAGGCAGACAATACCTAGAGGTGATATACAATGCATGCATGATACCTATTTTATTTACCTACAAGTAGATCTAACGATTCACTCTGTGTGCCACCACAATTTGGTCCCTAATTGAATCACGGAAGGTTGACATTGTGACATCATCACTGCTTTCTTGTCCCAAACCACTATCTCCCTCGTCATTCGTCGATTGTAGGCCATTGTTTTCCTCGTCGAACTGATTCAACACCTCATCCGATATTCGTTGTTCAATTATAAAATTGTGGATTGCAATTGCGGCAATCACAATTTTAACTTGTGTCTTGTAAGGGTAGTTAGGCATTCGTTGAAGAATGGGCCACCTTTTTTTCAGAACTCCAAATGATCGCTCGATGATGTTCCTCAATGAAGAATGGAGGCTGTTAAAATGTTCTTCTTTACCCTTTGGTGCACCACGCTGGTAATCAGGAATGTGATACTTAACATTGCGATATGGAGCTAGGAATCCCTTCCTGTTGGGATACCCGGCATCCACAACGTAATACTTATCTGCAATCCACAACAATAAATCACGAAGATTATGCCCAAGTATTAGTCATGTTTATGCTACCAAGAAATGGTGATACATGCATGATACATACCAGCAGGAGGCATAGGAAAATTGTGAATGGGATTGTAGGCTGCATGTGCCAAGACCTTCGCATCATGAGCCGTACCCTCCCAACCAACCGATATGAACGTAAAGCGCATGTTGAAATCGCATACGCCCATCACATTTTGGGTAGGTATTTTAGACGACCACTACGATACGCCATTTGTCGATCTACAGGTACGTTGGCATGTACATGGTTCCATCAATTGCTCCAACACAGTCCTTGAAGAAGGGGTAGTACTTCCCCCTGCCGTATTCAATGATATGCATCGGGATATTATCAAGTGGTTCTCTCAGCCTGATTATCTCCGGAGCCCAAGAACAAATAGCATTTAACACCTTGTTGAACCACTGGCTAATAGTCTCTCCCGAGTGCTTTAAGGTGTCTTGCATTGATCTATTCCTATCATTGTGACCAATTGTTTGTAAGAAGATCCTCAGTTGTTCTTCAACAGACACATTGCGGGAACTTTGCACCAACCCCTTCTCCCTCAAAACTTGGCACAATCTCATAAACACAGGGGGCATCATTCGGCACATATCAAAACAGATACGCCAATGTCCATGAATCATGTCGTGAACTACTTGATTGCCCGGGTAAGTTTGATCATGGACCTGATGACCGACAGAGGTAAATAGCATGATACCAACCTAATCTTCCAAGTAGGACAAACAACAATAAATCTATCTCTATTTCGTCCATGTCATCAATCTCATCAGTAATGTCATCATACTCATCAGCCCCATCTATCTCATCATACTCATCAACCCCATCTAGCTCATCATATTCATCATACTCATCACCTGCTTCATTCTCACCCCTACAAAACAGAGCATCTTTTATTACAGCTGTTAAAATGTTCAATATTGAACAAATGGAATGAAATTACATATCTATATTAATTAACAGACATTCAGAAGATTGCAGAGGAGAACAGATTGATAACATACATTGACTCATCACCCGATGAAGACATTTGTGATGATCAAGTTATTTCCTGGTGTGTTTTGAAAGCAAATTGCTTCAATTCTGTACCGAGTAGCAAAAGCATAAGCAATTACATATAAAAATTGACAACACAGTAATTTTTCATAGCATTGTATGATAAGGTGGTAACATCCTGCATAGTTAAAATACTCAAATACTTGTTCTTACATAAAGCAACTTTGACGACAAAATATACATATGACATGAACCCAAAAAAAAAATACATTCCATCCTAAACACATAACATGTCCATCGACTTCCTAAATAGACATCCATACTAATGCAGACCACCCCACGGTCGAACAAAACAACAAAATGGAGTAGCTATGAAGCCTTAAGCATTGGGAACCCACAATGCAAACAAAAAAGACTGCAAGATGGTTATCCAAAATGTCTTCGAGTCAGTTTTCCAACACTATCACCTGCTCGGACTTCTCATTTTGCCCATTGCCATATTGTACTCTAGCAAGATCCATCGGGCTCTTTGTTCCTCGTTACATAAATCAACAAACAACTTACGGTTCTTTGCATCTTTCATGAGTTTGGCTGCAAAAGACCACTCACAACCATCACGTGGTATTGCGGTCATCCCCATAAGCAAATCCATGCATTCTGTGATTGTTGGGACGAGGACTTTTTTTGGTGAGACATCAAATGCATGCTTTGTTCTAATCTCAATCAACTCACAAACTCTGTCCAATGACTTCTCCCATTTCTGGCCAGCACTCGTCTTTGACTTTTTCTGTGGGGGGCATGGACGAGGACCAACACTTGTTGGAGAGGGAGTGTAGGTTCCCTAACAAATTCAGACCCATAAAACTGGCTACTAGTCGTTTGTGTCTGGTATGACGAGAATGTATGAAACCCACTGCCCTGGGGCTGGTCATTTGTGGCTTTAGATAGGTGAGGACTCTCCTGCTTGGTGTACCATAAACCTGAGGTGCCCTTCTTCTTCAGGCTCATTGGTCTCTTCCTCAACAGTGTACACTGAAGAACCAGCATTTTAACATCATCCCCCTTGCCGCATTGCAGCCGAAGAGCACATCCAATTCCGTTTCAAATGCCAGAGGAAAATTATGAAACTTGTCGCCCCCTGGGTGTCTCTAAACAAGTATCACGTGGTATTGTGTGAGTAATTATACATGAATTATATACCATGATTTATTTAACACAATTTGAACCTCTTAATAAATCATTTTAAATTAATACCTGAGCGAATGATATCCACCAATCATTAGACATTTCATATGTTCCTTTCTCCTCACTCCAACCAAGTCCAGTTTCTTTTTGCAGTGCTTCCATGTTTGCCAATCCTTGCGCATACTGTCCCAATGATTCTTGAACTGGTCTCTTTCATAAGATATCCCAGTCCTCTGAGCGAACTTCCTAATTAAATTCTCATAGCCCTCCTTGTTTAATGACTGTCCAGGCTTATTGCCAGCCTGCATCTCCTCCAAACATATATTCACGAAGATAGAATGCCTTTTGGTTGTCCCATGAGGCCTTGGCACGCGAAGTATTAACCTTCCTCTTCCCCTTATTTTTCACAGCTATGGATTTCACCCTACGTTGTTGTCCGAGCTGAGGTTGATTTTCCATATTCCTATCATTCAGCCCATACAACTGACATCAACTCAACATATAAACCAGACTATATCAGCATTTATTCATCATACATAAGCTTCATCCGAGTGCTTAATAATACATTAGGATTTACTGTGGGTGCACAACTTATTCATCATGAATAGACACACAGAATCTAATATATTGTACATGTAAAAACATTGTTAATAATTCATCTCTGCTTCATAAACATTTCAATTTTAATTTAGCATCAGGAAAGGTTGCCTTTGCAGGCCTGTGGTGGAAGAATATATTTGTTCATCTGTAGTACACCCTGGATGTAAAAAATTCTAAAGTTTTCTATGATAAAAACACTAATTAATTATGAGGAGAATGATCCCATGTCTGCCTGGTCTGTGGGTTCAAAAATCAGACACTCTTCCAACTGATACATTCTTTTCAACATACTACATTGAAAGGATGAAGAACACCATATACTAGTGTTGAAGAAGCAAATGCTACAGAACCATGATTCAACATAAATCAGACCCGTCAATGTCTCATGAAGTTCTAGGAATGGGAAATGTAGCACACATCATGATATACATGGGCCTCTCAAATACACTGTTCTACAAGCATTATGTGGGCCACAAATAATATCACTTCACCAATAAAAAATAATAATAATATCACCCCTACCATATACACTGCTGGCAACATTGATGGATAAACCAAGCAAAAAAAAAAAAAACCATGGATGGATAAATGGAAAAAGAATGAAGATAGGAGTTACACTGTTCTACAAGCATTATGTGGGCCACAAATAATATCACTTCACCAATAAAAAAATAATAATAATATCACCCCTACCATATACAATGCTGGCAACATTGATGGATAAACCAAGCAAAAAAAAAAAACATGGATGGATGGATAAATGGAAAAAGAATGAAGATAGGAGTTATACCCTTCAGTTTCGTCGTCTGATCACCAGACCTGAGGATCCACAAACGGATATGGGGAAGTGGGACTTGCAGAGTCGGCGAGGTGAGTTGAAAGGGGTTTTCTTTTTTTTGCTAGGGTTTGGTATTTCAAGGATTCTATTTGACGGGGACGGGGGTGTTTATTTGGTGAAAAGGCATGGGTATTTTAGTCATTACACAGCCAAGAGCTCTAACCAGCCACGTAGCGTTCCCAAAATCATTGTTTTGGTGCGTCGACAGTATGGGAGAAAAGACACTGTCAACGCAAAGCCACACGTTTGGATTTTAAAACGCAAACTGCTGTTTGAAACCGGGTTCCTGCGTTTTACGGCGTTGACGTTGCAAAAGCGAAAAAATGGGTCATCCAAACGGTACCTAAGTATACTTGATCAGAACTGATTTCTAACATTCTCACGAACAATTGAAATAGTGCTTGCTTAATTGGCTGTTGATATTGGGAATGATATGTTATATAGCTTGCTTTCTGTTCTCTGTGTGTGACATTCTGGATTCATAGTAGGCATAGGTGTAAAACGGGCTGGCCAACACTATCACATAAGACGTGACACATTAAGAAACCAATACAACACGGCAACGACACTATATGTTAAATGTATATGGGTCATATGTCAAGTTAGTTCCGACAATTCATGATAGACACAACATGTAATATATTGATTAAATGTACCATTTCATTATTAAATCAAGTGTATGTAATATCTTTGTGTGGATATTTGTATATGTAATATCGTTTTTATATATACTGTGTATATTATTAAGAAAGAAAATGTTTTTTTAAAAGGGGTTGACCCACTAGGCCATGGGTGACCTATCAGCCCGGCCCAATATGTCGCTTTAGCCCATTGGCCCATTTCTTTAACGGCCGACCCAACCTGAGACGGACAATGTTACAAGTTCTTAAACTATGTGTAAAATTGGTGCTACAAAGAGACTATACATGATAATATCCTAAATTCTTTGTCAAATTGTTCTCTTTTAATTAGCAAGGTGTGCGTGGACCTCGTCATCCAAAGTGATGGCTTTATAGTAGAAGCGAACATGAGACCCACTAATACATTGTTTGTGATAAGTGCTATGTTACACTCAATCATTTTTATAGTCTAAATTGCAGTACTATATATCTCGTTAATCTCCTCTATATTATTATCTATATGACATCATTCAATTTATTAGAGTATATACTTTACATTTTATAAAAATATATATACCTTAATAAATGATGTATATGATTTAAAAAAAAAGAAAAGACATAAGATTTGCAGTTGAGACTGTAAAATAAATTTTCCTTCTGATAAACTTTGATCCAATCAGTACGAGAATGAATAATGTGACGTTATAGTCCATTTTCAAGCACCAATTTCAGTTTCCTCTTGTTTTGATTTTTTTAAAAAACTAGTAATCTCATCTAACAATGTATATGCATTTAAATAATGTATGAATCCATTTATAAAAAATGTAAAAATATTTTCACAAGATACATACCTTATTAAAATAAGTGTATATGAGTCTCGAATTGATTCTGACAAAAAAAAAAAAAAACTCATAACAACACTACTAGATGACTTATATTGAATGAGATTTTTTATAATCTGGAAGATTTTTGTATGTTCGGATTCGAAGGAATTTGCATTTGTCCAGTTTTTGACGCACAAGAAGCAGCCACTGAGGCTACCAACATGAGGTAAAATGCAATGTGGTTCAAATGGACTTTGCATTTTGTAATGATAATGATGAATTCATTTAAAACATTTTTTGAAAAATAACATTTCAGGAACCTATATTTGTTAAGAAATCAAAAGTTGGTATTCTTTTGTCCTGTTTGGGTAGACGAAAAGGGGGGAGAATAAAGTAAAACAGGGGGGAATAAGCCTAGAAACAGTCTTTTGGCAATGAGTAAGTGGGCTATGCCAAAATAAGTAGGTAGTATTGGTATTTCATCTCTCCCTTTAAATTGTGTTATGTATTGATAAGCCTAGAAACAGTTTTTGCAATGAGTAAGTGGGCTATGCCAAAATAAGTGGGAATAAACTAGTATTGGTATTTCATCTCTCCCTTTAAATTGTGTTATTCTGTCCAATTTTTTTTTTATTATTATTTTGAGGGAGGGGGGGGGGGGGCAAATGCCAAAATACTTGTCTTCGCCTCTTATAAACTTAAAATAAATTTTCACCTCTTATAAATTCTTATCTACATCTTATTTATATTTTATCTGCAACTTATCTCTGGCTAACTAAATAACAAAAACTTTATTATTACATTTTTCAATGAGAATAACTAAAAAACACAACCAAACAAAAAAAGACTTATTCCTTATCTATACTAAAATAGTTGTGTATTCCAGAGCCCCTTATGCTGATACCAAACAGTGTAGAAGAACTTTGACAATTATAGAAGACGATCCGGAGTTTTGAGGCATGAAAATACGCTTTCCATAAAGTGTTATTTGTCCCCACTCATAATATTAATTTTGTTAAAGAGTCTAAATAAACAAAAACACTTCTAGAATACAATAAAATTCTCATTCAAAAATAAAATTCAGCAAAAAATTAATCATATATTATTTTTTTATCATGCACACGAGCACGGAAGAAAAAAAGTACTAAATGCGTCTAATAATGAGTTATAAACCTACTGGCTTTTATTTTATCTTTTTAAAACACCACTCAATGTGTTTGGAATCGGGCTTGTATTGAAGGTGTGTTTGTGCACAAATTAGAAGGAAAAATGTAAGAAAATGATAAAATTTTGGTCAAAGGAAAACTGGTGAAAAGTAAACTATTTTTCATTTGATCAATTTCCATAGTGTTTGTGCGTGTGATGAAAAATAGTAAAATATCATTTTTTTTTCAAATTCCTCTCATACAGGAAAGAAATTTGTTTTTCCATCTTTCCCAATAAGAAAAAATAGGAGAAAAAGGGTGATAAATATTTTTTTTTTCCTGCAAACAAACAGAACACAAGAGAACCTGTGAAGCATAAGAAGCAATCAACAATGCACAAAGGCCTTTTATTACGAGGCATCCAACGAAAACAAAACAAAGGGCATGCACAAGATGATGGTGGAAGGAAGAATTTGTGAACCAATCAATTAAGAGGAGGAGTTGCGGTGAAGAAGCTCATCATAGATGGCCTTCTCGAGCCACGCCTGGGCGTGGTCCATGATCCCTGGACTGAGCCTGACCATCAAGATGCAGAACTCCGTCCTGTTGAGCGCCAAGTCCCCGTCGAGGTCCCCTTCCCTCACCATCGCCTCAGCCTCCTCCTCCGTCATCCCTTCCATCCCAAGCAAGGCCGACTTCCTCCTCAGACTCTCCGACGTGATCAGTCCCCTCTCCGGGTCCGCCAAAAGCTTGAACCCCTCGCACAGCTCCGCCACGAACTCGTCTGCCCCCAGCTTCTCTGCCATCCTCGGCAGGAGGTCCTCATAGTGTGTTTGAGACGACATATGTGGTTTTGATTTTTTTGATGATGATGATGGAGTGAATTGGTGTGGGAGGTTGTGTATTCTTTTAATAGTGGAGGGGTTTCCAGGAAGGTGTGACTGGGGGAGAGAGTGGAAAGAGTGGCGTCGTTGTGCGGCAGATAGTGACTTTGCCCGTCCTTTTCTTTTTGGATTGTGATTTCCTTGAAGTTTCTTTGCTTGATGGTTTGGTTTTTGTTTTTCGTTTTTTGTTTTCATTATTCTAGGGAAAATGTGAGTAAAGTTCCCTATCAGATATCCAAAACAGTCTAAAACAGTCTGGACTTAATGTACTTCTAGGACTGGTTTGGTTTGAAAAAAAAGTCCCAATGAGAATTAGTCAGAATAATTTCATTATGCATGTTTGGATGAATGAAATAAATGAGAATCTGTTTGTCAGAATTAAGTGGTATAAAGTGGTATATGGATTCCATCAACCCATTAGATTATTCCATGTTATTCAAAAAAAAAATGTGGGTCAACTATCAAATCAACTGTCATCATTTTTTATAAATCAACTGTCATCATTATTTTATATTTTATAAATCTTTATCTACATTTTATCCAAACAATAAAAACTTTATTATTACGTTTCCCAATCAGAATAATTCCAAATATAATCAAACACAAAATCAATTTATCTTTATTTATATTGGAATAGTAATAAATCTCAGAATAATTTAATTATCGAACTAAACATGGGTAGAACTAGTTTGGTTTGAGAAAAGGGTCCTGAATAAGTGGGAATTAGTCGGAACAACCTTAAAATGAGTGTTTGGAATGCTGAAAAAAATTAAGAATCAATATGTCAGAATAAACCGGTATAAAATGATATATGGATTTCACTCAACCACTGAGATTAAGTTATTCCAGGTTATTCAACCCAAAAGAATAAGTTGGTACACTATCAAATTAGCTATCACTACCGCTTATAAATCAACCGTAATCATTTTTTCATTTTTTATAAATCTGTATTCACACCTTATTCATATTTTATTCAATCAACAAAAACTTTATTATTACGTTTTTGAACGAGAATAATTTAAAAGATAACCAAACACAAATTTACTTTATCCTTATTCATATTAAAATAGTCATAAACCTCATGTAACTTAATTCTCTATCCAAATTGGGTATGGAAAAATGAAACTATACATGTTTTAATAAATTATATAGACTCGTAAAAAAATATGTTCAAAGGGGTATATACTTTGTTATAGTGATTGTGGAAGAGTTGTAAAATAGGTTGAGTGTAACAAAATTAACTTTCTTTGGTTTTTAAATTCTAGTTTTGTGGATATGCTTGAGAAAAGTAAGACATGGTATTTGTTTTTGTGCTATTGTAAATAATTCATTTGACTGTATAATTGTTTTTCCAATGGAAATGTGTTATTTGTTATAATTAAAATCAAATTTAACTAGAGTTAAGTACTAACCAGTGGAGGAACGGAGAAAAATTGCCTTAGCTTAATCTTCATTGTAATAGCTTAATCTTTGGAATAATGTAAATAATTGATTACTAAACCTAATTAAAGATAACTATATTTTGTTCTAATTATATTAATGTAACCCAATTTTTTGTTTTTAAAAAATAACATAGATATTTTCATTCTTCATTGTTTTTTTTAAGGAAAAAAACATATTTATCATTCTTCATTGTTTGACAATCATTGGCTCTATGAAATTGCAGTCCTTTTTTCGTAAGTGTTGTTCCACGAGATTTTGAAACATTGGGTATTTAACCCAAAAAAAAAATAAAATGAAAACGCAAAAATAAAATAAAATTGAGACATTTGTCTGAAATCGTATGAATCTGCATTGGAATTTTAAATTTCTGGAAAACTTCCTTGAAGTTTCTTCGGTTTATGTTTTTGTTTTCATGCATTCTAAAGGAAAATGTTAAGCATGTCCCATCCAAACACTGAATACAGATAGTAGACATTTATTTTATAAAAAATGAAATATATGTTCTTATAGACTTCATAAAAATATGTTTTAGTGAGTATGAGTTGTATAAGATTGTAATTGGAGGCTATAAAATGGGTTGACTGTAACAATACTCTTTACTCAATTAACTTTCTTTGATTCTTTGAATTCTAGTTTGTGGATATATATATATCAATAAGCATCAGCACCAAAAACAAATATTTATTTTGTGACAGTTAATACACAAAAAGAAAAAATGGAAAAGAAAGCAAAAGTGATTTGATCTTTCTGTGAGACTTTTATAGAATTTAATTAAAGTGACAAATATGCATAATTTATAGACATTTAGACAGTAGAAAACTAAAAAAAAGGAAATTGTTCAAATACCCCTTGAGTAAGGGTCTGATTTTTTTCTACCCTTGGATTTTTTTTTATTTTTTATTACCCCTGAAGTCTGGTCTTTTTTTTTTTTTTGCCTCTAGATCTGTGCCACCTCATTTTTTATACCTAAATCACCCCATCTGTAAATTACTATTACATTTTTGTAATGGATCGTTACATTTCTGTAATCAATTATTAAATTTATGTAATTTACACGTCTTTAGTTTAATTATATGTATGATATTACATATTTGTTGTGTAAATTATAGTTTTTATAATTTCTGTTGTAATTGTTTTAAGAATAATAGAAGATATTACATTTCTATTATGTAAATAGTAGATTATGTAATTGAACATCACATTGGTAGTTTTTGTTGTAGTTGTTATGTAAATGTTAATTTTAGTAATTGTTAAGTACATGGATCAAGAAGTAATTTTATTAAAATATTACAATTATTTATAAATTTTCAGTTCAGATTCATGCTATTACTAATTTTGTTCATATAGCTAAATAAAAATTTATTTATGTGTTTGATTGTTGTATTTTTTATATAGTTTGAAAAACACGTTCTTCGTTATGAATTACACTGAATGTCTAGTTCGATAATCTTGTTTCATTTTATTCAAGAGGACATGAAGAGGATTAAATGGGAGATAACAATTAGTTATTAAGATTTGAAGAAAACGTCGTAATTCAAACAATTGATTTATCCATTTTAATAAAACTTTGAGATTGTATCTACAACAATTTTGTGTACACTGAATGCATTTACCGATGATAATGTAATAACATTGAGAATGTATATATGACCATTTTGTATATAAACATCTTTGCATATTCTAATATTTTTATAGATAACTATTAAATATCTGTAACTATGTGTATAATTTCTGCATGTATCACATTATATTTCTATGTCTGTAAGGGATAGTTTTGGTATTATAAAAATTCAGGATAGTTTTGGTATTATAAAAATTCAGGTGAAAAAAATAGGACCAGATTTCAGGGGTAAATAAAAAATAAAAATAAGTCTAGGGCTGGTAAACGAACTGAGCAGCTCGGGCTCGGCTCGATTAAAGCTCGCTCAAACTCGTTCTTTTAGATAAACGAGCCGAGCTTGAATAATTTTTAAAGCTCGGTTTGTAAACTAGCCGAGCCCGAGCTGAGCACAAGCCCGAGCTTATGTTACTTTCACATGTATAAGGTGTTATTATTTATGAAATGTGACTTTTGAAATGCTAAACAATTTTTTTAAAAATAAACGAGCTCGAGCCGAGCCTTGATTCGATATTCGACTTGACTTGTTTAATAAACGAGCAGAGCCGAGCTTCAACCGAGTTTTTCACGAGCCCAACTAGCCGAGCTTGAACACAAAATGAAGCTCGGTCTCGAGTCGAGCCGAGTCCGAGCCGAGCCTGATACTAAACGAGCCGAGCCTGAGTAGGTCAAAGCTCAGCTTGTTCGGCTTATTTATTACCCCTACTCTACAGTGATATAAAAATAAATAACACATATTTGAAGGATACATATATGTCAAAATTAAAAAGTTAAAAAAAAAGAAAAGAAACGAAGAAGGGGGTGGAGGGTTGGGTTGGGAGTTAATGTACAGTGTGACGTGTGACCAAATAATACGGTCATTAATGGATTAGTTCTGCACATTAAAAACACAACCAAAGATTGATTTCATTTTCCTGTGATGCTTATTAGTAGATCTATTTTATTACCCAATGTGATTATGTGATAAAATTCAAAAATCTTCTGCATTGACCATTTGAAAGAATTTTTTTTTCAAAAACAATGCCAGCAGCAACCATTAGTCTTCTTTGAAATTTCTTATGCATATATTTTTATATAAGGGTATCCCTTATTCAAGAGGGGGAAATGATGACTAAATTTTTTTTCTTTCTTACTCGTCTTATTTTCTTCTCCATGTACTTCAAAATCAATTGTGAATCTCAGACTCAGTCATACTAGATCATCAGATATTACACATGCACGGTTCTACTGTAATTTAGGGCTAATTTGGTTGTCATTCTCATTTTCATTCACCTGCTAGATCACTCAGTAAATGACATTTTGAATCTTTTCATACCTTTGACTATTAATGGATGGCTCAAATAAAATTTCTATTAGTTTTCCTTCACATAGAATATGTCATATTTGGAATGGAAGTGAGAATTCTCTTTTTGAATTAGGGTTATCAACTGACCATTTATGTCTTCAATGACAGGAGTTGAAATTTTTCTTGTCATTAAAATCACAATTTAGTGGATATAATAAGGGAGAAGTTTAATTGATGCACATATTATATTAATATCTTATGTACGCGTATTTGTTATATGTCTATGTATCTATACTCATTCAATTTTCATGATTACACCATTTGTCACACAAGCGCACCCTCGTTTTTTTCTGAATCTCATTTCATAATATACAAAAACTTTACAAATTTAAAAAGGCGATTATCTAAAATTTATATTATGCAATTTTCAGTCACGAAGTTTAAACTTGCTAGACAAATATCAAAGTATTTCAACTTTTTCCATAAAAACAAATTGAAGGGAGTGAAATCCAATCAGTGTTAGATCTTATTAATTCTTGTCAGTCTTTATATTTTATATGTGAATTTTGTGATAATATTAATCACATGTCAGTTAAAAATTGATGAAAATTATTAGGAGTCAGAAAACCGATTGTATCTCATTTTAATTGAACGTTTTTTTATTTTTCCTCAATTTCGTGCTACGGTTCAAGCTGGGCATTCAATTTTTGGGAATCAAAGCCTCGCTGTCGCTGACCCGTCCCAAAACCGTCACCCAAGTGAATTTTAGAAATCAAAGTCCTCTTGCAATGAATTTGGAACAACTGAGTCAATTTTTTATGTCTTCTTGCTATTCAATCTTTTCTTGTTTAAAGAATTTTTTTTTTGGTAGGGCCCTGGTAAGGGACACAAAATTTATCACATTTTACAAGTATGAAAAATAAGACTTAGTTGTCCCTTGACTATATCCACAATCCACCTGCCCTCGAGTACTTCTTGTTATTTTCATTCAAAGTATGGTTTGTTTATTTATTCTTTTCTATTTTTGGGGGCAGCCTTTGGATTTGGTTGTTTGAATTCATTGCGAGAAGGATAAAAAATCTGAAAACACAATATAGGATTGTATAATTGGTCATAACAAGGAAAACAAACTTCATCACATTTCATTTTTAAGTGACATCAGGATTCTTGTTTGAAGAATTTGAATATTCAATCCTGGTTTTCTTTACCTCGGACCTAATTATCAAAATTCAAATAAATACCTTGAGAACCATTTAAGTACATTTTCCTTCATTTTAATTCCATCAGTACTTGTCCAAAGGCCATGGCCTGGTCGTGAGGAGCATCGCCTCCTTGGACTTAGTGGCCACCCAGATCAAACCTGTTGTAGAGGGCGTTTGATTGCGTGATTACGCAGCGTTTGTGATTGCAAGAAATTGGTTATGCATTCGTGCAACCAAACAGTTTACAATTGCAACTTCCTGCAAACATATTTCAGACAAATAGTGTCCAAAAGCTGCGATTTGAGAAAATTGGGGAGATGCGGCTTCCTGCAGAATCAGTTTTAAATTCAGTGATTGTAGAAAATTAGTTTTGCAATCGCGTTACCAAACGCTACCGTAGTGGAAGAAAAAAAAAAGTTTATAGAAGATGATGCATCCATCCTGTCCAAGCCTGTCAATGGGTCAGTATGAGAGTCATGACCCAACCCATTTTGATTGTCGGGTCCTTCAGATCAGGTTCATGTCGAGTCTTGGATCTAGTATTTTACATTTTTTATTAGGTCCAGATCGTGTCCGGGTCTATAACCAACTCAGAAAGAAGTCTAGGTTGGACTAGGAGAGGTCGAGGGACTTTTCGAGGGTTTACAATGGTTTCTACCTTTTTTTTCTTTTTTCTTTTTCTCTCTCTTATTGCCTTTTATGAGAGAAGAAAATAAAGGGTTCGGAAAAGGGAAGGGAGAGGGGAGAAGGTAAGGAGGGTTTTGGTTTAGTGAGAGAGAGAGAGAGAGCGCGCTTTACTGCACATTGGGGTAGTGGACCACGCTTTCCTTGTTTGAGTTTTTTCATTTTTATTTTTTTATGATGAGTTTGAATAAATAGAGGCGAGTATATTATAAATAGTTCTTCATTGTTTTTTATTTTTTTTATTTTTATGAGGGGTATTTGGAACACCATTTGAAATATTCTGCTTTTATGTGAAGTCAAAAGTTGTAAAAACATTTACAAATGCTTAAAATTTTAAATGATTATATCATTTTTTAGTTATAAATATTAGGTTGGATCATAAGTGTTACGTTAGATCATACATAAAAAAATTACATTGTTTGGATTGGATCAGTCGGGTCCATAGGATTGGGTCGAGGTAGACTCAGACCTGACTTGTTTTGATTGTCCTTTAGGTCAGATCCATTACGGGTCTCAGGTCCTTTGGTCCGGTATTTTACGCATTCTATCGGGTCGGGTTAGGATCTTGACTTGACCCACTCACTTAATAAAGTATATGTAATTATAAAAAATAAAATATATACATAAATAAATCAGTGCATATACTTTTTCTTGAAAAAAATGAAAAAATTTTATTTTTCATACCCTACACTATAACAATATATACTTCACCGGTGATGTGTATAGGTGATTACAAGGATCTTCTTAAGGTTACAAATATGGCCGTAAAACAAACTGAGTGTATCAACACCTATAAAATAAATAAAATATAAGTTTATACAACACTATAGGCTGAATCTAGTGCACTTTGATTAACAGTGACCCGTGTTGGCCCAAATCTTTCTTGATATTGTGTGTGTGTTTTAATAACTTTGTAGCTCATTAACCTCCTTGTACCAAAAAAAACTGATCTTTTTTTAAAAGAAAAAGTTGGCTTTCCTAAGGCCCAAAAAGGGGAAACAATACCCCATCCACAAACGGCTCATCACCAAACCACAACAGGGAACCAAAAGAAGAAAAATCTACTTAGGACACCCCAATCGGCGGACTATCCCAGCAAAGAGAATAATATATAAATGGCCCATAGGCAATCCAAAATCAATCCAGTTTCACCATCCATAGCAGTCTCACTTTGAACTCCAGAGAAATCGGAATCACCTAAAAAATGTAACATTTTTACAAGCTAGACAAGGAGACTTCAACGATTATTGGTAATCACAGATGCAGGCTTTGTTTTTTTTTTAATTATTTTTTTTTATCAACACCAAGTCCTGATGATTAAGGCACCACAAAAGACAGCAGCAATGCTACAACACCACCATCAATTAATCATCATCATCAAAGTAGACTTGTACCTGAAGAGTGCGATCAATGGACATTACAATACACCTGCCCCAGTTGTTGCACTGTCCTGATCCCCTTTATGAATCTTATGATACCAACTCGACGAACAGGCTAGCTTGTGGATGCAATCCTGCCTCCATGAGGGTCAATGTGAGCTTATCTGGACCATACACCACCCGGGGAAAGCTTCCAACAAGAGTGTAATTCTCTGTGCCTGGGCAATCCAGAGAATCAACATAGTCATAGAGGGATTGGATCGTTGCTGAACTATCAAACCTTCTGCCCTTCCTTTCTCCGTTTGGAAATCGGACAAGAATCTGGAAAAGGTACAAGTCATAACAATGCAGATTTAACTCAGAATGCTTGGGGGATGAAAGTGGGATGATAGACTAGGAACTTGGACACCGACAGTAGCATAGTGGTTAAATCTCAAAGATATGATGCGAAGATGAAAAAAAACGAGAATTAAAATACGAAAAATGTGCAATACATATGAAAAGAACTAGAGATTTCTTGCAAAAAGGACCTCTCTTCTGTATCTACAGATGAAGCATCCATCATATGCCTCAGTTGCACGTGGCAAGATGCATTATCTGAAGTTTTCTTTGTTAGAAATAGAACATAGAAAATGTGATGAACATGGGGTTTCCTCCCATAATGTCTAGAAATTTCCAAAACTATGCTTCTCATCAAGGAATGTTTAAATTGGGCAGAAGTGGGATTCTATGGTTGATAATGATCAAAATAGTTTTCTTTGTTAGAAATAGAACATAGAAAATGTGATGAACATGGGGTTTCCTCCCATAATGTCTAGAAATTTCCAAAACTATGCTTCTCATCAAGGAATGTTTAAATTGGGCAGAAGTGGGATTCTATGGTTGATAATGATCAAAATACACTGCCCAGATCAATACTGTTGCAGAATTATAATACCATATAAAAATATAAATAGAGTTTTACATTATAATATGTTGCATTTCTCAAGCAAATGGTTGAAAATCATGTATGGCAACATTTACTACAAAATAATATATAGATGAATAAGGAATTACTTGTGTAACATTAGGCCCTTTTTCAGGTTCAACACCCAGTGACATTGCTTTTTCTTGCCTCCTCCTCGCTAACGCAGCCGCTTTCTCCGCAGCTTCACGTGCTGCCTTTTCACACAACTCTTCTTCCTCCTTCCGCTTTCTCTCTTCTTCTGCAGCTTCCCTTTCCAGACGTTCTTGCTCTTCTTTCCTTTGGCGCTCCCTAGCCTAAAGTCAAAAGCATGGAATCTGGTTGGAAACCTGTGATTGAACTGTATATGTACGACAGAAAATTACTGATGTAAACCCCACACCCCAGGCCTCATTTTGATCCAATTGTAAATGTACAACAGACAGACAAAGTACTGATGTAATCCCCAGACCCCAGGCCTCATTCACAAGCAGAGCAACAAATACGCAAAAAAACATGCACTTGATGGAGTATGCAACACCACAGGAGGGGAAAAAGGGCAAGCTTAAGATAACTATACATACTTGATCAGCTTCAAGAGCAGCTCGATATGCAGCATCTTGTTCTTCTCTGAGGCGCATGTTGTTCCTTCTCTCTTCTGCTTCAACCCTGGCAGTGACAAGAACAGGAGCACTCTCCTCAACCACTTGTTGAAGGACCGAGAGCATCTCTTCAGGAGACCTTGGTCCCTCAATCTGCCGGTCAACATAAAACCATAAAAGATTAAGAAAATTGAAGATGTTGTCACACACACAAAATCAAAATATGAATGACAATCTTCATCTTGAACTGAACTTGTTTTTATTTATATCTTTTCAAATCAATACTATTTTTCAGGCCATTTTCAAAGTTTCCCCTCAAAAGGAACATCACAACCATTGACGATTTCCTGTTTTAAAAATATTGCAATCCCCAGAAATCATTGTCCATAATCAAACCAAAACTAAGTCACAATTTATTAACTAGATGCAACATAATATTACAATGATCCAAGCATCAAAATTTACTAAATTCTGCAACCATCACTAGCAAAACAAGGTGTTTTCACATATGCAAATTTTTCTCTGTAACAAATCACCCAGACTCCCTTCATGAAACTACATTAGAAAAGAAAATATACAACTTTTGCTCAGATTATGTAGTTGTAAAGGTCTACAGGATAAGACTATCTGACCTTATTGAACCTCAAAGAACTATAAAAAAAAACAGAAACAGCATCAGGAGCAATAACATTGAAGACAATGAAAACAGAAGTAATAAAAGGGTCCCTTATATAAAAATACAAATATATACAAAATGACAATCTAGAGTTGCATTAGCTGTCTCGAACATATAACTCAACACAGAAAAAGTCACAAAAGACCATATTCTCGTCCCCATAACATAAACATTTTATTTCGTACGTCTTAAACTATATTCCTTAACAATATTGATTTCTAAAAAAATTGAACCAGCTGCCAAGACAACCGACACGAATCAACACAGAGATGAAAACCAGACACAAAACACTAAATAAATTTGCATATAACTGAACTAATGACACATTTTAAAATATGTTATTTTGATTTGCAGCACGCTTCCTGACTCTCATATAAGTGTATATAAGTATGCCAGCATCGGTGAAAAATGGGATCCCTGAAAACAAGCTAGAATTTATGACATCATTATTCGTCAAATATATAGCGGCTACAATTACAAATCCTCTTATCTGCAAGATTTAAGGGTTGATTTAGAAAAATCTACAAATCAGTTGATCATTGATATTCAGTTGAAGTATATTCTTCTTTGTGAACAGAATAAGCATACTGACCACTGCCATACATACAGAAATACTATCTGTTACATGACTAATCTGGTAATGTTAAAACCGGATATTTCAATCTCTTAAAAACCTCACCCGAACAAAGAAAGAGAAAACCAATCAGTCTCCTCAATCAATAGTATGACGAAGAGTTTTTCTTATCAATTCAAGGAGGACAGAAGCAAAAAGAACAGATTCATTCATTTAATCCCACAGGCAGTGTGTTGGGCCATTGTGGAAAACTAGGATGAAAATTATTCCAGAACAAGCAGTGCTACGTGGCGGATATATCGTTTCGCCTTATATATTTATTAAAGGAATTGTGCAAGTTTTTCCTTAAGGTTGAAAATCAATTCACTATCTCTGAAGGTTGCTTTATCGCCGAATACCAGTTCCCCTGTTGTACGGATATCCCTCATCTCCTTTGTGGTTAAAAAGCAGTAGACAGTTACCTACTGTGCCATAAAAATTTGTACATGTGAAAACCATTGCCAGTGAGCGAGGAAGGGAAAGAAATGGAGAATCATCCATTCAGGTTTCCAAAATATTCTAACTGCATAAATTTTCAGAAGGTGCCAGTTTTGCACTTCAGATTCATCTCTAGAACAATAATCTCTATCAGAGCCAAATATACATACCAATCCCAGGTAAAATTGAGAGAAGATACTTTTTAATTAGGAGAAAAATTATTTTACCAATCCTCCAACCTCATTAGGTGAACAGAGTAGATGAGAAACTGAAAGATAATGAACTAGCCAAGAGGAAGAAAAGATGATATGATCAGCATCCAGCAGGGAAGAAATAAAGATAATTGAAGAAGATGTAATTTACATAGAGAGAGAAGACAATATGAAAGGAACGCAAGAATCAGTATTTTACCAAAACCTCAACGCTCATTAAGTGAATAGAGTAGAAGAAAAGCAGCCAATGCGGACACCCGGAGGATTAGTCCTTGCCTTGATGGGTTTGGGATACCCCCAATAGCAAAAAAAAGAAAAAAAAAGCTAGAATATAGGAAGACCAAAGTTAATTGAATGAACGTAGCACGCTTAGAGATGAAGTTAGTGCCTCGACGGGTTTTGACTTCAACACCATATCCTCTCCTATGGACCGTAGCACGCTTTCCTGGTCTCCTAGAGAAGTTAGTGATTTTAGGAAGTGGATTTCTGAGTCTGGTTTGATAGAACTTCCTCTTTCCAATCACAAATTTACATGGAGCAATTTATGAGAGCGGCTGATCCTATCCAAGCTGGATAGATGTTTCGTAGATGCTGAATGGGAGGATGTATTTCCAGGAGCCACGCTTCAGGGATTGGTGGTCAGATCCTGTTCTGATCATATTCCTATTCTCCTTATGACAAATCCTACTTTTGCTCGAGTCAAACACTTCAGATTCGAAAATTGGTGGCTCAAGGAGGAAGGCTTTCATACAATGGTGGAGAATTGGTGGCATTCAACAGTTGTTGAAAGCGTTGAAGCTCGGAAGGTGGTGGATAAACTGAAATATATAAAATGTCGGTTGATTGATTGGAACAAGTTGGCATTGGCAGCACGTCTTGAGAAGAAACCCTTGTTTGAGGATACCATTCAAAAATGGTACTTGGTGGAGGAAGATAGACTGCTTTCGGCTCCAGAAATTGAAAGTTGGAAACAAGCTAAAGAGGGTCTCATGGGTATTCTTAGACAGGAGGAGGAGACTTGGCATCAAAGATCATAGGAGGAGTGGCTTAAATCTGGTGATGGTAACACAAAACATTTTCATCGTTCAGCCAGCACAAGAGGAAGGACGAACCAAATTACTTCAATCATCTGTAATGAAAGATGATTCAATAAGATGGACAATGTTGAAGCACAGATTGAGCATCATTTCAAATCTTTCTTCAGGAAAGATCGATCTTGGCTTCCAGAATGGCATGATGATGGGCTGCCTAGAATATCTTTTTCTCAAAGTGAGACTATTGATGCTCCTTTCTCTGAGGAGGAAATAAAGGCTGCGATATTGCACATGGATGGAGACAAGGTACCTAGTCCGGATGGATTTACTCTTAGCCCCCGTTTGGATGTTGAATAGTCCAAGGAATAAGTGAAAATAAAGCAGAATAGGTGTTTTTGGTTGTTTGGATGCAGAGAATAACCAGGGATAAACTATGTTGGAATAAACTAGTATAAAGTGGTATATAGATTCTAATCAACCCCTGGAATTAAAATTATTCCAGATTATTCCACCCAAAGAATATGTGGGCCCACTGTCATCACCTCTAATAAATCACTTGTCAAATCAACTATCATTATTTTTCACCTTTTATAAATCCTTATCCATACTTTATTCACATTTTATCCAAACAATAAAAAATTTATTATTATATTTCCCGACGAGAATAATTCAAAACACAATCAAACACAAAATCATTTTATCCTTAGTTATAGTCACTTATGCCGGAATAATTATATACCCAAGAATAAGTCATATTCTGTATCCAAACGGGGGCCTAGATTCTTCCAAAATTTTTGGAATGTTGTAAAAGGGGACGTGGTAGATATGCTAAAAGAATTTCATGCATGTTGCCAATGGTGTGCTTGTTTCAATGCCACATTCATAGCTTTAATTCCAAAGAAGAGTGGTGCAGATCAAATTGGAGATTTCAGGCCAATTAGTCTTCTCAATGGGGCATACAAAATCATTGCCAACTGTCTGTGAACAGTGATTAAGGACCTACTGGATCTTAGTCGGTTGGCTTTTATCCAAGGTTGATCTCTCATTGATGGGTTCCTTATTACAAATGAATGTGTCTCTCGAGCACATAAAGGCAAGCACATGAATGTGTCTCTCGAGCACATAAAGGCAAGCACAAAGGTCTCTCGAGCACATATGATTCTGTCCGTTGGAACTTCCTTTGGCAGTTATTGGAGAATTATGGTTTCTCACCAAAATGGAGATGGTGGCTGAAGGAATATATTACTACGGTTCGTATGTCGATCCTAGTTAATGGAAAGGCAGTCGGTTATTTTGGTTCGGGGAAGGGTCTTCGTCAAGGGGACCCTCTTTCTCCATTCCTCTTTATACTAGAGGTGAATGTATTAAGTAAAATGATTCATAAGGGGGTGAGAATTGGCTGGATCAATGGTCTGGAGGTGACTAAAGGTGGTTCTCGGATTCCTTACATCCAATATGCTCATCATACAATTCTATTATGTGATGCAAGAGAGTAATTTGGAGGGCTTCAAAATCATTATTATATGTTTCGAAATGGTATCTGGCCTTTAAGGTAAATTTCTTCAAGAGCACACTGGTGGGGATCAACATTCCTATCGAAGCAGTTGATGTTTTGGCTTCGAGAATGGGTAGTAAAGCTTCGCGATTCCCTATTAAATATTTGGGTCTTCTTCTTCATACCTGGTGTCTTAGGAAATTAGATTGGGAGTTACTTATAAGAAGATTTGACAAGAAGCTTGATTGTTGGAAAAGTCGTCTTCTCGGTTTGGGGGGTAGTATGGTTCTTCTCAAAGCGGTTCTCACCAGTCTCCCTCTTGACTTCTTCTCAATTTTCAAAGTTCCATGCAAGATACTAGAAAAGATGGAGACAATTCGCCATAGATTTATGTGGAGAGGAAGGAAAATTCATCTTGCAAGTTATGATTTGATATGTCGGAATAAGACAGATGGAGGTATGGGTGTGCTAGATCTTCGCAGCATGAATAAGGTTCTTTTGGGTAAATGGCTTTGGAGACTGGTTGCTAATCCGAAAGTTTTGTCGAGTAGAGTGATTTGAGAGAATTATTATTGCACGCGACTCTCCTTTCATTCGAGGCGTTCATCAACCATGTCCATTGTATGGGGGACATTTCGGAAGGGGCGGAGATGTTAAAAGAAGCTATTCAACTTGTTCCTGGAATCGGTGTGGAGATTCAATTTTGGAAGGACAATTGGATCAATGGTTCTTCGCCGGCTCAATTATTCCCTAGTCTATTCCGGGTGGCTCTAGATGAAGAGGATGTCATCTGTGACTTGTTTTCTTGTGAAGCTAACACTATTATTTGGATGCCCAAACTACATCAAGACCTTCGCGAGGAGGAATTGGAGGAACTTATATCCCTCCTTCAGTGTCTCTAGAATGTCTCTCTCAATTTGGAAGAGGATGGTTATGTGTGTTGGAAGTTGTCTCCAAGGAATGGGTTTTATGTTCGCTCCTTATACAGATGGCTCAATAAAGGTTCTCTTCCACAGCTTCTCACGGTCTGTTTTGAGTGCATGACTTGGGGTTTGCTAACTCCACTAAAATAAAAGGTTTCATGTGGTTGTTGTCCATTAATAAAATTCTGACCAACATTAATCGTCCAAAGTGGTCTCAAAATGGTGATATATGGTGCGGTTTATGTGGTGTAGAGGAGGAATCAAGGGATGACCTATTCTTTATGTGTTCCTTTAGCTCACAAATCTAGAGGAAAGTGGGAGAGACATTAGGGACTTCTGTTCCTTTTTTAATATGGAAGATATATGGAGATGATTTGGTGATAGAAGAAAGAAGGGTGATAGAAACAATTTGGTTAAGTTTCAATGGATGATCTCTCATGCAATATGTTGGTCCATTTGGCTAACACACAGCAAGAGTATTTCAGAATAAAAGAGTTTATTGGGAAAACACTTGTCCGCGATCTCATCGGTACTTCAACATTGGGCAAGATTTATTTTGGAAGTTCATTTGCCTAGCTCATTAATGGGGAACGATTGGGGGAGTGAAGAATATTTCATTGAGAGTATCATTTCAAACTACTGTATTTTCTCTTTCTTTTTTTATGTAAAGAGATCCCTCGTCTCCTTTTTTGGGGGTTTCTTGGAAATAAAATTCGCCTATATTTCATCAAAAAAAAAAATTGAATGAACTACACATGCATTACATTACACACAAGCGTTAGACATTCTTACGGTCTTACCAAATAGCTAAAACATCCTCACAATGGTAATTGTAAACCGATTTCAGATATAAACAATCACCAACCAATTGAAACCAGATATGAAATGAAATGGGTAAAAAAATAGATATCAGTGGCCTTGACTTCCGTATATAATTTTTAAGCAGTTAAATCAAATTTTGTAAGAGGAGGGGTTGGACCCATGGCTCAATGATTAACAACAAATTTACAACCACGACATCCTGGGCCAAATCCCAACCCTTACATATCAGGGAAAAAAAGTTAGAGCAAGAAGATTCAAAAATCTTGGTTTGCATCCTTATGTAAAGGTGACCAACCCAAAATAAAGGTGATTATACAGTACCCAAATCAACCACCACAGAAAAGAATCTTAAGATAGTTCCCTTGCGCAGCATTTCACATATATCAGAATGTTAAGACATTACAGTTATCTTAGATCCTTTCCTATGTTCATTTCACAATTCTTAATGTCCACCGCAGTGAATGCCCCAGCCAAAACAGGTCACTTGCATTTTGAGCTATATCAAAAGGATAGCCAAAAGAATCGTCCAAGACGGGGGAAAAACACAAAATCACGCTACATCAACTCAAGGTAAGAACAGAGGCTGGGATGATCTTGTGGCCCCCTCCTCTGCCATAAAATTCATACAAAATTTAAATACCAACAGAACTGTATGTGTGCAATGTGATAATATAATCTCAAGCGATCCCTTTGTTTTTATTTTATGGGAAACAGTAGGCATATGCCAATCTATTAAAAAAGAGCGAAAAAAGTGAAGGCTTTGTACTCTTCTATAACCCTTCAAGTTGAGTTGTATCTTTCTTCACTAAAAGCATGGTACACTGAAATGAGAATCCCAAGTGTTGCATGGAAATTTCCTTTAAAAAGCAATGAAGAGTGTATATTATGCAATGTTTAGCTGAGAACCCAGGTGGTTAGCCAGTGTTAATTAAAATTATCTCGAACCCAGGTGGTTAGCCAGTGTTAATTCAAATTATCTCGAACCCAGGTGGTTAGCCAGTGTTAATTATCTTGAACCTCTTTCTATGTTGTTTTCTAAAAATAACAAGGTCAACCATTCTCCAAACTCATTATTTTGAAAACACATATGGAAAATTATCAAATACCAAAAGAATAAATAAACATCACTGAAGCTTACTTCCCCACAAAAAAAGGCAAACTTTCTTCCATAGTCCATACAAATTCTCATGTCATTTACAAGATTATTATGACACTTTCAATTAAATCATCTCAATTCTCAACTCTCCTTCTTACCAAGTAACACAAAATTTTCTCAACCTTTGTTAGCATCCTTGGCAGATCTTGCACATGTCCAAACCACATAACATGATTTTCAATTATATTCTCCATAAATATCAAGTATCAACTTTTGAACACATCCGTAAACTTTCAGATTCAGTTCATTTTTCTTCACTAAAAGCATGGTGAGTGATTCCAGTGCCGCATGGAAATTTCCTTTAAATGCAATGAAAATGTTTATTATGCAATGTTTTAAACAAGAAACTAAATGCTTATCAAGTTTTATTATATAATCATTTCAACCGTTCTTCTATGTTGTTTTCTAAACATATAAAAGTCAACCATTCTCCAAGCTCCATGTCATTTTAGAAACACAGATGGTAAATTATCAATTATCAGTTATCAAAAGCATAGATAAACATCACCATAGCTTACTCCCCAACAAAATAAGGCAAGTACTCTGAATTCTATATTTTCTTACATAGTCCATACAAATTTTCATGTCAATTACAAAATTATTATAACATTTCCAAGTAAATCTAATGTAAAAACATATGAACAACTAACATTGAGATCAACATTCGAGATGTACCTGCCGGATGAGAGCAATCCTATTGTTTGTAGCGGCCATGACTACCGCGCAGAAAGGGAACCTGGATGCCTTAAGGCTGTTGCTCATCTTAAACCCTTCACTGGACCGGATACTCCCTCCCCACGCCACAAAGTTTTCATTCACGAACGCAGCCACGGCCTCTGCACAGAGGCTCCCTGAGCAGAACTCGGGCGTGTCGGGATGATCAGGGGAGTGAAGGTACACGAACAGCATCTTGAAATCCCTCCTCGACCTCTGCAGCGCATCCATAAAACCCTCCGCCACGAATGCTGGGCCCCGTCCGAATTCCCTCTCAAAAGCGGCAGCGAACGCCGCCGCCTCAGCTGCCACGCTTGAGATGGTGATCAGCGGGGCATTGGGAGACGACGAAGACGGTGCATCAACTCGGCTGCGGCGGCGGGGAAGCCCAATCCGAGGAGACGAAAAGAGTGGGAGAGGACGGCGCCGGCGATCCAGAACCCGAGGTTGACAGCGCCAGAGATCAGGCTGAGGCTTCCGGCGACCACGGAGATGGGAAGGGTGACAAGCTTCCACGCGAGTCCGGGGGGCTGGGGTCCGCCGTCCACGTCATGCGGCGGCGGCGGAGGTAGGTCCTCGACGCCTTGCCATGAGTCGGAGTTCGAGGCGGCGAAGCCGGAGGGGCGGAGATGATGGAGGAGACGGCGAGTTCCACGTCCCAGTCGTGGGCGGAGAGGATCTCCCGGCAGAGATCCGGGTCGTCGATGCCGGTAACCGCTTGGAAGGAGGCGAGTTTGTCCTCGTATCCACTCACACCGAGATCCGCCATTTTTTTATAGATGGATTGTGAAATGGAAGGAAATTTTAGGGTTTCGGTTTTCACGACGGGGGAGACGAAGACGGGCAAGAGAAAGACAGAAGCTCCGGGAAGGAACGGAAATGCATTACTTTTTTTTTTATCGAGGAAATTAATTGCGACTTAAGGCGATCTCAAATCCTTACTTACTGAAATCTATAATTTATAGATTTAACTAAAAATTTAAATACAAAGTTTCATTTGAGGCTATGTTTGGATTGAGGAATTGAGTTATTCTAAATAGATAACTATCCAGTATATATAACAAATCTACATGAATAAGTGATTTTCTGTTTGATTGTGTTTTTTTTTATTCTCATTGAAAAACGTAAGAATAAAAGTTAAGTTACTTGATTGATGAATAATAAAATATAAATAAAGTGTAAAAATGTTGATTTGACATGTGGGTCCTTTGATGTATAAAAGGTGTTGATAGGTGATTTGATGTAATAAAGTGTAAAAATTGATTGATATGTAGACCAATGGGAATAAATAAACTGATTATAGTTTATCCTAGGAGTTACTTAAAATTGTTATACTCTCTTATACTCCTTTAAACTGGCTTAGTAAATCCAAGTTATACTCTGCAAACAAACAGTCATTTTCTCTATTCATTCTTATACCACTCTTATTTTCGCTTAACTCGCTACCCAAACGAGGACTGAAAGTTTAACTAAAGGTTTGAATCTTCATTTTTCTGAATAAAATTTTTAATAAAAGCTTTGATATGAATACGGGTAATGATTGAAGAGATTGCTGAGTGATTTTTATTCAATTAAGTTTGAATACACATTTAAACATATGATTAGAGATACTCTAACAAAGTAAATATTGTAACTATCACCTGCCCCACAATTTCTTATCTTCCTCTATTTCTTATAGGAAAATTTTCAAAAATAATCATCTGTAAAAAATACAATTTCAATTTTGGCTCAGGACTAGTTTAATTGTAAAACTAATTATGGGCTTGTTTTGACCAATCACGTCCATGTGGCGCCCTAACTGGTTTAAAAATTTTCAGGGGTGGATCAATTACATCTCTGCCATTTCACCCCCCATCCCCCCTACGCGTGCATGCTCCAACCCGTGCACGCCGTGTGCGGGGTTTGAAGACGTGAACTTTTTTTCTTGTTTTTTTTTAACGTGACATTGCACTATATACACTTTTATTCCAATAGATTATTTTTGAAAATGAAAAACAAGCATGAGAAGATAAGCAGAGTATCTATTCCCAAATATAAATGATACTCATCATAATTTTTATTTTTTTCATTTTTAAAGTTAGATTTGGTTAGAGATCATCTAGGAAATATAAGGCCTAACTTTAAATTATTTTTTCTTCTAAGAAATGTGACTTAAAAAATAGATTTAATCATCTCCGAATCTATATTATAGTTTTATCATAAAAAAATAATAAATTTGCGTGAATTTTTTTTCTTGGGTGTTCTCTTTCGATTTTTTTTTAAAAAATCACGATTTTTAAAAGAAAAAAAACCAAAGTTAGGCATTTGATAAATATTATTTATATTTGGGAATGGATCCTCTGACCAAATATTATCTCTAACCAAATAATACTTTGAAAATGAGGAAAAAATTTATTATGAGCACTATTTGTATTTCGGAATTTCACAACAAATTTGATTATTAGCTACGAACTTTTACCTGCGAAATATTTCGTAACAAAAGATATGACTTTTAGCTGTGAAATAAAAATTTCGTAGCAAACGGTATTCTGATACAAGACTTTTACAATGATAATTACAACAAACTCATTTCGTAGATAAAGTTTTTAGCTACGAAACTTGGGGTCTTTGCTACGAAATATTTCGCAACTAATGCTCGAATTTCTTGTAGTCAAATGAGAAATTTGCTTATCTTTTCGTGCTTGTTTTTAATTTTTTTAACCCTTAGGAGGTTCTATTTATTTTATCTCCATAAATAATATATTGAAATAAAAGTGTAAATAGTACAATATCTTATTAAAAGAATAAAAAATCAAGTCTTCAAACCCCTCGTGCGCATCGATTCGTGCGTGCGCGCAGGAGACACGCATTAGTAATCACGTCTCCCTTGTGGGGGAGACGTGCTCCCCGTGCACGTGTGCACGGGTTAGTGCGTGCGTGTGGGGGGTAAAATAGCAGATACGTGATTGGTAATCACGTCTCCGTCTATAAAAAATTTTGGATCGATGAGCGCATCACGCGGGCACGCTGACCGGTTAAAATAAGCCACATGACCAATTTTACAAATAAATTAGTCTTAAGGCCAAAACTGAAATAATTTTTTGTTAAAGAGCTATTTTCAAAAGTTTCCCTTTCTTCTATTGATTCCCTTATCTCCTTTTCTATATATTAAATATATGTTATTTTGCACCACCTCTCGCCTAGCGCGGTGGTTGAATTGCATCCTCCTTTGTGGGAGGTCATGGGTTCGAACTCTAACAGCTCCCTTATAAGTGTGGTCGTCTCTAGTAGGCATATTGTTGTATTTGCCTCTCATGAAGTCTTATATACATTGTTAGTTTTTTTTTTTAAATTTTACTGAAAATGGATTCATTAAATTTAAAATGGAACGATTTATATTTTATATCAAAGTATATATATCGTTAAATGATGTTTATAACTTTTAGAAAAATAAAAACATATGTGGTCTGCGTTTTGTACTGTATAGAAGACTGAGTAACATTTTCTTAAAAAAACAAAAAAAATTGCATAATTTTTTTTGTTATCAGAGGTATTATAAACCCTTCGAGACAAGAACTAATCCTAGGATGTTCACACCGACCCACTTAGAAGTTGTGTGTGTGTTTAAATTGTAATTATTGCATAGTGTTAATTTTACAAATCAAATCCACTTAGCTTATCACTAAAGTGTTGAAGCACAAGATATGAAGAACAGGCACTAGAAGACGAAGCCAAGGTGGAAAATGAACTACCTAATACTCGATATAAAAATAATAAAAGTAGCATGAACTCTCATGACATATCAACTGGGCTTCTTCACCATAAAGTTTTACATAGTAATTAATACAAAACCAAATCAAGCTTAAACCTCGGATCAACAACAATTGCCATGGCCAATGTCAAATTGCATTAATTTGGCAATAATGATCCGCGCTTTACTATCTAAATGGTGGGTATGTAGAGTAGAAGCGAAGTGAGTTCGATTGTTCAAAGAGCCCTACGGTATATCGGGTGATGCAAAGGGGGTGGGGCCAGAACCCGCAAGATGGAGATCGCAGTTATGCAAGGGTTTCTTCGATGATTGGCCGACATTCATGGAGGAGCTGGTGTGGCAACTCGGCAAGGGATTGTCGTTCCGGTTCTGGTGCGCGACGCGTCCATTGCGCTCTCTATTATCTAGACTTGTTGGGAAAGCTATTCATTATGGAGGGAGGGCCTATGATTGTTGGATTAATGAAGCACCAAGTAGTGCATAAGATATCCGCATGCGCAGGGGCGTAGAGACATTGAGATTTCTCAATTCTTGGAATTCCTTGGTCTCTTCCGGGCTTTCAGACCAATTGGGGGATCTGATGACTCAATGTGTTGGGCGGGTAAACATGGCCAAATCTACTTTGTGCAGCTTGGTTATGAATGGTGGAACAGAGGGTCTTCGGCGGACGACATTTTTACCTCCCGGGCAGCAGTAATCTGGCAGGCCAAGATCCCTCTGAAGGTAAATTTTTTTCATTTGGTTATTATTACAAGATCAGATCGTGATCAAAGTTCTCCATGCCCATTGGCATCTAATGCAGCACAATCATGAACCATTCTATCAATGTTGAGAACCACCAAAAGAATGATTATGGATGATTTGCACTTCTTAGTATTTTAATTTTATTTGTTAGATTTATTATATCTTTTTTGGATAATTAGAATTAGTTAATATTCAGATATGATTTTTTATTTTCTAGTTAGAATTTGAATTTGAATTTCCCTTAAGGAAATGGTCTGCTCTCTTTTCCATGGGAATGATGAATCCACCAAGCACTTATTTTGTTGATGTCTGATGGCGTCTCGTCTTTGGGCAAACCTTTGCGATTCAGGTCAATGGAGGATCTGTGGGAGATAGTGTGACGCATGAGACAGAGGAATGATAGGAACAAAGCGGGCTTTGACTTATCCGGCAAGCGCTTGGGCACTCTGGAGGATGAGGAATGTGTTAATCTTCAAAGGTTTGTTTTTCTATTTTGAAAACTTGTGGGAAATAATGTTGTTAAGCATTAAGGATTGGGGCATGTAAATTTGGGGGTTTTCAACATCCAAATTAGCGATCATGTGTTCTATATCACTGTATAGCGGAGTTGTCAATCGAGGTTTGAATAGAAGGCTTTTCTATCTGTCCCTTTGTAGTGGTGGGCTGCAAGGCTTGACACTCTATATATGAGTTGATGTTATGTTTTTATATTTTCTTCTATCACGCTCTCACCTCTATTTAACCATGTTCTATCTTGATCTTTTGAGAATAAAGAAGGACTACAATTTCTAAATTTTTTTTATCAAACTACAATCATTCCAATATTTGTAAAATTTGATTTTCATGGGAGTCATGTAAAAAGGACAATTATATTCCCTCAAAGCTAATATCATTTTCCCCACTATATATTTATATTTCGCCTTTGATCGTAAGCTGATTTCCAATCATGTTTCAAAACAAAACTTCTATTATCAATGACAGGCAAAATTTTAATAAACGGAATAAACTCATAAGTTATAAATGAAGTAGAGATCATATCCACACTATAATCCATCTATCTATATCCAACTTATATTTTCTCCTGAGAGAAGTCCTCAAAAAAAAGACCCCCCCCCCTAAACTTCTTGCAATGTTTTCATGTTTTCATTCTCATCCACCACCGGAGGTTCATCGTTCAATAGATCCTCCACCGCCTTAAAGTCTGCGAGCGCTGCCAAATCATTGACAGTATCAGTTACATCTTCGATCCTTGAAGCGATCTCAATCAGTAGAGAGGCGACCATCACCACAGGTAGAACACCCATCAGAGGCACATCCACCGTCGATTTGTGCGCCACACTTTGATTTTCTGGACTGTCTCCAGGTAGTACTGGTGATGGTGGTGGTGGTGACAACAATGTTTGGTTGGTTAATGATTTCAGTGTGTTCTGGAGATCATCCACTGATGCGCTCATGTCGGCGAGCAGTGAATCGATGTTTGGGGACCTCTTCATGGACTTGATGATGCTTGAGAGCTCCTTTAAGACATCTGTTGAGTTTGAGCTCAATTTCTTGCACCCTTCACTTAAGTGTTTCTTGATGAAATCAGGTGCCTGCAGTAATTGGAGTTGGAATGTGAATAATTGCAGGATGTGATGCATGATATATGGTTATAGAGAACATAATTTAACATTGGTATGTACCTTAGCATATGGTTATAGGATGTGATACATGATATATGGTTATAGAGAACATAATTAACTTTGGTATGTAATTTTAGCATTTGAAAACTGAAAGAAAGATTTTCACTTAATTAAAGCTCTTTTTGAAATTAGATTCCTATATTGTAATTCAATTATGCATTCTTCACAGGTTGGGATTTTGCAAAGACGTTTGTATCAAATATAATTCACTAAAGTAGAATCGTTCAAACATTTTTTCGATCTCTTAATTTAATCGAAGAAATTGAAAGTGAAAATACATTGAAAGAGCGAAGTAAGAAGAGCTACGCAACCTTGTCTTGCCCTGCAAGAGCTAAACGAGAGTGAAGATATTCTTCTCACAAAATCCCAGCAAAAACCCACTCTCCTCTACAATAACCCAAAAAATATATATGATCAAACAAACAAACAAATCTAGTGACAATTATAATCAAACACTATATCCATGCCCTTTACCATGCAAAGTTGATTTCTGTTTAGGTCCCATTTAGAATCAATTTTTAAAACCAATTTTCTGTTCTCAATCAGCTTTCCCATCAATGGGAGTCTTTCAACTCGTAAAAATCACAATCTGAAATCAAAAGCTATAAAGTTTTAAAACCCCATTTTGAACTGTTTTTCTAAAAATCGATTTTGTAGAAATAGAAATAGTTAAAGACGACAGATTGCTAATGGGGCATTAGTTGAAAATCTCATCCTATATATCAATGCAACTTAAAAAGTTTTTTTATATATATAGTCATTAATGTGTTTTCTAAAGTCTAGTTTTCTATGAATTACCTACCTGAATTTCTGAGTTAATGCAGCCACTAAGAGCTTCCAAACAACAAGCGCAGTGGCGCATCGCGCCACCAATCTTTAGGTACTGCTTCCATGGATATCGGAATCCGAATCGCCCATGCCCAGGCTCCCATCTTGCTAGATTGGCCTGTTTATGAACATCAAAAATTGATTAAAATCGAATTATCAAGATTAAAAACAGTTGACTATACACTCGACTAGTGAAATACATATTATGTATTTCACTATTACACCATATGCTCAATTAAATTTTTTTTCAAAAAATTTTAAAATTTGTACTGGTTTATCTACATATATACTTTATTTTTGACAATAGTATATACTTCTATACTTTTAAAAATATTTAAAATGGTTGGGGCTACAGACAAGGTTGTAAACAGGGTTAATTAAGCATATCATTTTCTTATATAGAAATTCACCAGAGACTCCTCTGAGGCCTTTGAATTAAGAACACATTTATAGCTCTGAGACTTCTTGCATGTTGGTTCTTCCTCTCCCCTTGCGTTCCCTTCATTGAAATACTCAGATATGCAACCTGAATTATTTAGGATAACATGTTAGAATAATGTTTTGGTGATTTTCATTTCTATATTCACAAGAAAGACAATAGGACTTTGAATGTTTAATTTGTGTACAAGCACCTTATGAGAATTTGCGTATAAAAGATAATATAAGATACTATGCACCCAAAAGGCACTCATAATTTTTTTTTCACTTTAAAATCCATATAATAATAGCTATATGGATGATTCATTAAATGGAAGTTCACAAAGAAAATCAAACATTTGAATATAACTTAATATATGAAAAGGACATGCAATGTGGAGAGAGCACTGGACTAATCAACTAAAATTTTATTTAGAGGAAAATCAAATGAAAAATCTGTTATCAAAACCAGTTAAAGTATCACACTTTTTAATATATGAAATTTGTAAAACTTTCACATAGTTGAGTAATGAGATGTGATGACTAAATCTTTTCTCCAAAACATGATAAATTGCAAATCTATAAATCACATGATAGCGTTAACTTTAGTTCTTTTTATAGTTTTTGCATTCACGTTCGTATAAAAAGTATATCAGTTGTAAGTCCATGCATTAAAACAATATTGATCTATGTGATTTAACCAATTTAATGATCCAGACCATTCGCATAATCACATGTCATCCTATCACTTTTTAGTAGAGATATGATCACTTTTGTGATTAATCTAATTAACCATGGTCATAACTCGATCAAATTTTTTATTACTTGATAATTTTCGTACATTAAAAAGTCATACCATCAACTGACTCTGCGAGTTTATCCATGTTTCGAGTGATGAGGAGATGGAGATCGTTGCCCGCCCAGACGGGGAAGACAAGGATGCTAATGAGGATGCACATCGAGATCCCTATCGCGATCGTCGATAGTCGCTGCTGCGCCAAATCAAACAGCTTGTCCACCCGGTAGCCGGAGACCAAAACCAAGCTGAAGGTGAGGATGAAGATCGAAACCCCGTAGTCGAATCGGCTCTTCACCTCCGGAAGGAACCGAGAAAATGTAGCAGCCGAAGCTGAGATATGAAGCACAGCAAATTAACCAGCACAATTTATCAGTTTTAGAGGTTTGTTTGCCAATGAATCATGACATGCAACATGAAGTATTAGCTAGTTTTACACACAGTTACAAAGATTCCATTCAGTGCGGTACATGTACATCCGTGAATCATAAACTATTTTTCAAATGTATAATAACACATGCAATATTTTATATGTTTAAGTTTTTTAGATCATGCATAACATGATAAATCATCATGAATGCATTAAATGCACAGTTCCATGAACAAAAATACGTCATTCAGAAAAATTCAGAATACTTTGTGACCGTGATTTTACCAACCTAAGATAAAGAGAGAGATTCCGAGGATTATTGGCTCCCCATCGTTTCCCGATTTGCTCGCGAGCCAGTGTACTCCCACACCAAGAGAACCAGCAAGCAATGTTGCTGTTGCTCTGTTGAAGCCCTTGTAGAGTGTCCCTCCTATAACAATGTATGTTATTGATATGGTAAAATAATTGAAACATGAATATGTGAAACTATACGTACCTACGGTGTACTCGAAGACAACCACAACGGTCATAACTGCCCACATCGCGTTGCCTCCAACGCCATCATACAATGGCCTCGTATAGTAAAATAGTGATACAAGGCTAAGTCCCATCCCAACTTTTAAGCAATGTATGACTTTCTTCGGCTCATCCACGCCTATTTTCCACGCCTTCTTAATAAAACTTGTCATTTTAGACTTCAAGGCTAGAAACAAAGCTAACATCATTGTCCACGCTCTCCGAATTATACCTAATTTGGGCAAAAGCTTCACCGAAGCCCCGTCTGGCATCGTGACCCTCCATTCTAGCCCGCTCGACATTCCTTTGATGTGTCAACTCGGGGGGCTAATTAAGCAGGGTTAGATGAGTAATGTAGAGGGAAATGGATAACTAATGTTGTTGTATTGGATCGATGTTTTGAGAATGCTTTATATATATAAGGGGTTGGAGGGCTATTGTCCTATGGTTCACTTTATATATATAATGTTTAAGTGCTTCACCTACATAGAAGGTACATATATATATGATCATTGGTGACCTATATCATCCATACATGTTGTTCCGTGTGTATCTGGGTCACTTGTCACATTTGAGCATGTAATACGTCTCTCTCATTACATGAAATATTAATAAGCAGAGTCGTGTAGTTTTTGTTCATTAAACAATGTATGATTTATTAGTGGAGTTGCTCTTTTTTGGTTCCAATACCACTTTGTGTAATATTTGTTTGTCAGCTTCTTTAATCGTTCTTCATTTGTTTCAATAGTTAAATCTGTCGGAGTCCACGAGGGAATCAGATTTTTTTTAAAAGTCCTGCTACACAGGCTTTTTTACTTTTTAAAAAAAATTAAAAAGACAAAATACAATATAACCCTCATTTAAAACACATTATTTTTTCTCTCATTAAATTCATCTTCACTTTTTTCAAAAAACATATCAACATATTCAATTCATTTCAAGAAACCTTTTTTTTTAAATCGATAAAAAAAAGAAACCATTAATTACATTTATGAAAACAAAACTGAAATTTAAATTCTCTAGGATTTATTAAAAAGAAACTAAGAAACGAAATCATTCAAAAACACCAAAAAAGACCAAATATTTGTTTGCGGCTTCTCGTTCAACCAGAAAACGATGGCAATAAGGAATAATCAACATTTTTTTAAAACATTGTTGTTAATTTGTAATTTTTTTATTCCAATCATCAAACAAAATATTTGTGATTGATGCAATTTTTTTCAATAAATGCATAAATGAAACACAAATCACAGTATAAAATTAGAGATCGGAATAAAACTCAGTTACATCTATAATATGTAACTTAATTTTGACAATAAATTGCATTAGAAGTTAGTTACATTTGTAAATGTAACTGACTTCGTTTATTTAAAGAAATTAAAAGTTGGTTACATTCCACAATGTAACTGACTTTCAGATATAATTGTTAAATAATTTAAAGATCAAACACCTCAGATTTAAGGCTGTCAGATTTAACATCTAACACCAAATTCAATCAAAATTGTAACAAATGCAAAACAAGGGATGTAACCCAAATACAAATTTTATTTTAGGTGGAGAAAGAGAAGTCGTAGATGGACAGACACACATATCATTTTTTTTTATCTTATAAAGCAAAAGAGACTATTAATTACCAAAAATCATGGGATTTGATCTTCTAAACAAATTAAAAAAATCATAACACATCAGTCATATATTGTAACAAACTCCTTGATTATGGGGAGTGATTATTGAGAAAGACATAAAGGGCAAAATATGTATTAAATCTTGTACCACCTCATGGCCTATATGGGACCTGTAAAATGGGCCTGTGATTCATTATTGTTTTTAAATATGGAATCGGCTTTATCGAAATCTTTAGATGTTATTAATGATAAACTCATTATCTCTCGGCATGTTGGTAGATGGTAGAAATAAATTTAAAAATTATGAAAAAATATTTTATCTCACCAAACAATAATTTTGAAGACTCAACATATTAATTAATCAATAATGTAAAAACAACAAAATTAAACGTTAAAGGGATTGGAATATCATGCTTACCTGAATATATGGGAGATGCAAACTTCTCACCAAGAGTACTTTATCTACTCTCAATTTTTTTTCTTTTTCCTCTTCTTTTCCTTTCACTTTCAGGGCAAACCTAGTCGTTTGTTACATGAAATGTCACCTTTAAGCCCCCGTTTGGAACCGGAATAAAACTTATTTTTAGATATATATTTATTATGGTATAAGTTAGTATAAATAAAGATAAAGTGATTTTGTGTTTGGTTTTGTTTTAAATTATTTTAGTTGGTAAACATAAGAATAAATATTTTGTTGTTTGAGTAAAATATGAATAAAGTATGTATAAAGATTTATAAAAGGTAAAAAAATAATGATAGTTGATTTGACAAGTGATTTATAAGAGGTGATGTCAGTTGATTTGATAGTGGACCCACATATTCTTTGGGTGGAATAACATAGGATTAATTTCAGGGGTTGGTTGGAATCCATATGCCACTTTATACTAATTTATTCTGGCATACTTTATCCCTAGCTATTATGTGTTTCCAAATACCCAAAATCCTTTATTCCCCTTTATACTAGGTTATCAAAGGGATTATTCTCGTTCCAAACATGAGGCTTAGAGAGATTTCTGTTTCAGTCAAATAAGAATAAAAATGAGCTCATTAATGATTCATTACTAATCATCATCACATTTGGGGATTAAGAAATTTGATATGAAACATTGTCATGGATTAACCCATTGGATTTTCAATGAAAGATTTGTGGGTGATTTGGTGCACCCAGTGTTTCTTGGAATTTCAAGACAGTTACATTTTTTTAGACAAATTAAATATTTACCAAATAAACCACCCCTCCCAAAATTGAACACTTGTTGTTCAATTAAATAAATTCACTTGTTAATTAAACTCTGCCATTATTGTTATCTTCTGCTTCAATTTGTTTCAATTTCTGAGACTGCCATCAAAGATGTCACATAATATACCGATAATGTAAAAACTAGTAAGCCAAATTGAAGAAATATATAATTGTGTGGGTATATATTGTCAAACATTTATAGCACAAAATCAAAATTATAAGATCCATTCCACCAGGTTGTGGGACTTGTGGATTGAGGATGATCTTTCCTCTACCTAAATGTCATTACAAACAATATTTTATAAGAATTTTCCAACATTGTCCATTCTCGAAAGGCGTCACTTTTAACCTCCTCGTGGCATATAAAGTAAAAACAATGGTTAAAAAAAGCATGAGCTCAATATAAAACCTCTTGGATATACTTTTATCAAGGTGCTCATCACCCAAATAAATTAGGTTGGTGTTTTAACTATATATATTTGAAAGGAGCCATTAGAGCTTTAAAAAAAAGAAAAAAAATGTGTCAGACCATCTTCCATCATAACTCGTTTTTTTTCTAATGAGATATTAGCATATGTCATTTCACATGTCATTCCCTAATGAGATATTAGGTCATAACTTGTTATTCCTCTCATTGGGGTATAAGAAACCTGATATGATCCATTCATCTGAACGAAATGTAATCCAATTAGAGCTATATCCCATTGAGTCATATCAATCTTGGATAAGATACTAATATATGTAACTTCATTGCATGTTTAATTAATATAAGATGTTTGTGACATTTTTAACTAACACTTAGTATCATGCATATTTGTCAAAAACTGACTATCGGCAAGTGAGATCTAATCAGCGTTAACTCTCATCATTTTATCACATTGCTTCTTAATGATATATTGATATGTTCACTTTACATGTTTAACATGTGATCTACCTCATGCGATGAATATATCTCATCTTGTCTAAAATGATGGAATCCAATTAAGCTAGACCTATATCACGTCCGCTCAGTTTCTAATAAGATAACTTGTGGCTAATTAACTTATCAGCTCGAACGAACATGTGTCACCTCTCATGTTTAATACACAAATTTTGTTACATTTATAGTTAACATGTTAGTTCTATATCAGGGATTAATAAAATCTGATTGGATTGATCCCATCCAAATTGGATCCATATCTCCTAATGACTGCTTATTATCTTGATCTTCCCAGAAGGTTTCCCAATTGAGAGCTTCTATCGAAGAAAATATTCAAGGGAGTCCCCAATCCCCATTAGTGGCTCTTGCAAGATCGTACATCTTTAGATCCACTTGCATGTTAGGATTTTTTGAGACAATATGTCACATTTTCAAATTTGATGGGCATATGCACCTTTGCCACCTACTAGCACTTAGTGAAATGCTTGTTAAAAGTTGGTTTTCTCAACATATATGTGAAGTGACATTAGAAAAGTAGAGGTGAAACAGATGATCAATGGTAGTATGGTGTATTCAATGCACATGCATTTGCATCTGTCCATTTATTGTTATGAATAATCACCACTCATTGATGTCATTGGAAAATAAAGTCTAAAATCTAATGGCTACAAACTTAACTTGTGGTCTACAAGCATGGAAAATAAATTTTAGATAGGGAAAAACAACTTTAAGAACAACTTGTTGTTTAAAAGCCTAGAACCATCAACTTTAGAAAGGACAAAACAACTTGAAGTGGTACTATACCTTCCACACACACACAAAAGCAAGAAGAAGAAGAGGAGGAGGAGGAGGTTTCAGAGCATAATAGAGCATGTTTATATAATACTAATGAGAAATATTTTATTTCAGCAATATAGTATTTCAACTTTCGTTTCATAAAGTGGAAACGAAGTGTTGCTTATCTCATAGTTAGGTCATGACAACTGAATATAACAAACCATTTGAAGTGAAACATGCAGAGCACACAAATTTATGTCTAGTATTTTCATGGATTAATAACTTTGCAAGAAAAGCTTGAATGTACTAAAGCTTTTGTTTGATAATGATCTTTCAATTCTACTCAGGATAATATAAATTCACATATAGCATTGAAGATCACTATGCATTGTAAGTATAGGAGGCAATCATCAATTCCCAATTGCAAACTGATATGTGACACATCAACGTGCCTAATACATCCGATTCTGACATTTATGGTCATATATATCAGTCTTTCGGTTATTTCTTTTTCTCTTCACTCTGCATTTTACTGAGCTATCATGTACGATTTAAATGAACACTCAAGATCATGAATGGTGGCGCAGCATTAAACCACCAACCGACAAGCCAGACATTTTTTTCCTCGCACTAGAGTTTTATTGAGCAGCATGTACGATTTGAACGGATGCTCAAGTTCACGATTGGCGGCGCAATGGACCGACAAGCTGTAGATTCCCAAATCACTGAAAAATAGACAGGAGAGGAGCCTTGATTTCTCTTTCCAATAGAAGGGGAAAAATGGTCACACACTTTTAATATGATGGAGACCTAAAATCTATGCTAAGAATTAACCTAATATCATTCCTTTCCATAGTGGGGGTTCCATTGGAGTGGAAAACCATCAAATGCCATTTTGGATACAACTTTAATATCCAAATAAGGACCCACAGAATATAATGATGTTTTGCCTTAGTTTAATTAACATAAGCACACAGTGAGAGTGCCTTTATGAGGAATTGCATGCCATGCTTTTTCTCTTCACCTTAGGTTAAAGAAAAAAAATTAGGTCATCCATTAGTAATGGAAAGGGCTATATACTTTTTTTTTTTTTGTAGAACTCATTGTTTAGTTTTTGTTATTTTAACTGTTGCAGTAGCTGCATTTAAGTGCGCATGCATTGGATTGTCAATTAGATTTTCGCATTGCCTTTTCATTTGTTTTTCTTTGCCTTCTGGTGTATGAGAAGGAACAGCACTTATCTCTCATGGGGAAGGGATGAAGAAGAAACTAATTAAAGAGTTTTCTGGAAGTGCAATATTGTTTTTGTTTGAAAAAGCAAACCCTACCATCATAAAGGGATTGATTGATGGAATGTTATATGTGTCCCTCTCATCCATACAATTAGTTCTTGTTCATGGGATTAGTAGGTTAATCATATATAGAGAGCGCCGAAAGCCTAATTGAGGACTTTAAATCACCATCGCATGTCGTGCATTCAGTTTTCAGAGCTTTACAAAGGGTGATGATGCTAAGATTCCATTATATTTGGAGCCTTTGCTTCTACAATAGTTTTCAAATACTGATCAGTTTCAAACATATTTTAAAATTTTGAATTTTTAATTTAAGATTTTTTATTTTTATGAAAAAAACGGTTAAGTTGTTTTTTTTTTAAAATATTGGTTGAGAGAAGCTTTTAAAAAAAATTGGTTTCAAACAAGTATGTGAGAATAATCAAATCAAGTCCTCATTGGATTTATTTAGTGCAGCGACGCATGTAAGATTGGATCTTAACACCGGTAGAACGGTTAAGAGAATAAAATATCACACAAGAAAACTCACATATTTACGTGGTTTGATAAAATACGCTTACATCTACGGAGGAGAGCAAAAAATGATTCACTATATTAAATAATCGGATTACAAAACTCTCAATCTCTCTCCCAAGCACTCTTGAGAAGAAAACCTAGAACAGCTACCTGTAAGAGAAATAAAGTTCTTCAAGAAGAGAGTAAATAAATAAGATACATATGAATCAAATTACAAAACAACCCCTATCGGCTTAATCCTAGGACTTCGTGAAAAGATATTTTGTGTTAAAATGCAAAATATCTTACAATATTTAGATAAATTAGTGGCACTTTGCTTAAAGTTTGAAGTTTTGTATGTAATTTTTACAACAACTATTTATAATCTTACACTAGGCCCTTCGGATCATAATACAACTCATCGGAGGATTAGAGATGACCCACATTATGCATTCCAAACAAACTCGTATTACAATAGGATTTGATACCAAGTGCCCCAAGGTAGGAGAAGGGTCAACTCAGGGTCGGCCCCCACCCAGGGTAGTTGCCTTGCCCCCACCCAAGGAGGGCCCCTAGGCCTGTAGAGCCCAATAGAGTTGGGCCCATAAGAAAATTGTTAACCTGAACACTTAAAAACCCCACCCTAGGCACAACATATTATATCCCCAAGTTCCCAAACCCACCCTACATTTCATTTTCCACAACACATTTTTTCAAACCGTTTCATTCCCATTAAAATCCCTAAAAATCATCCCCCATTGTATTCCCATCGAATCCCTAAAAATCTCTTAATCAATCAGCCATGTCTCCCTTTTTGTTCTCTTTGTCATTTCCTATTTCCATATCTCTCCAACAATTTCTTTTGTGAATTGAATATATATGGAGCCCGTTATAAAAATTCATTCAGGGCCCATAAAATAATAATAATAAATAAAATAAAATAAAATTCTCAAGGCCAGTCATGGGTCTACTACCAGTGCATTAATATAGAAACTTGCCCACGTTAATATATGGTAATGTATAAAACATATTGCTCAACCTATTTGCAATGTCATTTAGATGACAAAATGTAAGACAATTTTCAATCAAATAAATAATATCCAAACTTCAATTGTTATCCAATTCTAATAAACTATGTCATATATGGATAAACTACATTAACTGATACAGATATCATAGCTGCAAATTTCATGGACGCACGAGGTCAAATAAATCAGAAGAAATGAAAAAACATGATCAAATGATTTCATAACACCGCAATTTTAAGAGGTCATAACTTTCAAACCATAAATCAGAATCATTATTTCTATATGTCCACGTGTTCGTTACGACGAGTACTACGCGAATAGCTATGCCTACGATAAATTTTCGATCAATCAAATATCGTTTCGAATGTCAAATCGACGGTTGAAAGTTATTTTTTCTATTTTTAATAATTTTCACTTGTTTTGATTTTGCATAATAGTTGCCTCTTCTGGTAAAAGAAGTTAGTATTTCTTTTATGTTATTAGGATTCAGATGATTTGAGAGATATAAAAATTTTATAATATATACTAGGTTAAACAAAATACTTATACATTCATGGTTGGATAATTTTGAGTGAAAGAATTTGGAACACGCGCTATATACAAATAAATTGAAAATACAATGATTGTTTCAAGGCATGTTACTTTATCGCTTTCCTTAAGACATTTTTTACTCCAACAGATTGTGTGTTGCAGTGAGGCTGCAAAAATATGCCTTTAGGACACCATGAAACAATATTGTTTTTCTGTGATGCACATTGATAAAAGCAAATTGAATTTATTAAAATATTTGAATTCCGTCTAGAAGTCAGATACTATTTTTGTAAAATAATAGTATATTGTAAGTATATTGATGTAGAAAAAACTGACTTGCATGCCCAAAAAAACCTTAATATGTCCCTTTTGTGTTTAAATTTGGAGTCATTTTTTTTTTGGATTGGTGAAACAAATTTGGTTTTGTTGGTTTGAAAAGGAGGTGATTTTCTGAGACTGAATGTTTGATTGAGGTCGGAATTGACCCGGGTCTCTCTTTATTTTGGATTTTTATGTGTGTGTTTAGATTTGAAGCCAAAATTAGATTTATTATGTTGATATGATGAATGAATTGTGTTTTGGTATATTGAAAAGGTGGTACTGGTTTGGGGAATGTTTGGTTGAAGTTGAATTTGATGAATTTGTTTTGGGATTGCACACTGCTAGAGCAATCGTCGATTGATTCACATTTGATGGGGGTGGGTATATAAATCCACCAACCCCCCCCCCCCCGCCCCCAAATATTCAACCTTGTTCTATTTATAGCTCTATTCCTCATTAAATTTCTTTTTACATATATTATCAATGAGTGAGTATAATTTAAAAAATACGCATTTTATTTTTTATAAAAATGTATATATTCTGAAGTATATTATTATTTAAAAATTAACAAAGGTGCATCAAATGGTGTGTCTAACATTTTCCTTGAAATATATGAGCTATGTTACACACAATCAGATATCGTTTCGGGTGTCAAATCGACAGTTGAAAGTTATTTTTTCTATTTTTATTAATTTTTACTTGTTTTGATTTTGCGTAATAGTTGCCTCTTTTGGTAAAAGAATTTTGAGGACAGTTAGTATTTCTTTTATGTTATTAGAATTTAGATGATTTGAGAGATATAAATTTTTTATAATATATACTAGGTTAAACAAAATACTTATACATTCATTGTTGGATAATTTTGAGTGAAAGAATTTGGACACGTGCTGAATACAAATAAATTGAAAATACCATGATTGTTTTAAGGCATGTTACTTTATCGCTTTCCTTAAGACATTTTTTACTCCAACAGATTGTGCGCTGTAGTGAGGCTGCAAAAATATGCCTTTAGGACACCATGAAATAATATTGTTTTCTATGATGTACATTAATAAAAGCAAATTGAATTTATATGTACATTAATAAAAGCAAATTGAATTTATTAAAATATTTCAATTCTGTCTAGAAGTCGGATACTATTTTTGTAAAATAATAGGATATTGTAAGTATTTTGATGCAGAAAAACTTTGACTTGCAAGCCCAAAATAACCTTTTTAGTATGTCCTTTTTGTGTTTAGGTTTGGAGTCAATTTTTTTTTTTTTTTTTTTTTTTTTTTTTGGATTGGAGAATCAAATTTGATTTTGTTGGTTTGGAAAGGAGGTGATTTTTTGAGACTGAATGTTTGATTGAGGTCGGAAATGACCTGGGTCTCTCTTTATTTTGGATTTTTATGTGTGTTTAGATTTGAAACCAAAATTAGATTTATTATGTTGGTGAATGAATTGTGTTTTGGTGGATTGAAAAGGTGGTACTGGTTTGGGGAATGTTTGGTTGAAGTTTCATGGACGCACGGGGTCAAATAAACCAGAAGAAATGAAGAAAACATGATCAAATGATTTCGTAACACCGTAACTTTAGGAGACCATAACTTTCAAACCGTAGATCATAATCATTATTTTTATATATCCACGTGGTTGTATCGACGAGTATTAAGCGAATAGCTATGTCTACGATAAATTTTAGATCAATCAGATATCGTTTTGGATGTCCACGTGGTTGTATCGACGAGTATTAAGCGAATAGCTATGTCTACGATAAATTTTAGATCAATCAGATATCGTTTTGGATGTCAAATCAACGGTTGAAAGTTATTTTTTCTATTTTTAATAATTTTCACTTGTTTTGATTTTGTGTAATAGTTGTCTTTTCTGGTAAATTTTTTTTGAGGATAATTAGTATTTCTTTTATGTTATTAGGATTTAGATGATTTGAGAGATACAAAAATTTTATAATATATACTAGGTTAAACAAGATACTTATACAGTCATTGTTGGATAATTTTGAGTGAAAGAATTTGGAACACGCGCTGTATACAAATAAATTGAAAATACAATGATTGTTTCAAGGCATGTTACTTTATCGCTTTCCTTAAGACATTTTTTACTCCAACAGATTGTGTGTTGCAGTGAGGCTGCAAAAATATGCCTTTAGGACACCATGAAACAATATTGTTTTTCTGTGATGCATATTGATAAAAGCAAATTGAATTTATTAAAATATCTGAATTCCGTCTAGAAGTCAGATACTATTTTTGTAAAATAACAGTATATTGTAAGTATTTTGATGTAGAAAAATCTGACTTGCATGCCCAAAAAAACGTTAATATGTCCCTTTTGTGTTTAGATTTGGAGTCATTCTTTTTTTTGGATTGGTGAATCAAATTTGGTTTTGTTGGTTTGAAAAGGAGGTGATTTTCTGAGACTAATGTTTGATTGAGGTCGGAATTGACCCGGGTCTCTCTTTATTTTGGATTTTTATGTGTGTGTTTTGATTTGAAGCCAAAATTTGATTTATTATGTTGGTGAATGAATTGTGTTTTGGGGGATTGAAAAGGTGGTACTGGTTTGGGGAATATTTGGTTGAAGTTGAATTTGATGAATTTGTTTTAGGATTGCACTTTGCTGGAGAAATCGCCGATTGACAGTAAGTGGAGGAAACTGGGGAGAGCGTGTGAGAGAGAAGGGGTGGGTTTTCATTGTTTCACAAGAACACTAAGCCCCCGTTTGGATACAGAATATGATTTATTCTTGGGTATTTATTTATCCGAGTATAAATGAGTATAAATAAGGATAAAATGATTTTATGTTTGATTGTGTTTTGAATTATTCTTGTTGAGAATCGTAAGAATAAATGTTTTGTTGTTTGGGTAAAATGTGAATAAAGTATGGATAAGAATTTATAAAAGGTAAAAAAGTAATGATAGTTGATTTGACAGGTAATTTATAAGAGGTGATGACAGTTGATTTAACAGTGGGCCCACTTATTCTTTGGGTGGAATAACCTAGGATAAATTTTATTCTAGGGGTTGATTGGAATCCATATACCACTTTATATCAGTTTATTCTAGCACACTTTATTCAGGGTTATCCGGGCTTTTCAAACGGGGCTCAAATTTTATCCGGGGTTATCCGGGGTTTATCCGGCATCCAAACGGGGGCTAAAACATTTTTTTTATTTTTTTTAATTGGGTGGGATTCACATTTGATGGGGTGGGTATATACAACTTTAAAAAATACATATTTCATTTTTTACATATATTATCAATGAGTCGATTCAATTTTAAAAAATACATATTTCATTTTTTATAAAAATATATACACCCTGAAGTATATTATTATTTAAAAAATAAAAAAAGGTGCATCAAATGGTGTGTCTAATATTTTCTTTGAAATATGAGTATGTTACATTCAATCATTTTTATAGTCTAAAATGTTATTCGTTAGCCACATCCACTTATTGTATTGAGATATATAACTCGTTAGAAATTTTTTATATTTTTTATAAATAATATCATTTAATTTATTATAGTATATATACATTTCACTTTTTATAAAAATATATATTTTATTATATGAGTTATATATTTTAAAAAAATAATAAACAATGTGGTGTTTGCGTTTGATACTGTAAAATAAATTGTGTAACATTGTCCTTAATGGAGGTAGTTGATCCAGACTTTGATAAATTTTTATGAACATTATTTAGTGATTGACTTTCACAAACTTTGTAGTTTCACAGACTTTTGTAGATTTGCACATACTTTTGTAGATTTTCATAGACTTTTACAGATAAACTTTCATAAACTTTTGTATACTTTCAGATAAACTCTCATAGATTTTCATAAACTTTTGCACAAATTAACGTTTATTGACTCTTATAGATTTTCATATACTTATTTTTAAAAATTTTAAAGTAACAAATTAAAACACAAATTTATCCAACATATCTAATGTGAGAATCATTATATAAAAATGGAAAATGATTCACAAGCCCCATCTTATAGACCCCATGTAAATCTCATGAGGTGACATAGGTGACAATACCGAATATACCCTTGAAACCGTCACTACAAGAAAAGTACGGTTAAAACCGTACATATGTATAAATATACGTATGTACATATGTATAAACCCTAGAAGAAAAATATACCCTTCAAACCGTCAATACAGTGACGGTTTATAACCATCATCATAAGCTATAAATAGATTCTAATACATTTGGCAACGTTTATATATACATTCTTATATATGGAGTCTTATTATATATATAGTAACGTTTTGACATATGTATGATGATGGTTAAAAACCATCATTATACATCTTATAGTGATGGTTATTAACCGTCGTGTTAAGTATATTTAAATTTGAAGAATTAAAAAATACGACAATAGTTGAAAAATGTAGTATATCATGAATAGCAATAGCGATAGTTTTTAGCCGTCGCTAAATTTTGAAAATGAATTAAGATTATACATACATGAAAAATTGAGTGAGACTTTTAGGAACGGTTACTAAAAAATAAAGTTCTTTTAACTATGGCAATGTTTATTAAATTGTTACCTAAACTGTAATATATAGTGATAGTTATATTAAAATTGTTATCAAAAGTCAATACTATGTGAAAATTTACACACCAAACTAAAATCAATTTATTGTGTCGATTTAGCTACGATTTTTTATAAAACGTAGTCTATATGTATATATAATGATTATTTTAATCAACCGTCGTCAAATAAATGTTACTGCATCACATTTTTCTTGTAGTGCGTTTTCGATAATCATTCTCCACATTTAATGGTCGGTTAAAATTTCCTTATATGGAAGGAGTAACGAAGTTTTAATTACCATTCTTTTTTTTGTATGACAATTGAATTGTTAATCGTCCATCATCGCTAATAAATTTTTTTCAACACTATAATTTTTTATAAGAAAACAGAGAAGCAAATTGGAAGATTTTTTTCTCATTTTCGAACCTCTGATTTATTTGTTGGAGGACTTTTAGCATCTGTCCTGATCTAAAATAACAATTGATCAATTTATAATATCAGTCGATTTAGATGTAACATTGTTATTGTTTGTTTTTTCATGTGTTTTCATTTTTCTTATTGGATTTCACATTTAATGTTATATGAATCTGTTGTTTTTTAATGTTAAAATTATTTTTTGGAGAAATTTTTAGAGTGCTGATGTTATATTGGCATTGACTTGAGCAACATTCGAAAATTAGTTACATTTTTTGCATGCATCTTTGATCAACTTTTTGACAGAAATTTCTAACTGTAGTTGTTGGCGAAGAATCATTGCCAGACTGAATTATTCACTCTCTAATCAAAGGTCGAAATGAAGGGTAGCTACCATTGAAAAGGAAGGCATTTAAGGTTTTCAAGCCAAAGAGAAAGCAAGTGAAGATTTCTGAAAATTGCAATGTGCAAGATGTTGGTGAAACTATTGGATCTGCTGCTTTGTGATTCATTTATTTTCCTTAGCATTTGTTTTTATTTTTTCAACGACATGTTTTGTAACCCTTTCGTTGATTTCTGGAAGGTTTTGTAATATGTTCTTCAAGAGACTAGGTTATATTTATCATAATTCAGTTACATTTTAAAATTGCTGGTTACATTGTTTAAAAGTTAGTTACATTTCAGTTTAAACTACTTACATTGTTACACATTTATATAATAATACTGCTACATATTTCAAATTTTAGATACATTTAGCATAAATAATAGTCTATGTTAGTGACAAACAATCAATACCAGTTGTTTTACATTCTTCAAAATATAAAAAGGCATAAGAAATTATAGTTTTTCATTATATACACATCACAATATATTCTTAAGATGTTTGTTTTTTTCAAAATTTGTTTTGCACCCGTATACATGACAATTTTTCACATATATGTATGACCAAACACTCAGAATCACTTATCAAATTGCATTGTTCTAACTTTGTGATCATTATTTGTATATGTCCTCATTTTGTCATTCAGGAGATTTTTATTAGGTGTTCTCTAAATGTATGTGCACACATTTTTTGTCATTTTTGTCAACAATTTCTCATGAAGGACACACTATCTTATTATTTTGTATTTATTTTTTTACCCTTTTATAAATGTCAACCAAGAAACCAATGGTATGTTGACACATAATAGGGTTTATGAGTGGAGTCTATATAATGGAGTCTGTGTAGCAGGATTCTATAAAAATATGTATTTCAAATCAATAACAAAAAATAAATTTTATAATATTCAACTTGAATTATTCGTACCCAACATGAATTGTAAATATCTTCACATATCATAAATGCACTCTTAAAAATATCATTTTTAACTAGATAATTGTGACACCCACATACGCTTAGCCAATGTCTTAAATCCCTTCTAGACCGACCCTAATTAATATTGTACATAAACATAAGCATCCAAAGGCAAATCAAATCAAAGATTACGAAATTATTGCACATATAATTAACTATATAATAAAATAAATATATATCTTTCAAAATGATGGTGGATCTAGGTGTCATTATTCATCAAATATATGAAATAAAATCAATATTTCATACACACAATCATAAAAAAATAAATAAAGATGATGAACATACAAATTATAAAAAAAATGGAACAAATATGAAAAAAAATGAGATACTTAAACATCTATAGAAAATCACTCAATTTTTCATTCTGGCTGTTGTGTGGACAATTTGGCTTGCCCGTAACTATTTGATTTTTTGAGATACAAGAGTTTATATTGAAATTTGTGAGATTCAGTTATTAATTTTATTAAAGCTTGGGGTTGCTTCTGCTGGGGCAAACAAAATTTAGTATATTGGGAGCAAAATTGTGATCGAAGAGTAGTTTTTGTAGCTCCTCTCGATAGACCTCTCATATAGCTATTATACTGCTTTAGACATACATTGTTTTAGTTTGAATAAAATTAAAGTGAATGTTTACCATTTCATTGAAATAAAAAAATATCTATAGAAAGATAAAAATAATTTATTATAAAAACAACATAAAAGTAACAAAAGTAGAAAAAGAAGGCGTCTGAAGAAGGTGAGAGAGAGTGAGGGAGAGACATGCAGCCGCCGGCCACCGGCGCACGAGGTATTGGAAGGGAGGGATCGTCCCCGCCTCCGCCGTCTCAGAAGCCGGAGGTGGTGGAGGATCTGGTGGCGTCGCTGGAGAGGCGAAGGTCCTACAGAGAGGTGACACTCTCCCTCCGGTCGGGTCTCCGCGACGCCAAGGCGGAGTTCTCCTTCCTCAGACACCGAGGCCTCAAGAACCTCCTCCGCTTCCTTCAGTCTTCCGCCTCCACCTCCGACGACTCGATCCGCCTCTTCCGCCACTCACAGTCGGCCCCCGACCTCCAAGGTCCGTCTCCTCTCCAATCTCTACCGATCTAGGGTTTCTTGAATGCTATTCGCCGTTTCGAGACTGACCGTGGAAAACCTTGGTCAAAAACCAGTGGTTCCCGTTCTGTTTCGGAACACGTTGAGGCCATCGAAGGTGGAGGATCCGGTGGTGGATCTTGATCGGGTGTTCGGGGTGGAGCCGATGAAGATAAGTAGCCCGGCGACGGACGGTGAGGTCTGTCTCGCTCTTCGGGTTTTGGAGGGGTGTTGCCTCCTCGGCGGGGAGAGCAAGGTTTTGGCTCATCGGTACAACGCAATCAGTGTAAATGCTGAAACAATTTTGCGTTCCTCTGTGTCGTAAATGTGTTGTGAATGCCTTTTGAAATTGAGTCCTTTGTTATGTATATGTTGAGACTTGTTTAGTTTATCTTTTGCATCTCTTGTGGATACATTTACTTTATTGGGCTCGGAAATTGACACATGTTAACCTAATTGACTGCCTCCTGAAAGGTTTTTGAGAATCATGTCTTAGGCTCCGTCTGGATGAATCTTGTGTTTCAAACTCATCTTTTGAAAATTATTGTTTTATTAAATTTTCAACCGCAAGATGTTTTGGCCTAAAAAAGAAAGATGATGGTTTGAAAAGCTAAACGTTGAGAATGTGTTTTGATCTGAGTTCGAGAATTTTTAGTTTTTCAAGCGCAGAATCTACTTAAACTCATATCCAAACGGACCCTTAATTATTGGGGGTGGTACAGAAATTCTGATTTTTTTGGATAAATGTTAGCAACCTTCTGTAAGATTGTGACAAATATTCTCTGGTTCGTCACCTCCTAATCCAAAGATTGTCCGTGATAATAGCATCCACACCTAAAATCATTGTAACTCTAAGGAGGGAAGAGATTGTAGCCCAAGTATTTTCCATGTAAAACATCTTTTGTTGGAAAACATTCATTGCGTCCATATACTCCAGGACACCATGTGAGGTCCAACCATTGAAATTTGCCAAAGTTTCTTTGATACCCTCTCTTTTGCCGCATCTGAACCCACCACAACATTTTTTCAAGGTTCGTGAAAGAGCAATGGGATCTAGGTGCCAAACCGACCTTAAACTTTTCTTCTTTAGAGGAGAAAGATTTTAGTTCACTTGAGAATACTTTTCATCATTATATTATACTTGACCTATAAATGAACTCGTCAATCTTTTCCTTTGTGGTGCCATCCCAGAATTGAGGTAACCTTTTGTTCCATGCTTCCATATCGATTGATGTCACTAGCTTCCATGGTCAATTTTCAAGTTAGCCAATTTCTTTGGTGCAATGTTTAAAGGCGGTAAGTGGTGCTAAAATGGGAAGGATTTAGGTTTTCTTTTTCATTTCAAGAAATACAAGCTGTAGCCAACATCTGCATCTAGGAAAGCGCCTGAGATGGGGCACTGGGTGATGGGCCAGGCAAATAACCTATGTGGTTGATTCATTGTTTAGAAAGCATGCGATTCCTTTTCTTCAGTTGCTTTGGTCAGGTTTAATGAGTTGTGCTTGAGTCTCAATTTCATAAACTCTAAAATGTTCTTTTTTCATATATGCAGGTGCTGATGAATATTCTGTCAACTCGAGGAATACTCGAGCAAGGGGCTTGCTTAGACGCTCTCATATCTTTGCTGTTGGATTGCTCTGTTAATCAGATAGTAAGATATCTCCTGATGAATCACTAACTTTTACGCACACTTCATGACTGGCTCTATCGATCCGCCATATTGCAATGAATTCTTTTTTTCTTGATCATGGTGTTTTTCAATGGGATTATAAATATCTTTGTACTTGTTGTCTTCAAGTGGAAATGCCCTGCACGTAATGCATGTTCATGTGAGCAGTGTTTAAATGTTCATTCTGACATGGTCACGGTGAGAACTCAACACGGCTTGATCTTTTTGAGTTCTAGCCAAATGTGCGCATTTGAGGGCTACTTAAATCTGAGTAGTTATGTAGAAGTTTTAGATAACAGTTAACTCACAGTTATTAGTTCAAGACACATATAGCTTTTCCTTTTTTCCATATTACATGAGAGTTCATGGGTGGCTTGAACTTCATTAACCTGGTAACAAAAGCATGAACCTAGGGTTGCTTCATAAACATTTCTAAGTGGTTAGATTATATCTGTTAGTCTTCTTATTTAATATACAACATAAGAGTGGAAGGTTTAATTGTAGACATATTTGATTTGAGTATTATCTTCTATATAAAAAATTAAATGTGAGAAATTAGTTTCGTATTTAAGATCATTCCAATAGTCTCATAGGGGTTTTATTCAATGATTTTGATTGATTTGTCTTTGCCTTCGTGGATGGAAGATTGTTTGATGTCCATATTATAAATCTTGTGTCTAAGAAAGCCACAGGCGGAGTGCAACTCTAGAGACTGGTAGTGATTTGCTGGTTTTCTACTGAGATTGATATCTCCAGATTGGACTAGTCAATCCAAATTGATGCGAGCAAGTTACAATTGAGAAACTGTGCAGCCCGTGATACTCATTTAGTTAAATGCAACTAGCAAGCTACATTCTTTAAGAAGTTTTGAAAATTATTCTTTTGGGAGTATATAGTGTTCTATTTTGATTTTCTTGAGAATAAATTTTGCACAATTTTCTATTCATGATCAATTTACATTTATGTATAATACCGTCTGAACCTTTGATCCTGTGTGTTGATTACCTTGCCAGAATCCACAGCTCAAATCCTGTTCCATGTCTTTATATATCATTTTAAAGATTTCAGTTTACATCGTCTTTACTTGTTTACAGGATTTCGAAGCATGTCACGGCATTGAGAAAATCGCGGAGATTCTAAAAGATGAACACAGTGATGAGAATATAAGGTATGCATGTTCTATTCTTTTGTATATCACAAAGTAAAGAAATATAGAAAAATGCACCCATAATTTCATTCTCAATAATCATTTATAAGTATAATGTCCGATCCATGGATTCTTATTTTGTATAATATTCAGATTTATCATGTCACCGGACCGGTACTGAGAAGAATGATTATATATATGTCTTCTTTCAGGTTGAAATGTGCAGAGTTTCTTCTATTGCTGATTGGACATGTAAATGGAAGGGAAAAGCCTTCCATGGCTACCATATATGAAGGCATAAACAGACTTCTTGGTGAGAAATCTGCTTCCCTTATATGGGCTGCGAGTCAGTTTGGGTCAACCCTAGACCCTGAGCAGAGACAGACAGCCCTACATATTCAAGCTCGCAGGGTGATGGAGTCCTTGGATTTTATTGATTGAGAGATCAACACATGGTTTTGGTTATTGGGCATTGTAAATCCTTTCTGTTTCATGTAACAACAAAATCTAACATGTTCTTTTTTCTTTTTCCAATAGATGTTTGTTTGTGCAACCCAGGTATCCTGCAAGGTGTTTTTTTTTATTAATAGTTATATGTTATCTACACATTTTTTATACTAGAACATGAAAAATCCTATGCTGGATATTTTGTCCAATATAATAAATAAAAAAATACTCTCTTTTTCCCTGTTATTTGAAGTAACAATTATCTTTGTTGGCAAGTTAAGTGTACTAACTTGACAGATGTGATATTTTTTTGAGGTGTGTAAATATCAGGTGAGATTCATTGGCATTAACATAGATGAACCCTGATAATTCCAACTATTCTTCAAAATAGTTATAGATTATATATCTATGGAATGTTATATTGCGAGGCTTCAAAAACTATGTATTACAAGTTTCACCATACAGAACTATCCGACTGATCTCTTTCAATTGGCCAAGATCATCATCTATTCTGAGAAATGAAGCATGTATCCTCTTATTTCCTTCACAATCCAATTTCATCATCTAAAACACTAGGTATTGGTCTGATGCAACAAACCCTACCGAATCATGCTTATGAAGAAATAGATGTAATATAACCAACAATAATAAATCTGATACACCTCATTCAACTCCCCAGTTTAAAAGCATCTACAAAGAGTCCTAGACAAACCCCAGCTTTTCAGTAGTTCACCAAGAACAAGGAGCGCAACCTCCTGACGGACATAGATGAGGGTTTTCTGTAAACAAGCATGCCAATGCCTTCGATCGCAGCAACAACAACACCTGCAACCAAAACGTCCCAATCGCCTGTCTGTCCTAAAATGGTCGCCAATGCATTGGCGGTGTAGAAACCCAACAGCAGGAGAAATATCTTCATTGGAAAATTCTTCCTGGCCGTGTTCAGCTTTTCTAGTAGTTGCCTGCTCGCGGCCCCAACTATGGCACCCAGTCTCGTCTGGCCAGTGCCCGGACCTTCTGTTTCTAGGTTCTCTTGGCCTCCACCTTCATCAGGAGCTCCCCCGCTCGTATTCAGAGCAAACGTGGGGTTCCACTTCCATCTTCTTATTTTATGCCTGCATATTGGTACGGAAAACAACACTGTTGTAATCAAGTGCAGGAATTGCATGGGCTAGTTTGGCAAGAGGATGATTTTGAGGATAAATTTATGCTAATTTTAGAAGATAAGAGTCTAACAATTTTGTCATCAGGGGACAAATGTTATTTTTCTTTAACAAACAGAATAAGTTGATTTCACCAAACATATCCATCTCCTCAACCCACCATTTATCCATTTTTCAAACTAGGCCAAGTGTACTGAAAGTAACTACAAAAAACAATTGAGATTTGCATGTGGTGACAAGCTACACAGCTGAGAAGCACTAAGGTAGTGAAAGAAACTACATGAAAAGTAGAGATTTGCAAATGATTTGCAAATGGCTTTGTAGGAGAAGGTTTTGTAGAGTGCACTTCAACTTTTGGTGGAAGCCAATCAATTTCGTGTGTGTGTGTGTGCAGAGTTTGGATTCTTCTCTGTCATTGTAATGGCTGTCGATGGCTTCACTTTGAGCTGGGTCTATTATGGCTGATAATCAAGAAATTGGCACTCAGCAACAAGAGTTGAAGCGAAGCTATGGGGCTTGAATTTGAATTGTGGAGAGTCTAGATTTAGTAATGGCCAATTATCCAATTTATGCTCTTTCATAATAGTGGCTATTCATAATATTTACTCAATAAGACAGCATGGTTTACTCTTTTTTTTTTTTTTGAAGAATGGTACTCCCCCGGGTTTGATCCCTTGACCTCATTCAAGAAGGTGGGAGGTGCTTGCCGATTTGACCGAAGCTCGGTTTACTCTCATTGTTTATTCAAGTAATCTAATGCAAATGTAGACCATTATCTTTATGAAGCAGAGGCTTCATTGTCATCATCAAGCTAGGCTGGTCAGTTCATGAGAATCCAATCAGGGGATAAATTATCTAGACCATCTACACATCTCTGTGGGAACTGCAGGCGAAGTTAGTTTGAACAACCTGTCTTCAACCTTTGCCTTCTTTGACCATTGGTGACTTTCCATGGACTTGTATGAAGCAGCTTGTGAATGGTGATTAAAATTGAGCAGTAGCAATTTGACACAAGTACTGCATTATTTGATCAATTCATGGAAATTTAATTTCATATTGCAATTTTTATTGCCTTTTCCAATATACATCCAATACTAACGGTTGGTTACATCATAGTATCCACATGATAGCATCCAACATACATCCAATTTCAACAGCAACAATGACAAAATATTTATCCCAAAATTTTTGGATTGGCTACATGAATAATTTGTCGTTATTCAACTCCACTAAGGGTCGCCTCTGAAATGTGGAAATGAACTTGGAGCTCCTTCAATTACGATGATATTACTCTGAACCAGTACATCCATTGATCTCAGTTGTACACGTCCAAACTCCATAACTGTCTCAAATGATCCTCTCATCTTATCCTTTAGTGGAGCAACCTTAACTTTTCAGGAATATACTCATTTCTTATTCTATCATTTTTTGACTGGCCACTTCTCATTTCAACCAATAATATGAATATTTTAATTTTGAACTATTCATGAGTGGGACCTCGAAATTTCATTTATCATGAATCTAGTAGTCCAGCCAAGATACAGACCTTGCCAACCATGATATAAAAGCCAATTTAGATCCTTGGATCCACAACAACTAAAAGGTATTTCTCACACAATACCATCAATACAGAAAAAAAACCTCTATGGCATATTTTTACATCACTACCTCAATTCGTCAACCTCTCTCCAGACTTTCACAAGCTCCATTGCTTTAAGTTGTCAATCTCGAAACGGTGTCTCTTTTTTTTACAATGGAAATTGGATTCACCCCCAATACAGTCGCAAAAGTTACTTTTCAAATGTGTTACGAATCCAGACACAAAATGAAATGGTAATAGGACTAGACCTAACTAATCAATATTTAGTTCTAATAACTCTGCCACCTATAAAAAGATACATTTGGCCTATGTTCAAATTTCCCTGCCTGTCATTCAAGATGCAATGAATAATCATTCAAGGTGTGCAAAGACAACCTGACTACTATACTAGTGCACCTGCAGGCAAGGAGTGAATGTTCTACACAAAGGCCTATGCTATGAGTAACATTTTCCTAGGAATAAGACATTTTGAATGATTGTGTCACTTATTTATAATGTTGGATTCATTCCCAATTAACTATTTCCCGGGAAACTACAATGTTCTAAAATACTTTTTTGGTGGATGCTACTTTTGCAGGAATAAACCGAATGCATTTCCAAACGTCCCAAATGGTCACATGCTTCTTTTTTTAATTAAACTGATCGCAGTTTTTTTTAACAAGGAAAGAACAACTTTTAATTAAAACAATGAAAAGGAGATTTTCAGGAATTTAACATAAATATGTTTTCTGGGAATCTAATTTCAAAAGTAATATTAAGTGAAAATTTGATTTCCAAATGCTACCTTAAGAACACAATCAGGGGCGGGCAGAGCAAGTATTTTATTCTAATGGGGGCAAAATTTAAATACGATCTTGAAATTTTTTCAATAAATGATAATTTTTCAAAGTAAATACTCATTTTCATTAAGGACAAAAGACAATCAAAGATCTGGTATCACAGTAGGCATTAACAATAATAAATTGTTCACATTTTCTACATTATTCAAAAGAACTTTAAAAATAAATAGAAACCTCAAGTGCAATTTCAACAAGCTAAAAGAGAGAATTCTGACAAGATAAACACAAAAATTATCCAAACAAATAAAAGAATAGTCAAACAAAAATCATCTAATTCTCCTCTATCTTTATATAACTATTTTATGCTTAATAAGCTATCTGTAAACCAAACGAGACTAATCACGTACTATTATCGTAGTCATACAATTTAACCAACAAAAAAAATTAACTGTTAATCAATCATAACTAACTAAATTCATCAAGCCGAACACCAATAAAATTAACAAAAAAATTGAATGGGGGCAGCTACCCCCGCTGGCCCTAATGTGGCTCCATAACTGGACACAATAGTAATCTTTTATGTTACTGCAATATCTCAATAGGTTTTATATAATTCATTGAAAAAAAACAAAAAAAGGAAGGCGATACCAAAGCAGCAGAGAAAGGAGACATTGAGAAGCGCAATGTAATGATTGCAACAAACCCCCTTATTCTGGTTGCTCCTAATCATGAACCACTATTCAGAATATGCATTAATAACCCAAAGGTCCTATATGGGGAATGAAAACTTCGAAGTTAAAAAGCTAACAATTACCTCTTTTCATGAAAAAGAACAGGCATTATACCAAAATTTGCTAAACACGCACAAGAAGAAGGTTTAAAGTCTAGGCCTCGCGTAGCCCGAAATTCAGTGAATGCCATATAAAATCCCTCAAGACCTTCGTTCTCCAGATTTGGAGGTATAATTGGACACTGCACCATTGCTCCCATACTGCAACCCACCTCAACAGGAAAAGACAAACATAATGCAAAGTGAGCAACTTCATCTTTCTTTTGAAGAGGAAAGTCAATCCACATACAGAAGACCAAGAAGTCACACATACATAACTGAGATCACAATTATAATTTAGTGACATACCCAGTTAAGCAACCATAACAAATCTTAACCTCAAAGTACATGAAATTGGGCCAAAAGAAATTAATAAATGAAAGATCTCTCACAATTTGGCATTGATATCTAAAAAATGGGACCCACATGGGTTTGGTGCTCAGGCTAAAGACAAGGGTTTGCTCCCCATAGATTTCATGTTCGAATCCCAAAAGGTTTATGTGATTCTGCACATCGGAAGATTTTCCAAACAGTCACTTATGCAATCCGAAAATGTTTTAATTTTTTTTTTTTTTGAAATATATATTTGTCTAATGAAGTGTATATTTTCACAATAAAAAAAACATACTCGTATGAATTGAATACATTTTTTACATTTTACTATTAGAGGAAATATAGAGGAGTATATAATCTATTAGAGATTTAATATAGAGTTAGACTGCAGGAATGACTGAGATTTTTTCTATTTATTATACAGAGAAAATGTTGATTCTACATAAACAAACAAGCAAAAAAATCCAAATGACCTATATATTGGGAAAACGGAGCATCAATAGTAGTTAGAAATATTGCAGTTTACTGCAAGAGATTCCTCTTAAAAATATACCAATCCCTCCTACATGGGTTCAAAATGGATGAAACTGGAAAACCCATACCAAGAATGGATGACTCTTTTTTCAGGGTGGGATTTCATTGTAGAACACAATATTAACACAACTCAAGTTCACCACACCGAATCCATGTTAATCGAAACAATCCAAATAAATTTATAAAAACATCAATTTCCATTGCGCAGTGAATCTAATAAAAAAAACTTAGAGGTGATTGAAGATTCTCACCTGGGAACAAAGAATCCAGTTTTTTCTTTCTTTTTTAATCTTTTGAAGGGTTGCAGATTTGAGTGTCTTGGGGCTGGGCTGGGAGGGGGGAACCCAATTCATGGCCATCAGATTAAACTCATCAGTGAACGTTCTTCTGCAGTTCTGCCTGATTGAAGCTCCGGGTCTATAGAATACCCGGATCCGAGTAGTTTAGGACCGACACACACCCCCCCAAGCACAAGAACTAGGGTTGCTCTGACTCCCCTTTCTATTTTGATTCCGTCTGGGAGATGATGCGGCTCAGCATCTTGGAATGAGGCGAGGTTTGGCGGGGACGGCGAACATTCAGATGGGTGAGGACTTTCTGCGTGTGGCCTGATTGCATGAGGGTTATTGAGTTGAAACATCGTAAAATTCTTTTCTACATTTCTCAAAGGTTCTCTTGTTTTTTTTTTTTTTTCTCTATCTTATGTTTTCTTACGTCTTCTCTTCCTTTACCACCAATTCGAACATCTTCTATTATATTTTCTAAAATGGATTAGATATGCCTATCGTTTGTTTTAAAAAAAAATTTGAGTAGTTTGTAACATTTGCTTAAATTATTGATCTGTTCTTTGGTTTTTTCTTTTTGTTAAAAAAGTCGTTCTTTAGCTTGGATAGTTGTAAAAATTCACGTGATATAAATTATTTTAAAAATATTAAATATACGATTTATTTCAAGGTTGGACTCTCCCACACTCATTCACTCCCCTTTAATTCTTACTTATTAAGGGGTGTAATTATTAAAAATATCTAAATGAATATTTAACAATAGAATTCATTTAAGAATAGCTTATTTATAATTTAGAGGGGTTTAAATAGAACCACCCCAAGAACTAAGCCCCTACATTTAAAAAAATATGACTTATATATCCACCCCATGCAATAAGAAAATTACCATGTTAATAACAATTTAATGCACTCTGAAATCAAAGAAAAATCACCTCTATCAATATTACCACATTTAGAACCAAACATAACTCTCCTCCTCTCCCCCACTATGTCTATCTCCGGACACCTTCTACTCCTCCGCCTCCCCCCTCCCGACGGCACCCTACTCCAATCCGACGGCTTCTCCTTCGGTGACCGCTCCTTTCACCTCCTCCGCCCCTAACCTCCCCCCCCCCATCCTTTTCCTCCACCCTTTGCGACTAACTCGAGTTCCTCAACTACCTCTTTGTCCGTCGTCGGCACTCCTCTGACCAATCCCTCCCCAATGGCCGCGTCCTCGCTAACTCATGTGTCGTCCACGACGCCTGTTGAAACAAAGGACGGTGACCAACATGCATCATGGACAATGATCAAAAGGGCAAACAGGTGGAGATGGGTAGAAGAGAGAGGGGTTGGGGTGGCTTTACATGAGTCACGCACTAGTATTTATAAAGGGGTGATTTTGTACGTTTTTAAATATATGTTTTGGTGGGTTTCTAAGAGATGTGGTTTTCCATTAAATGAGGGTTCATATGACGGTTCACTAAAGAAAATGTTACTACACTTGTTAGTCTTTTTTTTTTTTTTACTATCATAAACGCAACGGTCTCATATTCTCGTTATCACTCGCCACTCACTTAGTTATATATATTTTACTATAAATTTTTCAGATTTTATATAAATCATATCATTAAATTTTATAATAGTATATATATCACATTTATAAAAATGGAAAAATTGATATAACTCCTTTGAAAATTAGTTAAATTGGTTTTAATCCTGGCATAAAAAATTGTTATAGGTCTCTAGAAAGTAGGGCTACAACTCGGAGGTTGGATTCGGGTTGACCCCAATCTGAACCCAACCTGAATTCTAAACTACTCAACTCTAACCCGACCTAACTCGATTTTCAACTCGAATTGGACTAACCCGAACCCAACCTGAATTAAATAAATCAACCCGACCCAACCCGACTCTACCCGATTTGTAAACATGATTTACAAATTAAATAAACCAACCCGACCCAACACGTAAGGTTAGTTAGGTTTACTTAAAATTTGAATGGCCAAGATTAAAAGCTACAGAATGAATGACCATGATTTTTTTTAATTATTATTTTTCGGGTTTGGGTTGGGTCGGGTTGTGAGTGAGGCTAACCCGAACCCGATTTGACCAACTCAACCCGTATAAAAATCGGGTTCAATCCATCGGGTTCGGGTTCAATCCAACCCAAGTTGCAGTCCTACTAGAAAGTATGTATAGTTAACAAATTTAGTTCTGCGTTAAATTGATGCGATAAGTACATTCAAGTAAATCCCTACAAAATATGAAAAATCCGGTTAGTTATTTTAATGACAAAAATGTTCCTTCCTTTTTCCGAAAATTATCCTTTTAACGATAAAAAAAGGAAAAAAATGGATATAACTCCTTGAAAATTTATGAAAACTCGAAAAATATCCCTCTAAACATAAATCCCCTTAAAGTTAATCGCAAATCTGGTTAATATATTACAATAATTTATAAAGTAAATCTTAAAAGTATATTATAGTAATTATCATGTATGGTTATGGTTAACCCAGATCTGGTTAGTTTCAATTATGATAGGAATTAAAATAAATAGGAAAAAATTAATATAACTCCCTAAAAAGTTAGTTAAATCGGTTTTAGTCCTTGTAAGATTATAAAATCTCCACAAATCCCTAAAAAATATGTAAGGTCAATGGATTTAGTCCTTTGGAAGATAAAAATGCCCTTGCCTTTTCCTGGAAAAAATAGATATAACTCTTCCCTAGAAACTAATGAAAAACGAAAGTCCATGTAAACCAGTAAATCCCCTTAAAGTCAACTACAAATTTGGTTAGTGTGTTACATAAATTTATCAAGTCAATTTTAAAAAAATGTTTATCAAGCATGGTTAGAGTCAACTATAAATCTAATTAGTTTCGGTTATGATAGTGATTAAAATAAATATTATCTAATAAGATAGGGACATGATGAGATTTATCGATTTTATAGAGACATGTTTTTATTTTTATAATTTTCAGGGAGCTATATCGATTTTTCAAAAATAAACGATGAGGGCATTTTGGTAAATTTTAATGGCAGTTAAGGTTTACCATATAAATGATTAGTTGTGGTGAAAGTAGGGATTGACTACCCCTGAAATTAGCCCGAAGAGATTAGGCCCTAGGCATAGTCATAAAATGGGTCCCAATATTCAATTTTTTTTAAATTCACACTGAAATTTTTTTTAAAAAAAATGTGTTTCAAATATTTTTCAAGTGAACCTAACAAAAAAATGAATAACAATAGAATAAAAATTAAATAAATCACAGAACTGTTTTTAAAAAAGAAAATAAAAACAGATAACAAATAGAAAAATAACAAAAAATTGAAAAAAAATGTGACCGAATATGAAAGAAGTTCTCACTTTTTTTCAAAAAAAAAAAAAAACCGCCTTTGGTCACATGTGGTCACCTCAGCTGCGCTCCCGGGGGTCGCCTCGTGGAAGCGCCTCCTTCTTTTGTCACTAAACAACCACTCGACCGATCGCCTCTTAACAACTTTGAATGCTCCGCACCTCGTTCTGCTTACGTTTCACTCGGTGGGTGTTTTCAAACAAAATGAGAAAAAATTATGGATAAGATTTCAAAATAAAATATAGTAATCTTAAACAAAATCCTCATAAAGAAGATAAAAACAAACGGAGGAATAGTAAAAAAAATGAAATAAATATATACAATATGACTTTACACGTTATAAATATAATAATAAATAAAATAAAATATCCACAAAATAGGGATAATCAAAATTTAAAAATAGAGAAAATATGGATGATGTTTTAAAAATGAAATAAAGTAATTTAAAAATAAAATAAAAATCCCAAAAATCAGGGAGTAAGAAAACTGAAAATAAATGAAGATAAAAACCCATAATAAAAGGAAAAATAGAAATTAAAAAAAATATAAAAAAATATGAAAAATAAAATCCGAACCGATTTCACATGTCTAAAATTAAATGTTAAGTAAAAATAAATTTCAAAAATAGTAACAAATAGAGCTAAAATAAAATAAACGAATGAAAGTTTTAAATAAAATATATTAATTAAAGATAAAACCAAATTTCCTATAAACAATGAAATTTTTTTTTATGATTTGAAGCCCTACATAATTAGGCGACGGCCTTGATAAAAAAAACTTGATTTAAACATAGTATTATTTAAACAAATATAACCATGTATGCAACCGTACATGTAGTGTCATTTTATTAACAGGGATATGTGCGTTATAGGTAAAAAAAAATATAATTCCTAAATTTGTGTAACAAATATATATCCAATTCATTATTTTATATATGAAGTATAATTTTTTGAAAAATAATCCAGTTTCATCTGTAGCCCTGTCGATACTCTATGATTCTCAATCATTTTGAATTTTTTTTAGCGTATACTCACTTAATAAATTACTTACTATTAAGAAAGTAGAGTAAATACATAAAATAAGTACAAAACTTTTTAAAAATGAAAAATAATGATAACATACATTGTACTAGTGGAATACATATTGTACTAGGAGGATAACATACTCTTTTCTAGTATTCTAAAATTGGGTCAAATTGGGGGGAGTACGGTGTTGGTTGTCCATTAGGAATTAGGAAAATGTTTTCTTTTATTTAAGTGGAATAGGTAATTAATAGGATGTAATAAGTGAGAATAAACTCAAAAATACTTTGTTTCCAGGAAATAAATTGGTATAACTATGTCATAAAATGTGAAAATAAATTGTTACATGTCTCCTCACCTTATTTGGGGAGCAACATAGAGTTTGGAAACATAAAAATAATTTTTTTTTAAATTACAATTATATTCCTGTATAAATTTCTTGTATTTGGGAAAAAGTGTGAGAGATGTAAGTGTAATATGATAGATGTGACAATTATACTCCTACATAATTTTTTGTGTTTGGGCATAGCTATGAGAGTTTTTTTATTCTCCCAAAACGCAGTTTTTTCCTTATTCCCCTCATAATCTTACTTATTCCCTAGTTATGCTTCACTCCACTCTGGAATTATATTATTTTACCAATCTATTTATTTGATATAAGATAAGAAAGGCTCACGTGAAAAATCATCTCTTATATCAAATCAATTTTTTACTTTTTATTACTCACAATCATATTTTATCATTTTTTTATTCAAAACTTATTTATAATTAATTAAACAATAGAAACTTCATTATGATTTTTTTAAATGAAAATAAATAAAAACACAATCAAACAGAGAAAAAAGCTTATTTTTTTAATCTATATTGAAATAATTATCCATCGCGTAATAGTACGTTCACTGAACATCCACATTAGAAACTTTGCTATTTTTTGTTGAACGTCTATGGGAGTATGAGAATGCATGCAGGGCTATAAACAAGACTTTGCATAACAACTACTAAACTAAAAAAAAAGGTGAACAAAAATGCCCGGTCTAAGGTCTTTGGAATCTTACATTAGAGACACAAATAGATCCATTTAAGGTCTGTTTGGATAGAGGCATAAGCTATTTTGGGGTTTATACATATTCCAAGGAATTGTTGACTTTATTAATGGAATAAGAGATTTTGTATTTGATTGTGTTTTCAGTTATTCTCATTGAGAAACGTAATAATAAAAGTTGGAGTGTTTGGTTGATGAAGAATAAGATAAGAATAAGGTGTAAAACGTTGATTTGACATGTGGACCCCATTGATGTATAAGAGGCGATGACATGTGATTTGATGTGATGATATGCGATTTAATAGGTCCCCCCTTATATCAGTGGAGTAATAACACAATTCCATGAGTGCACTTGGAATACAAATATCAGCTTATTCTCTCCTAATTCTGCATAGCTATACCCCTTTATTCCTTCTACCTAAACACCATTTTTATCTTATTCTCCTCAATTCCTCCCATATTCCACCCCTATTTCTATAGCCAAATAACCCCTTAGTGTGGGAGGTCTTTCTGTTAAACAACTATATATTTTGAATGGAGGACAAAAATCATAATATCAGAAGATGCTATTCCTGATACAATCCAATAATTCAGGCATTTCAATCTTCACACCGGCATCAAGTGCTATTTATCGCATTATGCATAAATTGACACAAAAACCAATAGAAAAAAGGACAAACTCGATACGTTGACATTCTAAAGAATGGGAATAAGGACTTCGATTACCGAGACAAAAACGTCAGATCAATCTTACTAGAACATGATTTCGGGTCCGTTTGGAAACACATATTGAAAAGTAGATTTTAGAATAAAGTTGCTTTTTAAGATGATTTTAGACCTTTGACTTTTTTGGGATGTTTTTTTTTTTAATTCAGGAATCAATATTTGGAAGGAATTTAATGTTTGGTAGAAAAAGTTGATTTTCAATTCAAAAAATCGATTCCGACAAAAAAATGTTCTTTTTGAGATTTTAAAAACACGGATTTCGAGAGAGAAATTAAAAGGAATCCAGCTTTTGATTCCGTCAGAATCCGACCCGTTTGGTTGCGCGTTTGGGCGGAATCCGCTTTTTAAAAAGCGGAATCGCCCCCAAACGCGCTACCAAACGGACCCTTCAAAAGCATAAATCACATAATTAATGATCCATTATATTGCCTGATAGGTTAGACTTAAGGAAGTGAAGAGCATAGTTGACAGTTTCAACATCGGTGCTTCCTTCTTTTCAATCGTAGATCAAAAGTATGAAAATCCCTTCGATAGCCTTGAGAATCCAATGTTGGAATTCGTTGAGTTTATCATACAGGCAATATTTTGTCCTACTGAGCATTCTATTTAAGTAGAGAAATACTATCTTACATGATGAATTCATACACACAAAAACATTTCTATTGTGTAACAAGTCAAAACTTTATTATATTATGGAGTCTGATGATGTACGTAGAGGATTGGTGGCGCTGCGTTGATCAATTGCATCCCAATATACAGAATTCATAACAAACTTCCCATTGCAGTCTTACTAGGAATTCCATTTTTTTTTCTTCTGATATGTTAAAAAGACTCCAATCATCAACTCTTAATTAAAAAAATATTAAGAATAGAAAGAAATACAAGTTCAGTTATTTCAGTTGTTCATTTATAAGGTAATTAGCCACTTTAAACTGTCTTATTAGTTTTAATGGGTGCATTTTGGAACTGCAGTGCACAACAGTGATACAGAGTACACATATCGCATGTGTAGTGAAGAATGGAAAAACAGAAAACAGATTCCCAGCTCAAATGAAGCATGGATAATCAATGATTTTTCTAAAGTCTGCAATTTAAGAAAATGGATGGTGTCAAACAGATCCAGTAATCATGCCAGTGAAGCTGAATGTTCTATGCTAATTTATATCCAAAAAATGCTCAGAAAGCACATGGAATTAGTAATAATATCCTTCATAATGACATCATCTGAAAAACTTTTATTTTTACATCTAAAAAAGAAAATAATAAATTAATTGGATGCTAAAAAAGCTCCATACTATTATGAGAGACCCAAAAATATTAATTTAATCAAAAGAAGATGATTAACATTTCGAATGAGAAATTGTCTGCCAAGGACATTTACAATACAAATTTTGAATGCCTTAATATATAGTGATATCTTCTATAATAATATGAAAAATAAAACACAGAAAAGAAAGAATGACTAAAAGTCCACTCACAACAACTTAAAATGATCCCATTAATAGACTGCAGCATGGGAATTGTGATATTCTATCGATCTGGATATTGTGGAGGCTATCTGTTCTCTCCCAGGAACTAGTAATGTCTATTGATCTATTATTTGGTCAACATATATAGAAATCATTCATATAAGAGAAAGATAAAAAAAACAAAACTCGAATTCTGACTGATCCAAAATATATATATAATTGCAGGTGAAGTATCATTGATATGCATGTTCATGTCTTCTCATGAAAATTTACAAAGTAAAGAATATAGACTTAACAAAAAGCCGAACAAAAATTGCTACCAATGAATTAACAATCATCTCAGCAAACAAACAATCAATGAAACAATAATTTCGCTGCTGCTCGCTTCTTCAGCATCTGAACCTTCTTCTCCGACGCCCGCTGCTCCAATGCTTTCGAAACCTCTCTGTCCACCGCAACATTTATCGGGTCATGGAGATGCCTCCTCGCGAACTTCTCTAGGGACGTCGGCATGGTCTCCGTATACACGTGGATCGTTCTCCTGCGAGGCATGGCCTTCAACATTGCCTCTAATTCCTTGTCGAACCCCATCTCCACCATGTAATCCGCCTCGTCCATGATGAGATAACCGCAACTCTGTCTCATCACTAATGTACTCCTCTCAACACATTTCCCAAGCTGATCGACCGTCCCAACAATGACATGGGATCCCCGTCCGAGCTTGTTAAGCGCGTCCCCTCGTCGAGGATCAACGACACCTTCACGTCGACCATATAACGCGAGAGTCTCTCCATCACGCGCGCGACCTTCTCCGCGAGCTGTCGATTCGGGACCACGATGACGGCGAGCGGGTGTGAACAGGCTTCTCTATCGAGGCGGCTACAGTGACATATATGTTGAAGCATGGGGAGGAGATACGCGGTGATCTTTCCGGGCACGGGCGCGCACAACGCGATGAGGTCCCTCTCTTGCACGCCGAGCGGAACCGCGACCATCTGTATGGGCAATGGAACGCGGTCCCCCAATGGATCGACGGCGTTGATGAGCTTCGGTCGTAGGCCGCTCTCGGACCAGCTGCGCATGGGGTGAGGCCGGGGTCGGTCGGCGCGCAAACCGCTGTACTTGATGCCGTTGTCTTTGCAGAGAATTCCCCATTCAAGGAGGGACATCCCCTTCACCATGCGCTTCTTCGGAGGGCTTTGGGCGACGCTGTCGTCGTTCTCTGTTGCCGCGGTGAACCAAAGTCGCTTTTGAGCAGCGTTGGTGGTGGTGGTCGTGGTGATGGTGGTGGTTTCAAGGGTGGGAGCCATTGAAAGATAGAGAGTTTGAGGGTTTGAAGAGGTTTTGAATTGAAGTGAGAGAAACAGAGAGAGTTGATGAAGATTGTTATGTGAAGGGGTATTTAAGGTGTTTTGAAGTTTTTTTGGTTTGTTGGAATCCAATCAAAATCGTTGATTGAATCTAATTAGGGTGATCGTTAGAAGTTTGTTAAGCTGATTGATATTTAAGATTCGATGATATTTGATTTTTAAGATGATATATATGGAAACCGAATTTTAAGGGGTACTGGGGAGTATACTGTACATTGAAATCAAATAAGCTTGAAATAAAATTTAAATATTTAATTGTTTCTCGATATTAGTGGATAAGGTCAGTTTGACTTTTGTCCCAATCTTAACAAATAAGATTGAAATTTCGAATTTTTGGTTATATGAGATTTTGAAATCACATGAAATCTTCATAGATAAATATGATAAATTTTGCTTTAAAATTTATATTTGAATTATATTTTAGTAATAAATAAAAATGACGTAAAATTTAAATTTTAAGATGGAACTCTATCTTATTAGATAGCATCTGAGTTAAATTTAAGCGAAAAATCAACACAATCCCTGGAAAGTTAGCTAAATTAGTTTTAGTCCATATAAAATTGAAAATTGTCACAATTCCCCATAAAGTATATGGTAAATGGATCTAGTCTTGAGTTAAATTTTTCTAATAAATAAATTCAAATAAGTCTTTACAAAATATAAAAAAATTGATTTTGTTCTTTTATGATAGAAATGCATCTGCCTTTTCCTAAGAAAAAATCGATTTAAACCCCAAGAAACTTATGAAAATCGAAAAAGGTACATGTAAAATCAGTAAATCCCCTTAAAGTCAACCACAATTTTGTTTAGCGTATTACAAAATTTATCAAGTTAATTTTAAAAAGGTATTACAGTAATTTATCATGTATGGTTAGAGTCAACTATAAATCTAGTTAGTTTCAGTTAACGGTAGTGACTAAAATAAATATTGTAAGATAGGACATGAGTGGATTTACTTATTTTATTGAGACATTTTCCAATTTTCATAACTTTCTAGAGAGTTATATCGATTTTAAAAAAATAAGGGGTGATGGCATTCTAATAAATTTTAATTTGTAGTTAAGGTTTACCATGTACCTAATTAGTTGTGGTGATAGTAGGGACTGATACGATATTTTTTAATAATATATGGACTTGTAGTGATTTTTTAATATTATAGGGACAAAAACCAATTTAGCTAAATTTTTAGATAATTATATCAATTTTTTTGAATTAATATTGTCTAACAAAATAGAGACATGAGGGGATTTACCAATTTTATGAGGACATTTTTTTATTTTCGTAAGTTTTTAGTGAGCTATATCGATTTTTTGAAAAATATGGGGTGAGGGCATTCTAGTAGCTTTAATATGTAGTTAGGGTTGGCCATTTACCTAGTTAGTTGGGGTAAAGGTAGGTACTGAAACCGTATTTTTTTAATAACATGGAGACCTGTAACGATTATGAAATATTACAGGGACTCAGGAGTCAAATCAATTTTTCCCTTTATAAAATTACTAATAGTAATATGATTTTTTTTTAAAAATAAAGGTAAAGAAATTCATATAACCCCCTCTGATCACCCTGATATCCATATAATCCCCTATATTTTAGTGAAATCCAAATAACCCCTTCAAAACCCTTACATAATTCCAAATTAATCCCTTAATTAAAAAACCATTAAAATATAATGTTAGGTTAACCTAGGTTATTTGCAATTTATACATAGCCCTTGTAAACTCGAAAAAAAAATCAAAATAACCCCCCTGTGAATTACATTTTTGCCCCTAACCCCATCTCCATCATATATTTGCCCCTAGCCACTTGATTGTTTCAAAATCCACCATTGCCAGCCTCCTAGCCGTTTCTCCTCCCACGCATTGCCATCCTCCCATTGCCCTCGCTCGCCTGGGTCGTTGCCCAACCAAGCCATTACTGAACTAATGTGGCTTTAAAAAACATGTTCTCAGACTCAAAACTACTACCGAACCTCATTTAATAGGATGATAAAGATACGGGTACCCCTTTTTAGTGATGGTATTTGGATTTGAGTCTTATCATATACTGATTGGAAAATATTTTAGCAAAAAAAAAAAAAAAACTTACTAATAAAAAAAATCAACTCACAAATTAAAAGTGAAACTGAAATTAAGATTGCTTGTCACAACAACAATGGAATTATTGGAATTAATGAAATTGAAATGAAAGCTTATATTATTGGTATTACGAAAACTGAAATGCAAGCTTAAATGTCCCAATAGTACTGAAAAGTTAAGTGAAAGCTTAAATGTCCTAACAAGCTTATAATCCAACACCTGCATTACCCAATAGTTAAATTCCACACAATTTCAACAAAGTGAGTGCCAGGCATCCTATATGAGATATGTGCAAGTTTGGTGTTCTTTGTACTAATGAACACCAAACCAGACTATCTACATGATCTGAACAAAGAGAAAGATACATTCAACCTCCATTGTATCAACTTTCAGAAGTGATGACTTGATGTTATTCGCAATACTCATGCGCATAAACATTAGGCTAAGTCTGTTGGATTGTCCCACTGCTTAAATAGATTTTTGTCATCCCCACTGCTAGCCTCAGTGACTTCAGCGGGCTTTTTAGTTTGGAGAACCAAATTTAAATCTAGAACACCAAGGGTGAACTATATCTGCTCATTCCAATCTGAAAAGTTACATCATGATTTCTTCATTTAGGCCGAGTCATGACATACAAAGCGTTCCATTTTTGTTTCACATAATGAATAAGACTAATTAATGACATCATCCATAATCTGATAAGACTTTTGACCTTTGGGCAACAAAAATCAAATCTGATTATGGGTGCATACAAAATTGTCTTATTCCAATTTCTAATTATTTGGTTATAGATCCACCTTTGAGTCAATCTACAACCTTCTAAATAGAAATTGTTAATCTATCTTCATATAATATATGATTATAAAATTTTATAGTTGGGCCACTTTGGTGACTATCAAACTATTCCATTTTATAAACATATAATCATAAATAATAAAACATAATATGATAGAACTAACATAAATACTTTTTCAATGATAAAAGCATAAGACAAGAAAGTCAAGACCCATATATTCAAATTTTAAATATATCCACTTTTACTTCAAAATTCCATGGTTGTTTTTTCATTTATACAATTTATCAATAATATACAATAAACAATATGGATAGTCACTAACATTAAGTGGATGGAAAAAACTTATCAAATATGGAGAAAGACATGCTTAAACTTTCAAAAACAGCCTTACAATATGAAAAACATGAAAGTCGCAACCATGCTCTGATACCACATGTAAAATAAATTATAATAGCATTTAGGATCTTGATTAACATGTTTACGAATACTATAATCATATTTTACAATAATGCAGAATCATTATATTGTATACATATATATATGTATATACACAAACCTTTCTACATGGTAAGTAACCTCCTTTGGTACAAGGACTTGAAAAAATTAGAAGGATTCTTCACTCTCCTATCTCTATGGAGTGAACTTACTCTTGCTTGTGAGACAAGAAGAATGGGTTGGGAGTCCACTCCCTTTTATAGATGGAGAGGGAAACCCTCCCACACTCAAACATAAATTGGATTATTAAAACCCATTGAAGAATCCAATGAACCTACTAAATGTTTTGGGAATGTATCCAATAATGGGTGGGTGTTGGGAATACAAAGACATTGAATATTTTCCTCATTCCAATGGTAATTCATGTACACAATTATTTCATACATTGTGTATCATTTTAAAAGGATGTATATACATTCTCTATCACTTAATGAGAATGTATATACATTATGTACCACTTAATGGGATACACACAATTACTCTTTATGCATTGTGTATTTCTAGATTCATTATTCAATGGATAGCCTCATGGGAGTTAAACCACATAAAAGCTCAATTAATTTATACTTGATTGGTTCACTCTTCCAATGTACCCTTTCATAAACCAAAGAATGAAGTGGAACATTGATCATTACTTGTCCATATTCATTTATTTAATGGGTCATATTCTTACAATAATCCCTACGAGGTGGTTTGTGGTTTGGGATGATATGATCAAATTCAAACCTGTTAGCAAAATCACATCTCGTGCCAAACTCAATATATGATTAGCTATTTAGAGGCGTTTGATAACAAAGTTTGGGGGTGATTCTATTTTTTAATTAAGTAGAAAACTCAAACGTGTTATTAAACACATTTTAGAAAGCAAACTTAATTAAAAAATTACTTATAGCTTTTAGTGAAAAAAATTGCTTTAATTAAAAAAAGTAGAAAATGTTTTTTCAGGGATTAAAGTTTATTTAAATCACTTTATTTAAAATCTTATTTTTAAAATATTTCCAAACGCTACCTAGTTTCAAACAAAAACTTAAGAAACTTGAACCTATTTCGTCATATTCCATTTTGATCAGATCGAGTTTATAATCCTGATTTTATAATATTTTAATATTTTCTATTATTTTTATATAATTAGAAGATAAGTAATTGTTTCAAATAATTGTTTATTTTGTATAAAATTATTTGATAAATACTTAGGTACTTCACTAATTGTTAAAAAAGATAGAAAAATAAACTGATGCGTTATTTTTTTTGAAACAGTTAAGTTCATTCTAACATTGATAATTTCTGATTTTCCAACCATTTGTATATCCGATTTTTGAAATTGATCCAAAATTTCAAATTTAACCATTTTTATGTGCATGTATCTAAATTAAAAATATTGAACTTAAATCACATTTCAACTCACATCAAAGTTTTTCATTTTGAATGATACGCATGATGTGTTTGCAGGTTAACGTGATGAGTTAGACGACATGTTTTACTATTAAAAGACCAACATTTTCATTCAAGATGGAAGTGGTCGTAAATTGAAGTACCAAGTTTAGATGACCCAAAGCACAATCTTTGATCTACTCGAACAAGTTTAAACCGTTTGAGTTATTGTCCCTAACAGTTTATTATGTATTTGGTTTAATATTTAGAGACCATACCCATCTAATAGGATTGGATTGGAATGGGTTTTCCATGTGACCTATCTGATTCTCACCATCAGAAAATGAGAAAAATATATTAATTAGACTTTTGGTGCAGAAGCCTGTACAATATGACACAATCCTAAATATAGATACTGTAGGAGACCAAACTAATTGGAAAGTCGAATATAGGATAAGATTGTATAAGTACAAGGATTAAGCAAGGATTAGCCCATGACAGTAAAAATAAAAATCTGGGGTAAGAAAGCCCATGGGTCAGAATTCTTTTGCGGCTTAAGCGAGCCCGCTTCCCTCGGCATGTCGGGGAAATGACTGTGCCCGACCAAGCCAAGTCGGACAAAGGTTATGCCCGACCAGGATAAGTCGGTCATACACTGTAGGTCTAAGGACGGACACCGGATAATGCCCGACCTTAGGAATAGGCCGTCCAGGAGGTAAATATCCGAACTAAAAAGTAGGTTGGCTACAGGCCCTCCTGTACAAGGTAACGGTTAACAAGAGGAACATTCCCTGACATTGGAAAAGGATAGAATGTCAAAAAACAGCTATAGGATGATGATCCCAAGATGACACACGTCCACGGATCCAGAGGCCATGTGGAGATTCCATATCATGATATGATCACTCCAAAAGGCCAAACTCAGCACGCCTTGTTTAGTATAAAAGAGGGACTTCATTTTCCTCTCAAGGTATGCGAACATTCTCTCCCTCTCCACTATTTTCCACTCAAGAATTCTAAGTTCCTCATCTCCTCATGAAGATGTTACTGACTTGAGCATCGGATGGGCGTTAGCCGACACCATACTGGTGTGAGCTTCAGGTACCCGAATGCCGAGGAAGGAGGAGGTCGATGACGGCGAGGATTGAAAGCTCGTAACGGATCATTGTAAAGGAAAAGTCAAGCCAACGTTGTCCCGAGTCTACATACAAAGCCCAGATCAGCAAAAATCCAGCCCAGGAGGGGAGAACTAGATTTCATCCCCCACATATATAATCCACTATTAGTACTAGACAGACATAAGCTCATACCAAAGCAGAAGGTAAGGTGAGCTATATCCACAAAAGGACTCAACTCACGTGGTTGTTAACATTTTTTTTTGTTTTTTGTGTGTGTGTGTGTGTGTGTGTGTGTGTGTGGGGGGGGGGGGGGGGCCTGCAGTGTCTCTCACCATTAGGCCAAAGGTCAGGGTGATGAAAAACAACAAGAATTACTATTCTTATTTCCACTTCATTATCTATTCCATCAATCTCCCCTGGGCCTGTCAATGAATCACGGGTCGACCCGGATCCGACCCAAACCCAACTTGATAAAAAGCATAAATATCCGATCTGAATGACCCAACAATCAAAACGGGTCAGGTCTAGGTCCACTTTGATTCGATCATATGATCTAATGGACCCGATTGACCCAATCTAAATACTATGTGATTTTTTTATGATCCAACCCAATATTTATGACTAAATATTGAATAATAATTAAAATTTATGCATTTGAAATATTTTTACAATATTTTTGACTTCATGTAAAAACATAATAATACAAACTGAATTCTAAATGTTCTCTTATAAAACATTAAAAAATCAAAATATAAAAGAACTATTTATGATACATTAGACTCTATTTTTTAACAAAACAAATGAAGTCATTAAAGGCCCTTAAGAAGTTCATTGACCTTTCTTGGTCTGACCTTAGGCTTAGTGGGTGGATCCGACCTGACCCAGGGGCGGAGCCAGGAATTAGAGTAAGGGGGGCTAGAGGTCAAGAGATCGAGTAAAATAAAAGGACTAATTATAGACATATGATAAGTTAAGACAAAATTAAGACAGGTATTGATGGAGTCTTTGAAGTAATGGTAATCAATTCAGATCAGAAGTTATTTTTTACTTCTTTTTCTATATTTAGTGATCTAGAAAAAAAATTTGATCTCTCATTATTCCCATAAAAAAATTGAAGCTTCAAAATTGAAAAAATGAATGTGAAGAAAATAATTGATCACAAAAACGTACAAGGATATCTTTAAGCATGTATTTAATTTTCATAAAAGTTTAATATACTATATTATATAGATATACATTTTAAGAAAATCAAATGTTGAATGCAAACAGGACTGCACGTAACATATTTATATTTCAAACCAACTCATTTCAATTAGGATTGTTTGCATATACCCCCGAAAAAAATCCTTTGTTTTTCTTCAAAATAACCTGGTGAATTACTATTTCAAGCAATACTCTCAAAAGGGTCTAAATTGTTCATGAATACACTTCTATAGGGTATTCTTGCAAAACATAAAAAAGTTATATTATGCAAAAGTACCCCTCAAAAGGGCATTGGTGCAATATGAAAACCTTTTAAAGGGTATTGTTGGAAATAGAATTTAAACGGGGTTATTTGACAATATACAGATTCACAGCATATGTTACACGTGGACCCATCAGAGGCCCATTCCAACATGTACAGTCCGTGAGTACACCTCCTCCCCTCGTAGAAAATTTGTCCATGGCTCGGGGGGGGGGGGGGGGGCGCCTAGGCCCAGCCCGCTCCTGACTCAACCCAATCCAACTCGAGATCCGATATAGATCCGATATGGAAGACCTCACAATCATTTGAACCGACCCGTTAACAAGCCTATTTGAGGGCTTCAGAGGCATGTACTCTTTTTTTAGTATTGAATTAAATAATTAGCAGACTTACCAAATTTTATTTTCACAAAAAACAAATTTTCTCAATAAATATTGGCCCTTCGTATATGGGATGATACAATGAAAGAAAAAAAAGTGGGGACCGAAATCCCATCGGTCCCCCCACCCCCCAAAGTCACCAAAATAAAAATAAGAAAATCAAATAAAGATTACTTGTTTTAACATTTCATCACATTGGCATTTGCACTTCCACTTTCCACTTTTAACACAAGTTGGTGACATTAAAAACTTATACCCACTTAAAATATATAATATATTTTGTCACAACCACCATAAAAAAGCCACCCTCGATAGATGCACTGAACCCTAACCCAAAGCACAACAAATCAGAACCGTTGAAATTTAAGTCCATCAGCTACAGCTCATCGGGAACCTTCAATTTTTTTGTTTTTCAGTTCCCACCAATCATTTGCGAGGGGAGGTTCATAGCTCCCAGTTTATGATGATGATGATCATGATGATGATGATGATACAATCCTCCTTTTGTTGTATTTTTTGTTTGTTATTTTTTTTGTTTGGCTTCCACTCGTCCTCACATGATATTTACAGAGAAAAGGCCCTTCATTTTCTCTTATCTGGCTTTGTTGGTTTTTCCCCAAAGTGGGTCTTTGTTGTAATCCTCTCATATGGCGCGGTCTTTCAGATTTTCTTTGGGGGAGGTATTTGGGTTTTGTTTATATGCTTCGGTTCTTGCTTTAGATGTATAAAAGGGTATGTTTTGGTGATACCCAAAATGATTTTTGAGCTTGCTCTAGATTTCTTGGAAAAAAACATGTTTTTTTTCGGTTCTGGAAGTTTTGCAGTCTGTATATATGGATCAATTAGAATGTGCTGCTGCTGAAAAGATTGGGTTTTTTTTTTTTTTTTTTTTTTTGTGGTGATCTCACATTTCTATGAAAAAAAAACTTAAATGCTTTAGAACTATGAATATCATTATGAATGATGGAACCTCCTGTCATGAAATTAAGAAATATATATTTTTGGTGTTGTCAGTGTCTCTAAAGAAATCAATATCTCTAGCCAACTCAAGTTGCCCAGATTATTAATTCTAGAACAACTCATCTATATATCTGTAATGTCTAATTCACTCAAAAAAGTTGCGGGTCACAAGGTTTGATAGGAGATTTGGATTATTTGTTTTTTCTTGCTAGGTAGATGCTAAGACTCGAACCCATGATCTCTAAAGAAATCATATGTTTCATTTTCAACTAATTCTTTTTATGCTAAATATAATTGAAAAATATTGCACTATTTTGAAATGCAAGTTCCAAAATTTGTGGTAATGTAAGGCTCTCGGCCTGCTAAATCTTTCAAAAGGATAATTTAGTTGGTTGTTCTTTTTCTGTGAACAACATAGATTGATTTATGTTATTTTTCCTCTCATTGATGGTTGGCATTCCTTTTTTTTTTGCTTGTCTCTGTTTCCATTATTTTTTAATTGACACATATGTTACTGCAGGACATGACATCGGTTCCCAACTATCACCAAAATCTAAAGTCTGCCCAATTTTTTGACCATAGGTATTATACAATTGTGGTTTCTCATTTGTTTCTCATATCCTTTTTAACTGTGCACTTATTGTTGCTTGTCCATATTGGCAATGGGATTTGCAAGAAAACTTTAATTGTAGGTCAAAGCATACTAACACTTGTTGTCTGAAAACTATGGTTTGAAATAAGTGATTAAACTGTCTGTCCTCTTAAAGCATCATCATCAACAATGTGTATTGTCCATATAATTTGTAATAACAATTTTACAAGTGATATATGCAAATTGTTATGTTCATTTTCTGATGCTCATCTCGCAGTAGGTTACAACATGGATCATTTGCATTAAATATATGACATGAACCTGAAATGTTATGCAGTTTTTGCAATTAGTCTTGACATATCATGTCTTCATATTATTGTTCATATGGAGGTCATATTAAAAATCCATCCTAGGAATAATTTAATACTCAACAAATGCAGTATTCTGACTGTTTTTCCCTGACATTGAAATTTACTGTTTAAATATATGATGATTTTTCGATATTATAATCGTGTGTCAAATTTTTACTACTACACTTCTTACTGTATTTAGTTTTCTTTGTTTATGTAAATTTTGGCAGACTTCATTTGTTGTTATAAAGCATGAATCTCAATAGTTATTGCTTAGTGCCATGGAGGAAGCCAAGCCACTTGAAACTTGTGAATTTGGTGATCGCATCACAAGTGACATCACTGTCCGCTTAATAAATAGTGACAGAAGACCCGAGTGGTTCTACTGCCACTCTTCCATCCTCAAAAGAAAGAGCAAGTTCTTTGCAGACCGCCTTTCCGCTTTCAGCTCTAACCATCCAAGCCTAGATGCTCCACTCTGCATTGAAATACAATGCTCAGTATCTGACTATGACCATCATGTTAAGATCTTGAGGCTGCTTTATCTCCCCAATGATTCAGTATTAGATTCTTGTGATTCTGTTAAAAGTGCTCTTGGAGTTCTCCAGGTAGCGATATCTCTTTGTTGTGAAGAGATCGCCCAGAGTTGCATCCAGTATTTGGAGGCAGTGCCTTGGGACGAGAAAGAAGAGGAAGAGATCTTGAAAATCGCGCCCCATCTTGGTCCAGAAGCCATGCATATATTAGCCCGACTTCATCCAGTAAATCAAACTGCTGCAAAGAACGTCATTATCTCAGCAATCCGCTTCGCAACCTCACTGGATGAATCATTTCCTCCTTTCACTGATGAACTAAAGACTTCAGCCCAGGAACAGATTGAATACATGCTCTCCGAAGATGAAGATGCTCCTCTGGTGATGGCAGATGCTGATGTAAAAGCTGTCATGAAGACGGGCCTATTCCAAATGTTCTCTGCTTTTGAGACTGCACTGAATCGGTTGCCATCTGGGTTTGTTGAGTCTCCAGAGGCCACGGAGCAGAAAGTCCTGCAGAGTCTACTGGACATTGAGTGGATGTGTAGTATACTTCCAAAATTGGATATGATGAAGGATTTTGTAATGAAGTGGGTGGATATGTCCAATAATGTGTTGGCAGTAGTTCAAGATGAGAAGCTTGAATCCGGGATTTGGGTTGTAAAAGCAAAGCTCATGAGTGTTGTGGGGAAGGTTTTGGAAGCTGTGGGTTATGGAAACGTGATCCTTCCAGCAACATCAAGGGTTCAGTTTCTGAAAATTTGGCTTCCATATATAAGAAAGATCAAGCCACTACTTGATTTGAAGGGAGCTGAAGATGAGTCTTTTATGTACAAGATGGATTCTGATCTGTGCCAGTCCATTGAAGGGGCTGTCATTTCACTTGTTTTGGCATTGCCATCAAATGACCAAGCAGAGATATTGACGGATTGGATGAATACCGAGCAATTGATATATCCAGATTTAAGTGAGGCTTTTGAAGTCTGGTGTTATAGAACCAAATCAGCAAAGAGCAGATTGGTGGTCGGTTTTGATGGAGTCGGCAATCCCACGGTTAGCCTATGAGTAATTTAGTGAGTTTTTGTTTTGTATTATTTCATGCTGTAGGATAGATAATGAATGTTGGATCATTTCCATGTCTCATGATGTTTTTCTTCTTTTATCCCATGTCAAATTTCATATTTAACATTTGTGGTTGTAGATCTGGTGGCTTGTGCTTTTCTTTTCTTTAATAGGTAGGATGAAACTATTCAAAACCAACACCACAATGTGCCTGAAAATGAAAATAATATCAATAAATCATACGATATGTTAATAAATATTTTGAAAAAGTCAAATTACATAAAATAGTTATTAAAAATTTCAGATCATACGAATTCATACTAAGAATATTTATTCAATAGCTTCAGGGTCATAATTCATTATATTGTAACTACTCAATCTTATCCAACATAACCAAGTAGGATAACTGAAAGGGATTTCTATTGACGATCAGGATTTGTTGAATTTATTGATACTATTTTTTCAGGAGCAACTCAAAAAAAGGATATATTAATAAGATATAGACTGTGATAACAAAAATATTGATATCTTTAATTTGAAACAAAATATTCAAACTTTGTGATTTTAAGCGGATATATAACAAAATTAGATAAGATTCGTTTGAGAGTGTACTCATTCTTTCCAATAACAATCTCCCAAGTAAAAAAAAAAGCATTATGAAGTTGAGATTGTTTAAACACGCTTGGTCATATATATAGAATGGTTAAATATATACTCAAATCATTACACGTTTGTCTTTGTACAATTATTTTCCGATATCAGAAAAGCCTCTACCTTGGTTAATTAGATGGTGAAAGATCCTTAGAAGTTAGTGTCGGTACTATAATGAAAAGCAAGTTTTGTGTTTGAGCAGCATAATCCAGATTACATTAGACTTCATTTCTGAAGGTTAGATGGATGCAGAAATAAGTCTTCTAAATTTTAATCAGTTACACAAAGATTAAATAATGCACGAATCCACTCCTTTGACTTGCATAATTTTTGGTTTTGTAAGCTAGTGAACCATAATAGTTGTCCATAATGTCATAATTCTTGTCTGGATGAATCCTCCAACTAAATGAAACCAATCAAGTTACTGGTTTCCTATTCATTTTCATTAAAGCGCTGTAGAGAAAGAAAACCATGGAAATTTTACATTTTATGAAACAAAGCAACATTGGTCTAATGGTTGTTAGCAGGGCTATTGATATATATTTAATAGGTTAACTTTATATAAATGAGAATTGTCACTTGGAATGCAAGATTCTCAGAGAATTGCAGAATAAAAGGTAAAAACGAGGAGGTGCTGCCTACATTCTTTTGACTAATTAACCACCTTCAAGATATATGCGTGGAGAGTTTGATCAAATTCCCAAATTTTTATTTGTTAATGAAGTATATACCATAAAACAACCAGTTGAATCACACAGTGATCAAAGAAAATATAGTGGAAAATCTTTTAATTGGCTGAAGACTTTTAGCTTGGGTTGGCTTTGTTGACAACAAATCTGCATGATCAGATCATCAGGACTTATTTTTTGAGATATACTACATATTCAACCCATTTTTATGATAATGTATATTGTTTAAGTTTCAATAGTTCTGTTGATGAAAACACCGATTAATGTAATGAAAAGAAGACAATGACATGCGTTTTGATGCTCCATGGGGAGTGCTGACTTCCAGTCTGTTTACAGTTGTAAAACCTTCATGGGTGTTCAAGTGACACTTCACTTAGATTGGTTAGGCAACATTGATGGAACAAATAGTTGGATATGTATCATTGACTCCAAATTTAAGTGACCACTTATGGTGAATTATTGAAGTAGACTTTGAAAAATGGATCCAGGTTGACTGTCAAGCTCTATTGATTGATTCAAATCACTTTCCATCTTTGTCATGACTACTATTTGTCATTGAGATTGGGCCCATGTCATATGTCACCTTCATAATATAGAAGTTTATGTGGGAAAAAAAGGCATGGAAATTTAGCATTTGCGTGTAGATGTAAGCTATGAAAAAATTTTAGTTCTTTGAAAAGTCTCTGTTTCTCTCGCATGAAAGTCTTTGGTCTCTCTAGATGTAAGCTAAGTCTGATACCGCATACATTAATGTTCTCGAAATGAAATTGATTAATGTTGTATACTACCCTTTCATGCATACATCACAAGTTTTCAATATTTCCTCTCAGTCAGCTAGCCTGCATTGCACTTTTAAATGTAGTTTCAGCTTTCAAGTGGGAGACCTGCAAAGTCATGTGAGAATAGTTGTTGATGACTTGGAAACCTATTTTTATGACTTTGAACCAGTTTCCGCATCAACAGGACAAGAGAGTTTTGTCAAAAACTGCAGGTCATAGTTTTGGTATTCATTTAACCTGATACAGGTCACTTGTCTAGGTTTTATTCATCAACAGATTCCTCCTTGGAATTAAATTCTTAGAAGGGAGTGATATGTAATTGTGTATTAATTGATGCAGCAATTGTGTAGATTGTGATCTAAGACATTCATTGGAGGAAAATGATAAGAGATCCAACCATAAATCCATCCTTGGGTACATAGAATGTATGAAATAAGGGTGCCTTCAGTAATGCAGTCCTAACCTAACCTATGCTTTTTTAGACTAGTACGTACTTTATTTAGAAAAAATAAATAAAAAGTATACATTAAATTGATCTGAGCATATATTTCATTTTCTGAATCAGACGCAATTAAGTGCATTACACTGTTTTTAACATTTAAGATTTTCAAAACGTGTACTTCCTCACCGCACTTTCAAACAGGCCCTTAGAGTAGATTTGAATCTGCGATATGCAATGTTGATATCCAAATCATCGAGATCAATGAAAATTGTTTATCGTTATATGATTTGAGATATAAGTTATTAAGGTCATCAAATTCTTGACATTATATGGGTGTTGATATCTTCGATCAGTTTTGTTATTCTCAGTAAGTTTTATGATTATCACATTACTAATATAGTATATGAAATCATCGAACACTATATACATGGGCGGGTTCAAGAAGGAGCCAGAGGGGGGCGGTGGCAATTATGTACCTAGTAAAGGGTTAAGGGTTTTAATCTTTTAGATAGTTGAGATAATTGAGGATCTGAAAAATAAATGAAAGCTAAGATATTAAGTATATCTATTGTGTTGGATAATATTATGTACAGCTCCTTTTTCAAACCTAATCAAGTTTATATGTGTTTTGAATTTTTTTAAAATAATATACATCATTTAATAAGATACATACTTTTATGAAAAATGAAACATCTAATGAATTGCATTAATGCATTTATTATGAAATTGTGAAATTTTTATCGATGCATATACTTCGTTAATGTGAGTATATGCTTCAATGATATTTTATAAACTTATGTGAGAGTGGATTAGAGCTAAAAAAATTGTGTGAAACATATTATGTTATTAAAATTTTAGAACTCTGTTACACATTATTTTTTTCAGCTCTAATTCTAGTCACATATACTTCGTTAGCATCGTATGCTAACATTAATGAGGTATATATCTCTTTAAAAATGTTTAACAATTTTTTAAACACATATACCTCATTATATGAAGTACAATATTTTTAAAAAATTCAAAAACACATATAGACTGTAATTGGATGAAAAAAAAATCATACATAACATCGTCCTTTGTATTTAATTTTAATTATAAGTGAAAAAATCATGGATCCGCACCACTGACTATGTATGCTATTATAGTATATATAAAATCATTTTCCTTATATATTACTTTTGAGTATGGCAGGTTACTGATGAAATATGTATGTTAAACAATGAAATGTGTATTTCACGAGGTATAAACATGATTTCAGAAAATAATTCAATATTTTTTCATAGTTTTTTTTTAAAAAATTGTTTGCCATGCATGTAATTAGGGGTTTGTCCCTCCTAATTAAATAATTAAAAAAAATAGCATATCCAAACTATCACTCCAAAACAAGATTTTTTTTTGCGTTTGAGAACTACAACTTTGAGAAGTACGAATGTGTTAGTCCATCCTAGAGGTGTCAAACGGGACGGGCCGACCCGACACGGCCTGCAGCACGTCCCGCTAGGCCCGTGGCATGGTTTGTGTCACGAGCCCCACCTCCACCTAATGACTAGTTCAACTAGCCATTGGACTAGTTGGGATATATTAAAAACTATAGTGATGCAATTATTACTCATCTTTTATGTTATATTATTTTTTGTATTTGTCAATGTATTTTAAGAATTGTATAATTTATTTTTATTCATCAATGTATTATTTGTGAATTTTTTTATTCATTTTATCATTTATTTAATTAATGTTCAATTGTTCATTTACTAAAGAAATTCAATATTCAATAAAATAAATATTTGTATTCTTAATTTCTTTTAGTTTTCAATTTTCATGAATGATTTGTGTATTTTTTTATTTTTCAACTTAAATCAACTAGTAAATTAAACATAGAATTAAATATTGAAATTTAAATTTTTTTTAAAAATGGACATTTAAACGGGTTGGCGCGTTTGGCCCGTCGGGCTAGCATGGCAAGGCATGGCGGCCCACCAGGCTGGCACGGAGGGTCGTGCTGGGCCGCCCCCTGTGGCCCGTGTTGTGCCGACACAGCACGGTCACATGAAACGGGTCAGGTTGTGCCGGTCCGTTAGCCCGGCTGGCTAGCCGGCCGAACCGACACGGCACAACCCGTTTTACACCTCTAGTCCATCCCCATCTTTGGAATATATAGAACTGTTTGAATGTTTAATATGACAAACACACACAATTTACCTATATGAAAATCTCTAGAAATTCTTAGGTTGCGTGATTAAATAATTGATCTTAAGCAAAAATTGGGTTTAAAACTGATTTTACAGGAAGCTGTCTCTTCACAGCTTCTAGAAAACTTAGGTTTTGAACATTCTTTTATAAAAATCTGTTTGCAGCTTTTGGCTCTAATTTTTCTATTTGAAAACATGTTTGAAAAAAACCTTAATCAAATTCTAGTGTCACTTCCAATTCACAATCTTTAATTGCAATTATAAATCAAAATAACCTTAATAATTATATTTTATAAATTTTGAAAACTTGTTGTACAAGTTTTAGAGTAGACTAGAATATGTGATATGCAAGTTTGATTGATATCTAAATTTCATTGAGATCAACCACCTTCAATATGTTTGAAATTTTTAATGGCTTGCTCTTTTTTGTATTCAATAGATTAATCAAGTCCCACAAGCATCTGCTCGAGTGGTTAAGGGACACCCCTCCTCGTGAAGAGGTGGTGGGAGTATCAAACGGGCCCGTATAGCCCCACCCACCGATTTTCTTACCCCACCAATCAATAATAATAATAAAAAACCGGTGTTTTGCTATCTCCACCGATCCGACCAGTTCGACCGGATTTGGTCGTCATTTCAGGTTTCGCGCGACCGGATTTGGTCGTCATTTCAGGTTTCGCGCGATCGAATCTGGTCGAATAGGATTTGTAATAAAGTTTATAATTTTTTTTCTTGAAAACATAATCTCACGACGTGTCCTCCTTGAATCTTTCATATCACTCCAAGTCTGAGTTGTAATGTAAGGAGAATAAATCATTATTCTTAAATGTAGAATATAAGAACAATTTTTTTTACATGAGTTACAGACAAATTTCAAAAGTCAAATATAAAATGTGTTTGGATCAACTGGTACGCTTTTTTGTTTTCAAATAAAAATTCATCTTAACTACGAATTCAAACGAAGCTTAAAAATGATATATATTTGTCTAATAAGATATTTTTCTATAAAAATTTGAATTAATTGAAAGTTACATTTTTTTTAATCCCTTGGTTGTTGTTTGGATGAAAGAATAAATGTAGAATATGATGGATAAATTCAAAATTTTATTTGTTTACAAAAAATAAGTAGATATAGTTTTGAATCCTGTTTGACCAATTATGGTCGCTCAAAACCCGAAATGACGACCAATTACGGTCACCCAAAACCTGAAATGGCGATTGCCCAAAACCTGAAATGACGACCGAATTCAGTCGAACTGAATCGGTGGGAACAGCCAAACACCCGATTTTTTTTTTGATCGGTGAGATAAGAAAATTGTTTGGTGGGGATAGACGGCCCGTATCAAATCAAATCTTGCTTTAAGCAAGGAAAAAGAAGTGGCTGATGGGCCATGGGCCCAAGTTTGATAAAGTCCGATTGGGCTTGGTTTCCTGGACAGTAACCCAGTGTATAGTAAAAAAAAGGCCTCCTATGGCCTGTTTCAAGGGCTTGTACGCTCCTCTGAAGCCTTTAATATCAAATAATAATAATAATAGTAATAATAATAATAATTAATCAAAAGAATGTTCCTAGTCTGTGTTGCAATTGAATATCGTATAGTTAATAACAAGTACAAAACATTCAATTTACTAAGCAAACTTCCACAATTTGAATTGAAAGTCTCTTAGCCCCGTTTGGATGTCGGATAAACACCAGATAACCCTGAATAAAATTTGGATGTCGTTTAGAAAGCCCGGATAAACCCAAATAAAGTGTGTTAGAATAAACTGGTATAAAATGGTATATGGATTCCAATCAACCCCTAGAATAAAATTTATCCTGGGTTATTACACCTAAAGAATAGTGGGTTCACTGTTAAATCAACTGTCATCACTTCTTATAAATCACCTGTCAAATCAACTATCATTACTTTTTTACCTTTTATAAATCATTATCCATACTTTATTCATATTTTATCCAAACAACAAAACATTTATTCTTATGATTCTCAACGAGAATAATTCAAAACACAACCAAACACAAAATCATTTTATCCTTATTTATACTCACTTATGCTCGGATAAATAAATACCCAAAAATAAATCCTATTCTGTATCCAAACAGAGACTAAAAGATTGGCTGAACATGTCAATAATTATATCTCATCATCAGCATATCTATACTATTTTTCAATGCCTTGAAATAAACATTACAAATATCATCATCAAGTATTTTTTAATACAATATAACTCCAATACATTTTAATTTCCATCTTTCTAATCCTTACTGCCAATGTAGCCGCAATTTTATTAGCTTTTACAATAATCATAACTAATTTGTCTAAATAATCATTTATAATAATATAGTATTGCAAGTGTCTAACAATGCAAATCAACCTAGCTATTATTTCATATCTTTTTATTGAGTCTGGATCCAGTTTAATATGGGTTTGGTAGTACCATGAGTATCAAACTACACAGTCTATGAATCGTACACAACATATCAATCGAAATATACGGTCAATTGTTGGGCATATGTGTCACTCTCACTCTCCTAATGAATATTGATGGTACTGACTAAATCTATGCCTAACTGGATACAATAAGAGAGTGACGCATGTACCTAACAATTGATGCAATTTCATTCATAGATAGTGTACATAGTTCGATTCATAGGCTGTGCAGTTTGATATCGATGATATTGATCAAACTCATTTCTAACTAGATAGATTTAGACCCTTTTTCATTATAATTTGAGGTATCAAGGAATAATGGCTTCAACGAAACCACCATTATTTTTCTTAATTAACCCAATATAATATATATGTTGGGTTTTTATCCATAAAATAAATATTTCAAAAAATGGGTTATAAAAATTTGATCATAACATCTTTAATTTTTTTCAATATAATATTTTTTTAATTATTATTGCAATTTACGTGCATTAACGTCTCCTTGGTATCCCCTCCAAGAGTGCTACATACTGTTGAAGAAGATTGTAATATGTGAAGTGGGTACTTGGTGAATAGTCCAACATCGGAAAATTGGAAAAAAAATTTCCAATTCATAAGTGAACCCACTTCTAGAAGGGTGTCTTGGAAAAGACAAAGGGGAGACCATACATGCTACACATGCTACATGTGTACGCGTGTGCGTGTAGACGCATTTTGGCCCATTATTAGGTGCACTTAGCACTTTGACGCATTAGTAGGCGCACTGAACAAAAATAATATGATTTTATTTTTGCTGGATTTCATAATTTTGAAATCCAGATTAATGACTGCATTCCTTTCAACTATTCACAACAGTTATCTACATGTGATAACTGACATAATGTAAAGAGATGCAAATGCACCTCTTTGTTTTGTAACAGAATTTTGAAAGGTTGCAAAGGCAACCCTTCAAACCCTATTAAGCCTGTTAATTAAACAGATTAGAAGATCAGTTTTTTCAGTCTTAGAGTATTGCGAGAGTTCATCAGAGTTACTATCTGCAGAACTCTAAGTTTGTTGTATCCTGGAAGTGAATTGTTTGAGAACCCATTAGCAAACTCTTAACGAGTGGGGGGCAATTATCACTTTAAAGATAGCGATCCTTCTTCGCGCCTCAAACTCAATTTGTCACTGTTCACCAAATTCTATTTACACATACATCATAAACATTTTATAAATCCAATCAAACAAACAAAAAAAAACACAAACAAACAAACAAACAAATTTTAATTTGTTTAGCAAATTCAAAGAACAGTACTGGATCAAATTAAATGGAGGCAAGGCAACTTGCTCCACATTATTAAAAAATAGTCTTATAGAATCTAATAAAAATTACGTAAGTTCCTTGAAAGCTAAGTGTAGAGCTATTTGTTAATCTCCATATCCAAATATTACCAAAGAATGAATCCACCATTTTTTCACTCCACATAATGTATATCAAAATATATATATATATATATATATATATATATATATATATATATAATGTTAAAAAATTGTCTTAGATCCAATGTACCAAAATTAGATGGCTAGGATGAAGGCATTTTGGGTGGACATCTAATTGACTAAATCATCAAATTTAAAAAAGTCTGACAAAAATCATTTAGAGATTATAGGGATTAGTTTGTTATGATTTGTTTATATAAAATCTTATGGATAAATACTTTGAAACTTGACTTAGCTTGGCTTGACACATTTGTGTTAATGTATAAGTATTCTGAACTATTAATTATGTACATTCTACTATTTTTTAGCCCCGTGGATGTATGCTTAGGTCGAACCACATAAATATGAGTTCTTCTTGTTATCTGTGTTTTCTTCGATTTCCATATTTGTTATATTTGCTTCCGCTATTGATACAGGCATCATGACCACACATTATATGAACGACCGAGATCAGATGGATCAGCGAAGGCAGAGACATCGTGATTGTTCGAGAGCGTCGTAACTTCAAACGATCATAACTTTCAAACCGTAAACCGTAGATCAGAATTGCTATTATAATATGTCCACGCGTTTGTATTGACGAGCCCTACAGAAATAGTGGTAATTAATGCCACTACGCAAAATTTCAGAGTGTTCTGAGATCGTCTTGGGAGTTAAATCGACGGTTGAAAGTTAATTTTGCTATCTTAGGCAGTTTTTAGGATTTGTTAGGATTTATCTTATTTATTTAGTTACTATATTTAGATCTGAATTTCAAATCATATATTTGAATTCAAATTTAAATATTGATTAGGAGATTATTGATTATTGAAGTTATTATTTTTATCTATTGTATTTTGTTAAGAGTACTAACAATTGCATAGAACCACCAAATATCTGGTATTTCTTAGGAAATTAACAGGTCTTTGAAGCCCAACATCCCTGATATTCTGCCTGAAGAATCAATAGTCTTGTTGAAGCCTGCATATTCGTTCCTTAGATCGAATTAATAGAAGAGCGTGATCCCACGCTACATCAGCTATGCACAATATATACAGTCGAGTTCATCCTTAGCAATCACAAACCATCCATGCACATCAAAAAAGGAAAATGATATGATCATGAATTCGATGATTATGAAGAATAACGGTTAGTTACCCTTTATGTAGTTTCATATTTATAGTCCACACTGTTTTTTATTTTTTTTAAAAGTATATTCTTCAATTGAAGTATTTATTGTTATACGATATATATATATATAAATTATTGCGTGCGGCGAACGGCAGGTGCGGCCGCGACGTGGGCCGTTCGATCGCGGGTCCATCGCATCCAACAGTCGACGTGAATCGCACCCGACCGTCCGATGCGATGGACCCGTGATCGACGGCCCGTGATCGCTGCCGCACCCGCCGTTCGCCGCACGCAATCACGTCCCTATATATATATATATGAGAAATACTTACGTGCGGTCGTGATCGTGGGCCGTCCGATCGCGGGTCCATCGCATCCAACGGTCGACGTGATTGGCACCCGACCGTCCGATGCGATGGACCCGTGATCGACGGCCCGTGATCGCGGGCGCACCGACCGCACGACCGCATGTAATCACTTCCCATATATATATATATATATATATATATATATATATATATATATATATATATATATATATATATATATATATATATATATATACTTACTAAAATACAATAATAAATTTTTTTCTTTTCAAAAAGATAATTTTTCTTTTACTCTATACACTATAATAGAGCCTCATACACTATACACTATTATAAACATTGTACCATTACAATGTATGAACCCAGAATGTAAAATAGATTGCATAGTTCACACTTGTCGAAAAGACAGATAGATACCTAGAGAGAGAGAGTCCAAAACCAACACATGCATGCATGCATGTTCATGGAAGACCAACTGAATGAAATGGAAAGCAAGGCGACCAACTCCATGTCCTCCCATGCAAACCCAACATCTCCTTCGCCCTCTCCCTCGCCTTCCCACCACACTCCACCTGCACCAACAAACACAGCCTCTCCACCGCCCCCACCACCACCACCTCCTCCTCCACACCCGGGTTCGGAACTCCTGTGAGACTATCACAGGCTGACCCTGTGAACACCAATGGGAAGCCAACACCTGGCAATCGCTTCACGTGACACACGTGACTCACTAACGAGAGCTTTCACGCCGTTTCATCCGAGCTGCTCGATCACCACCATCCATCCCATCTCATTTGGACAATCCAGATCTGAGAATCCTTTTTTTGTTTCACATAGCCTTCCCACCGTCCGATCTCATCTGGACAGTGAGGATTATATGATGGAGGGTATGAATACCGTGCACCTTCTCTCTCCTCTCTCATTTCAACAAATCTCCCTCGCTTATGAGGGTATGAAAAAACTTTTGATCTCCCTCTCCAAACCCTAGGCAACAAATCTCTCTCACCGAAGCCCTGGCCGCCACCACCGACGATCCCCTCTCCCTCTCACCGAAGCCCCCGCCACACCATCGACGTTCCCCTCGCCGTCTCCCTCTCCCTCACCGAAACCCTAGCCGCCTCCCAGTCGTGTCGGGTCTTCTCGATGACGTAAAGCCCCGGGAGATCCACAACCTCGTCCAGGTGAGGCACGGGTTCGAGTGGTCTCAGCTCAAGTGCACCAGGACAGGGACAGGGCGATTGGCCGCTGTGGCGTTCTTTTAATGGGTTTTTGTTTAAATTGAAAAAAATATGTTCTTTTTGGATTCTGAATCGACTGGCTTTTGTTATAGGTTTTAATTACGGTGCATTTTTTTTAGGTGCTGCCTTTGTTTAAATTTGGGTTTGGTTTCATTTGTGTGATAATTTAGCATTAATGTTAAATTAGGTTGTCAAGGATTTTATCCTCGTTAAAAAAACTTTCCCATATATTTATCAACTAATAATCCGAAAGATACCTTTTTTACATGGATAATAAAATGAAAAGATAAAAGAACACTAGAACAGAGAAGAATTATTGCATGAACTTCATTACTTAGGGAAACTTGTCATAGCATTGACATATTTTCTATTTGAGAAATTCTTTTTAAAAGGGCATGCAATGGCATTTTAAAGGTCATTTACAGGGTCACGACAAGCATAAGACCTTCTAAAGAGACTTGTCAATTTGTATTTCCAGGGGGCCTTCATCAAATATCAAGTTGTTTCAATGACTTGGGAGGGGAAAAGACTAATTGCGTTTTCGATGAAGTCATCCACCCCGGATACGAGAAGGTCATCCATGGCCAACCTAATGCGAGGGAGGAGGGTGGGAGATGGGACCTTCGTATCAAGTTTCGCATTAGTTTCCACACAAAACTTAGCGAGGAGCAGTGTTTATTTCTTTAGCAGTGTTTGTGTTTTGTGAATTTTTTTGACTTAATAGGTTCTTTCAGTGCTGTTGTGATTGACTATGTATAATTTTTGTGACTATGTATAATGCTGTGGTTGGTTCTTGGTTAATGCAGCGTTTATGTGACTGTGTATGTGACTATGACATTGTGACTGAATTTTTGGGTGTTTGTTCTTGGTTAATGCAGTGTTGTTGTGCCATGTGACTATGTATCTTAGTTAATTTCTGGGTGTTGGTTGGTTAATGCAGTAATGCAGTGCTGTTTTGACTATATGATTGAATTTCTGGGTGTTGGTTGGTTAATTAGCGTTTATTTTGGAAAAAAAATGAACTAAATTAGCGTTTATTTTGGAAAAAAAATGAACTTCATTCCTGCACATTTTCAAATGGTCACTGTCCTGTAAGAAACCTGAATCACAAACTGTGAAACACTAATCCAAATCTCAACTGATCTTTAATTGAAGACCGGATTTTCACCATGAACCGACCTGAATTGTTTGCTTGAAGATGGGAACCTGCATTGTTTTTTAAAATTTTAATCTTACGATAACAAATCCAGAACATCCTCATCAAAACCTCAAACACCAATTAAAAAAAAAACTTAGAACAACAGAGCCTCACATAGAACACAAGCATCCGAAGAGAAACCAAACCACCACCACCACCGGTGGGTGAGGTAGGGGAGATGGAGGAGGAATTGCCGCCGCCGTCGGCGGAGGGGGGAGATGGAGGGGATCCTGAAGGTGGCGACGGTGGCGAGTGGCCGCAGCCGAGAACCTTGATGATCAACTTCTGGCCCTTCTAACAGTGACCAGAGGCGCCACTGATGAAGTAGAAGACGCCGGTGGTAGTTGCGGTGGTGGCCGAGGGTGGTGGTTACGGCAGCGGCGGCTACGGTTTCGGTGAGGGAGAGGGAGACGGCGAGGGGAACGTCGATGGTGCGGCGGGGGCTTCGGTGAGAGGGAGAGGGGATCGTCGGTGGTGGCGGCCGGGACTTCGGTGAGAGAGATTTGTTGGCTAGGGTTTGGAGAGGGAGATCAAAAGTTTTTTCATACCCTCATCAGTGAGGGAGATTTGTTGAAATGAAATGGAGGAGAGAGAAGATGGAGGTATTCATACCCTCCATCATGTAATCCTCACCGTCCAGATGAGATCGGACGGTGGGAAGGTTATATGAAACAAAAAAAGGATCCTCAAATCACGACCGTTCAAATGAGATGGGATGGATGGTGGTGATCGAGCAGCTCGGATGAAACGGCGTGAAAGCTCTCGTTAGTGAGTCACGTATGTCACATGAAGTGATTGCCAGGTGTTGACTTCCCATTGGTGTTCACAGGGTCAGCCTGTGATAGTCTCATAGGAGTTCCGAACCCTCCACACCCCCACCCCCAACAACAAAACCTACACAATCTCAACAGCACCCTCGTCACCCTATCATCAACAACCCTTGACACCTTCATCAGCTTCCTCGCCACCGCCGCAATTCCCATCGGATGCCCACCCAATGCCCTCCGCCCCTCCGCCCTCGAACAAACCCGCTCCAACACCGCCACCATCACTTCGCATCGCCTCCAATCTCCGCTCCCGCACTCCGCCACCAATTCGACTAGCACCTCTACTGTCCCTGCCTCCACCACCCTCACCCGGTTCTTACTCCCACATGGCAGCAGCTTATTAGAATAAGAGAGAAAGAATAATGAGACTTAATTCTATTAAAGATGACTTTATATAATAGAAATTACACACCTCAAGCAGCACAGACAGAGCCAACATTGTTGTCAGACGGTCGGAGTTCTGGTCTTTGAGCATCTCCGCCAGGCCTTCAAACAGCCCTAGCCGGAGGTCCTTCTTTTGGGCATCACCGATGGCTTCGAACACCGATTTCAAGAGATGGGTCGACTCGATCTTTGCCCGGTGGTTGCAGAGGTGGCTCGACACCGTGTTCGATAGGGCCGCAATGAGCCCTCCATTGTCGCGCTCGCATGCCTTCTTGAGAGACTCTTTCGAGGGTTTGATGGCGCCCAATATATCGATAGCGTCATTGCGGAGTTGCGACGACGACGAGGCGAGCGAGGCAAGGAGGGGTACGAGGCCGGCTTGTTCGAAGCGGGACCTGTTGAAGTCATCTTCTTGGATTAAGTTCTTGATTTTCATGAGAGACGAATTGGAAGGCTTTGTGGGTGATGGTGGTGCAGCCTTGGCCTCCTTTGTCAACTCTGTTAGAATCAGAATTTGAAGAGAATGAATCAAAACTCTATTAAAGAAAAAAAAATTAAAAAAATTAAACCAGTTCTGGGTGAGAATGACTAAATACCTCTAATACATTTAACAAGCTGGCCAATGTCGATGGGCAGGGATTGAGGGGGTGGTGGGGATAGATGTTGGGAGGTCCAGGAGTGGATGAGGCGGAGCAAGGTGGAGTTGGGGGTGAGAGAAGGGTCGGAGAGGGGTTGGTTGGTGACGGGGCAGGTGGAGTGGCCGTAGATGGAGATCCAACGGTGGATGCTGTGGCGGTCGAAGGTGACGCCGGTGATGACCGTGACGGGGTCGGTCATGATTTGGAGGGAGATTGGGCAGATGAAGAAAGGTGGGATTTTCTTGGCCTTCCATTGTTGGGGTCTTTGTTCTTTCTTTCTTTCTTTCTTTCTTTTCTTTTGGTGGTCTATAGTGGATTTGTAGTTTATTTTATATAGCAAATAAGAGGAGAAGAGAATTGTGTGTCTCTCTCTGTATCTACATGAAAAAGAATGGTTGGTGTTGAAGTAGGCAAGTAGGGCATAAATAACGTATATACATGCAACTCAATTAATGGTGAATTCACGTGCTTCATGTGCAGTAAAATTAGATTCCTAGTGCACTTTCGGTTGCAATTTTTTTTTTATCTGTTGTTTTTTACCTTAAAGTATTTGTTTCGAATTTGGCAGATATTATTTATGTTAAACGGAAAGAGACTAGAACCATCCGATGAAGATTGGAAGGATGTGATTTTTCACATAATCTCTGTACAACCTAATTAACTAATAGTGGTATTGTTGAAGGGGCGAATGAGAAAGGTCAAACTATATGAAGTGATTAATTTAAAAGTCTTCCGATATATATTTTGGACCGTTGAGTACTGTCGACATAATAAAGGCGTGAGAATGACAAAAATTTACAGGCAAAATGGATTGCCTGGCTCGCACGTGCCGTTTTATTTTCTTTTTCAATTAATAATAACATATTATTATACACAGAAAATTATTAATTAATATATAAATTTGAACAGTCCATGATCGAAAATTTTCATATTTATACGTGTCTTAACGAACGACACATGTCTATCAAAATGCATTAATAGAATTTTATCAATAATTTTTAATTAATGAAATATTTTTTTATTCTTTGATGAACACGTGTCGTCCATTCAAACACGTACTGATGGCAATCTCATTAGCACATACTAATATAAAATTTTTATTTTCATGACTATCCAAAAATCATGATGCATGCCAATATTTTTTGGTGATTTGGTCAGCTTATTATCTTCTGTTCAATTAATAACAAACTGTTCAATACACGACAATATTACTAACTTCAAAAACCATTTAATATATATATTTTTGAATTGTTTGTAATTATGATCTATCAATATTCATGATGCCATTTTTTGTGATTTAGTCAGCTTATTATCTTCTTTTCAATTAATAAATATTGTTCAATACAACATTAATTAACAGAAAAACCATTAATATTTATATTTGAACTGTTTAAAATTATCTAGACATCATGCATGACTTAGCTCTCTAAATTAATCTTTTGATATTTGAGGACGACTCATAGTGCACCGTCTCTCCCCCCCCCCCCCCCCCCCCAACTGCCAGGTGAGGTCCACTTTTGATACTGAATAGGCTAATTCCTTGGGGACAAAAGAATTGACATACCCATTTATTTTTAGTTATTTCAGCATAGTTGTATCACTTTATTTGCCTTAAATTAAATAAACACCATTTTTTCTTATTTCATGCATGCTTATTTTTGTTTATCCTCCCTTTATTCCACTACACAAACAAAGAATATTAATGAATAGCATGACCCACAAATTCAGAGGAGAAGAGAACACACTCTCTCTAGATCTCTCTCTCTCTCTCTAATGTTTTTTTTTCTTTCGAGATCATCATGTAATAAATGCAACTGTTTTAGTTTAAAGTTGTGGCGAATTCACGTGCTTCACTTGCAGTAAAATTGGATCTAATGCACTTTTTGGGTCGCCCTTTTTTTCTAAATAAAAAATAAAAAAATTCTCTGTGCATCTACTGTTGGTTTTCGACCATACCTCTTGAGAGCTTTTCTTAAGTGTTGATTTTGGATTTGACACATTTTATTCTTGTTAATTAAAAGTGACTTATAACCATCCAATATGATTATTTTTTTAATTATATCAGAAGTACCTTGGTTGACCTTACAATCAAACTGAAAAGACTACTCAATTTGTTTTTAGTCTCACAAAAAATTCTTTTATCCCGGGAAGAGAGACGGGTATACGCACCACATTCCATATGGTGGAGGACATGTGAGAGGCTGGAAAAGAAATGAAGAGGGCGGGGGACTGCAGTGCCGAAGCGATGATCTCGCAATCCATCGTTCTGGCAGAAGCATGGACAATCTGAAAAATAAGGAACGACGCCGTCTTCAACGAGGCACGAGTGTACCAAGAAAACATGTGGGATATGTTCTTAAGGTGCATACGTGACTGGGGAATATACATTGTCGAGGCGGGCGAGATCTAGGTTCGAGGAGAGCGTCTGAGGCTCGTGGGGTAACCGAGAAAGGGGATGGTAAGCTTCCGTGGTTCGATAGCTCCTCGAACCCGCGGTGCCCCGTTGATGCATTTTGCTCGTTTATGCTATGTTATTTATGTTTAATTCTATTCTCCCCCATTCAGAATTTGTAATTCGAGTTCAGAAATGAAATCGGGTAGCAAACATATACCTTTTTCAAAAAAAAAAAATTCTTTTAAAATTTTATTAGCAAATAGGTGAGTAAGTCAACGTTAAGACTTGAATACAAGATCTACCCTTAACACAAATAAACTCTAAATAATTATGTTATAACCACTTGGGACAAAACTGATTTACCATGAAATCACTGTTTGTTTGTATGGTTGAAGGGATGAATGAGAAAAGTCAACTATATGTCTGTATATATGAAATAATTAATAATTCTTCTGCATTTGTTGTGTTTTAGTTGTATGGATAACCATGTGTCGACATAATAACGGCGTGAGAGATGACAAAAATTTATATTTATTAGACCATTCGCAAATTGGATTGGGTTAACTCGGACATGCTGGTCTTTAGTGATTTGGTTAGCTTATTATCTTATTTTCAATTAATAACATATATTCAATATTACAACATTAATAGAAAATTAAACCATTAATATTTAAATTTGAACTGTTCATTAATATCTAAAAATCATGACTCTCTAAGACTATGGAGCACGGACACATGTGGATACAGGACATGATACGGATACGATGACACAACAAATCTTTAAAAACAAGAATATACTAGCACGACAAAGGGGTCGTTTGGGACCGCGGTGGATGTCACGAACTCCACATTGGGCAAATAGAAGGCGATAAAGAAACATTGTTTCTAAGATCAACTTGTCAAACGTGAATTTCTTTTTGCCTAAAAATGTTGTTTTTATAGTTTAAATGCAAGCAATCAATTTTTTATTTGAATCTACTGTGATGTTACACGGAATCACCCCCCCCCCCCCCAAAAAAAAAAAAAATCATGTCACTATAGATCCAAACGGGGCCAAAGACATGTCCTTGACTAAATAAATAACTAAATAAATATTTATATTATAATTATTGAAAAAATGGAATACACCTCCATAATTAAGGGCTCGTTTAGCAAGTGATAAGTGGTGGGATAAGGGGTCATTATTGAGATGGATGACAACTTATCCCTGTTTGGTATAAAAATAATCAATACAAACTATGGACAGTACGTTGTTCTAATTTTGAAATGAAAATGATGATATTTTGTTCCATATAAAAGCTGAGATAGCATTTTATCCCCATTTAATTTGTCTCAATATTGATATATAAATGTGAATATGAACAAAATTGATAGATTTTTATCCCCCAAAATTAAGACAATTTATTATTAAAACTTTGTCCCTTGTCAAACTAGCCCTAAAAGATTGAAATGACTATAATAGTTTGTCAAACTATCAACTCTATTATAAGATTTTTATCATCATTTAGTTTTATGTGAGAATAAACCTTAATAATAGTAAAAAAAAAAGAATATTGTATTGCATAAGTGTTGTGTGTCTATGCCGCATCCATCGTCCATATAATCCATAACCAAAATTCAATAATTATTTTTAAAATTTGAACACACATAAAGCCCTCGTGTGTCCTTTGTGTTTTCAATGCGTATGATATTATGTTGCATGTTCAATACTGTGTCATACACAGACATGGACACAGACTCGATCCCCCCGTTTGTGTAACAGAATAGACGAGTATAAGGGTGTTATAAGGCTGGTATAAGAATGGATAGGAAAAATGGTTGTTTGTTTGCAGGGTATAACCTGGTATTACTAAGCCAGTTTAAACGAGTATAATAGAGTATAACAATTCTAAACAACCCCTAAGATAAGCTATATTCACTTTATCTATTCTCATGGGCCCACATGTCAAATCAACTTTTTACACCTCATCACATCAAATCACCTATCAACACCTCTTATACATCAATGGGCTCACATGTCAAATCAACTTTTTTACACTTTATTTATATTTTATTCTTTATCAAACAAATAACTCAACTTTTATTCTTACGTTTTCCAATGAGAATAAAAAAAACACAACCAAACAAAAAATTTCTTATTCTTGTATATTTGTTATCTATACTGGCATAGTTATCTATCCATAATAACTTAATTCCGCTATCCAAACGGGGGATATGTTCATTAAAGTGTTCATGCTTTTTAACTCTATATTAATATATAAAAAAATAGCAATAAATTAAATTGCATGACACACAAATTCAAACTGTGACCAAGTGAAATGCATGACTTTTTGTTCCATAATTTTCATATTTTTTTCCTAGATAAGCACGTGCTCAATTTTTCAAAAACGGAAAAATCCGCATTTGATCCTATTGTTATTGTTAGAGTATAGTCATGTGGAAAATATTCCCATGGTGGATGGAGACTTTGATCAGCGTGGGAGAAATAACATGTAAAAAAAAGAAAAAAAATGCATGTAACTCTCAAGTGAATAAAGGAGTTCTCTGTGTTACTGTGTATGTTCACCTCCTTTTGCTTTGTTTATAGTGGTTTTAACTGTTTTTGAACGTGGGGATTTACCCAAAAATAAAAAAAATGTTTTTGAATGTGGGGGAATTTTTTTTTCTCTTTCATTTAGCCCCGTTTGTGTAACGGAATAAGGGAGTATAAGGGTGGTATAAGAATGGTATAAGAATAGATAGGAAAAATAGTTGTTTGTTTGAAGGGTATAACTTGGTATTACTAAGCCAGTTTAAACGAGTATAAGAGAGTATAACAATTCTAAGCAACCCCTAGGATAAGCTATACTCACCTTATCTATTCCCATGGGCCCACATGTCAAATCAACTTTTTACACCTCATCACATCAAATCACCTATCAATACCTCTTATACATCAATGGGCTCACATGTCAAATCAACTTTTTTACACTTTATTTATATTTTATTCTTTATCAAATAAACAACTCAACCTTTATTCTTACGTTTTCCAATGAGAATAAAAAAAATACAACCAAACAGAAAATCTTTTATTCTTGTAGATTTGTTATCTATACTGGCATAGTTATCTATCCAGAATAACTCAATTCCGCTATCCAAATGGAGGGTTAAGATCTCTGTTAAGTGACGAGCGAGGTATATGATTTTTAAAAGGAAATATCCATAGAACCTCTGAAATCTTATTGAAATCCAAATAATAACCTCCTGACTCTTCTTAAAATCCATATAATCCTATAAAAACATCTAGTAAATTCAAATAACCCCTTTAAAAAAATTACGTTTACAGATAATGAATATTGTGTAAATATTATGTTTGGTTAACCATGGTAGAAGCCACAGTATATCAAAATAATCTACAATGTATTAAAAATGTGAAATTTTTTCTATAAATAACGATTTTACCTTTCCGGATAGAGTTTTATAATATATTCAGAGAAGATAAAATTGTCATTTTTATAGAATTTTTCACATTTTTAACCTATTGTAGTGGTTTTTTAGTATATCGTATTTTCTGTCAGAGTTAACTAAACGAAATATACGCAAAATATTCATCATTATCTATTAACAAAAATTTTTATTCAGATGATTATTTGGATTTACTTGGTGGTTTTAGGGGGTTATATGGATTTCAATCAGATTTCAAGGGAATGTATGGATTTTTTCTATTTTAAAATGAAGTATATACTGTGCATTTTATAAAAGTAATGAGGTATATATGATTTTTAAAAGGAAAAAATTAATAGGGGGGTAGTCAATTAGGATTTTCATGGACAAATTGTCCATGTTCATGGATTTGTAAATCTTGTGTTTTTCAATCAGGACATTGGTTTGTGGACAAAAAGTCCAGTGTTATTCAACTGAGACATTATTTCATGGACAAAAAGTCCAGCGTTATTCGATTGAGACATTATTTCGTGGACAAAAAGTCCAGCGTTATTCGATTGAGACATTATTTCGTGGACAAAAAGTCCAGCGTTATTCGATTGAGACATTATTTCGTGGACAAAAAGTCCAGTGTTATTCGATTGAGACATTATTTCGTGGACATAAAATCCAGTGTTATTCGATGGAGACATTATTTCGTGGACAAAAAGTCCAGCGTTATTCGATTGAGACTCTTCAGAGTAGACATTTTGTCTTGTGTTAGTCAATTTAAACAGGATTTGTAAAGACTTTCATAAGTGATGGATTTTTGTGGACTTTTGTAGACTTTAGAGAGAGAAATACAAAGGAAAAAGTCATTTCAGAATCCCACCAAAATGAGTGGGATTCTCATGGACTTTTATTCCAATATTGTGAATATTTTTTCTTTTTTTCTTTCAACAAAACTCATTTATGATTTTTATCCTATGCCTTTCATATTTTTATTTATATTTTTTTTCTTTATTTATATCTTTTTTTTCTGAATGTCCATTTGTATGAAATATTGCTATCACCTCAAATGTTTGATGAATATATGAGAATGGTAAATTTGCTTGTGTTGCAATAAATTATTTCATTATTATATATTATATAATATATGCCTAAATCATCCCCAATTATTTTCTAAAATATAGATTTATTATAGATTTGATTATATGTAAAATGTTTTATTTGATTTTCTTTGAAGATGTTTCTATTTTTGTATAATATACATCCATTTTTTTATAATGTTCAGACATATATAAAAATAAAAAGATATATTTAGGCATATGAATATATATGACTAAATATATTGATTGCTTTTATTTCATTTTTTATTTAAAGTAATATAATGACCACTTTTATTTTATTTTATTTTAAGTAATATAATTTATGATTTTATATCATTATATTTGAAGAGATGTAATATATGATTTTTATATAATATATATATTTTCTTATTTTTTATTGTCTTCCTAGTTAAAAACCCATTCATCCCCTCTATGAAATTCTCTCTCTATAACAGAAAAAAAAAGATTAGCTCATTGTGGATTTTTCTCAATATAAGGTTTTTTTTCTTTTTATTTTAGATCGATTGTTTCGAATAAAGAAGAATTTTTTATGAATGTAAATATGTATGAAATATTGATATCGACTCATATGTTTGATGAATGTAAGAATTATGGATTTGTTTGTGTTGCAATCAATTATTTTCATTATTTGTTTTTATCATGGCATTCTAACAATATGCATTTCAGATAAGTGAAGATTGATATTTACTATATTAAATTATATTTTATGTTGGGTATGATGAGTTCTTTATTTGTTATTTAAATCCAAAAACATTATTGTGTTTATTAATAGAAATCCATATGTGAAAATAGTCAATCTGTGAAAGAATGCTAAAATCTGTTAAAGTCTTTAAAAGTCCATGAGAGTGATTTGTGAAAGTCTGCAAATGTCTGTGAAAGTCTGTGAAAGTCCATGAAAGTCCATGAGAGTGATTTGTGAAAGTCTGCAAATGTCTGTGAAAGTCTGTGAAAGTCCATGAGAGTGATTTGTGAAAGTCTACAAATGTCTGTGAAAGTCCATGAGAGTCAATATGTGAAAGTCTACAACAATCTGTGAAAGTCTGCAAAAGTCTGTGAAAGTCCATGAAAGTCAATCTATGAAAGTCTGCAAAAGTCTATGAAAGTGTGCAAAAGTCTGTGACAGTCTGCAAAGTCTACAAAAGTCCATCACTTAAACAATGTCCACAGAAATCCATCAAAGTCCGTATCGACTACCCCCCCATAAATAACCTCCTGTAAACTGTTTAAAATCCATATGGCTTCTTAACTTTTTTCTAAAATTCATTTTACCCCTTAAAAACACTAATGCAAATTTAATAACCCCCTGAGTTAGAATTTTCGTTAACAGATGAGGAATATTATGTGAATATTCAATTTAATTAATTCAGACTGAAAATACAGTATATCAAAAATCTTACGATGTGTCAAAAATGTGAAAAATCTTCTATAAATGATAATTTTACCCATTTGAATATATTATTTTTAAAATCATATCCGGAGGGGTAAATTCATCATTTACAGAATATTTTTCACATTTTTAACACATCGTAAGGTTTTCTTATATAATGTGTTTTCAGTCAGGGTTATCCAAACAAAATATTCTTCATTTATCAACGAAAATTTAACTGGGGGGTTATTTAGATTTGCATAAATATTTTCAAATGGTTATATGAATTTTAGGAAAAATCTGGGAGTTACGGATTTTTCTCTTTTAAAAAAAATAAAAACATGCGATATCTGAGTTATGGACTGTAAAATGACCTGCATATAACATTTTTTTATAAAAAAAAATGACACACAAATTCAAATATTAACCAAATGAAATCGAATGCTTTTGCCCATAGCTTTTAAACTTTGCTCTGATCGAAGGTTCTAATAGCTTCTAAGGTAAGCATGTAAATTATCTGGGAAAAAAAACCTGCACCAGCTCTGTATTTCAACTTGAAAATTTAATTTTAGATTCGGATGTGGATCGGATGTTGTTCTTATATAGTGCATTGTCTTGGAATTCAAATACAAAATTGAATAGTATTTAAGTTTCATATGAATGCATTTTAAGTTTCTTGTGGACACCTTCAAAGTTCAAACCCTGACTTTACATCGACAGATTTGAGATTTCCAGCGACTTATGAACTCGTATTTCTTTCTTGAGTGTTGTTATACATAACCAATTTTCAATCATATTTGCAGCATAGCCACCTACTCTCACTATAGAGTTAAAAAATTTCACATTTCACACAATTCATTTAACTATATATGTATTTTTATAAATATAAATATCTCATTAGATGAAATATAATTTTTTAAAAGAATAAAATGTGTACCGATAGTATTTGAGATTAGAAATGGTGATTGAGTTTAACATTTTTCCTTCAATATTTGAATAAGGTTCAAAGAGCTAGGACCTTGAAAGGGGAGATATTACTTTTTCATGGCAACATATTTGTTACAGTGAAATTTGTCTGAAGGAAGATCTTAATGATGTTTAGAAGGTGGTCTTTGGATGATGGAACACCACCCCTCTATCCTCAGGAAATGATCGGAGGATTTCCAGATGGAACGGGAAAGATCAAGTAGCATCCCTATAGGAGGGGAATGCATATATGTTGGTTCTGCAAAGTCTTCTTGCCACAAAAATTCGGCGACTAGAATTAACGGGAGGAGAGAAATTAGAGGAAAGGATGCAAAATGAGTGGCCGACACGTTACTGAAACGATTGGACCATCAAAAGAGGTCTACCAAATAAATTACAAAAATACCAGTTAGAGAAAATTAAGGGTTCCACACTTGGATTTGCACAAAATTTTAAATGGAGAAAAATATCATGGAGATCTTTCAGGTTAGTCTGTTATGCCGCTAAAAACCATTCGTTTTCAAAAATTCATTTCTTTCAGCCTTCAAATCAGTGATTTTTATATTTTTAGTCATTTTTATAAATGTGATTTCTCTTTCCTAACAAGTCAAAATTGATCTCTATCAATTTTAATGATCATTTGGAATCTCTAGAATCTAATAATGACTTTTATCTATATTTTACTATTTTTAGTAATAGTAATTTTTTACTTTTCTATAATTAGTTTTAAAATGGGATTTGTAATCAAATGCAGAAAAGTTTTTATCAATAATATTTTTAAATTTTATCTCTTTTAAGAATTATGAGAATCGTGTTTATGGATATCTGTTAGTGTTGGGTCCATTTATATGACTCATTCCTTGGTTGACAAAAAATTGGGTATACCCATTTCCTTTTCCAACAATTTAGTCCCACATCGGTTATATCCACTTGTTTCTTTCACCTTATACATTGGGACACACCATTCCATTATTGAGACTTGTTGGGCCACACCCCTACGCGCGCGCACACGAGACCCAGCCCATTAACCCGTGGGCTTAGATTTATGGTGGAAAAACTAGTTAACCGGGCATGCGCGCTCGCACATCGCGCCTGCAACGAGGCGGGCCGGGTAGGGTTGCGGGGCACACCTGGGCGCGCGCGCAGGGGGGTGCAAATCCTTCTCCACGGGCCAATTGGGCCCCTTCCGTGGGCTTGACCCACATGCGTGTGAGTTTCTTTTTGAAATTCAAAATTGGTCGTTTACAATTTTATTGTGCGCATTTATTTGGTCGGTTTTTCTTTTAATTATTTTGAACATTGCTGGAGTGCCGATATAAAGGGGTCATATGAGTCCTCATTCATCATCAGCGAAAATCATAAGTCCAGAGCCACCTACAGCGAGTCTTCCTCTTCTGTTCTTCTTTCTGTTCTGATTTTTTCATTACAGAAGACTGGTCTACACTCTTCTTCCTCGTCCCTGATCTGAGCATCTGAAATGATCGCGGCCGTTCACTGTGGTCTCCTCATAGCTCGCACCCCGAGAAGGCATAACCCTGATGGTCGTATCTCTCAGTGGTAGGAGCCGTTCAACCTTGTGCGTGAGGAGGCCTTATTCACCGAGGACAGAGGGTCTCTGCTCGCTTCCACCAAACTGATATGTTTTTCTAATCCTCTCTTAATTGTTTGCAGAATATTTTGTTGTGTTTTCATACTGGTTTGAATATGTGGCTTTACTAGGTTTTGGCATTGCCCTTGTTTTTAAAAGAATTTTTTCAACAATATCAATGTTGGTTGGATCTTTTCTTTGTTTCACGTTGTGTTACAAGAGGTGTGACAAATTTATCATTGAGAAACTCAGAAAAGAATCAAATCAGCCATTTCAATGCGCTTTAAATCGGTTCACCTTCAACTCTTCAAGCCACTGTCTCTGAACCTTGTCACAATTGCAAGATATATATATTTCAACATCACCATATCAACATCAGAATCAAAGGATATTAGATAAAGGATATTAGATTGTATTGGATCCCTTCCGACGCGGATGGGTGAAGAAGCTCAACTCGGATTGTTCTATTTCTGACGAGCGAGGAGGCTATGGTGGATTTCTTGATTGGGGGCAGTTGGAATGACCAATCCCAGGTCCACTAATTTGCTGAAACTTTACAAAGCAGTCTTTGGACTGGAATTATGCAACGAACATATGAATGTAAGAAAGGTCTATGTTGATGCTGCGACACAAATAAGATTAGATCTCAACACTTGTAGAATGATGAAGATTATAAAATATCACACAAAAGAAAACACAAATTTACGTGCTTCAGCAAAATATGACTACATGTATATGGAGAATAGCAGAAAATGATTCACTATATCGAAGTACAAAATCTCTCAACCTGTCTTTCCTCAGCACTGTCCTTTTCTCATAGAGAAGAAACCCTAGAACAACATCATATCTCTCACTTAAATAAAATCTCTTAGTTAACCCTAATAAGGAAAAAAACTAAATAAATATGATACAATATAATGAATCAAAATTACAAAATTATAAAAAATCGCGAACAAGATTTTTCTGCTAGAATAAAAAAACATATCACAACAATCTCGCTAGGTCTTGACTCAAACATTGTCATTGTGTAGCTTCAAATAGTAGAGTCATTTCCGCAGGATACACCAGCTGGCCCTGGGCTGGAGTGCTAAAGGCAGAGCTAAGAGGTATTTTACTTGGTATTACTGAGGCATTGAGGATGAGCTTTCGTGACATCATAGCTTGCTCTGACACGGAGATCATAATACGACTTCTCCGAAGTACAGAAACAGGTACCCCTTCCTTGCAAAGCATGGTGAAACAAATACGAGAGGACACCTCCAATGTGAATCAAATCCAGTACATCAAAGTCCCTAGGGACTGTGTTAGAGGATCGGAGGCACTTGCAAAGATGGGCCAAAACATGCAACGGACCACAATATCGCAATTCCTCCAGAACAATAATATATGTAACATTGTATCACAAAATTGACATAGTGTACATAGTTGTTTGGCCCTTATAAGGACCCAAGGCTACTAGTTGTATAAATCTTAGTGTACATAGTTGTTTGACCCTTATAAGGACCCAAGGCTACTAGTTGTATAAATCTTTTGCATATATCTAATATAGTTGCTCTGGAAAGAGCTTTACCACCAAAAAAAATATAGCAGAATTGTGCTACCCTGGACAGCAATTAGCTAGGCTACTCGGAAAAATAAACACACTTCTTCAATGGTTAGACAAATAGAAGGTGACCCACATCTAAGATCCTTTTTACTCTCCATGGTCTATTAAAGTTTGTTGGGTTCCCCACAGGAGAAAAATGAAGGAAAACCAATCTGAAAGGAAAAAGTTTCTTGAGGGGATGCTAGCAAAAATTATTTTTGTAAAGCCTCTATTAAGGCTACTGAAAGATTTTAATTCTGAAAAGCTTCATGGACAGGCTAATATATATATATGCTAATCTTTGTACTCGGCTCACTCGAAACTAAATAAGCTGAGGGAATTGAATGCATGGCGAGCTTGATCTCTCCTCATTCCCTCCCTTGGCAAATTTAGCTTCAAATGATTTTATATATTGTTATTTTCCCCATACCCTATACAAATTATCTGACTTATGGAAATGTATACAACTATACTCATTACCCATAAAAAAAACAACAAAAATATACATGCATGGCCATTGTTTCCTAACTACATTATTTACATGAAAGTCTACTTAAATGAAAATCTAATTCTAGGGCCATTTTTAGGGCCCAATAACAACGCTCAACTTGTCCAATCTTCCCACCATCTGAGCAATTCATGATCTACATGTACCTCTCCGGGCTATGTGCATCCGACGATCATGCCATCTTAAATCAGATTGGATCTCACATAAATCAGATTGGATAGATCAACATAAATCCACAAATCTTCCAGAATCCAATGGATCATCATTAGGTTTTCTCGTTTCATGGGGTGGATGGCCAACACTATAAATACATAAATATCATAATGATGATATTTATTTGAGGTATGTGAAACTATTTTTATAATACCCTAGATTTAATATCTATTGCATTTAGTGTCAGAGGACCTTCTGCAGCCCTGCAAGTCACCCCCACCTGCAATTTGCATTGGTCGGACGAGTAGTGAAGCGGATGCATCCGATAACCCGAATCCAATAAGTCAGATTTCACCCCCTCCATGACTTTTAGCAATTTTTTCATACAAAATTAGTTTAATATTTAACACAAGTATTAAGGGGTGGGTGAACACACACATGATTATGTGAATACACAATACATAAATATCATAATGATTTTATCCAAGAGCACTCATATATATACACTCAATTTATTTTGCAATCTCGTCTACAGTTCAAAATTTGTCCCCCATTCTAGTGATTTATGCACCAGTGCAATATACACATCTATGCACAACATATACTACACTATCGCATTGTATGAATTTTTTTTTCAATTTTTCAAAAAATAATATACTAGTGTATCTTAGTGAATTCTTAGTTTTTTATAACAGTATATATTTCAATGAGGGGTGCATATTTAAAAAAAAGTCAATGAAAATTGTGAATGGGGTTGCACACAGTATTAATGATATTATTTTCCTTTTATCCAAATAAAAAAAATTAATAGTGCTATCTTTTTTTTAGTGAAAAAAAAACACCGAATTGTTGCTTAAAACTATACAATGAATAAAAAGTATAGAATTAATAAAATTAGAATATAGAAAACTCAAATCAGTATAAAATTTTTCCATATAAATAAATATATTATAAAAAATACTTTTAGTATTAAAACAGACAAATTAAAAATAGGTTAGTCAATAAACAAGCATAAAAACTTTGAGCTCATTACTTAGAAAGAAAGAGATAGAATCAGATCGAAACCCATTACCATTACATACATTGGGTTAATCCAAGTATGAAATCTCAGATGGTCATAAATTTCATTTTGGAACAAAATAAAGTAATTTACATGGTTATCCAATCATCCCTTTCTTCCATTAATGTTTGCATGTGATGTGTTTTTCTCTTAACTATAGCTAGCATTGAAAATCACAGAGGTGAGGATTTGATGACGTACGAATGTGTTGATATTGGTTAATTAGTTAGAGCTCACATAGAATGAAATGTTTGGTGGACTTTAATTAATTGATCAAATCTCACCTTTGTTTATGGAAATTTTTTAAAAATAACTCCACTAAAAAAACGAATTTTAGTTTTGACCCCGGGAGTAGTTAAATTACAAAACTGGTCTTTGGGTCAAGTTTAACTAATTAGCGTGTCCATGTGGCACGTTAACCGATTCAAAAATTGTCACAAGCTTCACCCGCACGAGCGCAAAGCGGGTCATCGCCCACGTCATGGGTGAAGGAGACGTGATTTTTTTTTTTGCCTTTTGTTTTGATACTTTTTCTTAACAAGACATTTACTATTTACACTTTAATTTCAATATATTATTTATGGAGATGAGATAGATTCCACTAAATGTTGGACAAATAATAAAGGGATCTAATATGGTAAACAAGCTTAAATAAAAAGCAAAAGATTCATTTCCAAATACAAATAATACTCATCATAATTTTTTTTCATGAAAAAAGAAGGCCTGATTTTAATTTTAATTTATTTATAAATGATTGTTTTATCAAATTAAATTTTAAAGATTACATAAATTTTTTAAATCTTCTTCAAATTTTAAATTGTAAACTTGATCTTAATTTTAAATCAAAGTCAAACTTTATCTTTCATTGATTATCTCTAATCAAATATTACTTTGGAAAAGAGAAAAAAAATTATAATGAGTATTATTTGTATTTGGGAATGAATCCTTGCTTATTTTTCATGTTTGTTTATATATTAGATCATTTTATTAATTTTTCCTCATCTATCTTATCTCAACAAATAATTTATATATTAAACTTAAAGTGTAAATAATACAATGCCATTTAAGAAAAATATTAAAAACAAAAAGCAAAATTGATTAAGCGTGCACAAGGGGTGAAGCGGAGACTTGATTATCGATCACATCTTCGCTCGTGTGATGCGTTAACCGGTCAAAATTGATTCTAAGACTAGTTTTGTAATTAAACTGATTTTGGAGTCAAAACTGAAATTTATTTTTTTGGTAGGGGTATTTTTGAAAATTGTGCTTGTTTTTGTTCAATGGGGTGTAACTTAATGATTCAAGTTCACCTAAACTTTCATTATCATCATTTGTGGGACATTTGTGGGACAAAGACGACTTCTTTGCATGGTCCATTCCCACATTCCTTTCCTTGTTTTAAGATCTCTCTCTTTTGACTTTTATTTTCACGTGCATTCTCACTCGCGCAGTCGTCATTGAATTTTTTTCCGAAGAAAACAAACATTTAATTTATTGAAATGAGAAAATTTATTTTTCATCCGCTGCTATAGTATCGTATACACAACACTATTTTTAAGATATACAATTTAATATTTTTTTATGTTTATTATGTCATGCTCATGTAACCATTTATATCAGTGATCCTTTCTTTTTTTTTTTATAAATGAAATGTTGGTGGATTTCAATTTTTTCTGTTTAAAGAACTGTTTTAGATTTTTAAAACATTAATTATTTTTAATTAGTACTAAACAAATATGGTTCTTAATTTTTAAACCTATTCGTTGTCTTGACCTGGGCCTCGAGATTCGTGCAAGTGACCTGGTCGTCTCTTTCTGTATAGTCTAACAGTTAGGATTTGAGGTGCTGACATTATTATTAAATATTGATATTGCATATAAACATAGTCAATGGTCAAACTTTGAACGTACTAATATTGAATTGATCAAATGTTGTTTAAAAATTATTCAATAGGAACAACCCATCTCCCACCACTTAATGGTGCCTTTCTTTGGTTCTTCTCCCTCCTGAAAACAAACGGTAAAACATTAGTGACTAGACCATGAAAATGACATGGACCTTGAAGATGGTCATTCTCAACAAGAAGCAGAGAGGAAAGCATCTTTGCTGAAAATAAATAAATAAAGGAAAGAGAGATCTGTTAGTTACATTTACATAATTAAGTTCAATGAAATATATATCCCATGGAAAGAAATTTGTCATTTTTTACTTCTTCTACCAGTAAGAAGTAGGGTATATATAATTTATTGAAATAGATATATATATATATATATATATATATATATATATATATATATATATATATATATATATGTCATTTTATAATAAAAAATATATATATTTTAAAAAAATAAATGCATGTAAGTGTTATAACTTAAAAGTGGGGTTGAAATCAAGAATTTGCATAAAAAAATGATTTAGGTACGTGGTGTTTTAGGGTCCGTTTGGTTGCGCGTTTGGGTGGATTCCGCTTTTTGAAAAGCTGAAAATCCCCAAACGCGCAACCAAACGGGTCGGATTCCGGCGGAATCAAAAGCTGGATTCCTTTTAATTTCTCTTTTGAAATCCGTGTTTTTAAAATCTCAAAAAGAACGATTTTTTGTCGGAATCAATTTTTTAAATTGAAAATCAACTTTTTCTACCAAACATTAAATTCCTTTCAAATATTGATTCCTCAATTAAAAAAAAAAGCATCCCAAAAAAGTCAAGGTCTAAAATCATCTTAAAAATCAGCTTTATTCCAAAATCTACTTTTCAATCTGTGTAGATTTTGATTTTATTCTAGATTTTTTGGTTCATCATATTCATACTGTATGTGGACTATCTTTCATTACAGATGTTCCAACAACTATTTATGAAGACAATGCAGCATGCATTGCTCAAATCAAAGGGGGATATATCAAGGGTGATAGAACGAAGCATATTTCTCCAAAATTCTTTTACACTCATGAGCTCCAGCAGAGACATGAAATTGATGTTCAACAAATTCAGTCAAAGGACAATTTTGCATATTTGTTCACTAAAGCTTTGTCGACGTCAACATTCAAGAAGCTGGTGTATAACATCGGGATGCGACGAGTTAGCGACCAAAATTCTTGAAATCTTGTACTTATGAGGGGGAGTAATTTTCTTGATGACATTTTGTGAACTGTACTCTTTTTCCTTCGCCTAGGTTTTGTCCCAATGGGTTTTCCTGGCAAGGTTTTAACGAGGCAGTGTTAAACGCATACACCATTATACGATTAAGTTACATTGTACTCTTTTTCCTTCGCTTTGGTTTTTTCCCACTGGGTTTTCCAAGCAAGGTTTTAATGAGGCAATTATCTTAGCGTGGTGGTCATCCAAGGGGGAGTGTTGTGAAAATAGTGGATAACCACCACACCTCTAAGCCATAACCTCCCCCACTCTTCAACTCCATAACCCCTCTCATTCAACTCCATAACCCCCACTATTAATCACCCCACTATCTACCCCCTCACCTCTATAGACTTGTAACTCCTACCTTTGGGATTCCTCCATGAACCCTATAAATAGAGGAGTCTCTCATGTATTCCACAACCAACCAACCAACCAACAAGTGAAGAATAAATCCTCTCTCTACTTCTCTTCTCTATATGCTTGTGTGCTTTGTTTATGTACTTTTATGTTCATGATATTTAAGGTTTTTATTTTGGATTGACTTTTCTGGATTCAGGAAATTATATGTCTCTGAAGGACTATGATTATATTGTATCCATGAAGGATCATACAAAATTTTATTTTATTTTGTCCATGAAGGACTATACAAAAATTATTATATTGATATTTGGAGGATCATATAAAAGGGTTTCCCAAATGTTTGTATTTTATTTGGTGGGTCTCTAGTTCATTTGCAATATGACTCTACCAGTAGGTTTCTTGCCTTCATATACGCTCCTAAGTCTTAATATTGCATTCATTGTCTTTCATGAGAAGCATTGTGTAAGTACTGATTCTTTACAAATATTTTTTTTAGTAAGATCTTTGTTGATATAGTCTTTAAAATAAATGGTGAGTTTTCTCTAGTTAATAAGAAGGTATGTATTATATCATGCCATATGTTATGTATTAAATAAGTACATGAATTTTATTTTTTCACATATTGTTATGCATTTTGTCACATATGCATTAGAAGGAATTTGATTCATGGGACATCCCGACGGACACATCTTCATGTATTCAATACCATGTTCCATCCATTCCATAGATACAAAATTCATATTTCATATCACCGTAAATATTATTTTGCATAGATAATTGATCTAATATCAATTTCGATATTACAAAGCTATGTGTTCTGTATAATAATTATAGTTACATGAGTCCTTGAAAGACCATGCGAAAGTTATGATTCTTGGAGGACCATGCAAAATTTTATTTTATTTTATCCCTGAAGGATTACAAAAAATTATTACATGGATCTTTGGAGGTTCATGTGAAAGATATGATTAGAATGTGTCCTGAAGGACGGTATAATTTTTATCCCCGAAGGATATATATGCACATATCATGATTGCTCGTGTCCCTGTAGGACCAAACAAAAGTTATATGATATATTTTTTGGGTCCTTAGAGGACCAAAATGAAAAAAAAATTATTTACATAGATCCTTGAAGGACTGTATTTAAATTATGATTATATGAATCCCTGAAGGACCTTATAAAATTTTATTTTATTTTATCTTTGAAGGACTACATACAATTTTATTATCCCTGAAGGATTATATAAAATTAATGGCTACTTGAGTCATGTAGGAGTATACAAAAGTTATGAAATTTTTATGGGTCCCTGAAGGATCATATAAAAAAAAATAAAGGTGGCTACATGTATCCCAGTAGGAACATGTAAAAATTGTGATTAGCTTTCACCATCATAATATAGAGGATTTAAATATTAAATTCTCATTGTGAAAAGTCCACCGACCATTGTGTCTCAAAGATACTCCAGTAGTAGCAATGTCGAAAACAAAAATATTATTATCAAATTTTATATCTTCTCATTGCTGAATAATGAGCTTTGATAATAATATAAATAAAAAAAATCATGAAACCCGATCTATTAACTCAGCATCGTTGCCTGAAGCAAATGCATTTTATTTTATTTTATTTTGAGCAATGGACATGGTCAAGGGTTATTTCATGGTTTATATAACCACAACAATAGTAGAGATGACAAGTTATTTGAAACCACCAGAAGTGGAATGCTATTGAAGAAAGCAAGGGAAAAGTTTGCATAATAAACCCCTAAAATGCAGAAAAAAATTATTGTCATCTATGTGGTACTTCATAACATAATTTTGGTCACTTACTTGAAGTACGTCCAAATCTTTAAATTGGTTGCGTACCTGAAGTATGCTTAAACTCTTTATTGGTCATGTACTTCATATATGATTAGATATTTGTCAATTTTATATTTACGTCTTTATTTTTCTTTATTATATGAAATGCACTTTCATATTTATCTTATTTTTTTAGTTTAATATTAATTAATGCAAATGATAATATTATTTTTAGTATTACAAACTTGATCGAATGCTCTAGAAGAGCAGATATCATATTATCAATATATACAAAATTTTGTATCAACGATACATTGTATTCATGTAGATCCAGAAGAAGTCTACTGAATATACCTATCTCAAGATATGCCATTTTAAAATTATGGAGTATCTATACATTAATAATGTCTCATGCTAGAAGCATACATTAGAAAAACTTTATATTCTCTCTTAAGGGTTATAATATAAATATCCATAATTACTCATATGAACCAGAAGTTCTATGATCTTTATGATTTGACATGACCATATCAGATATCCATGGTACACGATAATGCATTGAACTATTCATTTGGGCGTATACTAAAGAACCAGAAGATTCTTTTCCTCGATGATAGTTTTTACCGCATGATTTACGGATTGTCATTTTAATGAGACAATATTCCCGCCGTTAGGGGGAGGGAAGAATGTACCTGAAGTACGATATGTTCCTAAAGAACGACGAGAATTATCGTGGAATTCATCCACTCTGTCTCATCTAGACTCACGTACCACTCAACGTGAAAATCAAATTCCTAATGCATGCCAGAAGCGTGATAGATCAATAGGTTCAAAAGAATAAGCTCCCCATAAGTGGAGATCAAATGAAAAATCATGCTCTAATAATGATCCAGAAGAAGTTATACATAATGCTCCAGAAGAGATTATGAACAATAGATCCACTTTCTCTAAAACTCCAGAAGAGTATAATATCCCTGAAGAGAAACGAGTTCCAGAAGTGACAAACTCTTGAAGAGGAAAATGTACCTAATAATATTGAGATCTCTGTATTTTATATGCATATAAGAGAAATGTGGAATCGCAAATAAATGATCATCGATGACATACTATTGAAATTTCAAAGGGCGATGATTACAATGAACCACACAGCATAAATGAATGTCGACAACCAAAGTGGAAAGATGCTATTAAAGCAGAATTGAGTTTTCTTGAAAACTGTGGTATATTCGAACCTATAATACATACCCCAAAAGATGTTAACCCTGAAGGTTACAAATGGGTGTTTGTAAGAAAGCGAAATGAGAAAATAAAATTGCTAGATATAAGACATGTCTTGTGGCACAAGGTTTCCTACAGAAACCTGGGATTTGACTGTGAAGAAACATACTCATCAGTCACGGATACAATAACGTTCCATTAACTAGAAAGTCTCGAAGTTTCTGAAAAACTCGATCTGAGACTAATGGATGAAGTAACAGTTTATCTATATGAGAATTTACATGAATCCCTGAAGGATATAAATTGCCTGAAGCAAAATGAAAGAGTATGTACTCAATAAAGCTAAGACGTTCATTGTACAGCTTAACGCAGTAGGTACAACCGTCTTAGTGAATACTTGATAAAAGCAGGATATGAAAACAATTTCATTTGCCTGTGTCTTTATAAATATATCTAGTAAGAGATTTACTATCTTTGACAATTTATGTTAATAATATAAATTCAATTGAGACTCCTGAAGAGCTCAACAAAACTTCAGAATATCTTATGAATGGATTCGAAATGAAAGATCTTAAAAAAATAAGATATTGTCTCGGCCTGCAGATTGAGCGGAGTTCAAATGGGATGTTTGTTCATCAAACAACATATGTTGAAAAAATCCTGAAGCGTTTTAATATGGACAAATGTCATCCATTAAGTACTCCTATGGTGGTAAGGTCACTTGACCCAAAGAAGAACCCTTTTCGTCCGAAAGAAGATGATGAAAATCTTCTTGGTCGTGAAGTACCTTATCTTAGTGCAATTGGTGCCTTATTATATTTAGCCCAATGCACTAGACCTGACATTGCATTTTCAGTTAATTTATTGGCCAGATTTAGTTCTGCACCAACTCGTTATCTTCGTGGAACGTCAGACATGGGCCTATTCTATGCAAATGATTCCAATAATGGTGCACAATTGAAGGGTTATGCAGATTCAGGATATCTTTCAGATCCTCACAAGGCTCGCTCACAAACAGGGTATGTATTCACTTGCGGTGGCACAGCGATCTCTTGGCGATCTACGAAACAGACTTTGGTCGCCACGTCTTCTAACCACTCTGAGATTCTTGCACTCCACGAAGCAAGTCGGGAATGTGTGTGGATAAGGTCTTTGGTTCATCATATTCATACTGCATGTGGACTATCTTTCATTACAGATGTTCCAACAACTATTTATGAAGACAATGCAGCATGCATTGCTCAAATCAAAGGGGGATATATCAAGGGTGATAGAACGAAGCATATTTCTCCAAAATTCTTTTACACTCATGAGCTCCAGCAGAGACATGAAATTGATGTTCAACAAATTCAGTCAAAGGACAATCTTGCATATTTGTTCACTAAAGCTTTGTCGACGTCAACATTCAAGAAGCTGGTGTATAACATCGGGATGCGACGAGTTAGCGACCAAAATTCTTGAAATCTTGTACTTATGAGGGGGAGTAATTTTCTTGATGACATTTTGTGAACTGTACTCTTTTTCCTTCGCCTAGGTTTTGTCCCAATGGGTTTTCCTGGCAAGGTTTTAACGAGGCAGTGTTAAACGCATACACCATTATACGATTAAGTTACATTGTACTCTTTTTCCTTCGCTTTGGTTTTTTCCCACTGGGTTTTCCAAGCAAGGTTTTAATGAGGCAATTATCTTAGCGTGGTGGTCATCCAAGGGGGAGTGTTGTGAAAATAGTGGATAACCACCACACCTCTAAGCCATAACCTCCCCCACTCTTCAACTCCATAACCCCTCTCATTCAACTCCATAACCCCCACTATTAATCACCCCACTATCTACCCCCTCACCTCTATAGACTTGTAACTCCCACCTTTGGGATTCCTCCGTGAACCCTATAAATAGAGGAGTCACTCATGTATTCCACAACCAACCAACCAACCAACAAGTGAAGAATAAATCCTCTCTCTACTTCTCTTCTCTATATGCTTGTGTGCTTTGTTTATGTACTTTTATGTTCATGTATTATAGTTAGTTTACAACAATTGGGTCTTTGTAATCACCAATTTATTATTTTTTAGGTCCTTGAAAATTTTTAAGTTTTTTTTAGGTCACTAAGGTATTGAAAAATTATTTTTAGATCCCTCTAGTCGAATGTCGTTCAAAAATACCAAAAATGTATTTGCTCAATCATGCGAAAGTTAACATTGTATTGGAGAGTGCTAACAGTGTACATGAGATATATAACAATATATTGTAGAGTGTTTATAGTATACTGAAACAATTGGATAGGGGACATTCTATAAGAATGTTAACAATATACTATGAAATATTAACAGTATATTGGAGTTACTTAACAATGTATTTGGCAGTATTAACAATGTCAAAATAATTGAACGGGGTTATTTTTGATAATTTTAAAAAGCATCCGGCTGGAGAGACCTAAAGATATTTTTTCTTCGCCTTAGAGACCTAAAAAAAAATTAAAAAATTATAATAATCTAAAAATAATACACAGTGACCATAGGACCTAATTAATTTTGCAAAAAAAAAATAAATGGAACTTCAACCTAAAATTTTCTATTGAGTGGTCCATGCCGGCCCCGCGTTGTATGCTAAAAAATTAAAATCTTCACACATACCAAATATCATTGTTTCATATTTAAAATAAAAAATATATATTATTGTTTTTGTTAATTTTTTATTTCAGAAAATACAATAGCTAAATGCTAATCCTCTACTTTTTTGTGATATCGACCACATTAGTTTTGTCACCATTTTGCTAGATGAAATCAAAGAATATAACACGTACACATTACGTGAGGTAAAATACTTATATGACTATTCTCCAAGTCAATACGTGTTGGTTGATTTAAAGTATAAAAAATGCAAATACCAGGAAATTTGTTTAACTATTAGAAATTTATTTACCAAAAATACCATTACATGTACTTAAAAATATAACTTTTTACATATATATATTACAATTATAAACAGCAAATAATACTCATACAATTATAAATGCATGTTACAAAGTATTTAAATGGTAAAATCTATAGCATATTGTTAGTATCAAAATAGCACATGTTTCTAAAGTCTATAGGCAAAAATAAATCATTGTTCCTATTTATATTTTACTTTTTACTACAACCTAGATTAACCAATTTCACAAAATGAAATTTGTTTATTAGTAATCAGAGGAGAAAAAAATATTTTATTTAATTATGGATATGAAATATAATTATTTTAATTATATTATTAACAGAAGAGTATAATTATCATCAAACATAAAATCCATCATGATTCTCAAAATTTCACCAATTTAGTGGATTTTTTTAATTCCATCTAATCTTCTCTTCTCACTTATATGGATTTTAAATTAAGTTGATCCACATGTTTTTATATAAATATCCCCATAAACATAAACAGAGACTGACCAAATAAGCTTAAAAAATAAAATATATTTCATTTAATATTCCCTAAAATATAATTAATCCTTTATTTGCCTTCTCTCCCACGGAAAAATAAAATAAAAATAAAAGTCAAACCCTGCGACCTCTCCATTATCTCTTCTGTTGTTTCTGTTCAAAAAAATTGTTCAAAACTTGGTCGTCTCTTCCATATAAACACCCCCCCTCCTCCCCCCATCATCACCTGATCTTGGATGAACCGTTGAGGATCCGATTGATTTGGTTGGAGAGAGAGATATGGCGAAGATGTACGTATCGACGGTTCCTCCACCAGACATGAACAAGAACACTGAGTGGTTCATGTACCCCGGTGTCTGGACCACCTACATATTGATTCTCTTCTTCTCCTGGCTCATCGTCCTCTCCGTCTTCGGCTGCACCCCCGGCATGGCCTGGACCATCGTCAACCTCTCCCACTTCTTCGTACTCTCTCTCTCTCTCTCTTTCGATATCTCCCTATTTGTTGTTTCTCTTGTTTGTTGTTTTTGTTTTGGGGGAAAAAAATGGGTTTTGTTGGGTCTGTTGATTTGGGTTTTAATTTTTTTTTATGTGGGTTGTGTTTTTTTTTTCCATGGGTTGATTGAAAGTTGGTAAATTGGGCGTTTTTGTTTTATGGGTTTCTATGATGTGGGGAAAAAGTGGTTTTTTTTTGTGGGGCGGGGATTCAAAGAGGATTTTGAAGATGGAGTTTGATGTTGTTGTTACTCTCTCGAAGAATGGGTTGAGGCCCGTGGTGCAAGAGATCGAGATTTCATTGAGTTGGGCATTGTTGGAAAGTTGTTTGTCGTGATTTTTTAATCTTCTTTTAAAGGTTGATGATTGGGATTCAAAGAAGATTTTGAATATGGAGTTTGATGTTGTTGTTACTTACTAGAAGAATGGGTTGGGGCCTATGGTGCAAGAGATCGAGATTTCATTGAATTGGGCATTGTTGGAAAGTTGTTTGACATGATGTTTGAATCTTCTTTTAAAGGTTGAATGACTCCTATACTCAATCAATTCGATGATACATGTTGTTTGTGAATACCTCATAAGGATTTTGATGTCCTATAATTTACGTGAATAGCCCTGTATCTGACCAGAGGCTTCTTTTTAATTTGGAATAGGAAACCAAGGCATCTGAGCCCCCAAAACAAATAGGAAAAGAAGTCACCTCCAGCTACTGAGACTTTGCTATGTCATTACTTTGTAATCGAGTCTGCCATCAATTCTTGGAAGATTGTTTTTTCATGTTTATAAATCTTCAGAAGGTTTCGAAGTCATTTAACTGAATGTGGTTTTTCTTTAAATGTAGGCATTGTCAACTAAATGTGGTATTGATATTACTCAATGTTAAATTGCATGGTTTCCTTCCTATAGGTGTACAATGTTTAACTTATTTTATTTTTATGTATTATTATATGCCTTATGTTGTGATCTTTGGTAGAATAAATTATATATGGATTAGAGAATAAAAAATGGTACAACAAGATGGAGAGTTCTTTTCTCTTTTTTTTTGAAAGAAGATAGGAGCAATCTTATTACAAATATTTTAATTGTTCCTTTCTATTGTTTGTGGGGATAATTATATTTCTCATTATTTTTCCTTAAATCATTAGTTTGAAGGAACAATTGTGCCTGACATCTGGTTTGAGAAGTCCAGACGAGTTGTTGCCCATCTAAGTTCTATGACTTAAATGCTAGATGAGATGATTTGTTGTTCAGTGAGTTTGTTCACTAATGCAAGTAGAAGGAGAAGGTGTCTGTAAGTGGGACCAGAGGGGAAGAAAAGAAGAATATGAGTAGAAAGGTAAGGGCATCAAGAGTTGATATGAATCATGCAATCTTGAGGAATGCCATTTTGAGTAGGGCAATCTTGCGAATTTTTGTCACAAAGTTAGGCGAGTGAGAGATTGTTGTACGATGATGTCATCCATCCTCTTTTAGCTTACAGGGGAATGGACTTGTGAGTCCAGAATGTGAAGAGAGTAGCAATCATAGATCGAAAAGCTGCTTTGTTGGAGTAGTGGTTTATTGAGGAGTAGTCTTGTCTGTCTTCTGTGGAGGGGTGTAGAGTTGACACTTTGTCTTCCGTATGCCTCTCTCTTTCGGTTTTCCTTTTTGCCTCGAGCTATGAATTACTTTTTAACTAGTGGATGTCCTATCCTTATTTCAAAAAAAGAAAAGAAAAAAAACAAGAAGAAGATATGAGCTGGAATTTATCAAGTAAAATGAAACAATGCATTGTATACTTTTTCTTTGGTAGTTGAATGTTGGGACTTGAACCCATGACCTCGTGTTGCAAATTCTCTTGTCAACCATTTAGCTACAAGTCAATTACATACTTCTACTTGAATAAAGGTCGGGACATTCATATAAGCAATGACGTGGCTTGAACAAAACGAAGACAAATGATCTCCTAAGATGAGGAAGAGAAATGAAAGGACAATAAGCAATATCAAATAAATAACCAAAAGCGCACAGGCCCGAAAGAAAAGGATCTTCCAAGCTCTAAATTGTGAAGAGAATGCTCCATTTCATTTTGTCCCCATAATTTTAGAGACCAAATCTCTGCAAGGAGGAACATAGTTCATATTCCGATCGATGTGATACTTTATCTGACTTCATGGATTAGACAGAATAGTGGTTTTCATTGAGCTCTTTTTGCTGTCTTTAATACATTTTCTCTTTTATCAACAACTGTCAGGATGATATTTTATTTCTTATTTTAGTTGGAAGGTCAATTTGTTTTTATCATTCTGTATTCAATCTTACTAAATAAATCTGGACGAAGTAGCTAAATGAATATAATGCAGAATCAAGAATTAGAAGTTTGATAGCTTTGTTGCTACTGGTTGCTCAGCAAGATGTTTCTTTTCCAAAAACGCATGCTAATTCATTTACTTGCATCCCAAAGTTAAATTTCCTGTTGTCTCAAGAATCACCAGTTGAATTGGAATTGGATCTGAAACAATAAAATCTGCCTAGTGTTCTGATCTTGTTTATATAAACATTGCCATTTGGTGTTTTTGACTAAATTCACATTTTTTTATGAATTTGTAATTGTTAATCTATTTAATTCAAAATTGATTGAAATGTTTTTAGGTGACTTATTACTTTTTCCACTGGAAAAAGGGCACTCCATTTGCTGAAGATCAGGGAATCTATAATGCTTTGACCTGGTGGGAGCAGATGGACAACGGAAAACAGCTCACTCGAAACAGGAAGTTTTTGACTGTGGTGCCTGTGGTTCTGTAAGTATAGTGTTTTTACAATTCTTCCATCTTTTTACTTTTAGTTGCATAATGGTATCTTTATTTTTTTTTTATAAAAATTCAGAATATGGTGTGTTTTTTTCTCTGTTACCTGGATATGGGAGTGACGATAGGATGTGACTTTGGGATCTAGGTTCTTTTTCATTCTAATAATAAAATGTAACTTATGTATTCCTAAAATCTCTGTCCTCTCACTGCTACTTAGATTTTATGTTTTTTGGACATTTTTAAAATTAAAGATTTAAAAACTCTTGATCTTGTGAAGAAATAAAATAATTTCGCCTTCTTGAAGCTTGTGTCATCTTATGTAAAACAGACAATTCAAATTATCACAGAATCCTCTCACATGATCTGTATAAGCCCCAAGAAAAAAGAATAGGCATCCCGGCTGCACACCCAGATATGGATCATATCCTGTTGTTCAGAAAACACTATTTAAGACCCTCTTATGTTTTTGTTTTTTGTGTGTGTGTGTGGGGGGGGGGGGGGGGGGGGTGGCTAGATGGGATTTGAATTGACGTGATTTGTGTCTTGTGGTCATTACTGCCTGAGAAAGTTTTTAAGTCTTTGTGTTAGGCTGACTATGTGCTGGTGGCATGTTCTTACTATTCACTCTCTTTTTGAAGATCAATATTCATTGCATAGCATATTACTATTTTGTTTTATGAGTACCTCTGATTTTTTTCTGATGCTATCTTGATTTCCAAATCTCCATGATTAATGGATTTATTTCTAAAATTTAAATCCTTTGGCCCTTAGCCTTTGGGTTGAAGTTTAAATGCTTGAACTATTAAAATATGACTTTTTACAGAAAAACCGGGCTGTTCTCTAGAGAATTTGGTTAAGGGTGCCTCTGTTGTTAACTACTTAACTTAATACTAATATCCTATAGGTACCCCTATACGTCCTTTCAATGAAGGAGCTTTCTACGAATTTAACAGATAGACTCAATGTTGAAGATTGACACCTAAAATATTATGGTAATTAACTAATCTAATTGTTGCCCCCCACCCGGGCTCTAGGTAGGAGATACTGTTCTGCAGCATGCATTTGTTTGCATAAGAAAAGGTTGGGCCTTGGAATTTCAATAATCAAGTTAGTTGGGATATGAGCTCTTGGATCCATTTCTTTGGCTGAACACCCTCCCCCACCAAACACACACACAAAACGGTCTGTAAGTCCCTTTGTCTGTGCTCCATGCTGCCTTAAATCATTATTAGATTCATCTATTTGACATGATGGAAAGATGAATGTCCAGAGATCAATATAAATCATCATCAGAACCGTTTGTTTAGTGGTTTCTTCAGAAAAATAGTGGTTGTATGTTTTGCATGTGTACCTCACATGGACCATATGTATGAAATATGCCCTTTTACAATTATGCTTCATAGGCCTACATTCATGTTTAGATGGAAATTTTGCTAATTAAAAATAATATGTGCATGTAATATTGGGTGTGTATTGGTCTAGTATTCATTTTGGATATTCGTAGATGTTTTAGTTATGTATGAAATATTAATTGTGCATGGTATTCCAGTTTCACTGTGGAGCGTCTGAGGTCCCATATTCTTGTCTGGTTATGCAAATGCATTGTTCATTTAATGGCCTCAATTTTTTTTTCCGGACATAATAAGAGCATTTCTCTTGAGAAAAAGGATATCTGCATCCACTTTCCTTGTATCCATGTCATTGTGGCTTCATTTGATCTCTCTTATGCCTATTTAGTTCTCGGTTTTGTGTGTTAAATTTTATATCTCTGATTATTATTTGTCTTTCTTTATATATTTATGAAATCAATCACGTGTCGATCCTGTCATATTTTTTCCAACTTGTGCAAGGCCAAGCAACGGGCGATGGTAAAATATGAGGACTATGCATCTTTTTGTTTTTTATATTAGTTTTGCCCCAAGAATATCAAAGGCTTTATAAAAACATCATAGTTTGCAGGATATGTTGATTACTTTTGAGACATGCAACTAAGTACTTTCTCCATTTGATTTGACTGCATGTGTTACTATAGATAAAGGATGTCAATGCATATCCTGTTGTGTATGAAAAAACATGTGGGAAGCAGTGTGTAACTTTACATGTTCCATATTGAACTTATTTGTCCATATAGATGTTGTGTGAAAAACATACTGAATTTGATTGAGCAAAGTTACCAAGGAAATTTTCATATTGCAGTGATTTTCTATGAATCAAGTGAAAATGAATGATATGGTAGCTGACTAGCAATGATGTATTCATTTGTTGTACAAAAAATTAACCAATTAATTTTATTTGGTAGAACTATGTTAAACGGCATTTTCTAAGTTTTATTATTCGTCAATCATGTGGAGTTTCTCCCTAACAAAAGAAATTAGCTCTGGAATCTAGATATTTGTCCATGTACAAAGGTTGCATGCAGCCTTTTTTACCTTTTGGTATGGATATTACAACTGATTGATATTTGCTAGGTAAAATTATCAATCACTCCTATTTTGTTATTAATTTGGAAGAATAAATGGTGTTTGAAGCTTTAGTTAAATTTTTTTCTGTTTTTTGTTTGGTTGAAATACATCCATTATCCAAACAACTTCAGTGAATCAGATCCTAGCCCCATATGATCATCAAGTTATAGTCGGTTTGCACCATGACTTGTGCTTTTATGAGGTGATTTTTAATTTTGTATATACATGGGGACCAATACATATGCGGTGTGTGATTGCATTTCAAAATGTATGCTAACACAATAGAACGGGTAATTTGGCACTCCTTTATGTTTCGGAAACAATAATGCCATGGACAAAAATTTAGATATCCAGTAACAAACTTATAAGCCCTCAATAAAATGTCCTTCCTGCATTTTATGACTGATGTCCTTCCGATAAGATTAAGCTTGTACCTTGATTAATCATGACATGCCTCATGCTTTAGTTTCATCTTGTTTTGAAGGATTCTCCTGTTATTGATCTGCAGGTACTTGATTGCCTCACATACAACTGACTACCAAAACCCAATGCTCTTTCTGAATACTCTTGCTGTGGGGGTACTGGTTGTTGCCAAGTTCCCGAACATGCACAAGGTTCGTATCTTTGGAATCAACGCAGATTGAAAGCTGTCGACGACTACTGTAGTGTTCCTCTGTTTCCATAGTCGCCTGTATCCTTGCACGAAGCATCCACAACAATGTGAGTAGAAGTAGAAGCTTGAGATATCTTCACTAGCTGCTTATTAATGTACAGGAGTCAGAAACTAAAACAGTTGTTTACCATAAAGAAGTCAGAGACTGACTCTCTCGAGAAAAAAAAAATCACTCTAGGTATTGCTTTACAAGTGGTATACAGATCTGTGTATTCTGTTTTTTTTCTTTTTTTGATATAGTTGTTGAATTTTCTATTTCCACAGAGGATTGTCAGTGCCAGTTATCATCTAATACGCATGACTAAAGCTATGTTTTTCTGTGCATGTCTCTTTTGTTTCATCTTATATTTATCAAAGATAATGACAAGGACAGCTCTAAATGTAGTATCACTGACAGTCTTTACATGTTTTAATTTATTAAAAATATTAAATATGTCTAATATGGTATGTGATTTGATAAAAAGCCTATGTTGCTCCATTTTAAGTGAAATGGACCCATTTTTAATAAATATAAAAAAATTAACTAAGGAATATATACCTCACTAGATAATTAATAAGGTATTTGACACTGCATTTGACTGGTTTTGTGTCGGTATAAAAGCCATGTCTAAGTAGGGCATTCTGTTACTACATTATAAATATCTACAAATGCATTCGAATGATGTACAATGTCTATAGCACATTCATTGGAGAGATGACACTGCATGCCTACTACAGGCAACAACTGAGGACATACATTGTAAAAACTCCGATACCAAAGTGATCAGTTATTTGATTTATTTGTTTCAGTCATTTTTATGGTATAAACTCAGATCACGCATGTTTACATTTTTTTAAAATAATAAATATTATCTAATAAGGTATATATTTTGATAAATAATGTGTATTTCTCCATTTCGAAGTAAGAAAAAATATAACGAGGTATATACATCGTTAGATGAGGTATATATGACTGCATTTGGACTATATAAAAAAAAACTAAGTGTAATAACGCTCATAATGAATTCGAATCCCAAGACTTCTTTTGAATTTTATTAAAGATATATATTTAATTATTAATTAATTATATATCTTTATAAAAAAATATAATATATACTTAAATTAATTAATTTAATATATACTCTATTAGATTAATCATGTACTCTGTCAAGACCGCACATATTAAGGTAGAAATGACTGAGCTAAACTAAAGGAGGTGTTGGGTGAGGCCTAGTGTTAGCAGAATGGGCGCTCTTGTTTAGTGGAGCACATGAGTTGGATTGAGTTTGTTCACTTGGCAGATGTCATGCTTGTGAGTGCTGTTGCACTTATTCAGTTTTTTTTGTCAGTCCAAAATAAAATTCTATATATCTCGTTAGAAATCAACCAAAACATATATCTCGTTAAACGTTGTATATACCTCATTAAATATTTTCTTACACATACTAAAAATAAGTTCATTCAATTCAAAATGAAAATATATACACTTTTTACCAAATATATAATTCATTAGATGATATTTACTATTTTAAAAAAAATGTTTGGTTTGAGTTTTGGTTGATAAAAAAAACTGAGTCTAACATTTTTCAATGCTTATATATGCTAACACCAACTTCCACAGGAGCTACGGAATCTGTTGTATTCAGTTATTTCTGCAGTCACGCTTTTGTAACCCGAACATGTTTTGGATTTTTATTAAATGTATTAATAATCTAGTGAAGTCTCTGTGTGTATATATATATATACACACAGTTCTGTTATAGAGGTCCCATTATATAAGCCACACTCATAGGTCCCATGAGGTGTCAAATTTTAATTGGCTGCCTAATTGACTTTTATAAAAGAGTAAAAAAATAAAATACAGAACTACCCCTGTTTGAATCACATGTTTTCTCATGCAAAAACTCTCTTTATAAAAAAATTATGGTTCACGGTTTCCTCCTCATCCGGAAACAAATCTAAAAAATTCTAATCCTTTTTTTTATACACATCTACCATTTTTTAAAAATCATTCCGGCTGACCTGTTTTTCTATGGTGACTGACGTCACCACCTTTAAATTCCTCTCACCGCCCTCTATCATGTGAAAGGTAGTTTGACTATCTTTTCAGTCCTCCTCCAGACTCCACTTTTTCCGATCTTCACATCCACCTTTTGATGAATGTAACTGACTTTTGTTGAATCACTAAGATCAGATAAAAATTAGTTACATTTTAGAATGTAACTGACTTGCATATTATAATGAACTAAAAGTCAGTTACATTTTAAAATTGATCAGAGATGCATGCAAAGAATTCATATACTTTTTATAAAACTCGAGTTTCTATTGTGAAACACCAGCGGCCTCAACAACATTCACAAATTTAGAATAACTAGAAATCACAATATAAAATTAGAGGACTTATAGATCCACTAAGATCATATTAAAAGACATTTATATTTTGAAAATGAAACTCTATTTCACAATTTTTTTGCAATTTAATTTAGTTACATTTGTGAATGTAATTAACTTTTGACTATATATCTATTTAACAAAACTCAGTTACATTCATAAATATAATTAGCTTATAAAGAAATGCATAAAATGTTCAGATTATGATTGAGGGGTGACCTACTTCTGAAAAAAAAACGCATATATGTCTACTAAAAGAATGAATATATAATTGAGATTCAAAGTTAAACAACATGTCAGATTCAAACAGTCTAACATCAAAAAAATCAGATCATAGATTGCAACATTTAACATCAAATGCTAAGCCATTTCAGAGACTGCCAAAATTAACATCAAACTCCAAAAAAAAAATGCTACACTTGAATCACGAGACATTTAAATGGTATCCAAAATGTTCAATTGTTTATTTCAATCAGATAAAAGGTTGAAAATGTCCTCCAAATATCAAATCTGACAAATCTCTAAAACAAACTTTTGATTTGCTTCAATGTGATCTTCAAAAAAATTGTCGATTATTCAACATAACAATTGAGAATCAATTCGGTTATCAATTGACGTTTCAATTGTGAAAAAAAAAACACAAATTGAATGCACCACACTCACGTTTCTATATCGATATTTCACCATGATAATTGAGGAGTTGATTCAATTATCAATAGATGAATCAAATATGATAATCCAAATACGAAAAAAATCACAAATGAATGTAATGCTACCATGCACGGATGTTAATTGTCCCAAAATACGGTGGAGGTTATTCAAATTGAATTTAATGGTATTATCGGTAATATCATTAATGTCATCTCATGGGACTTATATGGGACCTATGTAATGAGGCTTGGAAATCATTTTCCATATATATATATGTATGCTTTTATAAAAAAATGAAGTTTACTTGAATGAATTGAATGTATTTTTACATTTGACATAAAAGAGTATATACTAATATAATATATTATATATTCTTTTAGTCACCGTTGGATTGCGAAATTGAGTTATTCTAGATAGATAACTATGTCAGTATAGATAACAAATCTACATGAATAAGATATTTTCTGTTTGGTTGTGTTTTTTTTATTCTCATTGGAAAATGTAAGAATAAATGTTGAATTGTTTGGTTGATAAATAATAAAATATAAATAAAGTGTAAAAAAGTTGATTTGACATGTGAGCCCTTTGATGTACAAGAGGTGTTGATAGGTGATTTGATGTGATAAGATGTAAAAAGTTAATTTGACATGTGGGCCCATGATAAAGTGAGTATAGTTTATCCTAGGGATTACTTAGAATTGTTATACTCTTTATACTCGTTTAAATTGGCTTAGTAATACTTAGTTATACTCTCCAAACAAACAACCATTTTCTCTATCCATTCTTATACTACCCTTATACCACTCTTATGCCCGCTTATTCCGTTTTCCAAACGGGGGCTTAGGAATTTCATATATTGTATTAGATGGTGTGGTGTTTGCAAAAATGACTAAGCGTATCAGCACCCAAATGTTATTCTTCCATAAAAGAGTTTTTTCTAGCTAACAAAGAGGATAGAAAAATGTTAGGAACAGTTCCACAGACCGTCCTATGTAGGGGTGGTAAACGAGCCGAACGAGCCGAGCTTTGACATGTTTAAGCTCGGCTCGTTTATAAACGAGTCGAGCCGAGCTGAGCCGAGCCGAGTTCACGAGTCTCAACGAGCCTAGTGTTCTTTTTTATTTTAGGGTTTTTAGGGATTGAAAATAAAATTTTAGCCTAAATGAGCCAAGTTCATGAGCTTAAACGAGCATAACTTTGTATTAATTTAATGTTCTGATTTTATAAAGTAGTTTAGTAAAACTTCAACTAAGTTTTTATAACGCAAACGGGTGGAATTTGAACACAAAATGAAACTCGATCCAGGTCACGAGCCTAATCGAGCTTTAAAACTTGTTCAAGCTCGCTCATTTGTCTAAATGAACGAGCCTGAATGAGCTTAAACCGAGCCGAGCCCGAGCCGAGCCCGAACGGCTTGGTTCGTTTACCAGCCCTAGTCCTATGTGCAACTCTCACGTTCTTTGATTTTTGGAAAAGTATATATTTCATTTTATAAAAATAAAATATATAATCCAATGAATCGTATGGGAGCCACTTTAATGGCGGACGACATACAATTTCCAAGTGGCCCCATACAATTTCCACCAATAAACATGAAAAAAATATAGATGACTTTGATACAAAATGATGAAGGCAACTCCTCCAATGAAGCTCCCTATCTAATAAGTGTCCATTTGGATATGGATGAGTGTTGCGTGTGCAAAATTTCAGATCGGGTTGACGAATGGACTGCTTTTTCTTCACTGTTCACACATTGAAAATCATGTTTGGCATGTAGACCTATGTTTGGCTCTTTAAAAGACAACACTAATATGCCCCTGGTGACTTTTTAAAAACAAGGGTTATCAAAGTAGAACCCTAGCCACATCATCTCCATCCTCATCATCTCTAGCCACACTACTCCTCAGATTTGAAGGTAAGGTAGCTCTTTCTCTTACCATCGTCATGCTTGTTGATCGCTTGAACTGAAATCAAGCATTTCACATGCTTCCAACATGTATCTGGTCTTCGTTCAATAGGTATGTTATATTCATTTGGATAAACCGATTTTACTCAACCGTGTACATTTGATGCCTCATATTACCCTTCAATAGGCTATTTATTATCCACATATCAGATTACAAACATTCAATGTGTGATAAAACATTACCCGAAGAGATGGAGATGTCGGATCTGTTATTTTTTACGGGGTGGCTAGGGTGGAGACCCCTTGTGAGTGAAAAGGTGGTGGCGAATGAGGAAATGAAAAGGGGACTAGGGTTTTTTTGGGTTAGGGACAGGCGAAGTAATATGTTGAAATGTAGAGGGATGACTTGGTAAAATCACACCCATTTTCACTGCGTTTTGTGGCTAGCTTCTAGGAAGCGTTCTTTCAATGCATTTTGAAAGATAGCCCAAATACACTAACGCGACCTCGTTTTTTTCGCTTAAAAAACGCGGTGACCCGTTTGGATGGGAGTTGCTCGTTTCAAGGGATTAATCAACACAAATGCATATGAATCGTCCATCCAAATGGGCCCTAAACTAAGATTAAATCTTGAATAACTAGCCCATTTAAATTTTATGTAAATACTAAAGAATATATTTTAAAACCCAATAATTTGAATGTCCACCCCCAATATGGCTTCAAATTGTCATCCAATGTAGGTACACTAGATTCAAGATAGAATCACAATGATCTCCATCTTGACTCATATATGCGAACCCAAACTTCTATAAGATCTTGAGATTTCCATTGATTTCTCTACCTCACTCCACATCATCTTTGAAGTAGACCGTGCAAGCAATGAACGTGCACCTCATGCAATCAATTGATTTTCAACTTGATTTTCATCTTGCATGGATTTCAGGAATTTCTTCCACTGGATGCATGCAATGCCCAATCTGTCAGATACACTAACATGCATGTACTCACTTTTCAGTTTTAGGCCCCATTTGAATATGAGGTGCCAAACTGTTGGATTTCTCATACGCTGTTTTTCATGACCATTTGAGTATTGAGGCGTTATTAAAACACATTCAAACACCATTTCTATCTTGTTTGGCTTCATATACTGAGTTGTGGAAGCTATAAGTCCAGATTACCAAAACACCCCTTCTCATATATATAATTTGGTCAAGGGGCAATGGTTGGAATTTTAGCAAAAGTGCATAGACAAAAGGTTATTGCATTAGGTTTTGAAAAGCATTGTTTTGAAACATTTCGAAATGCTTGGTTTTTACAATGAAAATGCGAAATACTTGGATCTGAGTTAGGTGTTGTTTGGATTGGCATTCCTCATATTTTATAATTCCACACAGCAAATGCTGCTACACCTCACATGCAAACAGAGCCTTAGTAATTACATGCAATACCAAATCAGTTTTGCCCAAGCAACCTGATCTACTTGAACCTGGTTCAAAACGCTTTAACCATGTCACATTCTTCCATATTGGTCCTCCTCAATCACACTTCCTATTGTGTTATGATATCACTGTTGTTGATGGTTCCAACAACAAATCCATAAATGTGAGACACTGTCGACCATGTCATCATGCGCACATCACAATAGCCCATGATAATCCCATGATCAAAACAAGATCACCACAACACACGAGAATCACAATCTTACATCATGAGGCAAATTCTAGAGTATCCACTACTATATTGGTGTGATATAACTAAAGAGAGACTCTTAAAATCAATGAACATTTACTTTTAAACTATCCCACTCAATTTTTATGTGAAACTCTACGCCCCCGTTTGGATACAGAATAGGATTTATTCTTGGGTATTTATTTATCCGAGTATAAGTGAGTATAAATAAGGATAAAGTGATTTTGTGTTTGATTGTGTTTTGAATTATTCTCGTTGGGAATCGTAAGAATAAATGTTTTGTTGTTTGGGTAAAATGTGAATAAAGTATGGATAAGAATTTATAAAAGGTAAAAAAATAATGATAGTTGATTTGACAGGTGATTTATAAGAGGTGATGACAATTGATTTGACAGTGGGCCCACTTATTCTTTGGGTGGAATAACCTAGGATAACTTTTATTCTAGGGGTTGATTGGAATCCATATACCACTTTATACCAGTTTATTCTAGCACACTTTATCCAGAGTTATCCGGGCTTTCAAACGGGGCTCAAATTTTATCCGGAGTTATCCGGGGTTTATCCGGCATCCAAACGGGGGCTACATGTATTATTTTCATGCCATGCAAAACAATAAACCCAAGGTCAAAATAAGTTCATAACAACATAGGAAAATAATATATTTTACGTGATTCTGCCCAAGCCTATATTCACAAGACAAATTCGAGAAAGTCCACTACCACATTGGTGTAATTTAACTTACGAGAGACTCACAAACTCCATTTAAGTCTTCCTCTTTAATCTATCCCTCTTAACTTTTCTTATATGGTACATTATTCTCATGCCATACACAAAGTCTTCTTCTCTACATGTAGATATTTATATATAAAATCCTAAAAAATCTTAATTGTAAATTGTTACAACAAATTTTATATATAATAGTTTAAAATTATGAAGAGAAAGACTTAATATAAATAGTTTCGATTGGATCTAAACTAACAGATATAAATTTAATTTTAAAATCGTCCACCCTAACATGATTTTATCATGACCATAAGGAATGAATATATCAGATCTGAGACATAATTTCAACCACATCAGCATTTTACATATGCATTTATAAACAATAAACATATTATAATGTCCAGATTCCTGAAAGATATATAACCCATTTTAAATATTGTGATGAAGATGAATAAGTAGCACTTTAGAATAACCTTTCTTTAAGGGCCCGTTTGGGGTGTGACATAAGGTTATTCGCCCTTGATAGTTATACTGGGATAGATAACAATCCATGTTGAATAGGTAAATTTTTGTTTGGTTGTCTTTTCTGTTATTCTCATTGGAAAACGTAAAATTGATCTTTTTGTTGTTTGGTTCACCTTGAATAAAGTAAGGATAAGTGGTAGATAAGAGATGATAAGAGTTTATGACTTTTTAAATGACGATTATACCCCTGCATAAATTATTTGTGTTTGGGAATAAGTATGAGAGATGTGTGTGTGATATGATAGATGTGATAGTTTTTGGAATGTGTGCAGAGAGTGTTAGGTAAGATAAAATTTTTTAAAATGATAGATAAGGGTATTTTTATCCATTGGTATAGATAAGCCCTGATAAGCAATTCTAGCCTTTTATGAGAATAGTTATCAGGTCTTATCCTAGTTTATCCAGACATAACTATCAAGGTTTATTCTTGTCAAACAAACAGCTGTTTGGGAGCTATTCTACTGTATTCTCCCCTATCCACCATTTATGCTTCACCCCAAACGGGGGGTAAAGAAAAAAAAAAGAACAATTGAGAAGCCTCAAAACGTGTGAACTTTGGGAAATTATCAAAACAGATTATGTTAGGAATGAATTAGTAAGATATTGTACATCTACAAAGAACAAAGCAACCCATGTTCCTTGTTCAAGCCACTATTCTAAAAACCATATACAAAAACCCATATAGACTGTCACGACTAGAAGTCCTTAGAGAGGACAGACAGGCCTATTCAAGGACTTCCAGTTGCATCCAAGAATATAATGCTTGTTTTAAATCACTTGCAAATAAAAGTGGGGGACAAATAGGGGTGGAAATAAAAGTGAAACAAGTCACTCTCTCTCTCACACACAAAACACATTCAAAACCCTAACACGTGATGGTTGGGAGAGCAGGTACAGAAGCCATCACAGTTATGACTTCCACTGTTCATCTTTGAAGTGATTCTCTAACAGCTCCACTTACAGATGCTTCCCTTCATCCATGTCGGTGTAATATATTATATATGTAATAATAAATAAAGTTCAAAGTAGGAGCAACAGCTGCGTGTACTAGTGAATAATGCCTCTCAAAATATATAAAACACATTAGAAAGATCGCCCCCACATGAAATATCTTACTTTTTCAGTGTTATCTATAAAAAATAATAATCCAATATGTACTCAATACATGAGTGAGAGATTTCTGTTACTGTGATATATATGATAAAATATTATTCCCAACACGCATGCCTAAGGGAATGTTTTTGTGGGTCCCATGGATTGGATCAAGGAGGTTGTCAGATAAGGAGATGTGCCTGAGAGAGAGAGAGAGAGAGAGAGAGAGAGAGAGCAATCATGCATGAAAATGGGGATGAGTGGATGAAGGAATCATTTTGGTGGGGAGGTTAGCTTCTCCTTGATTAATTGTTTGTAACAACAACAGAGAGAAACAATGGTGATGATGATGGAACCATGTGAAAGATGGTTGCTTCAAAGGAGTGGAAGGATTGGGAGGCCAAGACTCACATCATATACTTCATGAAGGCTAGATGTGCTTGTCATGGATGGAATAATCTTCATGTTGTTGCTGGAGGTGATGATGGGATTCAAAGGACATGACATATCACTGCTTTCAGACCTGGTTTATCAATACAAATATCATACATACATATGTATAGAGTGTAAATTAAACATTTAGATATGAAAGGAAAATTAACTACCCACACACAAGTTTGTCTTAGATCTAGATTGAAAAGAAGGAAATTGAACAACACAAACTTGAATGCAAAAACACCTTTAATTGCTACAACATTGAAAAATATATGCAAACCCACTAGAAATACATGAACCCCTTGGGGTGCCAAACACACTCACCTATATTGATTACTTCTTCTTCAATTCTTCATTTTCCCATGTAACCATTTTTGGAGGAAGAGAAATATGCATGAACCAGGCTTCCATGCTGCAGACCTAAGACTTCTAGAGCTCTCTCTTAAATGTGTTTTTTTTAAGCAAAATCAAACCTCTCTTAAATGTGTTGTCTCCCTGCAAAATCAATAGATCCCAACCCACAATAAAAAACAAAAAAAAAAGGAAAGAAAAGAAAAGAAAAGAAAAGGTTTTTCATATTCCACTTTTATAAGACAACCCTTTTGAAGCCAACCTAATAAAAAAAAAAGAAGCTTCAAATCCCCACATAAACAAACCAAAAAAACAAAATCAAAGAGAAGAAAAATGAAGGAGACTTCCATGTATCCTCCTATCAGTTAGTTCTGAACAAACCCCCATAAGATCATAAACCACAATGAAACAAGGAAACAAAAAAAAAAAATATAGAAAAGAGACCCACTTATTCCAAATCTGATTCAAAACCAATCACCAAGGATCACTACCCAACATGCCATTCCAATACCCAGCTGAAGAGTGTCCTTGCTGCCCCTTATTCTGATGATCAAACTGATCACCACCATCACTAGTGTTTGAAGAAACCTGCCTCAGATCCTGAAATGGGAAAAGAAGCCTCCCCCCTCCACTGCTCTCCTGCACTACTCCTTGCATCCCACCACCATAACCACCACTCACAGCACCACCACCACCATTAAAACTGAAGCTCTGCCTGAAATCCTGCATCCCAAACACAGTTCCTGGATAGACTGTGCTAGTCTCCGGCACCGCCGCCATCGGAAAAAAAGGAGGAACTCTATTAGTACTCCTCAACAGTTCCATCGCCGAGAAGGCATTCGTCGTTGTCGAAACAGTACTACTAACCGCGGCCGAGGAAGATGGGTCCACCAAGCTGTGAAACTCAACGAATTCAGGCATGTTTGGGTGGTATTCTTGTTCGGTTTTGAAGCCCAAGTTGAGGTCTTTCCCTTCATGGGCTTTTGATATGCTTATTATGGGTGATGGAGAAGCCTTGATAGTACTAGTTGAGGTTGTACAAGATGTGGTGTTGGTGGTGGTGGTGGTGGTGGTGGAGGAGGAGGAGGAGGACCTCTTGTTCTTGCGAGAGCCACCACCGACGGGGACGTTGCGGAGGGAGCCGCCTTCGGTCCAGTACCTCCGGCAGGTCTTGCAGAAGTACCTAGGCTGAGTGAGGCTGTAGTTGTTGTAGTAGCAGAACTTGGTGTTGGTGGAGTTGCACCTTGGACAGTTGAGGGCTTGCTCTTTTTGAGGCCTTGTTGATGACCTTCTCTCAACCATCATTGATGCTTCTGTTGTTGGTTGTGCTGGAGGAGCTGTTGATGGTGGTGGTGGTGGTGGTAATGGAGGTCTTGCTGTGATCATTTGCTCCATTGTCTTCATCAGCCCAAAATCCTACACATGGAGTCAAAATTTTCAAAAGGGGGGTGGGGAGGACTCAAAAGGAGAAGAGACAAACAAGCTTTTGAAGAAAGTTTGGGTTATGTACATAAGAGAGAGGAGATTGTGGAGGAGGTGAAGGTGGAGGGCTTTTTCATGGTCTCTTTTTTTCTTTCTTTATATCAACCTTTAATAGAGAGAGAGAGGGGGTGAGGGGGAAAAAGTGGCTTTTTTGAGGATTGGTGAAGGACTTTATAAGGCCATGACAAAAGATGGGAGGGAGAGGCAGCAGTGCTACTGTTGTTTTTTGTGAAGGAGATCTTGAAAAGAGGGAGAGAGAGACTTCAACTTTTAAACAAGATGAAACACGGACAAACAAAAAAATTGGAGGAAAAAAATATATGCCATATATATGAAGAACAATTACCTGAGGCCACTGAGCAGCATCCATGCATGAAAAAAGGGGTGTTTTGGAGAGGATTCTCTTTTTCTGCAGACTGGAAAAAAGAAATTGTAAGCCCTCTCTGATGCAGGGAAGGAATGTCTCTGAAGGTATGGTTAGAGCTTTTTATGTGTTGCTGGCTTATCACCACATGTTGTGAGAGATAGAGAGAGAGAGAGAGAGAGAGAGAGATATTATATTATTATTATATGTGAACTAACACTATTTCAGGCTGTTTTTTTAAGAGGTGGTATTTATTCATGTATTTGTTATATTAATCCAAGACTTATTTGGCGTATAAGACCTGACAAATCCCGATTACAAGAAAATTGCTGTATTTAAAAAAAAGAATAAGTTGTACTAATTTTAAAAAATAAAAAGTCTATTAATTTTGTTCATATTTACATTTATTAAAATTAGAATAAAAAGTGAAGATAAATATTATCTCAGCCTTTAGTAGGTGGAACAAAATATCCTCATTTTCATTTTAAAATTATGACAATTGTCTGCAATTTATTTCAATTTTTTTTTATACTAAACGGGGATAAGTTGTCCTCCCACTTACTTATCCTCATAATTATCATTTATCTCATTACTTATCTCATTCCCAAACCAACATTTAAAAAAGTTAATTATGATAGTTTAGGTGGACTGAAATATTTTACACATGTTAATAGACTAAATTATTCTTGTACTATATTATTAAAAAAAGTTAATTATCATATTTAAACATGTATCACATTTATAGCATCTCTCATATTCAAATACACAAATAATTAACATAAAAATAATTCGTGGGCATAATGTAATAAACATATATCTAAGTCGGATCTGCTGTTTGTATTTAATTTATCCAAAATAATCAAACAATAAAAATATGATTTTACATTTTTTTTTAAAAACCCAAAAATCTTTTTTCACGTATAAATTGTTATATGTTGTAATGGTATAATTATGTGTATATGATGAACAACACCATGTACTAGAACATAAGAATATATAACTTAAGCCCTCATTTGGATAGATAATTAAGTTATTCTGAGTTTTATTATCATTCTAGTATAAATAAGGATAAAATAATTTTTTGTTTGATTGTGTTTTGAATTATTCTTATTAGAAAACTTAATAATAAATTTTTTGTTATTTGTATAAAATGTGATTAAGGTGTGAATAAAGATTTATAACAGGTAAAAAAAATGATAACAACTGATTTGATATTTGATTTATAAAGGTGATACAGTTGATTGATAGTGAACCCACATTATCTTTTGTGATGAATACCATGGAATAACTCAATTCCAGATATTGACTGAAATCTATATATCACTTTATACCGATTAATTGTGGCATATATATTTTCATTTATTTCAGCCTTCCAAACACTCATTTTAAAACTATTACGCCAAATTCCTACTTAGTCCGAATCCTATTCTCGAACCTAACAGGGCTTAATAAAGGTACTTCTCCATTAAGATGATTCTGGTTCAATCTTGCCATCGCATGCATGTACCATCCTCTGAATTGTTTATGTGAATTTATGTTCCACAGTCTCTGGGTCACCCCTCTCACCCTATAACTTCTAGTTATTGTCCTATCCATTGTCTCATTTTGCAAGCCAATAGCTAGGCCCTTGACATATTATTTTTATTTTACCTAAAATAAATAGCATGTAATTGTACAATACATTCAGCACGTCAACGCATCAATACTGGCCATCCATTTCAGAAAAGGTCCATCAGTTCAGGTTCTCACCACATATAATACATATACATATATAAATATAATAGAAGAGGAGATGCTTGTGTTGAGGACTCAGAGGGGGAACAAGTCCTTCACTGACCAACTTTAAAAGGGGGGAGGAATTTATTTGGTGAGTCGACCTGCAGAGAGAACCCGAATTTTAAGATTTTCTTCTGGATGGGGGAGTGGGCCCAAATGGTGACGTGACCACGCTGTGGCGGGGAAGCAACAAAAGGCCGACAGAAGGATTCTTCGTGGGCCCCCACATAGTGCGCTGCGGGCCCCCATCAGAAGCCAAATCATGGCTTTCCGGATACGGTCCGACTCGGGTCAATCAAACCCGGTTCAAGCCACGCACATTAGCACATCCCTTATTACATATGATGATGATGTGTCTCGAATAAATTTGAACAATGAGGGTTGTTCCACAATCGAATCTGAACCGAAAAAATGATCAAATCACGGGTGATTGATTCACCCATCGGGTTAAGTGGAATTTAATCGTGACAACGTCATGATGCAATAAATATAATAATAATAATAATAAAAATTTAAATTAATCAATATTTTATACATTATAAGGGGGATGTCTGAAAATGTATTACACAAAAAGACAGCACATGCTAAACATAAATAAGCAAATGTAACTTAGTTTTATAAGAGAATATACCTGAATAATGCTGTATAATTTATAAAAGAAAATAAAATATTTTTCCTTCAAGTGCAAATCCTAAACCTTCTTTTGTTGTTTTGAATATAAATGATTTTTGGTTTTTAAAAAACAATATTGGAATAGATTTTTTATACTCTCACAAAATCGGACGGTTCGTGTAACCCATCAATGGTTCTGAAAAACCAGCTATTCAACCGCTGAATTGACCGATTTTGTATTTTTTTTAGCTCGATTTTATGTTAGGACTGGGTTTATTGGGTTAACCGGATCGAAAACTGAACCGGTCATGGGTCAACCGGTTCAACAATCCGATCCGTTCCAGGTTTCAAAACAAGAGTTATGCATAATTAACAACGATGTATGTAAATAGATTTGAGAAGTGCATATAAATGCAACCCATTACGGCCAAACGATAGACTTGCATACTCTTAAGACTTTTTAATTTCAATTTTTTTTTCATTTTAATAAATCATCTAATATTCTAATATCTGAAAATGGTTTAAAAATAAAAATAATTTGAATTCTAATTTAAAAAATAACCCATGTATTCTGATGTAGACCGCTGTTGTATGTAATGGGACTGACTGTGTAGGCCATGAGAGTTTTGTACGAGGAATTGAAATAGAGTTTTCATTAACCGAATTTTAATTGACAATGTTTTGATTATTGGAGCTTTTGTGGGACTGAATAGAGTCCGATAGGCGATGGTATATTATATTATCGTAGACGACACTCAATAATAATTATAATAATAAAGACATTCGCGCCACACCAAATTCAAAACATTGTCCACACTGTGAAACAAGTGTAATGCAAATTAGACTATCGGTAGGGCAGGGTTTGTCAACTCTAGTGATTAATTGATTATCACAATCTACAAGGAGACATGCAATCAGTTTTGTCAATCCTCTAGAAGACAACTTATTATCCCATTCAGTATAAAAAATAATCACAATAAAATACAAACAGTTGTCATGATTTTAAAATGGAAATGAATTTTTTATTCCACTTTCCACTTAAAGACTGAGATAATGAGATAAAATTTATCCTCACTTTTTGCCATAATTTTGACAAATGAAAATAAAAATAAAATTAATGAATGTTTTATTCCTTAAAATTAGAACAATTTCCTCAAAACTTTAATCTCTTGCCAATTCAAAAAGAAAATGAAGGAAAGTGAATGAATTTAGATTAAATAAAAAATGATGAAAAGTAAAAAGCATTTCCCTTTATCCACTTATCATGGTGTTTGTGCATGAAATAAAAAAATTTCCTTCATTTTTTCTTAAATTCTCACCTATTAGAAAAAGAAAATTTTTTTTCTCACATTTCCTAATTAGACAAAATAGAAAAGTAAAAGAAATGAAAGTTTTTTTCTATTACTTATTTGACACAAATACCATATTTTTTAATGATTAAAGAAAAAAATTTAGTTTTCCCTCACATTCCTTCATTTTTTTGACATTCCTTTATTTTTCAACATGCATAAAGACACCCTCAAAAATTTACATTTTAGACATATGAAGGAATAGATGTGAGGTCATTATTATGAAGATCTGAATGAAAAATTCAACAATGACCGGATCATTGTCCCCCCAACAACATGGCTACTCTTATTTTTTATAAGTAAGAGGTAGCATTTTTTTAGTTTTGATAAAATAAAGAATCAATATAGAAGATCTGAATCTCGAGCTTAGGAGAGAATCCAATCCACCTAGGATCTCCATATCCCTGGATTTGTCTGCAAATGCATAGGGATATCACAACCTAGATCAAACATATATATAAGCTCTATATATATTGTCTGATTGGGTATCCAGCGTTACGTCCCACTAACGGTCCTGCGATCCTGAATATGAGAAATAATCATATTTAATCTAAATTCATTTCCAAGCGAAAACAACTTTTAGTTATAAATAACAAATTTTTAGTAATCTAAAAAAAAATAAAAAAACAAATTTTTAGTAATCTAAAATTTTTTTATTTTTATTTTTTAGTAATCTAAAAAAGTTTGTTTCTTATTATGAGTTGTTTTTTTGTTTCTTATTATGAGTTGTTTTTAAAAAGCTGCTTTTAGTGAAAAGTTATTTTTCAAACTCATTCTAAATGTATACTAAGTAGATTGGATTAGGTTCCAACAAATTAATTTATTTTTATATTATAAAAATATACTAATCCATTACAAATAAAATAGATATCTCCAAATATAAAAAAATATAAATTGTTCTTTAAATTACCAATCACATAAAAATTTCATCAAAACATCTCAAAATAAGCCATGAAACAATTTATCTAATCAAATTAATATCAGATCTAAAAAAGTAAAAGGTGAATTGTGGTTTTTCATATTTTTAAATTTCGGTCAAATCCGATTATGAACTCAATATGCAACAACACATTTTAAAAACATTGACAGAAATCCCTCCCAAACTCATCCCATTGTTTTATCCTTTGTATATGAATGTATTGAAGTTACTTTTGTATTTTTTCATTTGAGTCGCGACGTAACCTCATTCATAATATATTGATATTCTGGTATTAATAATTTTTGTGTGATTTTATTTTTCTTATTCCATCATAATTACTTTTACTTTGTTGTGTATCATTACTTTTATTTGTGTGTTATTATAATATATAAGTAGATAATTTATTCCAGCAATTTCATAATATTATCAAAACTTATACTAATTAACGACTATCAAATTTCATTCTCCTAAAACAAGCTTTTTTTTTATATATTTCTTCCCTTACCAAGGGCTTAGGTAGAATTTGGGTAGTGAAATAGGAGGAAATATGAGGGAATAAGGGGAGAATAAACCTAAAAAACTGTTTGGATGAAAGGAATAGATATATATAGCTATATCAGAATAAGAGATAATAAACTGATATTTGTAATATAAATCCCCTCGAATTGCGATATTCCATACAATCTATTTCATCGGTATAAGAGGGGCTCACAACTATTATCACATTTTACACATGTCAAATCATTTATCATTATCTCTTATTAATATTTGTTTATATATTTTATAAATTTTTATCTACATCTGATTCACAATTTATCCATAATTAACTAAACAAAAGTTTCATTATTACGTTTCATAATAAAAATAACTAAAAACATAATCAAATAGAAAGCCACTTATTCTACTAATCTAATATACTTATATATTTTTATAATACTCATAAACCCATAATAACTTGTATCTATACAAACAATAAAAAAAACAACCGGGCGAGCGAAGCGGTCCGTCCGGTTCGAAGTGGGCCCCGGCATCGCACACGCGCGCACGCGTTTCAAAAACCAGCACCCACAACGAACGACCCATGACACAGTGAGTGAGTGAGTCAGTCAATCATCTTTTCTCCTGCTCTCGTTGCGGGCGTCGCCTTGTGAAAGCAGAATGAAATTCTCTTTCCAACCCCCCACCCCTCCCATGTGATGTCACCACCACCTGTTGCATCTCCTACGTGGATTCGCACTTTCAGATATGGTGGTGGATCACACGTCACCTCGAAGACCTCCTCCCTTTGTCGTTTCCACTTGTGCACATATTATATATATATATATATGCAGAGATAGAGACTGCCTTGTTACAAGGAATGGAATGGAACTTCCTTGTCATTGCTCTCTCTCTCGCTCTCTTCCATCACTCATTTCAAATATATTAAAAATTAATTAACCTGCCATCAATTCTTCTACGGCTCTTCATCCCAACAAATAAAAAATAAAAAAACTTCTACGGCTCTAACACTCTCAAGCAGACATGTGTCTCCTCTTAAATGAAAATGAGCTTGTATTGATATTTTAAATATCTTTAAAATTTAGTTATTCAACGCGATTTAATCTATTAATATAAATATAAAATTAAATATTTAAATCATCCGTCACCGTTTCTTATAAATGTTAAATATTTTTTTTATAAATTCTTGTACACATCTTATTTAACAATAAAAACTTAATTCTCATTTTTTTAATAGAAATAACTGATAACATATTATGAAATAATTATCTATCATATGCCTATGTCGATATCCAAACTTGACTGACAAAAACTGAATATCATCTCCTAATATACACTATATTCTATACACACACATATTTTAATATACGCCTTTCGATGATAACTGCTGGAGAGAGATACGTATTCGCAAGTTGCAGTGATGGGATATTGAATAATATAAACAATTCAAAACAGAGCTGACAACCACATTGACTTCTGTTAATATTCTTCTATGATGGATGAACAACCCGGTTGAAGGTATACGCAAACCAAAACTACAGCACCCCAAACATCAAAAAATCTGGACTGTGAGAATGTTATGTTTTCCAGTAAATAAAAAAAAAAAACACCTGAAATGAGAACAGACAAAACACCTCAGAAACAAAGTATAAGATGAATGAAACTCTAGAAGATGAAAAAAAGAGTGAAAACGCGTATGACATAGTTTTTTTTTTTTTTTTTTTTTAAGAATCGCGTATGATATAGTTAGTGCTGTGTGGGGCCATTCATATTTCAATCACAATTCAACAATGCATGAAACCTGGGTGGGGCCTATTGCGCAATATGAAATATGACTCTTAAGACCAACTTCATTGCCAGGTTCCTTGACATGTGAGGTTCATGTATTATTTCAAGATTATACAAATAAGGGAAGTAGTGTTCATTAGTGAAATGTGAAAGGGATTTAATGAAATTTCTGCTGATGATGGACCCAACCACCTACTATTTACAAGTGCTTTTAACCACATCTGTGACTTTTGTGAGGTTACCAAATCCTGGCCAATATCTAACCTAACATGACTCCATGTATATTTAATTGAATGTTACACATAGTGGTCAATGGACCCAATTTCTCTCTCAATTAGATCATTCAAAATAGAAACATTAGGCAAAGCATAGGTCGAACCATAGTCAACACACTACAATATCATTGTCACAAGGGGATGAAGAGGAACATCACGAATATTTTGTATAGATTGTTTGGTCGAGTGATGCATTTACTTTAGATATTAAAAGGGACAAAAGAAGAATCATGATCACACCGTGCAAGCAGTTGAGATTGGTCGAGACCCAACACCGGAATTTTGAAATTTGGTCATAGTTTTATACATAAAACACACGCAATTGCAAAACGATGATGGGATCACTGAATGTAACACATTTTTTTTTCTATGATAAAATGAATGATGCCATGCTACATAGTAGATCAACTGAAAAAAACACGCAAGGAAACACATACTAGACAATGAGAAAATCAGTTTGAGATTGATTTTAAACGTGCTCCATCACATCAAAAGAAAGTACACCAAACAATAAATCGACATCGAGACTCATACCTGCAAGCCTTCGTCCTCAGGTTCATCTGACATACGCTGACTCTGAAGAACACTAATTCAATTTGCAAACATTTATAAACTTCTGAACAGCATTTTGATACTGGGTGCCCTGGAACAAAGAGATAGGTGCTTCTGATAAATTTAAATAGGCTTTACAAGGAATCTATACATGTGCATTTCAATCTGAACATTGACAAAAAGATACACATAAGACAGCAACAAACAGTTTTGATAGTACATAGCTAGTCATTTAAGGGGAAAGAGGAGGCATAAGAAGCTAAAGTTTTGGCAAGAATCAGAATTACTAATGGCACCTGAAGCTGAAAGATCATATTTATCCAAGCCATTTCTTCTTCAATGCTTTGTTTTTCAATTGATTATGAGTTGGTTCAAGTTTTCTTTTGAAATATGTGATGGAAAGCTGTAATGGACATGGGAACAAACATATACTAAGAGATGCACATCTTTTATGGATAGGAATTAAAAATTTGGCACAGTTTGATTTATTAAAGGGATCATCACTAATCAAAAAGAATAATCCTTCCAATGTCCGTTTTTATGGACGTTATATGTCTACGTGAGGTGATTATTTTTCTATAAGCACTGGGTCAGTTGAAGTTAAAATAACATGTGCACAAGTGGAAAAGGGGAGGATAGAAACAAAAGTTTTTCTTTTCAATACGTATCCTTGACAATATAACAAAAGAAGAAGATAACAAAAATCAAATTGAAGGAATTACCTCCCAGTATAGCTGATTACAGTCGGTGCACTGCCAAAATTCAAAATTCCGGTCATACAAGCACTCTGGAATAACTTGAAATCCCTTTGCAGCTGCAATGGCTTCTTCAATGGTCAATGGTTTCTGAATAAACCTTCCATTGCATTTGGTGCATCTAGACATGAGCTGGTCCTCACAAATCTTCAACTGAAATGTCTCAATTACCTGTACACAATAACAAAATCAACAGGGAAGCATTCATTCAATGAAAATAGCAATATGTTCACATAGGTCATAACAAGTAATGTGTGAAATCCTCAGCCTTGAAAGATGTCATGAGAAGTAATATAAGCTATGCATTTGGCGGCACAAAATTCTAATCATATCAGAACATGACTGCCATTTTGACAACTCTTATCAATGCATCGACCTATCATGATCAGGGATTGATCTGATTAAGTTATAGAAGATATGCATTTGGGGGTGCACAATACTCTCCATATCCCTGCTGATCTAAATATAAAGAACATGACTACCTGCTGATAAAAAAGAACACAACTGACAGTGCTTATTCTTTCTTTGACCCGTTTATCTTTATTTTTATGGTCAATGGTAGGTTTCCATACTCATAAATAGGAGGGTGAAAACCAGAAGGAAATACAAGCTAGACCTACGTAAAACTTCACACAATTACATCTTAAGTAGTGGAGGTCACAAACTAAGATGTACCCCACAAAACATTCGACCCGTTTATCTTGATCAGCAAATGATATAACTTGGTTGTCTAGTTCTTATTTCACTTTATCAAAAATTCAAAATATAATGGATCTATTTATCTCAACATTTTCAGCTTTTCATTTCAGAAGAGTAAAATTTTCCAAAGGTTAAATTTGCCCTTTTATCGTAATTTAATGCATCTACCTGCATGTTGCTGCATCTTAAAATATACAGTTCTTAAATTGTTAGTCATTTTTCCTGACAGCATTATTGATGGCTTTTCCAATATCTTAAAATTATTTTACATTTAGAATTGGTTAGAATTATTTAGTTAGCGATTGCATTGGCATTTCTTTAATAACACTAGACAGGGAATCGCCGATCAGCAACTGATCATTAAATGACACTTCCATTAAGTTCAATCCATCATGCTTCAAGTTTCAAGCTCAGATCTCCCCCCCCCCCCCCCCCCCCCCCCAAAAAAAAAAAAAAAAAAAAAAAAACTAGTAAGAAGTAAAGATACTTCAAAGACCATGTCTAGCACATAACATGCGTGGGACATAATATGACATGCATTGATGTGTTCTTCTTAATAACTATTGTAATGTTTATGCTTACATGAAGCCAAATGATGTTAAAATTTTAATGGAGTTGATAATTGACACACTATCATAGTTAAATCAACTTTTATAGTTTTTGAATGTGCGCTCATTTTTTTTAATAAGCATAATATTTAACATTAGTTATTTATTTTTCATTGTCATGACTCTGCCGTGTTCATGTCCTAGTTTTCAAGATTTTGTGTCACCATGTTTGTATCAGGTCATGTCCGTGTCCCAAATATGTGTGTATGCATTTCAGTAATGAGTACAAATGCAAGGCTGTTATTTTTATGGTCCATGAGAACAGAATTGATTTTGACCTACTAATACATACCTCAAGTAATTGGTCATTTTTCAAGAGGCTCTTAACCTTGTATACTTGGTTCCTTATCAGATATTGATGTTTCAACAGCTTAGCGTCCCGAGTCAAAAGCACCCTTTTCTCTTTGTCGGCTTGGTCTATTAAGTGCCTAAATAAAATGGGAGAACAAAATATGACTGGCACATATTATATCCATATCCATTATGAAATGCAACTTGATCTATGAATAAATGATTAAAATGATTTATTAGAGAAAGCACCTTGGTTCAGGTTTTTTTAAAGATGGAATAGCGGCATCAATGCCAACACAGCGTAGGTGTTTGGCTAAACCTTCCACCTGCAGGCACAGTTCATATAATCTGGTGTGATTATTTTTTTTATCAAAGGAGCACTGAACATGACCATATTATACAACAGGAAGTATATGAAATACTGACATCACATGATTAAAGATTTAAGAGCAGCTAGAGTGATCCTTGCAATCTATGGTAAAATATAAATTTTAATGGGACAACTACACTTATCATAGAAAAGATAAACCTAAGAATATAGGTTTTGAAAATGACAATAGCATTCAAAACCATTTCCTTTAAAAAATGAACAAGTTTTTAATACCAGGATTATTATAAGTGAAGAAAAACTCTCTTCAGCACCGTAAAACCTGTCAGTTCATGACTTAGAGCCTTAAGATTAATTAACAGAAAAGTGATCCTTGCTCAAGATGCTTACCATCACATCGCATAGAAATTTTGGATTACCATCACCGCCAAAGGAAGAATGCCATGGTGGGGGGTCTTGCCACTCACTACTGTTTTCTATCAACTTTTCTTTACATTTCAATTCCACCACATAATGTTTTCTCCCTTTTCGTCTAGAGGTCCTCGGTTTTAGATCTGATTCATTCAACAGAATACTCCCGCCATATTTTCTGATAATTTTTGTGATGCAATTGTCCAAAGGAAAAGTACTTCTGTATGAAGGCTGTGAAGGAGCTAAAACATCAACACAATTTCCTGGATGACTTCCAAAAATTGTTGCTTTAATTATTTCTGACGCATCATAAAACTTCATCCGTAAGACATTGTCATGAACATCTGACTCCTGAAGAATCTCTTTCAATCCGAGATTCCCCCTTGATGAATATAGTGCAGTAACATTTGCTGGCAAGTTGGATACAACATCATATTTCACCAATGGTACTAGATGATATAAAAGCAAATACATAGTTAAATACTCTTAGATATGAAAGGTGCAACTAACAAACTACAAAAGACACACATGGCAACCCCTTTTTTGTCCACATGCGACACACATGGCAACCCCTTTTTTGTCCACATGCCAGTGATACAGAAATTACATTTGTTTTACATTGACCGCAGAAATCTATCAGCTGAAAGCCCTAACATAAAACAGAGATATAAGAAAAGCTACAGATGAAGTATCGTGTTTTCAACCTTGAAAGTGTCTTTTCCCATTTCAATACCTTTAAATCTGTTCACAGTTATGACAAAATACAAAACTTTCTAATGGTTTAATCCATAATATTTTGTAGATGAACATGATTTATCTCAACATCTTAACCTATGGGATAGTTGTCATTTCCTAGGCAACCATAGATCACTCTGTATTGTGCTCTCAGTGGCAGCCTGACAGGATACTGAAACTTAGCTTTGGAATATCCCCATCTACTTAGCTATAGAAAAGAGTATTACCAAAAATAAACTTATTATGTTATAGGCGTCTTACTGACCTGTTTCATGGTAGTTATCTTCATTAGGACAGTAAACAACTTTGAAATTTACAAGGCATATGCAAATAAACAAGCATCCCTCTGATTAAATCCTACTCATATCTGATATCCTAGTACAGGATATTTGGGGTTTTAAAGGATCAGCTCGACCCAAATCCTGTACTCAATACTCAAGTGACTGTCATTTTGTATACTGCATAAAGACGTGTTTTTTTTTTAAGAAGAAGAAGCTGGTAGGAGTTGTACCACTGAGAAGTATTATTCAGATACAGGGGTACAACTCCAATGGGTAAAAACAAAATCAAAGGAAAAGAATACAACAGAGCCCACTTTGGTAGATGGCATAGCAAAATGAGCCAAAAACGCAGTACCCTCCGTTCTTCAATCACCACTTTCTCCCCTGTAATCCTCACATTTTTTGCCTTTACACAGTGAAGAGTCCAATCCCGAATAAACCTGATTATGTATTCCCATAAATGATCATTTCTGTGTAGTGAAATCACGCAACATTCAGCAGGAATTAAATTTTTTGATACATTGGCTTTACACTTCTGTCTCCTTTATATATAAGTCTCTTCTTAGCTTTCCACATTTGTTCCACTACGTTAAACTGTGGATTCATCCCGTCTCCCCCAATTTGAACCACGTATGCTTGAAGAAAATATTGACAATGGATGCTCAATGGTTTTATTTCTGCATTGGGAACATGTAATAGACTCCCCTATGACCGACCCATTTGGCTCCAACAACCTGGGTAATTAACCTCCCATTGAATATCAACCACATGAGCCCTTGCACTTTCAACAAAGCTTTGATCCCTCAAATTTCTTTCTATTTACGTGAAGTAGGCAAGTGAGATTGTGATCTTTTCTCAACCATTCATAACAACTTTTTATGGAAATGCCGTCACTTGGCCTAGTACTCCAGTCGCTTTATCCTCCTGATATTTGTGCACCCTGACATATTGAAGAACCTGCAGTAACTCCAAAAGTTCAAGAAACTCAGATTCTTGGAGATGTCTTCTCACTGCAGGTTTCCTACCAATTCTTTCAACTGATCTATTCCAAAATTCATTGACAAAGCCAAGCTGACTTATAGATATAGCAAATATTCTAGAAAACTTAACCGCTAAGAGAACCTCAATTCACCAGATGTCCCACCAGAAAACAATTTTAAAATCGTCCCCCTAAGCCCACCTGAAAGCTGAATCGATCAACTCTGATAAACCCACCAACCATTCCCAAGTTTTGGACAATCCATACGGGTTTCTGTAATATAGAGATATGTGTTTCAATTGCAATGAAACATAAACCAAATTTCAATTACAAAGTGTATATTAAAGGTATTCACACACGAGCACCACAGGAGATAAATATGAAAGATCTAATAGTAATTTGTATGGACTAGTGCAGAAAAAAATCAGACATCACTGGATAGCATTATACATGTTTGGATAGAAAAAAAAAGAAATGGAGCATTGGCTTAGATCCAAATGTATAAATTGCAAATATATCAGAAGTTAAAATACCGGATCATGGTGGTTGACTCTAGAAGATCACAAGTATGTTAATAACATGGAAGTCCATCTACATCGTAGATTAGTCGCCATATCTCATTGATAGACAATCCTTGTACATTGAATGTTGGTCAAAACTCTTGCTAATGAAGCCAATAGGGAGTCTTTTAACCCTTGCATTCTGTTGACTTTAGAATTCTAGCTTCTCATAGTGTTTGGCTGGTGTTTCGATTCATCTATAAAACTACAGCCTCCGTAGACAAGACAATGTATTCTAACAGACCCCTAAAGCATGGTTATAAAAGAAGCACCCACATTTTCAATTTGGCTGCATTAATAGCAGCGGTTGAGAAACCAAAATATGCTCAAGGGCCTGTTTGGATGGGCAGTGCCAAAAGGTGTGATTGCCATACGCGGCTGTTGGACATGCTAATCAACAACAGTGCGTTAAGGAAACTTTGCAACATGAAAAAATGATGTTTGGCTTGGGTTCATGCGTTTCCAATGCTTCAGCCCCATTTACCATAGCACCCATCATCACTTTGTAATTGTTACAGGGACAGGTGATGGAATTTGGACATTTTAGCATGGGTATACTTGTAAAATCCCTCCCCATTCCATCGATGCACTGCCTTGTGTTGGCAGAAGTGTTGTTTTGAGGCAATTGAGGATGCAATCTTTTTACCCTGTCAACGCAAGAGCTCATGTTTTAAGTTGTCGACACCACTAGTCGTTTGGATGGGCGGGTGTGCGTTTCAATGCATCGGCGCTGCCGACGCAGTCATAACGTCCATCCAAGCGGGCCCTAATGTTGAAGACCATGCCTCTAGGGAAGAGTAAAAAAATTGATTCTCACAAATATCAATATGAGAACTTTCTTGCATTCATTGATTTATTCAATTTCATAATAAGTGGAGCCTAAAGTCAAGCCCACTTGATATACACCCTGGTGTATTTGGGTCTATGATTGTAGGTCCATGATCGATGGAGACCACAAAGGCACAAAGTTTGTCCCTCCTCATAATGACGAGGTCCTCAGGGTTCCCCCATGCAGCAACTGGAACATGTTGTTCGTGCTTCCGTTTCCTAGTGGTTGTCTCTCCATATGAAATTTTAGGTCACGTTATGCAGCTTGTACATTCCTTACTAGAAGCGGAAACAATTCTCCTCATGGAGTGAGAGGCTTGAGCAGGTTCACCCTTGTGAGATGTCCGTGCTCAGTTGCATAGCATACTTTAGAAAACCTTACATGGTTTTAGCATTAATGAGTTCTCTTGAGAGGCATGGCATGGTTTTTTTTTCGTTCTCACTTGATTTTTGCCGAGGTGGACCAAGGTTCAGGGAAAAATACATGCATACCAATTTTCAAGAAACTAAATAATTTCAAAGTGAGATGTTGGGCTGGTTTTCCCACTGGAGGGCTTTTATGAGATGTTGATCTTCAACATGATTTTCTAAGTTATTTTTTATATATATCTGCATGGTGTGAGACTGTTCCCAATGGTTCACTTAATGAGCTTCATAGCTCATTCAACTTTTGGTATAACTTCTAAGTGAGGCAGAGCAGTAGCCGGTGGTAGTTAAGTGATCCTTTGACAGTGACCATGGTGCTTTGTAGAGTTTAGTGTGGTAAAGCGAGACATCGTCCCCTGTTCCTTCCCTTTTCTATCATGGGTCTTATTTTAATTATAGTTTTTCTTGGCTAGATTGACTCTATCAGGACTATATGAATTTTTTGTATTCAGCTTTTGATTTTGTAAACCCATTCTTACCTTCACACCTTGGATGACTGTATAAATGTTGTTAGGTCTTCAAGTTTGAGACCACGGTTTAATTTGATTATCTTGTTATGATTGGCTTGTTTTTAATTGTTCTCTATCCAGGTTGCAATATATTGTCTTGTGAGTTGATACCTTATATTGCTTCTATGCAGGTTGATATCCTAATGTTGGAAAATCACAATTTGTCGATTGTGATTTCAGAAATCCCGGTAGTGACACCAGGAGCTGCCCCTTCGTTGGTTGGGTTCACCGGGGCTTTACATGGAGGATGGGTAGATCATACGGTTCCCAAGACTCAATAGAGATCTGACAGATGAAGAGCTAGTGGAGGAAGAATTCTTGTTGGGGAAAAAATGCAGGAGGTTCAACCAGACATAACAAGGGAGAATGTGGATAAATGAAAACAAAGAGTGAGAAGAGAATTTTCCATTGAGTCCTATTGTGCGTTGAGTAACTGAGAAAAACAGGGGAGCTGAGCACCATTTCTAAGTATCATTAAATTTGGTCAATAAAACCACCTTTGGAGTGGAAAGCATTTATATTGCTGCTAAACCTAGACAAATTCCTGACCAAGGTGAATGGGGACATACAGGCACTGGAAGGGAATGTGTAAAATGATGGTTTGGAAGTTGATAAAAAGGACAAATTAGATATTGGCTGTATATATACTGGAATTCTGGAGTTGGACAAAGGGTATTTTTCTCCAGTTAAGAAGAAGTAGGAGGCTTTCCATATCCTCAATAATGGCAATAAAAAATCCTGCAAATATAAGTTCTATAAAAATGACTCATAATGTCAGGTGGCATAAAATTAGTAATAGGTCTTCTCTGGTGCCTCTTGTTATGTACAAAGCTTCAAGACTATGGAAAGATATGGTTAAAATAGCTCCATGGATCATCACAGGGATGCACTTCAAATTTAAAAACTGAAAGATAAGCTGTTTTGGAGAGCTGGTTAAGAAAAGTATTCCCTGTGGTTACATTTCCAAAATGTTACTCAGTTATTGCTTCAGCAAGTGACGCCATATGGAGTGATGGGCGGGCCCTCTGAGGTTCACGAGGGATCTGATGAAAGGACTGATGGAAGCAGCAGGTTTGTTGTGTACCCTTCAAGATGTCAGACTAGTGCCTAGCAAGAAAACTGCAATTTGGGGTATATATGTGTTTGGTTTTTCAGTTAATTCTCCTTATAGGCTCATCTTAGATGACCTAAAGTTGGAAATTTCCCATTCCCAAATAGTAGAGCTGGTAAACAATCCGAGCACTTTGGGATTGACTTGCCTGAAGCCTGCTCAGGTACGATTCAAAAATTAAACGAATCAAGCCTAAACACATTTTTAAGCTCTAGCAAATAGGATACCCTTTATTGTTTCCCCTTTTCTAAAATTTGTAGTTTCCTCTTATAGCAATAAAAAAAAACTGGAAACAATACTCTTCCTCCATAAAAATAAAAAATAATGTCTGGTGGTACATATGTTGGCTATAAATTAAAACATTCCAAGGGAGAGTTTTATATGTAAAGAAATTTTTTTTTGGGTACGTATACAACTATACATGGAGAATGTTTTGAGAACGGGTAGTCTCAACATTCTGGGAGCATCATTGTTGATCTTGGACAGGAAGGGTGATTTGAGATTGAGCAATTAGAATGTAATTTAAATACTTGCATGTTCTTTTTTGTTCACTTTGTTAAGAGACTTTACCAATTATGACAAATTTGATGAATATTCCACCCTTTGCATGGATTAAATGAATTGAGAAAATGCATTCAAAGATCATGTTGAAAAAAATAAACCAATCTACTATTTGACTGTAAATAAGTAGGAATATAACTAGTGAAGGTGTAAAGAATTTAGATTTGTGCAGATCAAACCTTTGCTGAAAACTTTGCATTGAAAGACGGTTAATATTTCAAGCAAGCAGTATGCATCTGCTGATGCATAAGATAACTGCTCTTTCGTTAGAGGACGGAAGGACCAGTCACTGCATTGGAGCTCCTGAAGGCAGTGTTTCACATTAGACACCAATTGGAAGCAATTTCTGGAAAAAAGCTCAAAACAAATGAAATAAATAGATGACAAAATCAAAGTTAAAATGGGAATTCAAATTAACACACAGTTGTTTCATCATAATATTATTAATATTTTTTTAAAATTAAATAGAACATTCAAATTAATGAATGATTTCACAAAAAATAATTATTACATTAATCACACACAAATGCTCTTGGAAACATTGTATAACTTAATCTAACAAAAAAAGAGAAACTCACAGAATGGATGACTGCCAAATTGCAGTGGTTTTCCAGTAAACTGTAAAAATTTAACAACACTGTATGTGATAATGACTTTATTTCCATCCACATATTCTAAGAATACACATTTGAGTTTGGTCATGTTCAAAGATCCACGAATTATGATAATGCTGACCCCCATGCTCAGCCAAAAAAATTTATAAGTACAATTTAGGATGGGAAACGAGCTTCAACCATATAACTTCGGCGATGTTTGGTACCACTTATCACTTATTTACCACTTATCCTTATTTTAATGATGGTGTTTGTCAAATCACTTTTCAATAAGATTATTTTCAAGATAGCAACTTTTAAATTGAATTCCATAATGATCTTATGACAATTAATTATAAGTGAGTTCATGGTTATTTATAAATAATTTTATAGTCCAAAATGCACTTGATATAGCATTAAAATGACAAAACTAACCAATTAATGATTAAAAATATAACGTTTTTCCTCAAATGTTTCCCTCCCACCATTCCTCTACAAGGGTTTTCACTTTTCATTGGGATCAGGGAAACACCAATTGATGTCAATGGTCAAAAATGAGCAATCACAGCAATGACGGTTGACTAGCCAATGACAGACATAAAAAATAGAAATAATAATCAGATTTGTGGAATTGAGTAGATGATGATGCTAGAATTTTTTTTGTTTTAGATTAACTTGTTGATTGTCTGGTAAAACCTTATAGATCTTATTTATTTGGCCATATCATATTTGTGGGACATGACTTAGTTACATAAATGAATGCGTCACTTCGGAAACTTTTTTATATTGATTTTGAGTTATTATATAAGTAATGTATTAAACATGATTCTTTTACATGTTTCTCTTACTTACCACTTAATTTTCATACATGAAATATATGCCAAACCCAGCTTATATTTCAGCAAATAAATTTCAACACTGAAATTATCAGTGCTAAAGTACAAGACTTATTATTCCTGTTTACCCAACACAACATTAATCCACAATCACCTCCAAATATTAGTCCCATCTCATATTAAAAAAGGACAAAGTTAGGTACAGCCACAAATACAATCCCCACATGTTTCAATTTTTTAAATTAGTTAACATTGTCTATGAGGTATATACTTTAATGAAAAATGTATATCGCTCAATTTCAAATTGAATAGACCTATTTGTAGCAAGTGTAATAAAAATTAACGTGATATATATCTCATCTAAAGTGATATATATCTCGCTGGATGACTAACAAGGTATATGAGACTGTATTTAGTGTTGTAAAAAAAATTATGTGTAACAGCGCCCATAAAAAAACTGCCTTAACCTTCAAAAGGAAGAAAAAACAGGACAAATGCATTTTAACGTAGGATAAATCCAGTAAAAACAAACAACATTTTTAGCCACACGATCACTGAAATTCAATAACATTCAATTCTCCAATATCAAATTCAGTTGGACAACATGAAGCATAAAGCAAATCATTATAACAATGTTTAAGATTCACACATAAAAACTAAATTCTCGTCCAAGATAAACTCAAACCTTTGAAAGTACAATGCCAGTCACTTCTTTGCAAATAGTCGCCAAACTTTTGTTTTCCTTTGAAAACTTCTTCCCTCCTCCATGCCTGCTTTTCATACAATGATATATGTTGGTGATGTCTATATAAGGCTCCACCTATTAAAAAAATCAACAACATTAAAACACCGAAATCAAATTTCACCTCCTCCGAACAACAAAGATGAAAAGAGAAACTAAAAATGCTCAAATATCACAAAAAAAAAATCAAACCTTATCGAACCCCTCATCGCAACCTTGCGATTTGAACGTCGAGGACAGGTAGATCAAATCCTGCTTGAACTTGAACCCTAACTTCAAAACATCGGGTGAGACGAAGAGGTCCCTCAACATCTCCCAGACCGACGAGAGGGGGACCGAGAGGAGGTCAACGAGGAAGACAACAACCGGGTGATCCGTGGACCGATCATCGTCGGCGTCCGCTCCGGCCGGCCGCAACCGGCAGGCTATCTGAAGGAGAGTCACGGTGGGGAAAGACGGAGAGCCGTCGACGCTGCGATTGGCCGCACCGCGGCGGCAGGGTTTCCACTCGGCGTCCAATCCGACGGCGGATGACCGGCGGAGTGACCGCCGGAGGAGGGCATACTCGGCGGAGCCGATCGTCGTCACCAGGTGGGTTTCGGGGGTCTTCGGATCCATTTTTTCTTTGATTGGAGTGTCGGGTTCGGTCGGTTCGCCTCTGACTCGAACCCTCACCGCCCGAGAGTGGCAGTCTTGTAATTTGGGGGACCCATCGTGGGGTTTTATAGGAAAACGTGGAGTTCGAGTGAAGTCGGAGAAACAGTAACGGTAACGGAATTTCCCCCGAAATCAAATCAGCGCGTGAAATCCCTGCATCGACGGTTGAAATAATACATGGCGAGGCCTTAGGATATATATATATATATATTTTTAAGAAATACTTTAGTCGTATGTATTTCTTTAAAAGAGATTAATAAAATAGATCAGCCTTGCTCCAGAGAGCTATGGGAATAGATCGCATAATGCTTGGTCCATGCACCAGTGATCGTCCCAGAATCTGATCAAGAAACCATCACCGAACACCCACGATAACCTTGGTCTTGTCCGATTGGTGCACCCAAGCCCAACATCATTTAGGCTCCGTTTAGTTGCGCGGTTTAGGACGATTTTGTTTTTTGAAAAGCTAAAATTTCAAAATCATGCAATCAAACGGAGCGAATTCCAGCGAAATCAAAAGCTGGATTCCTTTTAATTTCTCTCTCGAAATCCGTGTTTTAAAAAGCTTAAAAACTTATTGGAATCGATTTTTTTAATTGAAAAGCAATTTTCTCTACCAAACATTAAACTCCTTTCAAATATTGATTCCTGAATTAAAAAAAAATCCTAAAAAAATCAAGATCTAAAATCATCTTAAAAAACAGTTTTATTCCAAAAGCTAATTTTCAATCTGTGTTTCCAAACGGACCCTTAGACAATAAAGCCAAATTTAAAACATCTAGGCTGAGAATTCCCAAACCCCCTTTGTTACTATTGACCTCTAGTAGGCAATATCCCATTTAAATAGGTAAGGGGTGGAACTCGTGGTATTGGCACCTTTCCTAAAAAAAACTTTCTTCTTAAACCCTCCAGCCCCTTCAATACTCCCTTTGGTGCGCAAAAAATCGACAAAAAGAAGAAAGGAATGGCCGACAAAACCACTTGCAATAAGGCTAACTTGCCGCCCCAAGACAGGACTTTTCCCTACCACCCTTGGAGCCAACGCTCTATATGATCAAGTTACCGGTTGACATTCCTGCATGATTACCCTATTCTTCAGCAAAGGCAGCCCGCAATTGCAGCAAGTCGGTCCGCCAACTCCTCCTCGACATAAATAGATATAATAGAGCTTTTAAAAAAAATTTATTCGAAGATCCAATACCGCATACAGCCATCCGCATACAGAATGTGGGTCTCCTTGTGACCAAAAGAACTCACTGTTAGCCCCCTCTATCCAGCCTTAAGTAGCTGTCATATAGCATGTATATTCGGCTCAATACGTTCACGATGATGGTAAAAAGCACCGGTCACATATGATCCCCCTGAGGAAGTCCACATTTAAAGGGAATAAGAATTAATTCCATGAGAATTTTATAGGAAAATAATATGTTCAGTCCCTTTAGCAACCCCAATTGCGTTGAAAAAATGATAAAAAAATTTATAGCATACACTATGATGGGACCCCATATACATTATGAAAGCACAATATGTACTATGTTATCATAATATACGAAATTGCAAAACGGGTTACAAAATAGATTGAGTGTATCGATGCTCAATTTTATGTTGGTGGGGAAATTAATTAGGGGTATATATGGTCACTCATAAATTATTATTAGATCCCTGAAATTTTTTAAGTATTTTTTCAGTCATTGAGACAGTGAAAATTATCTTTAGATCCCTGAAACCGAATGCCGTTACTATGTCTGTGAAAAATACCGAAAATACCCCTGAATCAATTTTTTTCAATACACTGCTAATACTCTCCAGTATATTGTTAAGTATCTTCAATACACTGTTAACATTTCCAGTACATTGTTAACTATCGTAAAATATTAAAAGGTGGCGAGGGGCATTTTCAAATATTTCTAACGAACAAACTAACGGTATCCGTTTCCAAAAACTTAAAAGATTTTTCACTGTTTTAGGGATGTAAAAAACACTTGAAAACTTTCAAAGACCTAAAATAAATAACGGTGATCACAGGGACCTATGTTGGTTTCTACAAAGAAATGTCGTCGAGGCGATGGCATGGCAACTATAACCGTGACGATTTCATTTTTTGGATTGCCGGGGACGAATTATTTTCGTCAAGTTGATCTTACAAGCTTTACTAGTTTATTTGATGACATCTTGGATTTCTCAAATAATTTTATGCAGGGGTAGACGAACACGACACATTAAAAATTGCATGGAAAATTTTGATGTCATGCAACACAGATGGAGGACTTGGAATTCCATCTTGATGTCCATGCATTCCATGTCTTAATTTCATTGACCAAGCCAAACTCAATGTGCATCCTGATGCAGTACAAGATTTGTCGGTTACATCAATATCATTTAGTCAAAATTCAAACATACATTAATATGGTTGTAACTTGTATACTCTGATTTACTAATGCCGAAAAAGCTCTCTCTACCGAAAAACCCTAACTCCCCCAATTCTTCCCCTTCCTCGACTATTGGTCGCGAAAATCCCAAATCCGGGTCTCAATCGCCGAGTCTGGATGGTGGAGGCGGGGATCTTCCTTCAGGGTCTCACGATAAAGCTTTTCCTCATCAACAACCACCTACTCCACCATCTAAATCGGGTTGGGTGGAAGTGGCCAAAAGGGCTGTGCACTATGGATTAGCTTTTAATGTCCCGCAGGAGGTTCTTCGAACAATCCGATGCAACGCAGATCGAGTTTATAAGCCGAATGAGGCGCGGCTCAATGCCAATCGCCGTAAGTGGCAGCACTCTATTTATGGAAAATTTTTAGGGCCAAGGCTTCCACTCATTATCTGCGACGCAGATTAGCACAACTGTGGCCGGTTACCAATCCTTACTTTGTTGGGGACTTGGCGAATGGATTTTATATATTCAAGTTCAGTTCGGATGAAGACATGATGATGGTGCTATCTGGGGGTCCATGGATCATTGCAGATCATCTTCTTTGCCTTCAGAGATGGCGGGACAACTTTGACCCGACAGAGGCATCCTTCGAAATTACTCCGGTATGGGTTCGTTTTCCAAACCTCTCCCTAGATTTTTGGGATGGGCAGACTTTATCTGAATTGGCGACCTTTGCGGGCACCCCACTGAGGGCGGAGACAATGGTTGAAGAGATTGGCCGATGCCGGTATGCTCGAGCTCTTATGGAGGTGGACCTTCGGCTACCTCTGTGTCCGGGAGTATGGATCGGCGAACAACGTCGATGGCAACCTTTTGTGTACAAGCGAATTCCGCAAGTTTTCCAGAGATGGCCGGATAACTCATCAGACGGCGGCATATCCTACGTCTTCACAGGGGGATAGAGAAGGACCAAAGGGATCTTCTTCATCACCTATATCAAATTCGACCATGGAGAAATCTGCCTCGGATAGTCAGCAACAGACAATACACTGTACCGTCTCAATCTGAGGAGGGTCCATGGCTAACTGTTCCTCCCAGAAGACGGCCACGTCAACGCCGAACAAACCTTCCTATGACTAATCAAATTGGAACCATGGGTCCCATGTCTACCTCAATGGACAGCGACACTACTCGTCGAAATGTTACAAAGAATAACCAGAGTGGTAAAAAAACCATTACTGTAACCCAACTAATCACATTACCCAACAGCGCATTTCACCGATCGTTCAGCAGCAGTGTCCAGCGCGGCCCCAGGTTGCTAGCCCAGAGCAGGCTGTTGAGTCCCATTCCAAAGCTCTAGCTTTGGTGGAAAAGGCAGTGGTCAGAGCATCTAAGAAACGAAATCTGGAAGAGTCAACATCAGACTCAAATGGGGAGAGACGAGCTTTGGCTTCAGTAAACATAACACCTAATGGGATCCAAGAAAGTTCGGACTCCAAAGCTATAGAGCTTTTCCGGCGCTCTTGGCCTACAGTTAAGGAATTGAGGCCTAATTGGCCCCAAGATGGAAATGATTTCAAAGGATCTATGGAGTGTGACGATGTGCAACAAGCCCCGGTACTAATCGGGCTCCCCGACATGCATAAATTATAATGTACATAGTTTTTTGGAATAGTCGAGGCATTTTGAATCGTGACGTCAAGCGTCATTGTAAATATCTCATGTATACATACAAGGTTGACATACTCATCCTTTTGGAGACTCACGTCCAAGAGCCTCGTATGTCTCGTTTTTGGCAAAGCTTGGGACCTGATCTCAACGGATATGGCATTCCGGGAACAGGACACTCAGGTGGTATTATTGCATGTTGGCGCTCCTCAGTAGGACGAGTATCAGCTTTGACAAGTGACCAACAGTTAATGCATCTGGTGGTTCAAGTGCCAAACGAAGATCGTGGGTACTGGTGGTCGTATATGCTAGTTCTCAATCTGGAAGACGGATACAAGTATGGAGGGAATCATCTGAAGTCTTACAAGTTGGATTGCCAACTTTGATTGTGGGAGATTTTAATACATTGCTCTCGGCATCTGATAAAAAAGGGGGTTCCCCTTTTCGAGTAACTAAAGATGTACGTTTGTTTCGTGCTTGGGTTACTGATAACCATCTCCAATCACTGGAACAAAAGGGTTCTGCTTTCACTTGGTGTACAGGTCTGGTCTAGAGAGGACATGGGAGGTTCTTGACAGGGCCTTTGCTACTCCATAGTGGTTAGCTAGCTATCCAACAGCAATCACTCAAGTTCTTCCTCGTTGTGCTTCTGATCACGCCCCAGTCCTTCTCGCTACAGAGCTTCCACCTCCGAGTGGTCGTAAACCGTTTCATTTTGAAAAATATGGCTCGAATATCCTGAAATATCTCAAATAGTGAGTTGGGGTTGGAGGAAGCATTGTCCTGCTTCACCATTGGGTAAGTTCCAGCAGAAGCTTATTGAGTTACATCCCAATTGCGTCGCTGGAACTGGACTCGTGTTGAGAATATTAACAGGAGACTGGAACAAGCTCATGCAAAACTAGAACGATTACATAGAATGGAAGATCAATTCGGTCTATCATGGAATTTTCAACAAGAATTCCGTCAAACTACCAATTTAGTGGTGGCTCTTGAACGTCAGGCTGAATTATTCTGGGCACAACGAGCTAGATTCCAATTGATCAAAGAGGGAGACCGTGATACAAAGTTCTTCCAAACATCGGTCCATCAACGAAGAGCTCGTAATCGCATTATTATGCTGCGACAGCAGAATGGCCAGGAGATGACGTGTATTGAGGACATTCGCGAATATGTGCAAGAATATTTTATAGAACATTGGTCCTCGCGAGTTACTAATCAAATACATTTACCAGAGGGGCTTGTTGTGCCTCGTCTTTCAGAGTCTTTGGCTGAGGAGCTGGTTAAACCATTTTCAGAGGAAGAAATTGAACGTGCTGTTCGCTCCTTGCCACGGAATAAGGCACCGGGCCCGAATGGATTCCCGGCTGAATTTTTTAAGAAGTTTTGGAATGTCTTGAAGACGGATTTTATACATGCAGTCCATCATTTCTTTCGCACAGCCCAACTCCCTCGTTCGTGGGGATCTACTCATGTGGTTCTCATTCCAAATAAATCAGGACCGGAGACACTTAAAGACTACCGCCCGATTAGTGTATGTGATACGAAATACAAAATTCTGTCCAAGCTTTTGGTGGCTCGACTCAAATCAATCCTCCCACATTTGGTGGGGCATGAACAGGGCGCTTTCATCCCTGAACGCTCTATCCACGGCCACTTGCTTTTGGTACGTGACATAATGCATTCAATGAAGACACGATCTGGCAGACATGCTCTAATGACTCTCAAGGTTGATCTGGCCAATGCATATGACTCGGTTGAATGGGATGCGCTTCTACACATGCTAGATAGGTTTGGGTTCCCACAGAGGTGGTGTAGATGGATCTGGACTTGCATATCACAGGTGAGAATGTCAATGCTGATTAATGGGACAGCTAACCCATGGTTTAACCCTAGGCGGGGGTTGAGACAAGGAGATCATTTGTCCCCTTATCTTTTACATTAATGGCTGAGTTGTTATCAGCTATGCTTCGACATGAATATACACAAGGAAGACTGATTGGTTATCAACCAGATCCCAGGCTTAATGGTATGTCATACCCAATGGCACTCACTCATATTTTGTATGCCGATGACCTCATGATCATCACCACAGCTACTCCTTCACAATGTCAAGTAATTCGGAAGGTGTTGGATGAATTATAGAAACCAACTGGACTATCTGTGAGTTGGCAAAAGAGTGCTGTTAGTTTTTCTCCATCCGTACCGATTAGATTCCAACGATGGATGTCGCGAATCCTTCGTATACCTCAGGCATCAACTGTATGGAAATATTTGGGTATTAAGATCCTTAATGCCCAAACAATACAGGAGGGATCTAGAGATGACATCCTCTCAACAATAAATATTAAGTTGGCAGCATAGAAAGCTAAATTGCTTACTCCAGCTGGACGATTAGCATTAATTCGATCAGTTCTTCAAGCGATGCCTCTTCATTATATGTATGCTGCTAATCTATCAATTCAGAATGCGGATAAAATTGATTCCATTATTAGACAGTTTTTATGGAAGGGTGCATCAGGTAATCAAGGCATCCATTATGTGAACTGGCAACAGGTAACTCAGTCTATAGAAGCTGGGGGACTTGCTATTTGAAGTTCCAGATTGATGAGATTAGCTGTTCTTGCGTCGCTGACTTTCAGATTTTTAATCCGGGATAGTTTTATTGGTCATTTTTTTCGCCTTAAATATAAATGGAACGGAAATCCTTGGGAGATTCCTCGGATGAGTCAATCATCACCAGTATGGAGGGCTCTCTGTACAGGTATCCGAATTATAAGGGGCTTCATTAGAAAGGGGGTAGGTGATCCTACAAGCATAGATATCGTACGTGATGCTTGGTTCACCCCAACTCCTTTTTCTCACATACCCACATATATCAATATGGACAATGCCATTTTAGATTATCATCTCTCAGATGTAATATCGGAGGGACAATGGAGAGTGGATGTTCTATCTTCGCTATTGCCTGAATATTGGGTTCAACGTATACTTGTTACTATCCCACCAAGAGTTGACAGGGTAAATCGTTCGGATTGGTGTTGGGAGGAAACCACCACTGAATATCCTAAACCGAGGGAAATTTATCGTATATTATTGCCGGCATTCTCATCCCCACTTTCCCAGGTATGGAAATTGATTTGGAGACTTCCCCTATTTCCTAAAATTAAGTTTTTGTGTGGCTATTAGTTTGGAATTGATTGCCTACAAGAATTTTCTTAAACACCATTGGAGTGCACATAGACACCTCTTGCCCGCTATGTGGGGATCGGCCAGAGACTTCAGTTCATTTATTTGCCGAATGTACATATGCTGCTGATTATTGGCAATTAGTGCACCCTTCCTTACTTCCACCAAGAGGATTTAATAAGGTTGATTCATGGGCCCAAGCTTTATCTAACTCAACCTGGCAGAACGAGGGAGCTACAAATCGAGGTAGAGTGTTCTTCATTTTGATGTTATGGAATATATGGAGAGCACGTAATTATCAGGTTTTTAGACAATCAAAAATAACTCCCCAAGCGGTGGTGATGCGAGCGGAGCCATATTTGCATGAATGCATGGATGTGCAGGTGACAGCTGATATACAATTCTCTTGGCAGTTGGCACCTAGAATTAACACATGTGATAGATAGACCGTTAAGTGGTCCAGAACCACTCACTAATAGTGGGCGTGTGTTTGTTCTATCGGATGGTAGTGTACACAATACTACCCGTGAAGCAGGAGCGGGTTTTGTAGTGATAGACGAGAATTCAAGGAAAATTGCTGGTGCTGGTTTCCAATACTGGTTGTGGGCCTCGCCAATCCGAGCAGAAGCCATGGCGATTCGAGGTGGACTTCAACTTGCTCGTGAGAATGGTCTGCACAAAATATATGTTTGTTCCGACTCACAATCACTAATCACACATCTACAAAATCATCGACCTAGACCGCAACATTTACAAGATTGTGTTCAAGACATCTATCAGCTTTCAGACCATCCAGACATGGTCACCTTTTGTAAAGTAACACGGGAGGTGGTAGTTGGGCCTGATGCTTTGGCTCGACACGCGCGTCGATCACGATTGTCTAGATCAGCAGCCTTTCTTACAGGTGATTTTATAAGACTTGTACTTCAAAACACTATGCATAGTGTTGATTTTTGTATACGGGGCATCCAAAATGCATTGGAATCCCAAGAAATAGATAATATACATGTATCCATTTTATGATGTAGTAATATAAGCCCACTTGGGCCGTTTCACCAAAAAAAAAAAACTTGTAAGAGAATGATCAGATATGATGCAAGATGGAGGGTGGATGTCCCAACAGCTGGAGGTCTTCCTATCTTAGTGCCTTATTGGCCATAACATTCAATAAAGCATACCCTCGAGAAAGGAAGATGAATGATCATTAAAAAAAATGTCAGGATAAACATATGGAATGTCATTACATCCCTCATATATTATTGTCCCCGTGAAGGTGCCCCTTAACTTTATCAGACACAATGGCAGGAATCATAGAAAATTTTGATGTTCCCAAGTCTTAATATGACAACTAATATAGGATACCATGTCATTATAGATTGTTTGCTATCCTGAAAACACATTCTCATGGACCTCAGGAGTCCAGATCCATTGTTGTGCAATTTTGTGATGTGATTGTGCTATTGTTTTTCCATGGGCCCGTCACATCTCACCCAACACATCCAATGATGGAAACTCGATCAATTTTATTTATATGGTAAACCCCACATTTTTCTTTCTTTAAATGCAAATCTTGCACACTCGAGAGTGTGCAAGACTTACATTTAAAGAAAAAGAAAAAGGTGAGGTTCACCATATAAATAAAATTGGATTTCTACCATTAGATGTGTTAAGTGAGATGTGACGGCCCCATGAAAAAATAAAAGCATGATCGCAATACAAATTATACGACAGAGGATGCTGATCTAGATCTCAAACCATTGTATATGGCACACGACTCAATGGTATGTACAGTATATAAATAAATAAAAATAAACAAAAAAAATATTGAGAAAGAAAGACTGCCACCGTAACGCATTGCGGCGTGAGGAGAGGACGATTTGATGTTGCATATGGTGTTGGGTGAGAAAATTTAATAAGTTTTTTGTTTTTTAAGGCATCAATTGAATGGCCCATGTGGGAGGGCTCACACAAAAAAAAAATTTGGTTTGCTTGGGGGGGGCCGAGCCCCCCCCTGTCTCTGTCCCTGTCTCAAAAAAAAAATTACATGCTTTCTTTACCATGTATTGATTGTCATGTTGAGTGTTTACCTTGGCCTCTGAAGAGAGGACACCACTCACACAGTATCCTCCCTTGTTATTCTCATCTAAGGCTCCATTTGGATTCACGTCCGGGGCCGCTGCGTCGACAAAAGTGGGGTTTAAAGTGAGAATCGTTTTTTAGAGGCGTCGGGGAGGCGAAGAAAAATTAGCTTGAAACACCGAATGAAAGAATCAAACACGAAAACTCACCTTTTCGTTTGGTTGGGCGTCAACGTCCGCCACCACCAACGCGGGTGGAACGCGGATCCAAACAGAGCCTAAGGCTCTGTGTCTTTAGGCTATCTTCTTGAATATGAGGGGCACCACCAAGCATACTTATATTCCTCTCCCTCCATACGTTCTATAACATATAGGAAATGTTAGAGCGCATGAGGTCCTCTATATCGGGTCAGTGAATATTATAATCGATTCTTTAGTTATTTATTTATTTATTCTTTGTTCTGTTTAATTTTTGTTTATTATCACATGATTCATTTAATTTGGAATTGAATCTCTTCATTGTGTTACTTATTATATTGAATTTTTTTTGTGTGTTACATGTAAAATTATTTTCTTTAAAAAAATATATAAATTTTATTTGAAAATTTTTATATTTGTTTAATTCGTTCTGATGTTTGGGACGAGAGAGAGTCGAAGAGAGGAAGAGAATCTAACAATGAAAAATTTAAAACAAATGGGATTCAATTGTTTTTAGATCTATTTTGAAGTTAGAACAAATTATGTAACCTTTTGGAAGGAGATGATGCTTTTAGATCCAAAAAAAATTATTAGTAAATTTCTTTAGGAATTCTGTTAGCCGATGAATTGAGTATTGGTTAATGAAGGAATTTTGTGGTGATGATATGTGTTTGTTTTTTTTTAGGTAGTGATAATGCATTCCATGAAATACTTATTTTTGTGATGGTACATTACTTACCAATACACAAAAGTCCCTCTAACGATATATTATTTTAATTTCAATTAATATTTTCTATTTGAATTAATATGTGCTCCATATCATTTTTTATTTAATTTATGTTTGCAACTGAATTTTAGGTCAAATCATGAGTAAGATGAAAACGATTGACTCATTTTTTAAAGGAAATTTCTCTAATTCCAAAGCCAATACACATCCTTCTTCTGATGTTGATCCACCTCCAATCATTGAAAACCCTTCATCAAAGCGTCCAAGAACGGAAAATGTAATTGATTCTCCTCTTCCCATTATAGAACGTGATCCAAGATTGCGTTCTCAAATTTTAGAGTATCCAATAAATCAATAAGATAATATTCGTCGAGCTTTTGCTTGCCGTGTTATGTTTTTAATAAGTCATCTAATGCGCGTTTTGGGTCAACCACATTCACCATTGAAGGATTTCGCAAATGGAAGAAAGTGAATGGAATGAATTGTGCATTCCTGACTCATGTGGGGAAAGATCATTGTTCTCCACACAACATCGCTGTAAGAAGTTGTAAGGATTTAATGGCCCAGTCTAGACACATAGAGAAAGTGATGGAGTGACAAACTTCAAATCAAATTGCGGATAATCGATTGCGGCTTATGACATCAATTGATGCTTTACGATATTGTGCATTTCAAGCAATCGTCTTTAGAGAAAACAACGAATGCCCAGATTCGATAAATCGAGGTAACTTCATCGAAATGATAAAAGTACTTGCACAATATAATAAAGAAGTTGATGGAGTTATTCTAGAAAATGCCCCTGGAAATGCTAAGTATACATCACCTATGATTCAGAAAGAGCTTTTGTCTATTTTCTCAAGTATGGTGCAAAATGCAATTCGTGAAGAAATTGGAGATGCTAAATATTGCATTGTTGTTGATGAATCTAGAGATGAATCTAAAAGGAAGCAAATGGTTATAGTGATAAGATTCATTGATGTCAATGGGTTTGTGCGAGAACGATTTTTAGATCTTGTGCATGTTAAAGATACAACTGCACTCACCTTGAAAAACAAGATCTCTATTGTCCTCTCTCGTCATAATCTAAGTATTCAAAATATGCGAGGTCAAAGATATGATGGTGCAAGTAACATGCGCAGTGAATGGAAGGGACTAAAATCTTTATTTCTCAATGAATGCCCATTTGCATATTATGTACATTGCTTTGTACATAAACTCCAATTAGCTTTGGTTGCAGTCTCGAAAAAAGTTAAATCGGTACATAATTTTTTCAATGAATTGATTTATATTGTTAATACTATTGGTGCTTCTGCCAAGCACAATGCTCAATTACGTGATGCTCAAAAAGTGTATATTCAGCATATGATTGATCTTGATGAAATTAAGACAGGCTCAGGAGCTAATCAACTTGGCACGCTACAACGACCTGGAGATACTCGATGGTCGTCTCATTTTTCTTCTGTTTGCAGTGTCATAAAAATGTATAATGCAACTTGCTCTGTTTTACTTGACATCAGCGATCATGCATCCACATCAGCTCAACGTGGAGATGGCGAAGCTGCTTTAAGAAAAATGAGAAAATTTGAGTTCATATTTATCTTACATTTAATGAAAAAAGTTCTAGGAATTACAGATGTTCTTTGTCAGTGCTTACAACAACAAACTCAAGACATATTAAATGCAATGAATTTAGTGTCCACTACAAAGGTGCTCATTTAGAAGTTGTGAGAAAATGGTTGGGATAATTTTTTTCATAATGTGATATTATTTTGTGAACAAAATGAAGTTGAAGTTCCGGACTTGAATATCCCCTATGGTGATAGGCGTTTTCGGGCTAAACGTGATAATATTACTCTGGAGCATCATTATCGAGTTGACATTTTTAATGGTGCAATGGACTATATGTTACAAGAGCTAAGTGACCGATTTAATGAGGAATCTATGGAACTTTTTTGTCTTAGCATGGCTCTCGATCCGATAGATGGTTATAAGTCATTTAATATTGATGATATATGCACCCTCGCTAAAAAATTTATCATCAAGATTTCACAGAGCAAGAGATTACCTTGTTAAGATATCAATTACAACATTATGAACTCGATATACCTACTGATACAAGATTGTAAAATTTATCCAGAATTTCTGAACTCTGCCGAGGATTAAAGGAAACAGAAAAGTCAAAGACTTTCTATCTCATTGATAGACTGATTCGTCTTGTTTTGACTCTTCCAGTCTCCACAGCAACTACTGAACGATCATTTTCAGCAATGAAACTTGTTAAAACATGACTTCGTAATAAGATGGAAGATGAATTTCTTGCAAATTGTTTGATTTTATATATCGAAAGAGAAATAGCCAAAAAATTTAACAATGATATGATTGTGGATGAATTTTATACGGTGAAAAATCGTCGGGCACAATTGAAGTAGAAGATATGTATTTTATTTTTATTGGTATTAAATGAAAAACATCGATTAAATATGCATTTATGCATTGATTTTATGAATCACTTGACTTTTAACACATTTTTGTCTTAAATTATCATATCATATTTTTATATTTTAAGTTTTTTTCTCTTAGTTTAATTCTCTTATATGTGCCCCCCCCCCCCCCATTCTAATTCATGGCTCCATCCCTGTTTGGAGATAAATGACTTATTCAATTCTATGTGATAATCCAACTTCTTGTTGAAACAAAGATGCCAGTAGAGCAGCATCAACCCAAACAGATGCTCTAGTCTCGCTGGTAGTGATGTCATTGATGCCTATGCCCCCAAATGGACAAATGAAGCCATCTCTGTTTTCTGGCATATGTTGATCAAGTGTATTATCTCATTGTGTGTGTGTATCAAATATATATAATGTGTTTGAGTGTGTATATGAATATATAATTTGTTTATATATATTTTATATGTCTAATATTAAGAAAAGTTAAGTTGAAAGTTAAAAAAATATTGTTTTTAAAAATGACTGACTAGCTCAGGTAATGCATGTTAGCCCGTTGGCCATTTCTTCAACGGGCAATGGGGTAAGGCTGGTCCGCACAATCGTCTTACACTTCTAGCTGCATCTAGGCTTGTTAACAGGTCGGGCCTAGGTCAAGGTGGACCCGGACCTAACCCATTTAATTATCGGGTCCTTCGGGTTAGGTCCATATCGGGTCTCAGATCGGATCAATCCATTAATAAGCCAAGGTCAGACAAAGAGATGTTGAAGAACTTCTTATGGGTCTACAATTACTTCATTTATTTATTTTTTAATACAATCTAGTGTATTATAAATAATTGTTCACTATTTTGATTTTTTAATGTTTTATGAGGGAACATTTGAGATACGGTTTTGATTATTATGTGAAGTCAAAATATTATAAAAATATTTCAAATGCTTAAAATTTTAAATTATTCAGCATTTAATATAAAAATGTTGAGTTAGATCATAGGTGTTGGGTTGGAATATAAATAAAAAATCACATAGTATTTGGGCTGGATCAATCGAGTCAGAGTGGACTCAGACCCGACTCGTTTACGCCTTCGGGTCAAGTATTTACGATCGGGACGAGTTCAGGTCGGGTCCGGATCAACCTACGACCCATTGACAAGCCTAGCTTTGTCAAACACACATCAAAATAGTTGAAGCGCTTCCTCACTTATCCAATTTTATGGCATATCTTTTATTGTGTCAAATCTATTAAAATGATGAACTCTTAGAATTTCTTGACATAGCTTAAAATGACTTCAAAAGACTCTTCCAATCCTCCCTTAAACCTCACTGTTGTAACGCTCAGGCTTACATGTATAATATTGTCCACTTTGTCCGAATGCACAAGGCTTTAAAACGCGTCACATGTGTAAGATCTGTGCTCACATATTCCCTCTTGTTAGGCAATATGAGACTAACCATGGATCGAGCCTCACCTAACCCTCACCCCTTGTGAGACAACACATCCCAGTGTGGGGTTCAGAGCCTGATTTACCCCGTAACGGGCAGGCTCTGATACCAATTGTAACGCCCAGGCTTACATGTAATGCCTGGCCCATTGAGGGGGTGGTAAGCCCAAGAGGCCCATAAAATTGGGTGATGGTGAGGGTTTAATCTCATATCGCCTAATAGGAGGAGATAGTTTGTATTTATATATGAGCACAACTCTTATACACCAAGATGCGTTTTAAAACTGTGAGCCCACTTAGGGGTTAAGTGAACAATTTCTTATTGTGTGTACATGGAGCGTTATAATTGGTATCAGAGCTTGTCCAATACATGACGGTGGGTGCGGCCCCACACGAGAACGTGTGGTCCTATTAGGGGGTGACTGTAACACCTGGCCTGTTGAGGGGGTGGTAGGCCTAAGAGTCCTAAGAGGCATATGAATTGGGTGATGGTGAGAATTTTTAGTTTCACATCTCCTAATGGGAGGATATGGTCTGTGTTCATATGTGAACACAATTCTTATATACACCAAGACGCATTTTAATGCCGTGAGCTCATTTAGGGGCAAAGCGAACAATTTCTTACAATGTAAGCATGGACAATATATTGCACATGTGATATTGTCCATCTTGCCCAAAGGCACATGATTAAAAAACATGTCATATGTGTAAGGTTTGTGCTTACATATCTCCCCTCATTAGGTGATGTGGGACTAATTCATGGGTCTAGCGTCACCTCACCCTCACTGCTCATTGGGTCTTATGGGCTCTTAGTCTCGTCATGATGATATGCTAATTGGAAAGGGGACACCAAACATTTAGGAATTTGTATTCGAGCCATGCAAACAGGATTGAAAGAAAAATACACTATCTCTTCGGTTAATTTCATGGGCTTCTGATTATAGTTTATCCTATGCCCATGTTAGCCCACATCATCAAATACTAGCAGTGAACCGATTCTATAATAAAGATTTTGTAGCCTTTAGTGCATATATCGGTGTGACATAAGTTTATTCACCCATGATAGCTATACCAGAATAGATAACAAATCACGCTGAATAAGTAAATTTTTGTTTGGTTGTCTTTCTGTTATTCTCATTGGAAAACGTAAAAGTGATATTTTTGTTGTTTCATTCACCTTGTATAAAAGTGATGATAAGTGGTGGATAAAAGATGGATAAGAGTTTATGACTTTTTAAATGATAACTATGTTGGAAAATAGACAAAGACTTCAATTGAACTTCGAGTCGCGTTACAAAGTTGCTCTCCTTAAGACAATATTTGCCCCCAAACAGTGTGCAAAAGGTTACTGCAAATTCAACTATAGAATAACTCGAAGTGATCTTTCCACCAGCGTTTGCACCAACGATGATGAACAGAATGTTGAAGAAGAACCCAAGTAAACCAAGACCTCTGTATTAGATTATGTAGAAACCCAATACAAAAAAACTTTAGGGAAAAGAGAAAGCTTGTTTGATTATTTCAAAGTGGTTTGAATGGTTGATATTCATGTCTATTAATAGACACAAGAGCACCCTTTCAAGGCATCCCATGAGGCTTAACCACCTCCAATCTGGACTGTTGGATCTTCAGTTACAAGATCGATGGTCCAAATCGATCATCATCCGATGCACCCTTCCCAATGGCACTCCTTTGATCAGTGTAACTGATTCTTGATCGATCCAACGGTGCACATTGCATCTGATGGGTCTACCATTTGGACGGTCTAGATCGCAACTAATGGAACGATCTCCACCATCTGATAAGCCAAAAAAAAAGTGTCAAGTGCGCTAACAAAGCGTCAATCGCGCATGCGTGTGCGGATGGTGCTAAAGCATTGTGTGCATAACTGTAACGACTATGATTTTTCGTAGTCATTTCTTCATTTTTATGCATTGGATATTATTCCTGTAAGGTTTTGGAGGATTTATATATCTCCAAATTCAAAAGTTAAGGTATGGTTGGAATCCTTATTCTGTTAGCTTTCCAACACTTTTTGTAGATCGTGAATCGGAGGAGTATCGATCAAGTTATGGGCCAAACTGTGTCGAGAGGTCAAGCAAAGGAAATAGCGACGGCTCCAGGGGGATCCATCGGTATTGTGACATATCATATAGGTGTCGTGTTCTGTGACGGATCCAATAGGAGCCGTCGATCTGGGAACGATTTCAAACTCAAATATTTCAGTTTTTGAAAGGTGTTAATGTGATTTATTTGATTGATTGGCGTCGTAATTATTTTTCCACATGTATAAGGCTTATTTATACCCTCTCACTCTCTCTTTTTCATTGAAAACCCTAAAACCCTAAAGTCTTCCTCTTCCTTTCTCTTGTTTCCGACACCCTTGTAGAGGAGCTCGGGAAAGGGGTTCGAACAAAAGATTCTTGTGAGTATTATTCATTGTTGTGATGAGTTTTGATCGATAATGACCCTTTAGAGGTCCTTGTTATATGATTTCATTTTTGAAGTTTTTTCAAGCAAAAGAATTTAATTTTCTTCTCAATTCTTGAAAGTTTTATATGATTTCAAATCCTCGTGTTTTATCAATGATATCTGATGATTTGAAATGTTTTACAAAGTTTTAGATGATGCTATTAGGCCTCGCATGTGTATTTTTGGATTTGTTGATCTCTTGAGTTTTCTTCTTGAGTTTTTCGTAGTTTTGATATATTTGATACGATTTTCAGATCCTTATGATATAGCCATGAAATCATGATGTTTTGAAAGTTTTTTTTAAATCTTTTATGTCAAAAGAAAGGGTTGTTTATTAAGGGTAGAAAGCATGTTTACAATCGTTTAAAGTTTTATTTTGACCCTTATATGCATAGATCCGAACCTATACATGTTGTTATGATTTTTAAGAGTTTTTATCATAGATCCATATTAGTTGTTTTTACATATAATAGATCTATGGTTTTCGAGGATTTTGTAATATGATTTAATGGTTTTTATATATGTTTTATTTTTGAACCCTTTTAGTTTTACTGTTTTCAAATATGTTTTTCAATGAGTTTTGATCGGATTTTGTACGTATGATTGTACTTTGATATGGATTCTTTTCTATTTTTATGACGTAAAACGATCCGTGTGTGGTTTTCCAAAGATATAATGTGTTAGGGTATTTCTTTAACAAAGGGTGTTGTTTTTTGTTCGGGATGGCTCCATTAAGAGCCGTCGGGTATATTCGAGACGGCTCAAAGAGGAACCATCGGTTTTGGCATGGATGTCCCCTATGGGTGCCGTCGGTCTGTCTCTGGACGGCTCTATCAAGAGTCGTCAGATTTTCTGTGATTACAGGTACATCAGGTCCCGTACTATTTGCGCATATTGTGATTGAGCTATATCGTTTCAGGACTTGTTTGGTGCCTTAAATCTCCTGGAGTTATTTCATGTCGTTGGACCTAAGGTGAGTGGGTCTAGTCTCATATGTAGTTTTTGAAAGAATATATATTATGTATCCATGCTAGGATCGCCTTATTTTATGAAATATAATTGCTAGTTTGAGTATAAAAATGTGAGCATGCTTTGTTGATATTTATCATGATATGATTGAGGTGTTGAGATTTTTTCATGCCCTATTCTTTTGTGATTTAAAGATACGATAGGTTATCATGCATACATTTTGTCTAGGTGGCTCTGTCTTAGTGGCCAACGTCTAGGTGGGTGTACGTCTACGTGGCCAGGTCCGAGAACGTAGGACCCAAGTCTTTGTGGCTATGTCTAGCTACGTGGCCGTGCCTGTGAAAGGCCCCGCGAGCTAGGTGCTGCGAAGATGGACATGTGTGTTCGTAGTGTTGCATGCATCATGTTGGATAAAATTGTGTGTGTGTGTTTATATATATATATTATTGCATGTTTTGGTGGCCTTTTTATATATTTTCTCTTTTGATATATTATATGTCTATGTGGACATTTTATTATTATTATATTTTGATATATATTATTATTAATGGACATCATAGGTCCATTCACTGAACATGTGATTGCTCACCCCTCATTTTTTTTCTCACCTTTCAGATTTAAGACTTAGATTGGTGGATCTCGATGTGGCTGTGGACAAGGTCATATTTTCAGGAACACTAGACTTGTGTAGAAGACATTGGTCATTTCTTGGCATGTAGAGAATCCATATGTATGATAATGTGGAAATGTTTAGATTATTTATTCTGAATGTATATCCAGAAATTTATAAGTTATGTTGAAATTAGTTTTGATAATTGATGAATAAATATGGTGATGTTTTATTATATATCTGGATAAAGGAAAAAAACTCTGAGATTCGAGGAATTAAGTTAACGGATTTCACTCTTCAAAATGGAGTCAGGGTTCGGGGGCGTTACAGAGTGGTATCAGAGCGTAGGTTCAACTCTCGGACTGTAGGTTATGGATATCCCACTTGACCTGTTAAGTTTAGTGTTTTAAGTTTTATTGACCTAAGGAGTTATGTTTAGCTACCCTATGAATAAAAAAAAAATTTGGTTATCTTGTTTAGCCTAGAACTTTGATTTTAGGTTCCTTTAGCTTAATTAGCCTATGGAGTTCAGTGTTTGAGTTGGTCAACCTAAGAAGATTAAGTTTGGCTATCCTATAGAAAATTATTTGGACTATTTTGGTTACCATATATTTTCTGGAGCTTAGAATATCTTTTATGTTAGTTATCCTATCGGACATCCTATAGGAGAAATTCCTTCGAAGCGTCGGATAAACCTAGAGTGTGTTAGGATGCATTGCATATAGGGTTGCATTCTAACGGTTTGTTTGTTTTGTTATAGCAAAATTTTGGTGGAGCGAGCACACATTGGGAGTGCACCAAGGTGGTTAAGATTTGTTTTCAGAGTGTTCGATGTGGCTGAGCATTAGCGACCTTTGAAAATGCCTTTCATGTTTGATGGTGATGTGAAGAGTACACCAAAATAAATTGTGAATTTGCAAGACGGTAAATTATTTTATTTCTTCATGTTAGAAATGTCATTAGGGTTGTTGTCGTCATAATTATCCCTTTTTTGTTATACAAGCTGGACCATTTATGATATGAGACGTAAATGGACCTAACTTGTACAATTTGGATAAAAATTTGTTTGCTTTGATTTGCTTTCTTGTCATTGTTTGTATGGTATAAGTTGGACTACCTGTGGAATGGGACATAGGTAGGCCTGACTTATACAAATGATTGTGTGTAATTATGTGTATTGTTGTTTTTGTTTGTACTATATAAGTTAAGACACATATAGTATGGGGGCGTAGGTGGGCTTGACGTATATAGCAATCGTTGTGATTTGTGAATATCTTGTTGCTTTTGTCTGTGTCATATAAATTAATCCACTTGTGGTTTGGGTCATTATGTATCAGAGTGGCGCAGCGGAAACGTTGAGGATCAAACTTATATGATTGTTTTGTGTTATGCCATTGTATGATTGTTTGCTTGATATTAGTTGAAGTTTCAATGCGGAGTATTGGAGGTTTGACTTGTACATTTGTTGTTTGTTTGTGGTGTATAAATTGATTACTTATACCGTTGTTTGTTGTGCATTGGGAGGCATAAGTCGGACGTATGAGCCGATTCATACTATCATTGTTTGAATGATTGTTTTGTTGGCATTGGATATCATATATCATTTATTTCATGTTTTCCTTTGAATTTTGAGGACAAAATTCCTTTAAGGGGGAAATGATGTAACGACTATGATTTTTCATAGTCGTTTCTTCATTTTTGGGCATTAGATCTTATTCCTATAAGGTTTTAGAGGACGTATATATATTCAAATTCAGAAATTAAGGTATGGTTGGAATCCTTATTTTGTTAGCTTTCCAACACTTTTTGCGGATCGTGAATCGAAGGAGTATCAATCAAGTTATGGGCCAAACTGTGCCGAGAGGTCGAGCAGAAGAAATAGCGACGGCTCCAGGGGATCCGTCGGTATTGTGACGGATCCTATAGTTTTTTATATATGTATAACTGATTTGATATATGTGATATTTTTTCGAATGTGTGTATGAAATTGTTAAGTGAGATAAAAAAAAATTTAAATGACAGAGAAAAATATTTTTATTCATGAGCATAGAAAAGTCTTGATAAACAATTCTAGTATTTTCTTGAAATAATTATCAGTTCTTTTCTAGCTTATCCAGACATAACTATCAAAGTTTATTCGGAGTAAACAAACAGAAAATAAGAACTATTCTCTAGTATTCACCATTATTCTCTGTTAATTCTTGACCACAAACGAGAGTTAGGGTCTCTATACCAAAACTAAAAAAGTATTGCTTTATGAAGTATTGCGTTTATCTGAATTCCAAGCAACTCAAAGTGCCTAGAGATAGTTTATCCTCACTTTTCACATTGACAAGTCCTCAAATGGTCACTGAAAAAATGGAGAATACTAGAAGAATAGCTGTAATGAGCTCATCCAAGAAATATATGTTACTATAGACAAAATATAATGTGCCATTAAAGTAGACATTGTGGTTCCCATTAAAGAAAGAGCAGTTTTAGTCCCTGAAGTCTTATACTCCTGGTAATGGTGGAATATGGGCGGCCACTTTGTTTAACATGTCAAGGTCAGAATCTGATTTCAGGCTATTAAAGGTCAGGTCTTTAGAAAAGAAGAAATAATGACATTTTGACCCGACTTAACACATCCCTTTCAGCCACTCTAAAATGCATGTCTCTTGACTCTGCATGAGACTTTTTGAAATTTCAAATCTGAAATATATTTTGATCAAACTTTTTCAGTCTGTAGTTTTGATTATCTTGTGTGTTATAGTTGAATATATTTGACATGAAAATTTACACAAGCAAACACCAGGTATTTATTCATAAAATGCCCTTGAAACTGATAATTATTATAGAATTTTGGAAGACTGGGTACCTTAGTATTTCGATTTAGCTAAACAGGATTTGAATGTGTGAACACTTCTTTTAACACTGCACTCCTTTTTTCAATGTTGGGATATCAGAACAATATTAGATTATGCATTAAGCAATATTCACATGTTAGCATAATATTTAACCAAAAAAAATAGTGTGCATTAACCCAAAAAGTGCAATTCATTATCATATAAGTTAATGCTACAGACAACACTCCCATTGAGTTTTGTAGATTCTACTTAGATCCGGATCTGGAGATGCGAAACCTTTAAATCAAAGAAAAATGATATTTCCAGTCCCGCTTGCAATTCCATCAATCTGCAATGATCTGCAATCCCCAATGGTTTAGAATTTTGTATAACATATACTCGTCAAATAAATTACATTATACTATTATAAAAAATAAAATATATATGTTAATAAATAAGTATAGAATTTCATTTTAAAAAACAAAAATATTTTTTATCAAACATACAGAGCTTGCAATACACTACATAGTGAAGTATATACTACATTAAGAGATTGCAAACGAGGTTGCGAACAGACTAAGAATGTCAACACTCTAAAATTAAATATATATTCATGATTCAAACATACCTAGACAAGATCTTTCTCGTATATATCTCCCCATTATCCACCCATCCAAACAGCTCCTTTAACTCCATGTCACTCAAACGTGTTCACCATCCTGGATTACCAGAGTTTGGAATGTCTAGATTCACCCGGACACAATTAAACAAGTCAGGATTATAAACAAAGACAAACCATATCTAAACCATATCTAATATATTTAAGACATGGTAACATTTGTCGGTTGCAATCTAAGGAGTAATCCATGGAACCATGCATGCGAGTCACCCAACATGACAAAAAAAGATAACACTAACAAATGTCAATGAACATGTTCATCCTCCCTTGACATTCATCATTGAATACTCAAATTAGAACTTATTTTTTTGGTACTCTCATGCAAATGACTGGAGATCCCTAATAGATACAAATAATCACACTAAAGCCTAGTTTGAACATGTGGTAGAACAAATTCTATAGCGGACATTGGGTCAAAACTCTATCGCGGATTCAAACACAAAATTACATTGGGAATTTTGGATGCGTTTCACGCATTTTATCTATAAAACAGCATGCATTTGAAAAGCTTTCAAAATAATATTTCTCAAACGCGGAGTTTTTTAGTCGGAAGTGTGGTTTTAAAAGAATTACTAATATAATAGATCCAATCTTAATTATTTTTGTGTCATTTACTTTTTATCTTCTAAATGAATGCATATGATTTTTATGACGATAAAACAAACTAAAAATAAAACTATATGGAATAATCTTTCATTAAAAAATATTAACACACCACCCATTTTATAAACATTGGCTTAGAAAGTTGTGGGAAATCAATTCCAAGTATTTCTTTCAACATTTTGTTCTTTCAAGTTTCAGGATTTTCTGGATTTACATTTTTTTTTCTAGATTATTCAATTTCCTATCATATGTTTATCCTGTTTGGATTCATTTTTTATATTGTTATGCATCATGTGTACATTGTTTAACTCGTCTATTTTTTTTTTTTTGAAAATAGGTAGGTGTTTGCTACCCGATTCCATTTCTGAATTTCGAATTACAAACCCTGAACTGGGGGAGAAGAGAAGACGAATATAAAAACAAAGGATAAAAACCACAAAATAGGGCGACAAAAGACAAACGTGGCGACTCCCTCCCGGTTAGAAGAGGCTTCTAACGTGGGATGAGGAAGCCGACCTTTGCACCCCGAACTCACCCCATGATTCGCATTACCCCGTCTCTGAAAGAGACCGCCTCTGCTTTCGCCAGAAACACGCCCCATTCACGCATACAACCTTGGAACAAGTCTAGCATATTTTCTTGGTAAATACGTGCTCCTCGGAAAATAACTTCGTTGCGCGTGCGCCATATGGTCCAAGCCCCCGCCGGAATGATGGCCTGCGAGATTGTTGCCTCTAAATTGCTCCCAGCAGCCCGCTTCAATGCTTTGCCTGCTGCCCAAACGTCCTCCATTGCCACAAAAACTGGTTGTACAGCAGTTTGTGCGCCCACTGCTCCCCAGAACTCCCTCACCACCGGGCACGTGCAGAATAGGTGATTCACATTCTCCGGAGCAGCCACACACAGAGGGCACATAATGGAATCATTCGGCGCCCACCTCGCACGATACGTCCTCGTGAGTAGTCGCTCTAAGGATAGGAGCCACATGAACACCTTTATCTTCAACGGTATCTTCGGCCTCCAGATTTGTGAGAACTTTGGGGAAACTACCAGGGTGCCCAGCTGCTCTGACCTCCACCATTGGTACGCTGATTTCACCGTAAAAACCCCTGTCGCCACTGGCTTCCACTTCATCTGGTCCGCCTCCAATGCATACACCCCCCACGAACCTATTTGCTCCAGCAACGTAGCGTATTGAATTGTCTCTGCTTCGGTCAACCGCCCCCGTGTGAGTTCTATCTTCCAGGTACCATCGTCTTGCGCGAAGTCACGCACTGCTCCGTCCTTCATGCATGCCAAGTTGAAGATGCAAGGGGCCAGCCTCCGCGGACTCATCTCTCCGCACCACTTGTCCCACCAGAAATGTGTCGAGGCCCCATCCCCCAGCTTCCACTCTATTGCCTCTTCCATCTTTAGGTGTTCGGCGAATATGCCTTTACTAAGCTATGTTACTTTTGCATTGAGCCTTGGCCAGCGTAGCTCCCCGATGCCCGCACCCCCGTATCTATCTTTTAGAACTTGACACCATATTGACTCCGATTGAGACAACCACTTCCACGACCATTTAGCTAATAGTGCCTTGTTCATCACCCGCAAGTCCAGCACTCCCAAGCCTCCCAACCGTTTAGGACGACACACCGAGTCCCAATCAACCAGATGCGGTCCCCTTCGCTCCCCATCCCCTCCCTGCCACAAAAAGCGCCTCCGGATGCGATCTATTCTGTCCAAGACTCCAACTGGGATATTGAAGACTGAGAGGTAAAACAGCGGTAGATTAGTAAGCACCGCTTGCAGCATCGTGAGCCTTCCTCCCCAACTTAGAAGTTTCCCCTTCCAGCCTGCTAATCGCCTTTCGAATCGCTCGATCAATGGTTCCCATTGCTCCTTGGTCATACGACCCGTGACCAACGGTAGTCCCAAGTGTTTCGTGGGAAAGACCGCTGTTGAGCATCTCATGCACCGTGCCAATGATTCATCCTCCTCTGTCGACGTGCATATCCCATGCATTGCACTCTTATTCAAATTGAGCACTAACCCAGACAATAGGGAGAAGTAGAAGAGTATGAAACGGAGTCCTCTAACGTGGCTCGCCTTGGCTTCACTGAGCAAGATCGTATCATCCGCATATTGGAGGATTGACACCTTCCTTCCCCCTCGCGAACTGGCCAGCCCCACGATCCATCCCGCCTCCTCTGCCTTCGCCAAAAACGGCTTAGGATGTTCGCCACCAAAACGAAGAGGATGGTTGACAAGGGGTCACCCTGCCTGAGTCCCCTGTTGATGTGGAAGTATCCCGTGACCTCCCCATTTATGACCAAGGACGCCCGCGCCGTGTCGATGCATTGCCTCACCATACGCACCCAGCGCAAATTAAAGTCATGCATCGTCAATAGCCGTAGGAGGAAAGCCCGGTCCACGCTGTCATATGCTTTTGCGAAGTCTAGTTTAAACAACAGGCCCTTGCGTTTATCCTTATGCAAAGCGGCTACTAGCTCCTGCGTGGTCAGATACCCTTCTTGCAGCAACCGCCCGGGTAAGAAAGCAGCTTGCGACCCTTCCACTAAGTCACCACATATCAACTTTAGGCGGATCGCCATAACCTTCGCCACTATCATGTAAGCGCCATTCACCAAACAGATCGGACGAAACTCTTCTACCTTCGTCTATTGTTAATCAAACTATATACATTCTTATGTCAATCTTGTACATTGATATATATTTTAGGTGAATAGAAGAACCCGAAAAATTATATTTGATAAATTGGGAGTGTTTTAATATGCTGAATATGGAGGGACCTAAACAAATGAGAATTGATTTCTTTAAATCTCGAAAAGTAAGCTTCATAAATAATTAAAAGTCCTAACCAAGTGCTCCTTAAATATTCAATATTCGGTATAATTACTCGGAAAAGTTACTATCTAAGATATTTAAAGATCGAAAAGGGGTCAATGATGTGTTAACCAATTTTGACAAATAGACACATATAAATAACAAATTCTTTCATTGACTTTTTCACTAGACTAAACTTCGCTTAGATAATAATCTAATTAAGTTAAATCATTTATGAATCCAGTTGAACCATCTATAATCAAAATAATAAGGTATAAGTGAAGTAGAATTTATTTTACAACATTAAATGCAATTAACCAATTAAACTAAATAAACTGATGTTTCATTTGAGCAATTCACATAGATTTAAAATAAAATTGAATGATTATTAATTAAACTAAAAAAGAAGTAGCACATTGTCATTACATATCAGTTCTTATCAAAGAATTTGTCAGTCTAAATGCCTAATGAAACATGTGCATACTAATCTGAAATTCTTAAACACGCCTTGGTCTAAATATGTACATTCGGATTCAAACCAAATAAGTATATCTTTTAATTTAGATAATTAATATATTTAAATATAAACATTAATTTAGATTATCAAATGATATATAGGAGAAAATTATATAATTAAAATAACACATTATTTATAAAATGCAAAGTAGAATCATTCAGGGTGATGCATATTATAACAATATCATTTAAACATGTATAATTTTATAATATTCACTATTTTTTTTGAAGCGGACACATTGTTACTCATATATATATATTTGCACTTTGATTATCAAATATATTTTTTTCAAAGATGAATTTGTGACGGATAAAAATGTTTTTAAGTTAATCGACAAACTTCCTAATCATCGCTCTATCTCTCAACTTTATTATTAAAAAAATAAATAATAAAAAGATGAAGTTCCCTAAAGAAACCCTCGCACGTGGCCAGGATGGTTGCTCTTCTACAGGAGTTGAACCACCGACAAAAATCCACCATCATCATTTACATACAAAAACTATAGGGAAAAATCCAAATAACCCCCTGTATGTAAACTCCCCAAAATCCAAATAACCCCCTGAATTTTTATAAAGTTCATATAACCCCTGAAAACACCTATATAAATATGAATAAGCCCTTAATTTAAATTTCATTGATAGAAATAGAATATTATGTGAGTAGTCATTTTGGTTAACCCTAGTTGAAAATATATTATATTAAAAAAATCCTTACAATTTGTTAAAAATGCGAAAATCTTCTGTAACTCGAAATAGATTATCAGATGCGCTTACACCACCTCGCTCAGTTCCGAGAGACCTTTCGCGTCTTGACAAAGGAAGAAGTATATGTTTCTTCGAGTTTCTTTGGCTTGTTTTTTATTTTCTTTTGACTGAGCATTCTTCTTATTCTTCCGGTGTTTTGTAGATGACTTAGATGCCTTATACAGAGGAGGAGATCCCCGAAGAGCTGTCTATGTGGAGTGGAAATGATGATTTTTTGTATTTTTTAACAAATTGTAGGGATTTTTTAATACACTATATCTTCTGTCATGGTCAAACATAATATTCGTATAATTTTTTTATCTGTCAATGAAATTTAATTCAGACTGTTAATTGGATTTATGTAGGAGTTTTAAGGGGTTATATAGAATTCATAAAAAATCAGGGGATTATTTTGGACCGTTTACAGGGATTACATGGATTTTTCCCAAAACTATAATATAAAACCCCAAAACAGATAAGGAACGCAGCGTGACCCTCTCATCCCGCACGTGCAGCCTCCACGTGCGACCGACGCACGCGAATGTTCGGCTGTTAGCGAACATCGCAGTCTCTCATCTCCACCGTCCGATCTCACCACCCCCACTTCGTCCGTACATCCAACTCTCTTTGCCACGTGTATGAATAATGCGCGTCCACGTATACCCAAACGAGACGGTAACGTGTTAAATCCCTGCTTCGTCTTATCCTACACGTGGTATTCCACGGCGCGTTGACTCTCACATTTTAAAAACTAAAGGACATAAATACCCCTCACTTTACTTTGTCTGGCAGCGAAAGGGATCGAGGGTACTAAAGTCATTTTCTGAATTTGTCGTTTTCACTCCCCCAACCCCACCCCATAAAACATGGGTCGATCTCGAACCACCCGAAACAGCGCATGAGAACAAAAAGAAAGGTCTTTCGAGTGGGCGACGGAAGCGTGAATCCAGGCCGTCTATTTAACTCATCCGACGGTCATCCGGGTTTCCCTGATATGATGATCGGTTGGCTTTTCGTTTTCAATTGGGCTTTTGTTGATTTTTTTTTTCAGGGAGAAATGCAAATAACCCCCTGTAAATTGCTTGAAATCTATATAACCCAATGGTTTTTTTATGTTCATATAACCCCTAGAAACACTTATATAAATTATCATTTTCAGACAATTTTTTATATTTCAGACATAGTTAATCAAACAGGATATTCTTTATCTGTCAATGAAAATTTAACTTAGAGGACTATTTTGATTTACATAGGTAATTTTAGAGGGTTTATATGAATTTCAGGGGGTATGTGAATTTTCCTTTTTTTATTCTAAATTTTTTATTTTATTATAATAATAAAGACTCGCGTGATTCGGGTGGAGCCACGCGACGGATTTGACAAACGGACGGTTCAGAAAAGAAGAGGTCCATTTTAGTAGACGCTTTTGGGTGGTCCGTTTAATGGAATTACATCGACATATTCATAATTACGCGTCGTAATACACGGCACTGTTTATATGAGATTATTATTAAATCGCATGTAATCACACCAGTTACTTAGATCCCATTTCAGTCCAATTAATGCATGGCTATTTGTGTTGTATGCATATATATACGTTCATACAAAATTATTTATTGCTAAAAGCCTAAAATGTTTCAACTCAAATTCATTTAACAAGTGCCGTACGGTGTGTCAAGATGGAATTCTTTCTAAACTTTTTTTAAAAGATAACACAATGGATCCCACGTGAAGTTGGAGATATATATTTTATGTAATAATACATGTAGTTCAATGAACTGTATATATTCATTTGCATAAAAATAAAAGTTAACAGCTTCATAAAGAAAACATATTCTATAAGTTCCATATACTTATTTGTGCATGTAGAATAAAAAAAATTAAAATAGCATGTTTCATAAAGACTACTTACTCATATATATATAATATTAAATGAACTTTCATATATGTCTCTCTCTCTATACACACACAGCTCGTGCGGATCGTGAATGGATCGTCCAATTGCACAAATCTCAAGATCAGACGGTCCCCTTTTCAGGAAATTCTTACAGACAAGAGTTTGGTGAAAGTAGAACCATCCGATCCTGAAATCTGCGCAATCAAATAGTCATCACCCGGTGCTCACTTGTCGACACGGAGTATCCCAATTCATATCTAATCACTTATTATATATTAAAATTAAAGTACATTAAAAAAAAAAACTAGATATATCAAAATTCTCTGATTCAAAAATCATATGGGTTTCAATTTTCAAAAGGAGGCGGAGGACAGACGGCAATGTATGCATATACCAACAAAGAAGTCATAAAGTGGACCAGAGCAGTCAAAATAAACATTTCAAAGTTCTCTCTCTCTCCCTCTCTCTTTCAAGTTTCAACAAATTAAACACACAAAAATAAAACTGTGGTGGTCGTGGTCAAACTTCCGGCGTTGACTCGCCGAAGATTTTCCAAAACGAAGATATCATGTTGAGACCCCCCTCAACCAATCAAAGAAAGAATAATTCAAACTACACTACCCCTATATATGTGTGTGTATATTTTGACATGGTTTTTGTTTTTGTTCAGATGTACATGTTTTACTGTATATACTATTGGCAGCTTGTTTTTCTTCTTATTATATTATTACTTGAATGTCCCTGCCTGCCATGGAAATTTTTGGTTGTTCATGATTGGGGACAAACTTTTTTGATTAGATGCTTTTTGTTAACACATAATTGATTCTTGATGTCCACTTAGTTATTCAAGTTGTTTTTGGTATCATGGATTGATGGGTCTGAGCTGTGCAACATCTCATTATGGCTGGATATATTAATTCAAGCTTAATTGGGGATTCACTGCATTTTATAAAAAATAATATGAATAAACTTGATCTAAGTCTATGCTTGGGCTATGAGTGCTTTGAGGATGGAAAATGTTAAAACCAATCCATTTTTATATAGTTTGAAACACTGTACATATTTTAATTTTTTTTATAAAATAATGTATCTCGTCTAATGATAATACATTTATAATATAATTTAATGAATTGGATTGGATCATTTATAAAAAAAAATGTAAAAAAGTTTCAATGATATATATATATATATATATCTTGTTACAATAAGTAGAGGGGACTAATTATACGTTCAGTTCAGTTGTTGTTTCATTTGTAGCTCATATATGTTTTGATATTCTTTTTTTTTTAAGTACATACATAACTAAGAAAAATATATTATATTATGAAAAAATGATGTACATACTCATACATGAAAGTATTTTAGTACTAGAGTGTATATTGAGATAGAATAATATATATTGCTCAAGATAATTTCATACACTGTATTAGTGATGTGACAAATGTATAAGTGCCATGGTTTCAAATTTGTTTTAAAATGATTGATTAGTATTTAACTTTGGATGACCAATCATCAGTTGATTTAATTCTTAAAATAATTGAACATTAGTCGAAGCTTGTCCACATTCTAATTAAACTGGTCCATGACCAAAGTATACGGTGTCACATTAAGCCGCATGGATTTCATTTAGACTTTAGAGCACGTGTGGAAATGCGTTGGAAAATTAAGATTTTGAATAAAATAGTTTGAATAGGTTTTGATTCTTAGAAATTAAAGTTCATTTTCCATATTTTTTAAAAAGTAATCATTTTACATTAAAAACTGTAAATAACTTTTTAATTAAATTAATTTTTTGAAGTCTGTTGGGTAACATGTTTGAGATTTTTATTTAATTTAGCAAAATCACCCTCAATTATGTTATCAAAAGGCCCTTAGTTTATGATAAAATAGAATTTAGTTTTAAATTTTCATATGCTACCAATCTCCTCTTTTTTTGTCCCCGAGCTACCAAATTTTGATTAATCAAAATGCTCTGAAATGTCCAATGAATATCAGCTCATCAAAACAACAAATATTCGTATGTGATATTTTTTTAGGGAAATTGACGTCATCTTCTATTTTTTAAAAAATGTTTTACTTTTATATAATATTTTAATTGATGTAAGATAAGAACATGTGAAAAAAAATCTCACTATAAATGATCCATCCCCTTCATTTATATATATAAAAATCATCTTGTCACTATTTAATGAAGATCTTCCCAAGATACAGACTTATACAAAAAATACTAAGTATTCTAAAAATAGCAGTACGACATTTTTTTATTTTTTGCTTTAAATGAAAACTTTTTTCAATTACCAAAGAAATAAAAAATATATCACAATATAATGTCCATAAACAAATTAAGCCCCACAATTTCTTTTAATAAAAAAAAAGATTACAAAGTGTCAATGGAACATGAAAAACCAAACAACTAAAAAGGCAAAAAAGGGGGACAGAATAAAAAAGAAAAAATAAAGGTGACACATTCCATTCTCTTTGTGTGCCGTAAAGCTAGTAATCTGCTTGGCCATGCCAAACAAACCAGATTTCAGATTACTATACTAACACAAATACATAAAAAAATTAATGTTTTTCTTCTTAAAACTGCTAAGTATAATGAAATATACTAGGGATTGCCTAATTTAACATGCGAGTATTACGAAAAGCATGTATTAGGGAAATTATATTTTGGATGACGATGGATCTTAAACCCTAGTTTGCTAAAAGGATACATAACCTAATAAGAGAATAAATGACATGATAAATTATTGTTATAAAATATAATCCTGATGAAGTGTGGAAAGTTATTCCAATTTAGAAGTTTTTTTTTTTTTTTACTTTTAGAAAACTTAATAAAGGAAATTTATTGATTTTTTAAGGAGAGATACCTAAAAAGTCATCTAAAGATAAGATATACAAAAAAATAACTACTTTAAGAATTCTACAAAAAAAATCTCTTTTAACAATTTTATAATTGAAAATGACACAAATAACATTATTTCATATAATTTTAAAACTCTCTCTCACCCTATTGAAAATGTTCACCCTCATCTAATTGAAAAAAAATTATCAATGTAAAACTGATTTTTAGTTGAGAGTGGTTTTACTTGTTAAATTTGTCGAGTATCATATTAAAAATATTAATATCGTCAAAAATTATCATTCTTCATAAATTTTACAACTTTTTAGATATTCCTAAATTTTTGCCTAATGATTTTTTTGTGTAATCTTTAAAAATAAGTGTCCCAACAAATCTAATTTATTTAAAAATATCCCAAAAAACTAAAAAATATCACTTTTTGAACTCTTAATATATAATGTATTCAGACCTACACAAAATAAAAATAAACTTCATCAACAAGTAAAACTATTTTAAATTTATTAACATTCTTTGATTGGGGTGGGAAGCAATTAAGTATGTATAAGAATGTTTAAATATTAGATAATACAAGAGTCATTTATATTAAAGAATATGAAATAAGGTTTTCTTTAGTAGAAAGTTAAAAAAGTTGATTTGGATATTTTTAATAGTTAGATGATTTTTTTTGAGTATTTTCACTTTTTTTAATTTCACATAAGTTATCCTTAAAATTTTATTTCATTGACAAACTAGACCCAAATGAAAAGAATCAATAACCTATGGTATATATATATTTAGTTTGTTCTACGGTCTCAATTGCAATTGTCACATCATAATGCAATATATTAAATCGCACAAAACAACATTTAATTTGTGATTAACTTTTTAATAAATATGTACTTAATTACTAAAGTATATATAAAAAAATAAAATATGTGTGGACTCAAAATGAGGTTGAATAATGTAACATTTTTATAACCCATTTTTGACCCATTTATCCAAAAAATCATCCAAACATTAAATAATAATATACTTATCCTAATAATACATATCCACTACTTATCAATAAAAAATTAATACATAAACTCTTATTTGAAAATTTATATATATATACACGCACACATACCAGTCCACAAGGGGAAACACCAGATGGAAATTCAAGAGCCCAGTTTGTCCAAAATCATCAAAAACTGTGATATGGGATAGTGATAACTGTCTCACTTTTTAATGTACCAAAAAAAGAAAAAGATTATACGAGGGTATTTTGGTAAACACACTTAAAACAAGCGTGGTTTCTCGTGGAGTGGAAGAATGGGTCCGGTAGTAAATAAAAGGGTTGTGTAGGGGTATTGTAGTCATTCAAAGACGACGATATTGTTTTTATTTTTATTCTATTTTTAGGCAGCCGAAGCTGCTGAACGAGAAAGACATACTGTCCCAAACACACCCACCAAAAACCAAACCTTTTTTTATTTTTCCCATCTGAATCTCGTTCTTCGGTCCGTCCGATCCCGAATTCCGAGGCACCCTCTCCCCTTCTTATTTTATTTTTTAGTGATTTTTTAAAATTTTTTGATTTTTTTATAGTGAGGGCGAGTTCGAGATCCCTTGATGAACGGACGGATTTCTTGGAATTGAAGGTGTCCTCTTTGCTTTCTGCGGTGACCCAGGTGAGCAAAAACCCTAGCTTTCCTACTCTTCGTGATCTGGGCTTTATAAAAATCGGGATTTTGTGATGTGGTCATCGTTGTTGTTCCGATTCAATGCACTTTTGGGCTTGATTCATCGTGGATTGGTCGGGATCCGTGTTAAAAATCGCAACTTTATATGTGCAGTCTCAGTTTCTGTGATTGACTTGTATTGGGTCTTTGTTTTTTTTTTTTGGGGTTTTTTTTTTCATTCTCTTCGTTGTTGTTGGGATTCAGGACATTCGTTACTGTTCAAAAGGACGGATTTTGTGAACTGGGAGTCTTGTTTGGTGTGCGTTCGTTACATGGATTGAAACGCTGTGGTGATGGGGGTTTGGTTAAAAGAGGAGGAAGAAGAGGAACTTTTCTTCGATACCCTTTCTGATCTCAGCATCGATAGCCCTTCGTCGGCCCACCTATCGGACGGCGAGGTTAGTTCCCTCAACTGGGTCCCCGGGGACCCTCTATTCGATGTTTGGATCGACAATCCCGTTAGCATCAGCGAGCGGCGGAGGCGGTTCCTGAGATTGATGGGTCTGGGTGATCAAATTTCGGGTTCGATTGAGGGCGAGATTGAGTCTGAGATTGATAGGACTGCGGATGATAGCGGGGCGGTGCTCCGGGGCACGGATTCCGAGGAAGGCTCTCGTCGAGCCGGTTGTCGGCTGCTTCCGATCGGTCCGATGGGTCTTCGTCTAATTGCCCGTGTAGTATAAAGAACTTGGATGACGGGAAGGTGTTCATCGTGAATGATGATCTGGGTCGGCTTCAAGAGGTGGACACTGGTCGGGTTGTTGGCGAAGATGAGTACCAGAGGGCTTTCGGGTTGTCCCCATTAGTCGAGCGGCTGATGCGGAGAGAGGTCTCAACTTCGACAGCTTCGACGGCGAGTGATTTGGATGAGAGCAGCCATCGGAGGGGGAGGAGGAGCATTGGGTGGTTGAGGAGATTGGGAGTTGCGGCATGCATCGTGGACAGGGAGGGGGATGAGAGTGGATTTTGTTCACTCGATGACAATCCAAGGGCCAGGATGCGAAGAGTAAAGGTTCGACCTTCCAAGAAACGTGCGAGGGAGTTCTCTGCAGTCTATATGGGGCAGGAGTTCCAAGCCCATGACGGGGCGATCCTTTCAATGAAGTTCAGTCCCGATGGGAGATATATGGCTAGCGGGGGAGAAGACGGGGTCGTGAGGGTTTGGGAGGTGATGGAGGTCGATCGGGCAGATGGCAATGATGTTCCTGGAGATGATCCTTCTTGCATATACTTCACTGTGAACCCATCTTCCGAATTGGCACCAATTTTTATGGGTAAGGAGAAGGTGAATGGTTGCAAGGGCATAAAAAAGACATCGGAGTCAGCTTGCGTTGTTGTACCCCCTGAAGTGTTCCGGATATCAGAACAGCCTTTGCATGAGTTCCGAGGCCATGGGGGTGATGTGCTGGACCTGTCTTGGTCAAAAGATAATAAGGTGAGCAAGAGAATCGTATATTCAATCTGCCTTAGTAAGCCTGTTAGAGACCTTCTTAACACATGCTAAATGCTTTTTTATGTAGTATCTTCTCTCGTCTTCAATGGATAAAACCGTCTGCTTGTGGCAAGTGGGGTGCAACAGCTGCCTCAAAGTATTCTGTCACAATGATTATGGTATACATATCCATCTATTGTTCATGTTACTAACCCTTTTTGTTAATATCTGTATATGTTTTCTAATTCATAGATGATGTTGCAGTGACATGTGTGCAATTCAATCCTGTCAAGGAGGATTACTTCATTAGTGGCTCGATTGATGGGAAGGTGCGCATTTGGGCCATTCCTGGTTGTCGGGTTGTTAACTGGATTGATGTGAAGGAAATTGTTACTGCGGTCTGTTACCGTCCTGATGGGCAGGTTTGTTGATTTTCTTTTTGCTGTTTCTTTTTCACTGAATAGTCATCTAAGAATGTATGATGATGCCTTGTTCTGAGAATATTGAGCCAAAGTCTTTATTGGCAGGGAGGAATAGTTGGCTCCATAAGTGGAACTTGCCGGTTTTATGATTTATCAGGTAATACACCATAGCCATTAAACTCTGTCTTTTCTGGAAATTAAATTATGAGCTTCCTTGCAACAATCTGCACCTCTTGATATGGATATTTATTCCTGGAATTGTTTGGATGGCATGGCAGATGGAGTATAATTCCCAAAATTGTTCTTTGGGTTTTAGTGTGGCCAAGATTTAAAACATTATTAGGAAAAAAGAACACTAAAATTGTTGGTTTTCTGGGGGTCATCTTCAGGGCAAGCATAGAGGACTTTTAGCACCCTCTTTTTATGATCTTTTGGCCTTCAGTGTGTGTCAATTGTGTTGAATTCATTGCATTAGGTTGGACTGTAATGTTCTGTGTGCAAGTGATTTATGTGGAGAGAGTTAGAGTTATTTCAGATGCATGACCTGAGTTATTTAAGTTCAGCTATTGTCTTTGGCAACTGACATGTGCTTTTCGGAAATATAGACTTCACATCTCTTTTAATCAAGCTTCTCTGTATCTCTCACAAATAGTTGGAAATAGCTTGCAGCATTGAATGTGGTGGTTCCAAATATCAATTCAAAGCTAATGCTCTAAAGTACCCGCACCTAAAAAACAGTCCATGTACCTGTTCGGACACATCTCTGACACAGACACTGCACCAATGTGCCTTCGACATGTCTGCATTCGCATTAAAAAAAAAATCTAGGTTAGGAGTTAGGACATGCCCCGGACACATCATACACGGCAACCTCTCTGGAACAAGAACAGAAAGTGTAGAGGAAAAGAGAAAATAATTAGTATAAAAATTTCTTCTGGGTGATGGTAAAGTCTGATGATGCTCCTCTTTCTGACCGACAAGCTTTGCTTGAAGGTGTTCACCATGTTACTTTATCACCTTAATCACATGATCCAGATACCATATCTTCTCTTAATTCCCAACCCCATTTGCTGAAATCATAACCAATAGCTGATTGGTTGTCCCAGTAGGCCAATATTAATCTCCTATTCTTTGATGAATCTCAATATTTGTCCTTGTCTTTTTCGCATCCTACTTTTTTTTCCCTAAAATTTGTGTCACTGGGTCCGTATCATATCCATGTCCCTGCTGCATATGACTAGTGCTATGGGTCTCAGTTTTGTGTGAAGCTTTTGAAAAACATGATCATGATGGCTATTCGTTCCTGTAAAGAGCAAATGGACCTCAAATATTGGCTGGCATCATCATGAAAATGCCTTTAAATTCAGTCTATTATGTACTCCATCTATAGGAAAATCAGTTATGTATGGTTTTGTCAAAGATGGGAGGCATATATGAATTGGAATTTAATATCAAAACATACATTTTCTGAACCAAGAACAACCTCAAGTAATGCCAGTAGAACAAGTGGATTATCGCATTGCAAATTTCATAAATCACTTATTGCTGTTCTATACATTTTGTTCAGTAATCCGTGGAAGATTCATACTGTTTAGGTCATTATTGGAAAGTTCATGCTTTTCAATTTCATGGTTGGAGAGTATTTCTATAGAAATGATATCTCTTGTTATTTATAAATTATTAGTTAATGATATCAATTTGATTCTTCTCTTATGGTTCTCCAGACAACCATCTGCAGCTGTTGGATCAAATATGCTTTCAGAGCAAAAAGAAGTTCCCTGGCAAAAGAATAACAGGTCTTCAGGTATTCACTGAAAATCAATTTATATCCCTCAAAGTCCACTTTTCTATGTGTTTTTTTTTTAAATCAAATTCTCTTCCAGTTCTCCCCAAGTGATCCAAGAAAGCTAATGGTTACTTCTGCTGATTCACAAGTCAGAGTTCTTGATGAATCAGACGTGATCTGCAAATACAGAGGTATTGAATGCTTTAAATTTTCCGCGCAACATCTACATCTCTTTAACCACAGCACCATTAATCCATATTTCTACTTCCTTCCTTTCTTCAGGCTTCCATAACACAGGAAGTCAGATATCCGCATCATTCACATCTGATGGCAGACACATCATCTCTGCCAGCGAAGACTCCAACGTCTACATCTGGAACTCATCCAACCAGGACATCCCTACTCCCATGCAAGCAAAAACCATCTCATCTTACGAGCGCTTCTTCTCGGAAAATGCATCTGTCGCAATACCTTGGTGTGGTAACTCAACCCGAAAGCAAGTTTTTGGGGACCCAAACAGTCCATCGGACTCGTCGTACAACGCCATGTTGTCGCCCTCTGGTCGTTTCACCCTGACCCATGGGTTCTTCTCAGAGTCTCTCTCGAAGGATTCTGCTACTTGGCCGGAAGAGAAGCTTCCCGCCTCGACCCCCCTCACTGCCTCACCATCCTTGTGTAGGTCAAAATACAGGTTCTTAAAGGCTTCTTGCCAGAACACAGTCGCGTCTCAGGCATGGGGTCTGGTGATCGTTACGGCTGGGTGGGATGGGCGGATCAGATCGTTCCACAACTATGGACTGCCTGTACGCATGTGACATTATTTTAGTTATATGGCTATTGGCAATCCTATACAGATTCATTCATTTATTTCACTCGGAGAACAATACAGCTCGCCTGACTAGAAAGCGAGGTGATGGTGACTGAAAGGAAATCTGTTCATGAAATCTTGGTTTGGGACATGCACATGGAACGCAGTATGGTCGCGTGGGTCAACATTTAAATATTGCTGGTGAATTTGGATGCTTCCGAGCTGGTTGTGTTGGCCACCACCGTTGATCATGTGCAGCCTGGGTTGACCAGTACAATACGTGTTTTCTTTCTTTCGCTTTCTCATTTGGTTTCTCTACATATTGTAGAGAAATGCTAGCCTTGTTAAGATGGTCTTGGGTTCGAGACTTTGCTTCTTGTAAGTGTAATTGTTATAGCAAAATCAACTGTAACTTATATTTTATATATATTTATCCAAAAAAATTTACAGAAGACTGTAGCAGCTGTGCTTGATTTCAAAATGAAAAGCCATTTCATTTTCAGGAGAGAGGTTTTTACAGGTGCAATGTTACAGGATGAGAATAATAGATGAATGGATTTGAAGATGAATTATATTTTGCTTACGGAAAAAAAAGTTGGAATGTTTCATTGAGTGTGGTGAACCATGAAAAAGAACTTGCACCAAATGAACATCTGGGTCCCTAAACAATAAGCGGCCAGTGGACTGGAGTGCCTTGTAGAATGAAGCAACAAAGCTCTCCATGTCTAGTGAATAGTTTATGTGCATGAGATGACGAAGAAGAAAACAAACAAGATAAGATCTTCATTTTTATTTATATTATAAGGAGGAGTTATTTCGTTTATGGACCACATCTTTGTGTACCAAAAACATCCACCAAACCATCCAGCTATACAAAACATTATATTTGGGCCAGCCAGGCTCCAGACAGTCTCTCTAGGTTCATGTTAATCAAGGAGAAGATGTTGCAGTCCTGTGTCCAGGTATGCATGGAGTCCCCTATGCTTTGATTTTTTTTATATGTTACTCTAATAAATTGTATATGTACCACTTATGTCATAATAATAATAATATAAAAAGTTGCATGCTTCATTTAATTAAGCATATATCTAGTTAACGAAAAGAGATTAGAAATAAAGACTAGATTGTGTCATCACTGCAGTCTTTTGTGTAACTACTTTTCTTTTGTATAGCTTCTTCTGCAACACCTTATTTTGTCCAATGATGCATATGCCTCTGTAATATACATGTTTCATTAAATGAAATATATACCTCCAAAAAGATTGGTTTGTAAACAAGATTGTATACAAGACTATAGGCGGTATTTTCCTCTAATCAATGTGATAGATTTAGATATGGATAGGACAAAAATCATCTCAACCATATATCAAACAAGTTTGGTAAGCCTTTTGTGACTGTAGCTTGAGAGACCATGTGGTGAATTTGGTTCACTAATTTAAAGTACCCCAAGAATTATGTGGCTTACAATGAGTGGAAATACATGACCCCCCTATGGACAATTTTCTTGAGCTCTTATACTGAACAGGTTGAACTCACTGAACCTTAATTTACAGTCTCTCTCTCTACTTGGCCAGGAAAAACAAAGTCTGGGAGTCCTCTCTCTTAAACTGAAACTACTGGATATATTGCTGGGTTGGCTCTTATTTAAATATATATGTTGGCATCCTTTAAAGAAGGCTAGGGCCGGCTCGATATGTTACTAGGCCTAAGACAATTAAATAATATTTATTTTAATTTTAATTATTAATTTTTTATTTAAATATCATTCTTTTAGTTTTTTGGGATGTAAAATTACTAATTAAATTTTTATATTCAAATAAAAGAATACTTTGTTCTTTGTTGTCCACACCATAGCATTTTGCGATGTAAAAAAACACTTTTTTAGGCTTTGTTGTTTTATATTTCATTTTTTTGGGATTTAAAAAATCATTTAAATCCTATTGTCATGTAAATTTTTTTTTCTATTTTTTAGGTATTATAGAATGTTGTCAATTTTTTTTAATCATATCAAAATGTCTATTAATTTTTTTAAAAAATAAATATTTTTTTTACAATATGTTAAGTTATCATTAGTTTACTAATCATAAACAAAATTTAAAGGCTTTGTACATCTCGGGGCCTTAAATAATTGTCTAAGTTGCCTAATAAAAGAGCCGGTTCTAAAAAAAGCTTATTTTGTGGACAATTGATATGCATCGTTCTAGCCTTCTGTGCTAGAATGGATTAATACAGTAGTCACTGAAAGAGACCACTCATTGGGTATTGGTGGTTGTTCACTTGTTCTGGCCCCAGATATCTTTGCCTGCATTTTGTGAACCACTTAATGGCACTGCCTCCATCAATCAAAATGTTTGAACAACTAATGTTTTGTTCTGGCCCCAGATATCTTTTTGTTATGGAAGGATCATTCAAATCAATGTGTGAACAATTCAACATGCTTGAATGCTATTGGGGAACTAAGTATTCAAAGTCCATAAAACAAAGTTGGTCTTCATTTTTGTTCTGTATTTTTCTTGGGGAAATTATTTCAAGTATTTTTTTTCAACCCCTTATTTTTTAGGTTTCTAAACTTTTTAGCACATAACACTTCTAAGTTAGCAGTTACATTCTTGCTAGGTCTATGCATATCCTTTTTTCTCTTTTTTATTTCTTAAAGTACTCTTTCTATATTGTTATGCGAATTGTTATAGCTTGTATGTTGTTATCCATTTTCTATACATTGTTATGCATCACATTGTTAAATCTTATGCCCAGATACACTGTTAACCATCTTATGTACATTGTTAACTAAATTGCACATATAAATAGTATTGGACAGAAGGACCTAAAAAAATATAACCGTTAACATGGAGGTGCTCTGATATGCTAAAAGTTAAGGGACCCAAGCGACATTACTGGATTAAAAAAAGTTGAAATTAATATCCCCTTCTTTCATTTCTTTAAATATATTTAATAGATATGATTTGGTTATTCACAATTTGTTGATTTCTTTAAAAAAATTGTGTTCAAACGTGTTTCTGGAGTACTAATATATATAAATAGATATTTGATTTTTGGGAAATACAGTTCAAAGACTTTAATATAGAAAGTGTAACAAAAAAATTTAAAAATAAATTGATCTTCTAACATCCAAAATTATTATAACATTATATTTGACTTATTATCATTTAAATGTAATTCTCTTATGTGCCAAACCATAGCCTTTGAAATTTTAATTTCCATGATTTCGAATCTACATCATTAGAAAATTCTAATTCTTAATATCTACATCGGAAAGATTTAAGAATGGATTCATATAATAATGCATTTAATATCATTTCTTGTTATGCTTGTACAAAATTTCTTAATAGCTTCAGTAATAAGGTGTCTAATAGCATTATTTATCATGTCTCTATAAAATTTCTTAATAGTATCATTGAAATTCCATTTTTTTTTATGTATTAATGTTTTCTCACTATTCTTTGAGGTTGACTCTTTCGCGTACAACCACTGATATTTTATCAAAATTCTCAAACAATAACGCAACCATAACATTTAATTACAAATATTCAATAATATTTATGATATTAATAATCAATAAACTCATTAAAAATTTTCTATTGGAAATCTGAATCCTCAGAGAAAGAGAGAGAGAGAGAGAGAGAGAGAGAGAGAGACTTTTCGTAGTCTAGACATTTTATCGAAACTGATTTAAATATTTTTATGACACTAACATATAATCAATAGTTAGTTTTTTTTATCATCAATGTAAATATGAAAATAAAAATTGAATCAACTGTAGAATTTTGTCACAAATAATTTTATGGGCTTAAATGATTACACTAAAATATTTATTTTATAGTTTATAGGTAACTTAATAGTCCAAAAAAAATTGAATAAAATTTCTTGATAGGGGATGACTGGTTGTGAAATTGATAGAAACTAAGGGCTAAATTTCGAATATTAGAGAAAAGGGAACTGGGGGGCTATCTAAAAATAACCTAAGAAGTGGATGATTTTTGTCAGTCACGTAATTCTAAATATGACGGATGCGGGGCCTTATTTGCAAACGATAAAATAATTTGACGGTATCGTGTCTCTTTATTTAAGACGTGAGTATAGAAAGGTCAGGGACCTGGTTACAAAAATGAAGGACCTGGGGGGACTATCTGCAAACAACCAAACAAGAGAAGGAGACACGTAGGGGTTGGTCGAAATAATTTGTCGATATCGTCTCACTGTATATATATTCTAGTTAAAGTCATGCGCGATTGCGCGTGTTTGAAAATCGATGGAAAATAAATAAATGAAATTAATAAGTGATCCTATAATTTTTTTGAAATACAATACAGAGATATTTCAAATTTGAAACACATTTGTTTAAATAAAAGAAAAAAGTAAAATGACAATTTAAGCATAAAATAAACCAAAGTTGAGTCATAAATCAAAAGACTGGAGCTCAGATGTTACTTATATTACACAAAAATTTATTTGGCCAAATGTTGCTTATATTCCTAGTTAAATACACGTACAAATGCGTGTGTTTAAAAAATTCATTGTAAGTCAAATAAATGAAACCAAATTGATATTGCAATTTATCACAAAATCAATCGAGAAAAAAAAAATCGATTTCAAATTTAAAAGCTCGATTTCTTCCATCAAGAAATTAATCTAACCAAAGCTACACACCCCATTAAAAAAAAAAAACTTATTCAATAACAACAATCCGAGATAAAAAAAAAGATAAGAATCAAATTAAACTTGTTAGATATAATACTTGGGCATATGTGAAGAGGAGGGACATACTATGATACAAAGTCCAAACTTCCAATACTCTACTCAACAAAAAAAATCTAATAAATAATCTAATAAATAATAAAATTACCACAAAAAAAGAGTATTTATTTTCACATTCAAAGAAACAGTGATATTTATAGATCTAAAATTAATTCAAAAATAAATGACAGTAAATTTTAAATTCAAAAGCAAGACTTTTATCAATAACTTGATGGGTTGAAATGAGTCCAATTTATTTTGTAATTTTTAGTATTTATTAAATGAGACTAAAAATTATTGATTGAAATTTCAATAATTTGATAAGTTGAAATAAGTTCTATTTATCTTGTAATTTTTAATATTTATTAAATGAGATTAAAAATTATTGAATAAAATTTCATTAAATTTGAAGTTTAAGAAGTTATGTTTTGAGATGAAGGACCTTTTTATAAATATGAAAATCTTGATTATGAATATGTTTGTAACACAGAAAGGGGTCTGAATGTGAAACTGGTAGAATATGGGGCCCAATCGACAAATAGACCAGAAAAGGACAAAATTAGCCGATTTTTGTGAGGAACCTGGGTATAAAATATATAGGGATTTGAATGTGAAACTGTAGATCCTGGGGGCTGATCTGAAAATATTCCAGAAGAGACAAATTGCCGATTTTTGTCAGACCCGTTTGTAACATTAGATAGGGGTGTGATTATGAGAGAACTTTAGGGCTGATATGCAAAATCCCCAGCCCAGAAACGGACAAAAATTGACCGAATGTTTTGTTGGTATCGTCACAATTTATAAGTGTTACACACACACTAGTTGGATGTAAACGCACCCACACATAATCTATACTTTATAATGGATTGAATTATATAATTTATTTTATATTATAATTGAAAGATAAACAAAAGCCTATATTATTATAAGTAATTCTTTTAAAATAAAAACAATATTTTGATAACTAGGATTGTGTTATATATATTTTATATTTTTAAAATAAAAAATGTATTATTGTATTTCAGCATATACTTATTTTTCACATAACAGTTCATTTGATAATTCGAAATATACCCTCATATATCTTTTTAGTCATTTAATAGCCATTTAACGGTGTATGTATATACCTCCATCAGTGAGATATATAACCTGTTAATTTTTTTTATTATTTACTAAAAATGAATACATTAAATTTGAAATAGTGCAATGTTTACTATTTTAAAAAATTTAAACATGTGATAATTGCAACTGGGGTTGTATTTGAAATTGTACCTAATATTAAGTGAAGATCCGCTCAAAATTATATTAAAAATAAAGCCAAAAAAACATCTATTCATTTTCTTTCAGGGACATTAATTTTTAAAAAGTTTTCGACTCAATCATTTTTACAATCAAAATTAAGAATACAAAAAAAATTTACCATTACCTTCGATGATGAGAGTATGCACAGTTAACCACATAATCCAATTTTCGACCGCTACCCATTAATTGAACCCCCTAAAAACAATTTAATCAATAAAAAAAAAACACTGCCCTTTAAAAACTAAAAATATACTTATTTTCACATCTAAAGAAAGAGTGATACATATAGATCCAAAATTAATTAAAAAAAGAAAACAAAATAAATTTTAAATTCAAAAGCAATATATCTATAAATAATTTTATGGGATCAAATGAGTTAGATTCTATTTGAAAATTTTGTATTTATTAATGTGACTAAAATATTTAAATATTTATGATTTTATGGATTTCTTAATGGTCTGAAAAATCATTGAATGAAATTTGCAGTCCGGGGAGTCATGTTTTGAGATTAAGGACTGCTTATAAATCTTGAAATATGAATTAGAGACTTATTTATAACATAGATAGAGTCTAGTTGTGAAACTGGTAAAACTTGGTGGTGAATTTTCAAAAAGCCTAGGAAAAGATAAAATTAGTCATTTTTTATCAGGGATCTGATTATAAATATTAGGGATTTGTTTATAACACATATATGAGTCGTTTTATGAAATTTATAGAACTGGAGGGTCTATCTGAAAAATGCCCGTGAAATTATGAAAATACCCCCGATACGCCGATTCCGCTGGCGCTTTATAGTAGAGTATAGAAATAATAATAATAAAATAGAGTATAGATATATAGTCATTTGCATATATAACTTAAAACATTGTAGTTGGTATTTTAAGTCTTATATAAGTTTTTTTTTTGAAAAGAATGTTAAGCGTTCTATCTTAATTTTACTTTAAAAAAGAGAATGCCTAATCAACGTATAAAAAGCATTTCCAAATAAACATATTCCATAGGGATATAGTAGAAGAGATATCTACTACTGAATCCTATCGAAAAACCTACCAAAAAAGGTCTTATAAATTATGCAAACTGTGTCTTGTATTTTCAAGTCTTGGTCAAGATTTTATGTCTTAATTGTCCAATTTATAAGAATAGATACATTTTATTCTTTAAGGTCTAGTTTAACATGAGGATAAATGGTTGAGATAAGAAAAAAATTGGATGAAATTACTTATTATTCTATATGACATAAAAAAATTGGGATAAAGCATGGACAATTGTCCACATTTTGAGATAAAAAATAGGGAAAAAAAGTGTTCCACCAAACAATATTAATACCTCATTAATAGGAAGTGAAAATTTGATTTTTTTTTAAAATTTTTTTAAAGTTATCCCATATTTGATTCAAATGCAAGATTGAGGATAAGCACACAAAATATGAGGATAATAAAAAAACATTACTAAATGTAAATCTGGATAAAAATAGTGATTTTTTTATCCATATAAATTAGACTAATTTAAATTAAGGAAATTTATCCATTTGTCAAACTAACTTCAAAGGCACGAGAAATGCATAAATAAAGACTTGTTGTTATCTTTTATGAGATTTATCCCCTTTACATTTTATTCTTCAAAAGGCATGAGAAATGAATAAGTAAAGACTTGTTGTTTTCTTTTATGAGATGTCCCCTCTCTTTGCCTAAAAAAAACCCCTCTACGCTAAACTAAAAACAAGTCTTGAGTTCAAGTTGAATTCTATTCATTTTTTCCGAAGTGAATATAAGAGTGGATTTGAAAACTTCTTATTTTTCTTCTTGTGAATAAACTTCTTATTAGTATATCATGGTTTAAAGATCATAATAAAACAGTAAAAAAGAAAAAAGAAATGATGGAATAAGAATAAATTGTAACCCTTAGCTAAATTAAAACTAGTCGGATACCTGAAACTCTTACCATACTTTGTTAATTTATGAGTGTTAATACACTCAGTCCATTCTACAACCCCATATGTTTTATAAGTCACGTGCTCACTGTAACTAAGTATATATCTTGTTAGATTTTTTTTATATATATCTTAAAAATGAATCCAAACAATTTATTGAATTATATATTTCATCTTTATTAATACACATCTTATATTTTCCTTAGTTTAACACGTCTTATAAAATGATGTAGACCATTTTTAAAAATCAAAATAGGTGGGGACTATATTTAGGGTTGGAAATGGGCTATCTAATATTTTCCTTAATTTATACACCCCCAGTGTACTCTTTAATGTCCCAACCCGGAGCGCTGTACACTCACTCACATTAACAAATTCCAGTTTACCTTGTTAGCCAAATTCCAGTTTACCTTGTTAGCCAAATTCTACAACACAATTTTTTTAGTCCAAATTCCAGTTTACCTTGTTAGCACTGTACACTCACTCACATTAACAAATGTATGTTTATGGGGGGTTATTTAGATTTAAGAAAAAATGCAGGAGGTTATCTAGATTTGTGGATGTTTGTGGTTGTGGGTATGGATTTTCTCATTTCTATAAATGAATCCATATAATCCATTTGAGTATAAATTTTAATTTTTATAAAATTATATAACTCATTAAATAAAATACATTATTTAAAAAAATCAAAATATGCATGGGTTGAAATCATTTTCCATCCAGCCCAACCCAAAATTCCACATGTGCAACCACTCCAACAATTTCCCTGTAGAGCACTAACATATTCAAGCAGTTTTGCAATAATAAAAGAAAATTTATTTTTTTTAAAAGAAAAATAAAGGGTCTTGCTATATGGACTTCAAAATTTAAGCCTTATTGAGAAGCCCCAATAGATGTCATTATCTGATTGATTTTTGTTTAACTTTTATAAAAGGTAAAAAGAGCAAAGATGATACTACACTTTCTTTATATTTGAGTTTTTCATTCTAAAAAACAATCCATCATTAATTGGGATTGTATAATGCCTCTAGCACTCCCTCTTTAAATTTTTTTTTTTTACCCTCATAAGGTATTTACCACTTCAAAATTTCATTCCGGCCGGCCTCCTCATCTCTGACGACCAAATTCACCACTCTTGGATTGCTCTCGTTGCCCTTTATTATATTAGAGGTGAATCAACTACTTTTCGAACTCTCATACGACCACCACCTCCTCTGACTATACTTCCATTTTTTTAGTCACAACTACAGATACAGATGAATATATTAGAATTTTAGATAAAGATAAGCATATTAGTTTTTTCAGATACATATACAAATTTATATCAAGTCCTATATTAGCTTCTTCAGATAATGTGTATCTAAAAAAATTCCAATACAGATTTCAGATACAATATTAATATGAAATTCATATGAAACAATTATGGTCTACATGCTAATGAAGCATTGTATAGATGATTAATAAAAATATTTAAATATATATGATAAAAAATAATTAAATATTATTCAGATATACATTAATCAAATCCATCAAAACAAAAATAACAAACAACAAATTGGGTTGGGTAAATAATTCAAATACATGTGTATTTGGAATCTAAATAACAAATTTACATAAGATACAAGGGTATCTAGAACCTGAATGAGTTTAAAAATGAAACAATTATGGTTTACATGCTAATGAGACATTGCATAGATGATTAATAAAAATCTTTAAATATAAATGACAAACAATAATTAAATATTATACAGATACACATTAATCAAATCCATCAAAATAAAAATAACAACCAACAAACTGGGATGGGTAAATAATTCAGATACACATGTATCTGAAATCTGAAAAAAAATTTTAAATTAGATAAAAATGTTTCTTAAATATGAATGAGTTGAATAATGATCATACAAGGCTAAAAATATATTGAATGACTCAACATGCATAATTATACACATACAAAATAACATAAATGATTGTATAGATCGTACTTATTTAGATCTCAAAAATCATACTTAATAATATTGATCATGGAAGGCTAAAAATCTAGATACAGTAGCCATCTATTTGAATTTAAATTAAATCCAATCTAAAAAATGTATATGATGATTTAAAGATCAATGTAAAATCAAAATTTTATTCAGATGCTATTGTTTGCATCACAATCGGGTCAAAAAAAAAGTTGAGTAATTATAATCTTCTCCTCCATTCCCCACAAAAACTGAATTTTATCTTTGTTTTCGTTTGCACAAATCAATCTGAATAAAAAAAATATAAATCTTATTTTTTTGGCATCCAATTGAATTGATTGCTTCAAAAGGGGAGAACATCTCGTAACCACCTCAAAATTTAAGGAATCGGTTATGGAAAAAACTTTTAGATAGAAAGGGTAAACTGAGTAATTCAATCTTGCTGCCTCAACGGGTTTGGGATGTGGTCTACCAATTGGGGCTAAAAAATCATTATTACAAAATAAAACATGTAATGAATAATGACTTATCTAGATATATACTTCAATTTTTATAAAAACATATATTTTATTTAAAGTGTATATATTAAAGAAAAAAATCAAAATAATTAGAAGATGTAGACAGGACTGCACACGGACCGGATGTATCATTTTCCCTTTATGTACCGCTCAATTCGTGGATCCAAAGGCCCACAAGGCCCAGTCTCCATCCTACCTGGGCTTAGCATACCCGTTGGGCTGCTCATTAAATTAACGGAGAAGCAGGTCAAAGGTGAACTTATGAAATGAGACTCAAATATATACATTAAAAAATCAATAAGCAACAACACAATTTTTTTGGATAATTAAAAAAATTAATCCTAAAAAAGAAAAATAATAACAAAAAACAAGAAAAAGTTAAGGCATGACTGACTGTTATATTTAAAAATAAAATATGTGGTTCCTTAACAAAATATAAAAAATTACACGAACCCAATAGGATAATTTTTTTTTTAGAAAACCAAATAAAATTTCATTAAAATAGGAATAAGATAAGTAAATAAAAAAATAATAAAAGAAGAGATGAAAAACAAATGGAGAAGTTTAATGTTCAAATTAAAAAAATCCAATTAAATAGAAAATAAAATGTATATTTTTTAAGATTTAGGGGGTCATCCATTGGAGACCGGATCCAGTTAGGACTAGATCCGGTCAGTTCGGTCAGTATTAAACTAAATGACGTGAAAATCGAACGGCACCACATATAAATCGAACTACACAACTAATTGTTAGGTGTATATTTCATTCTCCTATTTGATACTAATGATACTTAGAAATTCATATTTTCTCCAATAGCTGATTGAATCCAATAAGAGAATTAAATATATATCCAACAATCGATTGTGTAATTCGATTTATTAGTAGTGCAGTTCGATTTTCATGTTGTCCAATTCGGTAGATCGGATCTAGTTCTGACTGGATCCGGTCCCCCTCCATTGCTGCCCTAGACAACGACGTTTTTTGAATTATTAATGGTAAGTATTTTTTCTAAATTTTTTTTTTAGACAATATTCTTCCATCAAAAGGATCTAACTCGAGCCTAGAATCCTTCGATTAAAAAAAATACACCTCTATCAACCAGTGAAAAAGTGGTTTGGTACATAATGTTAATAAACAACTATACTTAATTCATGGTTGAATATAAAATGTCCAATTCAATCCCAAATGAAACTTTGAATTTCTGAAATACCATCTTCACTTGTGAATAATTAATGTTGGGAAAACAATTAGGCGAACCAATGGACATAATAAAAACTTGGAATCTTGAGTCTCCCAGGACTTCATTATTTCCACAGCTCCTGGGAAGATCTACCTACAATGCTTTCTGGGATATCCTCTTTCTAATTTTTTATCCCTTGCGTGGGGCCTTGATTTTTCCTGTTTTTCCTGTTTTTTTTCCCATTCAAAAAATCTCTCTTTGACTTGACTCTTGATTCCTACCTTGTTTTCAATATGAATACTGTTATGCATAGTTTTTTTTTTCATCTCCAATTCCAATCTCATATGCATCGATAGAAATTACCGAAATATATACTCATATTAATGATGTACATAGAATTTTTTTATAAATGCATCCACACAATTAATTGAAACCTATGCCTCATTTTTTAAATAAAATATATATGTACTTCATTAAATGAGGTATAGTATATTAAAAATTCAAATCAGGTGTAGACTAGAATTGGAACTGAAAACAGGCCTTTCGGATCATTGTCCTTTCAATCCCAACAAACTATATACCTCAATCCCAACAAACCTTTCTTCTTCTTTTTCATTAGGTTGCACAATTTCCCCAAGACCCAAAGCATGGTGTCAATCAGACAATGATATGATGGGGATATATATTACCACCCCATTAGATGAGAATATCACCCCAGTAAAAAAAACTTGGAATTCTTTTATTTTTTTTATAAAAGAAACCCACCCTGCGATTTGACGGTATATATTTTGACATTTTAAAAAACTTCTTGATAATATTTGTGTCGACAAAGTTAATATAATTTTTATCCCTAATATCGATTGTCCGTCAATCGATAAATATCGTTGCCACAGAGGAGGAACTAAAGAAGGTGAAAAAGAACCCTAAAAATTCTTGGGGTGGCTTTTTATGTGTGTATTGTGTGATTATATGTAGGGGTGAATTTGTAATTTACAAAATTGGATGGGGTGGGCCTAAGCCTGTCAATTGTCCGAAAAAAATAAGTATCCGAAAATACAGAAAATATCTGATATCTGAAAATCTGTATCTGTATCTAAACCAAATAATCCGTATCCGAAATTTTTTGGATAAGATTGGATATAGCCTGTATTCGATCCAAACAATATCCGTCTCTGAACTATTATTTTATTTATATATAGTAAGATTAATTTTAACCCTTTGATCAAGATTCAATGCCTCACCATTCATCAACTTTTTTAGGGCAAAACATAAACCAATTAAAACTTATACCAACTCACCCTCGTTGGTGCCGTTTCACTTTCATTCATCTTCTACTGTTCTACCATAAACGGATACTCATCCACCAAAAACAAAAACAAATCACCAAAACCCCATTTAAATCACAGTTATTCTCATCCACCAAAAACAAGAAAAACACAATAAATCACCAAAAACCCATTCACCAAAAATCCATTCTTCCTCTCTGCAACTGCAAGTCGCCGATCGTGGTTGACCGTGGCTGATCGCGGATCCTCATTCACATCTCATCCCCGCGGGCTGCGGCTCCTTCTCTGCTCCTCATCCATGCGGATCGTCCTCTGTTGCGGCTCCTCCTCGCTCCTCATCCCTATGGATCCTCCTCTGCTGTAGCTCCTCCTCGGCTCCTCATCCTCTTTTTCGCAAGGTGAGATATGGAAGAAATGATTGATGTATTATTAGAGCTTTCTTGTTGGTTTGACAGAGATTGAGAGTGTGTTAATTTGTTAGGGCTTATAATTTCATAAATTCTTTGAATTTTAATCTGGTTCGGATATTTCGGATATTATCCGAATCTGTATCCGGATTTTCGGATCGGATATGGATATGTGCTTTAGAATATCTGTCAGATATTTTTTTGGATATCCAGTTCGAATACGGATATGAGCCTATCCGATCCGTATCCATCCGATTGACAAGCTTAGGTGGGCCTTCTAACGGGGTGGGTTTGAACAAAAAAGGGGGTTAAAATAACTGTGCCCTAACATGACATGAAAGAATACATTTTTACTTTGATTAGCTATTTACATTAATCCTAAATGATTAAGTTAATTAGGTGTCCATCGAGTCCAGATCCAGTCATGACTGACTCCAATCAATCACATTCGTATCAATCTGCATGATCCTATGAATTGAACTACGCATCCTATTAATGAAACTGCACAATCAATTTTTTAATACATGTCTCACTCTCTTATTAGATCCAGTCGAACCTGGGTTTGGTGAGAGTATCATTCGTATCCAATAAAAAAGTGAAATACGTAACCAACAATTGGCTGAGGTATAGTTCGACTCATAGATTGTATAATTTGATTCATATAATTGTGCAGTTCAATTGATATGATGGAACTGACTGAACCCAGTCCTGACTGGATCCGAACTCATGTCCATCCCAGTATACTATTTAATGGCCATAAACAGTGGCTCCATGTTATAAAGGCAAGCAGAGGCTTGGGTGCGGGTTGGCCAAGATATGTGGTTATGACACGTGAAACAACGCGCATAAGAGAGTAGATTTTGGAACGAAGTGTTGCGTGTATCGCGTGTGGGTTGCGTATGTCGCGCGTGGGGTCTCACACGCATGATTAGTGCGCGCGAATAACGATGCGAGCTCCGTGAAACACAGACACTATTAATTAAGGATGCACAAAGCATGCGGAGAACAGATTCACGTGCGCAAGAACAAATCTTACAGGACGACGAAGAGGTTAATTCACAAACGCGTTGTACACGGGAACAATACGATCCAAGCTCTCATACTATATATATATATATATGCTAGATTTAAAATTTGAGAGAATAAATCAACTTTCTGAATAATGGTTTATTAATACAAATATAAAGTACAAAAGAAGAACAGAAAGAAATACATAACTAAAATATCCAAATATGTATATTGTATATACAATCAGTAATCCAATTTACCGGGACTTGTTTTACCTGAAGCGAACACTTAGATCAAATAAAATATACACTAGATTAAGATCAACACTTGGAAAATATCTTCAACGTATCTGTCCCCATTCTTTTCAGGTGTATTGATAAAATGAGTCACGCATTATAGTGGCAATATATATAATTATATATATAAAAAGAAAAAAATAGTTGCGTGTCCTGTGGCATTGTCGAGTTAATAATCTCCACTTGGTATCATTGACGCAATATAAAACAGTCTGTATATGGTAAATGTGATTTATTAATTACAAAAAGAAATGTCTATTTCTGTAACCTTTCAATTTGTATGTCTCTCTAATTTACTAATTTAAGTGAATTATGTTTATACAGTCTTCCAATTTATACACTCTTATTTGTGGAATACAGCTTTTTCTCGCCAGATGACCTTCTCATCGTTCCCCCTCATCTTTAGATGCACAAAACATGGTCATGTGAAGGGGGTATGCAAATTAAGAGGTATGTAAAATTAAACAAATTAAAATGGATCTTCAGTTACCAAATATCATTGATTTGGTGTATAAGGATTGTATTATCCAATTTATGTATAAATAGAAAAAAAGCTGATAATTAAATATTCTCGAAATTCTTTAAAAATTTATAATTTTTTTAAGTATAATTTTGATTGGGGTGATCAATGGTTTGTTAAAAAGAGTTTTTCGATATATGCGAATTAATATTTTTTTTTAATTTCAAAAATGACTATTTCACAATGAAAAGTGATATCAAACGTTGAAACTCATATGTGAGCCGAAATTAGTTATTTATCACTTATATTATTCCATGATTATCTTAACTTTAACCTATTAAAAAATAACAACAAAAAAGTGATGATGTGGTACGATCACCACCGTTCATTTAATATATCTTTAATAAAATTCTTAGTAATATGAATAGATATTTAATATTTATAGATTGAGCTCTAGGAATGCATGTTCTTCTAGCTAGCTAGTGTTACATGTGGTTAGTCAGATCAATTGCTATTCGGCGGTGAGTGTACCCGCTTTTGGGCGGTGTATCCGGGGTTCGATCCCCGTCCGACCCCTTGAATAGGGTGTTCTCGGCTCACTGGGCTACTACAAAAAAAAAAAAAAAAAAATCAATTTCTATTCTGAATTAAAGTCATTGGTGACTGCTTTTAATTGAATGTTGCTACAAGACTTCTATTCTAAAATTCACAATGCGAAGTAAGAGGACACATCGGAGGACGTGAGAATGATGGAAGGATAAATGAATGCATGAGTTGAGGTATTGATTAAATAGATGAGATGAATCATGAAGATTCAATTGGTTTTGAGGAGAGAGAATATGTATGAGAGTGATTTTTCCAATTTATGTAGTTTAATGGTTTGATTAGTAGGTATATATGGCCATTATTTTAATAATGTTTCTATCTAACAGTTTGGAGAATGACAATTAAACTATAAATATTAAGGATAAGTATAGTTTAATTAGACAATAAGTTGTTTGGATAGAAGACTACTGGTACCCATGATAGTATAAAAGATTTCTTCCAATATAAAAACCGATCAGGTTTCTGAACAAATTGAGATTATGTCATTTATTAATGGGCACGTCTAGTCCCACCAATATTTTTTCTTACCCCACCAATTGACTAAAAAAAAATCTGGTGTTTTGCTATCCCCACCGATTCGGCCAGTTCGACCAAATTTGGTCGCCATTTCAGGTTTTGGGCGACCGGACTTGATCATCATTTCAGGTTTTGGGCGACTAGATTTGGTCGTCATTTCAGGTTTTGGGCGACCGAACCTGATCGAATAGGATTTGTAATAAAGTTTATAATTTTTTTTTTCTTAAAAACATAATCCCACGACGTGTATCCTCCTTCAATCCTTCGTATCACTCCAAGTCTGAGTTATAATGTAGGGAGAATAAATTATTATTCTTAAATGTAGAATATAAGAACAATTTTTTTTACATAAGTTACAGACAAATTTCAAAACCCAAATATAAAATGTTTTTGGATCAACTGGTAGATTTTTTTGTTTTCAAACAAAGAATCATCTTAACTACGAATTCAAACGAAGCTTAAAACTGATATATATTTGTCTAATAAGATATTTTTCTATAAAAATTTGAATTAATTGAAAGTATACATACTTACATTTTTTTCACTCCCTTAGCTGTTGTTTGGATGAAAGAATAAATGTAGAATGTGATGGATAAACCCAAAAATTTATTTGTTTACAAAGAATAGTTAGATATAGTTCTGAATACTGTTTGACCAATTACGGTCGCCCAAAGCCTGAAATGACGACCAATTACAGTCGCCAAAACCTGAAATGGCGATCAAATCCGTCGCACAACCTGAAATGGCGATCGATTTCGATCGATCTGGATTGATGGGAACAATAAAACACTGGTTTTTTTTTTTTTTATGGTGGGTTAGGTGAAAGACTTGGTGGGGATAGAACGCGCCCTTTATAAATAGCTCAAGCCTCAAGCTCTCTACTCAGACATATCCTTCACTCAGCATTGAAGACCCAATTCCTTAGTTGATCAGATAAATATTTCTCAAATATTCTTAGAGTATGTGAAGTCTCATTTGGACTAATGGCATTGCGAGCAAGCCATATTAATTCATTTAAGAGGTGGGTGTAAGAATTAGTGATCATACCTTAATTAGCTTGTCTTTGAACTTCTAATTACTAATTTTATATCAGTTGGATTTTATATATATGTTACGCCCCGAGGCGGCCATCCCCTGAGTGTTACCAATTAGGATCAAATAGAATAACAAGGCTACAGGGAAGCGGTAGCCAATTAAAAATGCGGAAGTATACAATATAAGTAAGTCTGTAAATCAAAAACATTATTACAGACCTGAATACACAAACACTGTCCTGTGAGAGTCCAAATCTAGTCCAAATACAGGTATATGTGCAACACACACGATTACTAATACATGTACAAGAAAAATAGGTTTGCTGACAACCTCGTACTCGCCAACCGAAAGGTGGAACGCTCCACGCACGAGCCACGCCAGAGAGATGCTCTAGCTCCACGCCAACCCAATCCCTGGTGAAAAAATAACACACGAGGGGTGAGCTATAAGCTCAGTGAGTGGCAAGAATCCAAGCTCTACAATGATAATATAATATCAGGGCATTTTCCCTTCCTAGGAAAAGAGATATGAGAGAAATTCAACAGAGATAAATGTCACGCGAAGACATGACATCACCTAATCATCACCCTTGACCCGGAGGGGAACTCGTAGGACTCTTGGAAAGCAATTAATTCATTAATAGTAATGTGTAGTATCTCAAACTAGTACAACACACTTCAAAGATTATCTACATCGATGTATAATACATTACGATGCCTTGCATCATCCGGTAGCCCTCTCCCTGGCGGCCTTCCAAGATAGGTACGAAGCCACAAGGTATTGAAATACACATTGAGCCTCCTATGATGTGGTGGCACTATCCAAGGTAGCTTCGATGTACGACGATACGGGAGGAAGCACTCCAATGTCATCCTCACCTTCACCCCTAGGGTGACATGAGACTATTAGAAAGGAAAATCAACTCGCTAACTCTCTTAACCTTCTGGTAGCCCTCTCCCGGGTAGCCCTCTTCCTGACAGCCTTCCAAGATAGGTACGAAGCCACAAGGGTATTGAAATACATATTGGGCCTCCTATGATGTAGCGGCAGAATCCAGGATAGCTCCAACGCCGGGTAGCTTCAACGCGGATACGAGGTAAGGGAGAAGCATTCCACGCTCACAATACGATCCTCAAGGATCAACTATAATCATCTAGCAAATAACAATGCTAATGAGTTCTCTTGAATTTCCATGCAAATGCATCACTCGGACGCAGGAAAAATAGTTAAGTTCTCGCACTTAACCATACGAAGGCATAACCCCCTAAAGGCGGGTCATCCACACGCCTATTACAGATAGACCCAAACATGCTATCATAGCTATCGGTTAACGAATACCGATACTATAAATGAATTCTTCTGAATTCTCATACAAGAGCATCGCATGGATGCAAGGTAGATAAACTGCTACATTTGCATAGTAAAACAAAGTATGATCCTAATCATGAATCACACACATGTCTATCACAGTTATGCCTAACTAATTAAACACACACACGATTATTACAAGAGAAACTCTATCATAAAAAACATATATGGACCACATGTCCAAATAACCTGTGATTAAACCATATATATACACATATATGCAGACTTTATACAATCCAACAAGAGGAATTCTATCATAATAGAGATATATGGACCACATGTCCAAATAACCTGTGATTAAACCATGTGCATTCACATATACACATATTTTATACAATCCAACATAAGCTCATTAATAAGCTAGCATAAAATGCCATACCATTGGCCTAAAAATACAACCCTACTAAGCATCTACAAACATGGACTACACACACATGAGTGCAATTAATTGAATATACAAACAAAATACAGTTCACTCTAGGCTTCCAAACCTCTCACAAGAACAAGTGAATAGAATGGAGGTCAAATAACACAAGTCATAGACTAGCCTGCATTCCACAAGACACTAATAAATGAACCATACAAGTCAATTAATGACCAATAGTGCTAAGTATGACTACGCATCGAGATAATATCACATAAGGGTATTATTAGTGTGTATCATACAATGTTATATAAGATATAACTATACTATAATACTAACAAGAAGTTTACGAAGATATAAGTTATTCTAACAAGGTATGATACAACTATGGCATTTTATAAGTGCTACAAAAGGACACCTATAGCATATCATATCCAACATTCCATGCTATATATATAAAAGCTACAAAGTGATATTAGCAATATTATTAGAAAATCAATAATGAGCACAGCTATAGAACCCCATGGGTACGCGATGCGCAATCACATGCATCGAGCGCTTCCCAAAAGGGGTGGATCGAACCACTCACTAGTACTTGGATCGCCGCGCGTCCGGTCTACGAGATCTGCAAGAACAACCAATGATGCTCAATTAAATATAAAACACCTTGACACATATACCAGCCTTCTTCATGAAGACAACAACTCCTGATATTGCCCACACTATGCATAATAACTCTTTGACACATATTTATACAAGATTAGTCCATCTACTGCAACCAGCCCCAAACATTGGTCTCCACAGCACACAATACACATCCAAAAATTCTCAAATAAATCACACACATTCTATGACATGTTGGGATCATATTCCGTGAAGACATAATAACTTGATTAAATCTCTAAATGCCCGAAATAAATTATTTTCCGAAACTGGTCAATTTCTGCGCGAATCTGGACAGATCATGAACATCAGGCTATAACTTACAGCACAAATATCATAATGACACCAAATTTCATATGTAACATATAGACACATAGATGATCATATGAAATGAAGACATAAGTCTCAAAATATGCCTCTAAATACCCCAAACACAAGGATCTTGAGGAGAAAGAAAATCTGCCTTACAACACAAAGTCACCCCATTCATACATTAATACAACCATCCCATGTGCAGCACCAATTACTTATAACAACACTCTCATGCATGCCCTCTACAACATCCTAGCAAGCATAAAAGTAGGGGTAGAGAATTACCAAGAGAGGGGGAGGAGAAGGGAAGGTGTTGGGGCTCACAATGACACACACACACACCCACCATCACCACCATCTCCTTCACAGCACACCTTCTACTTGGCTGGACCAAAAGGTGGGGGCAAAACAGGGGATCAGCTAGAGGAGGAGGAGAGGGAGGATAAACATCATCAACAACAACAATATAAGCACTCACATACACCATGATCTTCTTCTTCTCCTTGCTCCACCATCTTCTCCTTCTCCCACTCATTGTGGCATTTCCACAAACAGATGGGGGGTGCTGATCTAAAGGGGAGTGGAAAACATTGGATCAGCTAGGGGGAAGGAGGAGAAGGAGGAGAAACATCAACACAACATACACAACTCACTATACACACATTTTACACTCTCTCTTGAGCTTCTTCTCCATCACTCCACTTCCTCCACCCAATACACACACACAAAAGGGGCTGGACCAGTGTGAAAAAGAGGGAAAAGAGAGGCTGAAGTCGTAACATTTCGATGGGATTAAATAGGCAAGGTCGGACTGAATGACCGAGCTGTCCTCGGACTAAAAACCCTAAACAGCCCTTACTTAAACGGTCATAACTCCATCAATACAGCTCCGAATTACAAGATTCTAATGGCATTGGAAAGCTAAGAAGATTATCTACAGCTTTCATGTTTACACCCAGATCAAATAACCTCTCCAGCTATTCCGAAATCTAGGCTAAACATCATACAGGGCTGCTGCCTGGATTTCTCATCTTCGGGGTATACTCGGAAAAACACCCATAACTTTTGATACACGAATCCAGTTGATCTAATTCCACTTCTATATGGAAGCTATCTTAAAACTGAACATCTCGTGATAATATCGGATTTTAACCTCTTCATCTTGGGCATTAACAAAATTAAATCCAAATATCAATCCAAACTGCATAATTTCTAAAAAGACCTCGAAATGCTACAAAAATTTCCATGTAAACCCAAGTGAACACCAGAACCACAAATATGCAGTTAGATTTTGAAATTAAATGCCCGAACTATTAAAATAAATAAAACGTGATATTTGACCTTTAAAAGTGACACAGTCTTAACATATATATATATATATATATATATATATATATATATATATATATAGAACCGATTAGGTGCGGCAAACGGCGGTTGCGGCAGCGATCACGGGTCGTCGATCACGGGTCCATCGCATCGGACGGTCGGGTGCGATTTACATCGACCGTCGGATGCGATGGACCCGCGATCGAACGGCCCACGTCGCGGCCGCACACGCCGTTCGCCGCACCTAATCGCGAGCGTGTATATATATATAGTCGAGTGATTCAGTGCGGGAATGCGGGAAACGACGTCGATCGTTCGATCGCGGGTCCATCGCATCCAACGGTCGATGTGAATCGCACCCGACCGTCCGATGCGATGGACCCGTGATCGCTTCCCGCACGACCGCATTCCCGCACCGAATCACTTCCCTATATATATATATATATATATATATATATATATATATATATATATATATATAGGGGACCGATTACGTGCGGAGTGCGGCGGGTGCGGCGTCGATCATGGGTCCATCGCATTGGACGGTCGGGTGCGATTCACGTCGACCGTTGGATGCGATGGACCCGCAATCGAACGGCCCACGTCACGGCCGCACCCGCCGCACGTAATCGCCCCCGTATATATATATATATATATATATATATATATATATATATATATATATATATATATATATATATATACACCGACGATTAGGTGCGGTGTGCGACGTGGGTCGTCCGATCGCGGGTCCATCGCATCCAACGGTCGACGTGAATCGCATCCAACCGTCTGATGCGATGGACCCGTGATCGACGGCCCGTGATCGCGCACCGCACCGACCGCACACCGCACGTAATCGCGACTATATATATATATATAGACTCGTGGTATTATACGGTCGTGCGGTCGGTGCGGTCGCGATCACGGGCCGTCGATCACTGGTGTCCTATCGCGGGTCCATCGCATCCAATGGTCGACGTGATTCGCACCCGACCGTCCGATGCAATAGACCCGTGATCGACGGCCCGTGATCGCGACCGCACCGACCGCATGTAATCAGCTCCCTATATATATATATATATATATATATATATATATATATATATATATATATATATATATATATATATATTGAAATATGCGGTCCGTGCGGTTCATATACACTACTACAAAAACTGTAATAGCCCACGGTACTAAAGATCACAGTTCGTGTTAAACCGTGATCTTTTCCTGCCTTAAACCAATTTTAAATTTTTTGACATTACCATTTGATCACGGTTACAAAAAAAAAAAAACGTGATTAAATCTACCATATTATCACGGTTTTAGTGAACCGTGATCAAATCACCATATTTGATCACGGTTTGTATAACCTACAATCACGGTGATATTTAAAGCGTGATTAAAAATTATGTTCATAGTTTTGAAGAAGTAAAAGATATCGGTTTATATAATTCTGTGATCGAATAAATTATTTTTGAAATATTTAAAATCATTAAATTAGGACATTTGATCACGGTTTTCTGTATTTCATATTCATAATTTTTTTACATTAATAATTGATCACATTTTTATGATCTGTGATAAAAAGTCATTATAAGATCACGGTTTAAAAAGTCATTTGGTGGGGACGGCGTAGATTAAATGATTTTGAGTTAATCACTAATATACATCAAAACACAAGAAAGATCACGAATATACATCAAAACCCTAAGTACTCGTCCCCACCACAAATACCCGTCCCCACCTAAGAAAAAAAAACCTAACCCACCAAATCCCATTGTCCCCACCAAATCCACCGACCCCACCAAATCCCACCGTCCCCACCAAATCGACCGAGTCCACCGGCGCCGTCTCAACCGGCACCACCGGCACCATCGCGCACGAGACCACCACGCCGTCCGCGCACGACCCCACCACGCCGTTCGTGTACGAGACTCCATCGACTCTGTCTCCAACCATCCTGTCCCCACTGGTGCCGTCTTGACCAGCACCATCGGCGCCGTACCCATTGTCCCGCTGTCAAATCTACGCCCTCCATGGGCCAATCTCCACCGCCGGATCTCCATCCCGGTAAGTTTCAAAATACTTCAAATCATACACAATCGAGCAAATCCCTCTAAAAAATTAGGGTTTCAAAATGCTTCAAATTGAGGGGTTTCAAGATTTCGGTTGAAATTTGATGTATAAATGAATTTTGTGGTTGAAATTGTTCTAATGCATAGGAGGTTTCAAGAATGCTGTGGTTGAAATTATTCTTCATTGAATTTTGTAGATCACGGTCACCAACAAAAGATCACAGTTCGGTAGATCACGGTTTGTGAACCGTGATCTATTACTTTTGATCACGGTTTTTACCCGTGATCTTTGACCATTTTTGTAGTAGTGATATATATAACCTTTATTGATATATATGTTTCAATAAAGAATGCATATTATCAAGTGATGTATATGTTTCAATGAGCTTATATGTTTTCTTTATTGATTAATATACCTTGATAAGTGATGTATATATACGCTGATTCGCACGTACTACACCATATATATATACGCTGATTAACATTATTTTCATATCAATTCATGGATTTCAATTAAATTGTTCTAATAAAAAATCATTTTTCATCTCTTGTTTCAGTTGAATTCTTTTATTTTTTTTTCATTTTTCCATTATTGTCAAACATACGTGCCCATAGGTTGATCCATCAACATCAAAGACAAAAGCCTTGTTTTTTTTGGTAGGTATCAAAGACAAAAGCCTTAAAACCAAACCTATAATTACATTGAACCTGACCAACGATGTGTTGAAATTATAAGCTTAAAAATATATTTATATATCACGATTCCTTGATGGCAACTTTGCCATTTTATTAAATAGAAAAGTGTTTCCAGTCCATGTTTTCTGATTTTGCTGGATCTAGGTTTTGAAAATCATGCTGTAAATATTTGACAAAAGTAGGCTTTTGGACTCCACTTAATAATTAATTGAATCGAATTAGAGTTATGAATATTTATAATTAAAAAAAAGCATAACAGCCTATAGATTTACTTTCAAATGAATTGAAATTGTCTGGTACGGTCTCGCAATTATAAAAATATTAATCCAAAATGACTCGATAAACAAAAGCATTCCCTTTTTTTTTTAATCATTGTGGAGCTCATATATATGGAATTCTAATGCATTCATTCATTGATAGTCCCCCCATGAAAGCCCTATTTTTATTTGTTTATTATTATTATTATCATCGTGTTGGGGTCATGTGGAATTTTAATGCATTCATGCTTTGATAGTCTCAAATATGTGGCTACACATCAATTTTGAATAACGTTATTTATAAACAGAATCCAGGTCGCATCTTCTAAAACGTATTTATTATGGTAAAAAATGGCTAGGGATATTAAGATAATATTTTTTTGAAAGAGCATGGATACTTTCAGTCTCAAATATAATTCTATATAACTCATTCAAATTTTTTCACATTTTTTTCAAATGATATAACTCATTGGAGTATTTACCTCACATTTATAAAAGTACATATACTAAAATGATTTAAAAAACGATTAAAACATTTACTGTCTGTGTTGTGAATTGTAAAATAGACTGTGTGTAATGTTTTCTTTTTGAAACAATGGATCATCTAATGAAGTATATACATCGTCTAATGATGTATATGCTTCACTGAATTTTTAACGAGGTATATAAAATTATATTTTAATCAGTAAAAATGACTGAGTGTAACAACGCCTTTTTTTTTTGGTCGATAAAGCCAAAATTTGTATTACTCACTGTATATGGCCAAAATTTGTATTACTCACTGTATATGGCCAAAATTTGTATTACTCACTGTATATAGAACAAATATACAGATTGGGTAGGGATCCAAAAAAAACAATCCATGTACATAGAATTGACATTATATGCATTATATCAACAATAAATGATTCTACGAAATATCAAACATTATTCATACAAGTTAAATTAAATTAAGACGGTGGATAGATTACTTTTGACTGTGTGTTACTTGTAAGATTCTATTTTATTTATTTATTTATATTCGTTAAAGTGAAAATATGCAGTCACTTTTATAGTCAAAATACATTTTAAAATAAGATATACACACACTTACTAAATGAAAATATATAATTTATAAAAAATAAATTTTTTGTTTTTTGACATAATAATAGGCATTAGTAATGAAATTTAATCAGAGCAAATGCCCAAAATATACAAACAAACAAAGAGACTCGTGGTTTGAAGAGGTTTCTACCACAAGCCAAGAGGAAGCACCCCACTATTCTTCTATGATTACAATTTCTCCCGCTACATATACAACCTCTTTGACCCGGGCAAATGATGTATCCCACATAAAAAAAAAAAATGCTTGAATGATTTGAATAATGATACATTTTTTGTGCCTTTTTTTTCCATCGAGTTTGTACTTGTCCAACTGAGCCTATAATCTACCTCGTTCGGTTAGGACGACAAGAATGGTCTGATATGTCAACAACTTTTTTTTTTTGCTGCGGACAATTGTATTATGTCATAATTAATGCATCACAAGTGCACTGCATTAATACGTAGAATAAACGAAGATAATGTGAAATAGTGATAAAATGAGTGTTTAGAAGACTGAAATAAATAAAAAATTGTATGTCAGAATTAACTGATATAAAATCGTATAATTATTTTTATTATCCTCTAGAATTAAGTTATTTGAGGTTGTTCGACTCAGTTGAATATATGAGGTCCACTATTAAATCAACTGTCATTACTTCTTATAAATCAGGGGATACACATGTTAAATCATTTTTTCACATTTTATATATTATTATCTACATTGTTTTCACATTTAATCCACAATTTAACCATGGTTACAAATAACAAAAACTTTATTATTACGTTTCTTAACAAAAATAATTAAAACACAAGTAAACAAAAAATCATTTATTTCTTACATATACTAAAATAATTATAAATCTCATAATAACTTAATTCTCTATCAAAGTGGGCTAAAAAGTCCAGTCAAATTTAGTACAACCACATGTACATACTTGTGTTTACTGTCATTGATCAACTTCAAGCGCACACCAAAGCAGCTCTTTCAGTCCAATAAGTCATCTATTTTTCTGATATATATAGTCACTGCCCAACTTAACCATTTGCATTTAAAAGATTGACACGCGCAAAATTGTCTTCCCAACTTACACTCAGATTGCACAAGCTACCCAACAAGAATATTGAGACGTCTGGGAATTGATCTCTAACAATATGTGTATATTCAGGCACAAACAGTGTCTCTCCTCCTTCCACGAAAGACTCTGTGGTCACACCATCCAAGACTAGCTGAGTCTGTAGTCACACCATCCGATCCAGGCTAGTTCACCATGTATGACTATGGAAAGGCATATCTGGGAATAAGGTGGAATAGAGAAGAATATGAAAAAAGTACTGTTTGTTTTAGAAAAATAAACTCTGATAACTATGTCTATATATGCTAGAAATAGATATCCGATAACTATTTTAGGGGGTACTGAAATTATTTATCAGAACTTATTTATGTCAATTGATAAAACACTTATCTCACCTAACACTCATTTCATAAAACACTTATCTCACCTAACACTCACACACATTCTAAAAACATGTCACATTTAAACATATCACACACACATCTTATACTTATTTCAAATATAAATAATTTATGCAGATATATAATTGTTATTTAGTAATTTTTTATTATTTCTTATTTATTGCTCATCCTCATTTAATACTAAAATTTTTAAATTAAACAACAAAATATGTCACTTTTATGTTTTTCAACAAAAATAATAGGAATGACAATCAAGCAAAAAATTATTGTTTTATTCTACATGGATTGTTATTTCTTCCGATATAATTATAGTTATCAGGGGGTGAATAACTCTAGCTATGTCACACATCAAACCGGAGAGGGGGTGGGTGGGTGGTGGTGGTTTAATAGACTTCATGGGTTAGGGTCTTTCTAAGACAGTTGTTTATGGTCGTCCCACGACAAGCATGTTCAAAGGAAAAAATGACAGACAAAATTTTGTTACATTGATAGTCTCTGCCATTTTACCCACTTTGTCTCGTTTGAGACTTTTCTGTTAGGTAGGTATTGTGGGCTACTGGTTTTTGTGAGTATTATGAAACTAACATACAATTCCTTTTCAAAGGATCTTCATATATGGCTGTCATATTAGACTCCAGAATTAAAAAAGTATTTTAAAAAAAATAAAAATAAAAGCACCTACTAGGGGTTACATCAGAGATCGAAAGTATGGGGTCCATGCATGGGGAACGTGCTCTATATGAAGAGTGAAATGGAGGTGAGAAAACTCTCAAGACTCTTCACAGTACTTCTCTTTCATAGAATTCTGTCTGATAGACATAATTTGTGGGAGAGAGAGATGGGGAGAGCACCCTGTTGTGAAAAGGTAGGGTTGCACAGAGGGTCATGGGATGCTAAAGAAGATGCATTGCTCATCCAATACGTTCGTTCTCATGGAGAAGGCAATTGGAAAGATCTCCCTAAACAAGCAGGTACTCTCTTTTTGGTCTTTATTGTTTGATGAGAAAAACATGTATTAACATGTATGTTTCTTAAGATTCAACCTTCATATCGGTATATCAATGTGATAAAAAACATACGACGAAGAAGAGGATATTCACGATAAATTTGTCGAGAAAATGCATTGATTAATTCATTGTTTTAATAAACAAACCTCTTCCATAATTACAACACCTCTAATAAAATACTGATCTCTCTAACATTAACAATGAAAAGTTTCAAGAAATATGGATTAGAAAAACAGAATAATAACTAACACAATAATAACTATATACAAAGATTCAGCCATCTCCCCATGCACCTTCAGGAATAGACACTCTTTGATATCCCACAACCCAAAAAAGGTCATCTCATAAACCTTAATTCACAGGCTTAATTATGAGGTTATACTAATTACTTTCAAGCTAAACTCTTCATATTATTTATCAATGAAGGGCTTCTTCGATGCGGGAAGAGTTGCAGACTGAGGTGGATGAACTACCTGAGACCAGACATAAAGAGAGGGAACATCACCCCCGAAGAAGAAGATCTAATCATAAGGCTTCACAGTCTATTGGGAAACCGATGGTCCCTTATCGCTGGGAGGCTCCCTAATCGTACAGACAATGAGATCAAGAACCATTGGAACAGTCACCTCAGCAAGAAAATTGGTAGCAAAGTAAAAACCATGTCCACTCGTTTGTTTACGTCATCCAAAAAGAACAACAACAACAACAAGAAGATCCAGAAGTACACGAAAAAGATCGAGAACGAACACGAGCATGCCAAAGAGACCAAGATTCATTCCCCAAAACCAGTTAGGATATCATCATTTAGATGGGAAGAAAGTAGTCCTGATCAATCTATTGGGAGAATTGTGTTTCAGACTCTTTGAAGGATAGTTCATCAGACGGCCACAAGTCATCGGACTTCAGGGACCTCAATGCACTAGTTCATGATCTTGTGGATCATGATCTTGTTAATCGATTGATCGTGGAAAACCCATTTGAAGTTAACATGCTCCATAAGCTCTATGAGGAGTACTCGCGTCTACTTATCTGTGAGGAAAATCGGTCACCAATTGACCACTTCACTGATACTTGGTTCTCATGAAATTTGAATAAAAGAATTGTTAAAGAGAGTGATTTTTTCCTCTTTTAAGCTCCACATGGGATGGCCTTGTAATTTCCTTATACTCTTAAATAAATAATTAAAAAAATGAATGATTGAAACTAGCTAATTGAATCATTTAATGCATTTAGCATGAAGTGTTGTTTTCTGGTTTGAATTCCAATAAGCATTGCTTCCATCGAGATTTATCAGTTTCCAATTAATGATTGATACATGAACACCTTATGTGCAATGACGACGTGAGGGTGCATCCTTTGGGAGATAAGATAACTCATGTATTATTCAGTTTGGTTCGTATTGTTATATATTGTGGGGTCTGATGATGTGCGCAAAAGATTGTTGGCGTTACGCAGGGTCGGACGGGGTCAAGCTCCCGCAGAGCTCGCGGGGATCGAGCTTTGCGGGGAGCTTCCATGTCTTTCGTGTATTGACTTTTTTGTCCTTAATGAAATGTTACTATAAAAGAGCATCTCATATTTTTCATTAGGCTCAAGGATTTTTATTTTCTGTGTGACCATTGTAAAAACTTCTCATTGACAGTTGATTGATTTCTGGTGTGCTCCATGGACGTAGGTAAAGTTTGTCGAACCATGAAAATTTTTTGTGTCTTTGCTTTCGATTTGTTTGTTTATTCATTTCATTGATTGCATCCCAAGATATGAAATCGTAACACGTATATCTTTTAATTAGTTTATTTATAAATTGTTGAGTATGATATGATGCCTTTGAAGAATGCCTCCCATGCATGCTATGTACCCACATGTTTCCCTCGATTGGTTTGGTTTCTTGTTTCCCATTTTGGAAGGATAATGAAGCTTAATTACTATCATTGGATGTCATCTCTGATTCTCTTTTCAAGTACTTTGATTTTACATTATATATATATTGATTATTTGACTGATCAGTTGATCAAAGTAGGAAATTGGTTATATTTTTTAAACCATAATTGTTGTGTGCTCAATAGATTCTATGTTGGATTCCATTCAAATTTTATAGATTTTTTTTCTTCTAAACTAAGAAAGGCTCCGTGTGAATATGAGTTTAGGTAGATTCTATTTTTAAAAAGCTAAAAATTCTCAAACTCTACTTCAAACATATTTTTAGCGTGTAGTTTTTCAAACCACGATCTTCTCTTTTTAAGCTAAAAAATCTTGCGATTGAAAATCTAATAGAACATAGCTTTTCAATAGTTTAATTTAAAACACAAGATTTTAAGAATCTTTGAAGTTTCAACCTTACATCTAAATTCAGCCTAGATATGAGTATAAAGTGAAAGTGAATAAATGAATGCAAAATAAAACAAATGAAAGATATAAACAAAATAAAATTAACCCGATGTGAATGTGCCCCTTTTTTCAAACAATTACATGGACTCAATAAATTAAGGGAAGGGTTTATAGGTGCAGCCATTTGGACTTATGGTATTTCACTACCACACACCCACCCGAAAAAGGAAATGTGTTTTCATGTACCCAAAAAAAAGGAAATGTGTTTTCCTTTTTCTTTTTAGTTTTCAAACAATGAAAAGGAAATTTCATGCACAACTTGTTTTCAAACAATGAAAAGGAAATTTAATTTCATCACCAATTAAGGGTCATTAAGGGTAGGACTAAATGATGCAAACAGGGCAGAACCTCATGTCAGATGATATCAAGAAGGGCTCTATTATGGACGGGATGATGTGATTCAACTGGTCTGCTATGTGCTGAAAAACTTGGTTTTTTTGGTGACATTTGGATAGAAGTAATAAATTTTCATTGGAATTGATAGGAGTCCTACAACTTTTTGTTCTGTAGCTCTCTTTTGATGTAAAGAGTTACTTGTAAAGTTTATATTTATATAGCCATACAAATTCTTGATTACCAATCAAAAAAAAAAAAAAAAACCTGAACACCCAGTTCAAAATAAAATAATAATTTAACAATAATAATTTATTTAAATCTTTCATAAATTAAAATTAAAATAAATTAATTTCTAACAGAATTTGTCTAACAAGTTGATGCTGTGGGACTTCTCAAGATGATTTCTTGTTTTTCCGAGCCATCCATGTGGACAGACTATCTGCAGAAGAAGGCGAAGGACCATCTTTCACCATCAGAAGAGGATGCATGAAGAGAAGGTCTGGGGATTCCTCGGAGGTTGAATAGAGTGCATAAATATATATATGCATGGGGGCAATCAAACATACTTTTTGTAAATTTTGGGTTGAATGAGTGAGTTATCGTTTTGTTATTGATTGCAGTTTTTATTTTGTCCTATTTTAAGTTTATTATATCTTGAAAAAAAAGCATATAGCCCCCTCTTAAGTTTGTTGATATTCAGATTGATCCCTTATTTTTTTTAAAATTTATATATATAACCCTCTAATTTTTATGGTGGTTAATTAAGCATATAACCCTTTGAATTAATTTGCCATCTATTTTTGAAGAATATTATAAGAATATTTGGTGACTTAAGAAAATATGCATACATATAACCTCATGGCATTTAATAAAAATGTAAAAAATATCCTTGAAAATGACCAAAAAACTCATGATCACCTATTACCGAAGGAGCTTTCTTCTTCCTCTCAAATGTTCTATTTTCAAATGTTGAGAATTTTGAAGCTTTAAAACCGCCTCTCACTTCTTTTTCATCTTTTTTTTATATGGAAATGTAGACTTTTTATACCTTGAATAACAATAGTTACAATAATTCTGAAGGTGTAAAACTAAAGGGGGAGGAAAAGTGCATGCACAAAGCAGTAAAATGAAATGGAGAAAGGTAAAAAAAAAAAAACCACCGAGTGAGGGGGGTGGGAGAGAAAACCCAAGAAGACATACAAAAAATTGGGAGAATGGAAAGGGAAGCACACGACGGGTGTCCCTCCTCTCCATCAATCCCCACCGACTCTCAACCTGGCCCCGATGCTACGCCTTGACCAAATCTTGCCCCCTTGGATCTTCACCATCTTTGCCCTTGCTATAGCACATTCCCATCTTTGAATTAGAGCCCATGCGCAGCATCCCACATGTTTTCAAAGTAGAATCTGCGCGTGCTGTTCTTGCATATGACATCATTTCTAGCAAGCCAAATCTCCCACAGACTTGCCACACTACTACAATTTTTAACATTGATCATGGTTATTTTGATCACGTTTTTTAAATAACTGTGATCATAATACTTTAGATCACACTTTTTATAATACCGTGATTATTTATAAATATATAATCACAGTTTTTAGTAAACCGTGATCATTTTAAAACAAAGATCACATTTTATGAAAAACTGTGATCGTTTAATAGATATTTTATCACGAATTAATTAAAACGTGATCATTTATTTCTGAACAGATCACGTTTAATATTAAAACCGAGATAATAAAAAAAACCCCACTTTCTCGTTCATGATCCCACTCTCTCTTCCAACCCCACGTTCCACACCTGCGGTTGCCCTCTCCGTCGGCCTCCCCCTCTGTCTCACACGAATTAGGCCCCGCTGCCGTTGCCCCTCCTCCACCTCTGTGATGCCGCCTACTGCTCCTCCTCCACCACAACGCCGTCTGCCAGATCCGCCCCCTCCTCTTCCTCCTACCTCCTAGATCTACTCGGTGATGTTCTCTCTCTCTCTCTAAAAATAGAAAATAGATTTTCAAGGCCGACCTGGCCTCCGTCGTTAAGGATTGCTAGGTCCTCTTCATGGACGAGGATTGTTAGTACGTGCTCATCGGCCAGCCCAGGAGGAACAACATTTGGGTATGGTTTTTTTTACCCTGTTTTTGTTTATTTAAAAAATCGAAAGTCCGTTTCTTTTTGTTGATTGGGTGTGATTTGAGGATTGGGTTTCTTTGGCATGTGTCAGATTGGTGGTTGTCAATATTGATTTGTTTTCTTGGATGTCAGGGAATGGTTTATATGAGGCTGTAATGGATGTCACATGTATTTTGATATTTATATCTAGTCTTTCCTAAATTTTCTTTTCTTCATTCTGAGTTTTCAATGTATTGAATTAAATCCATATGATGTTAATTATTTTCTGTAGCTCAAAGCTTCTTGATCCCATGAAGGTTATATTCATTTGTTTTTTCAATCTCATGTTATATTTTCTTTTATAATTTATGAATCATCGGTAGATTCATGTCAATCATGAAGGTATGGATTTGTTAATCCCTCAACAAATATGAAGAAAGGGAACAAGAGCTACAACGGTTTCTTAAAGCTTCGAACTCTCACAAAGTGTTTTTTGTTCCTCTCCACCCTAGGTAATTTTCTTCATTATATAAATTATAATATTTATAAATGTTATATTCATTTGTTATTTCTATTCTCATTTCATATTTTAAATTTCATTTCTAATCATAAATTTGATTTATTTTTTCATATGTAAAATTTTAGTGTTCAAAATAAAGGGGGAACATCAAGTGTGATTATTTTGCTATAAAATATATGAAGGACCTCTTTGACTATCAATAAATAATACACATTCAATAATGGATAAGATAAATATTTATTCTTGTACACGATGGAGTGGATGATGTAATAAAATTTATCGACTAATATATACTCCGTACAGTTTAAAGGAATATCTACTTATACCAAAGATGAAATAAATGAATGACAACTTGACTAGATCAATGTAATTTAAGAACTAAAGATTGCACACACCACCTGAACATCACAATTGAAACACCATTCTAATAAATTTCAGCCCCACTTTGGGGAAGGGTGAGTGGCAAACATCACAAACTACAATTTTTTGTCCCCGATGGCTTGGGTCATTTGGTAGGATACACCGGCTATTATAATTTTTGATATTGATCACGGTTGTTTTTGGATTTTAGCAACATTTTTCTCTTTACTTTTGTTATTAAATCTCACAAGTCAATTATCTAATTTTCAGAAATTTTCTTTTATGTTATCCATGTACTTGCTGCTTTTTACATTACATTATATTGTGATATATGATGCATTTGATTTTTATAATTATGTTTATCATTTCAGGTATTCTGAAATTTATCTACTTTGCGGCTCGATCGGATAATATCTTTTTGTATGTAGAATTGCGAGGCGAAGGTCATGGACTAAAATTTTTTTTTTAGATGTAAGAAGTACAAGTTACACTTATTGTGGTTTTCTTTGATTTATAGTTATTTATAATACAATTATATGTGTGAAACAATACTTGTACGAAGTTTGATTCATATCAGAGGAATGAAAGTATTTTTAATGAGCATTTCTCTTTTGTTGTGTGAGTTGAATTGTAAGAGCAGGTACAATCAATAATATATGAAATTATATAATGGTTCAATAAATTGTGATTATTTGATAATTTAAGATCACAGATTGTTTATAAAGCGTGATTTTAAATAATGTAAAGATCACAATTCATTTATAAAGCGTGATAAAAAACTGTGATCGTTTGGATATGAAATATCACGTTTTGTAAAATAAGCGTGATCAATTCCTATATAACTATCACGGTTGCTTTCACAACCGTGATCATTTATCACTTTTGATCACGCTTTCAAACCGTGATTAAAAATATGATATAAACAATCATGTCCTCGTAGATTACGGTTCAAAACCGTGATCAAATGTCTTTAATCACGGTTTTAAAACGTGAGCAATGTTAAAAATTGTAGTAGTGCCAGAATCAAAGTTTGAATTACCCAACCTTGTTGTGAGGTGTCTCCACTGCTAGTGGACCATGCCAAACTCTCCCACAACTCTTCCACTGTCATTAAGTTCTTTGTCTTCTTATGGTCATCGCCCTTTTGATGCATCTATTGAATTTTGTCAGAAAATGTAAGTATTTATTTTGTGTTTATCAAGTGTTTGATGGACTGTACATATGATTAATGTGTGTCATCTATGAAGTGTTCGAAGAGTGACAATTAGGGTTATATGAAAGAGAGAGAGTGAAATTGTGGTGGTCACCTTGTAGAGGTGAGGTGGCACCGGCGGGGAACTGTAAACATAGATAGAAGGCGATGAGTGAACCGGTGGAAAATGGAACTTGGAGAGGTAAGGCAGCAACGGCGGGGACTTGTAGATGTAGGGCGATTGAAATTTTCTTTCACATGAACACATGAAAATTGTATCAATTAAATCCATTAATTCAGGGGGTTGTATGATTTTCAAATAAAATGAGGTGCCGAAATAGATATTCACAATCTTTGAAGGGATCAGATGCATTTTTCCTTTTTTTTCTTATGTTGTAGAGGGTAGTATCATCAATTTGTTATGTTGGGTTAACCTAACCACATATCAATTTGAACAGGGTAATGACAGCGGTGTATGTGAATTAAACATGGAAATACATGGGGTTATATGGATAATTGGAAATTTGAGGGGGATACGTACAGTTTTTTCCCCAGGATTCCTCAGGAAAGACAATGAAATGACTTTTGACATTGTAAAGAAACAATGAGTGAAGAAGCAATGGAAGATGGGCATCTGGTTGTATCTAGTGAAGAAGCAGATCTGTTGGAAATGGATACCCACTGGAAGAATTCACTGATTGGTTATGTCATCGGAAAAAAACCATACTACAAACCCTTTGTCGAATTCCTTAACCGGGTATGGCATCCCAAAGGTAGCTTCGAAGTTCTTATGCGTGGAGGAGGTTTTTTTGTTACTCGATTCGCAAATGAGGAGGATATGAAGGCAGTGATAGAAGGTGGGCCGTGGCTGATGGGAGGCAGGCCAATTGTTCTGCGTAAATACAGTAGGGGAATGAAGATGGAGCTCGAACGTTTGGAGACTATTCCGATCTGGATTCGGTTTCCTCATCTCCCCCTTCATCTATGGGGTACAAAAATGCTTAGCAAATTATCAAGCGTTATTGGGACTCCCTCTACATGGATTCATCAACGGCGAATCGCTCTCGCATTGAGTTTGCCCGAATCTGTGTTGAAATCTCTGCAAGTGCCTCTCTACCTGATTCAATTCGATTGAAGGAAGACGGGGCTGTAAAGGATATCACTGTGGAATATGAATGGAAACCATCTCCATGTCGGACCTGTAATACTTTTGGTCATTTGAAACTCAATGCCCCCTTTCAGGAGGGACGACGCAAGAAATCGCTCTGTTCTCTGTCAAAGGGAAGGATGTCAAAGGGAAGAATGTTAACATCACCTCTCACAAAGGCTCTGGAAAGCAAAGTGGAGAGTGGTTCCCTGTTAAGAAAAATAATGGTTCTCAACCTTCTTTGAAACAAGATGGAGCTTCTTCGGCTATTCAGCATACCAACCAGTACAATCTTCTATCCGAGGAGGAAGAAGTCACCCCTCTCACCCAAAACATAGAGGAAGAAGTTACCCCCACTATTCAAAACACAGAGGATACCCCTCCTTCGGACTCACTGGAGCATTCTACACCCTCGAAACTTCTTGTTCTTGAGATGGAATCGTCCCAAGATACAACAATTGCGGAATCCTCTGCCCTTGTGGTCGGAAACAGCAATGCTACTCTTCAGATAGAAATCCCCTGCCCAGGAGATACAGATTTATTGAAATTATCACAGCTTGCGAGTGTTGAACATCCCACACTGCTCAGCAGCCAGACAGTAGTAGCTAACACAGCCCAAGATGAACCCATTGTTGACCTTTCTGACGATCTACAGCCACCAAAACACAGTCGAAACCCTCCAGTAAGGGTTAAAGAAGTCACAGCCCCAACCACTGCTATGAAGACTAGAGGAAAGAATCACAAACCTCCTGATTCTGTCTATATAAAGAAGTCTTCACGCGGCCCTGCTCAGACTTCTAATGTTGAGGAAAAGCTTTCCTCCAGGTAACTCCCCATTTATTGGAGTTCTAGATATTGTGACTTTACACAAACAATATGTTTCCAATGAATTGCATTTTTTGGAATATTCGAGGGGTTAATAGTTCTGACAAACAGTTGGACCTTCGGGATTTTCTCAATACTCACAAACCTCAGTTAGTGAGTCTTCTTGAAACGAAATTGGATGAACCAGCTTTACTGACTCTGCAAAGAAAATTGAAATGCTTTCCATCCTCTTATTTGGGCCCTGAAGGACGGATATGCCTATTATGGCATCCAGATATTATGGATATTCAGATTCTCTCAGCCACCCGTCAATTTATTCACTGTTCAGTTCTCTGTAAGCAAACCCAGCATCGCTTTCTAGTTATCTCAGTGTATGCTTCTAACAGCAGTTCTGAGAGAAACTCTCTATGGGACTCAATCAGGTCTCTCTCACAAAATAGTGGCTCATTGGGTTGGATAGTTGGTGGCGATTTCAACGAAGTCAGATTTAGTAATGAAAAGGTGGGGGGCCATTCTGTTCATTCCCGAAGGCTTCGGAAATTCAATTCATGCCTTCTATCAGCAGGTATCGAAGATCTCAAATCCATTGGCAACATTCTATCATGGACCAATCGTCAAAGCCCCCCTATCATGTGTCGTCTGGATAGAGCTTTGGGGAATCAAAATTTCATCTCCATTTTCCCTCATTCTTTGGTTGATTACCTTCCGCCTGGTATCTCAGACCACTCTCCATTAAAGGTAATCTTTGAACCTCCTTTTCCATCAGGTCCCAAACCATTTAAGTATTTTGAAGCCTGGGAGACACATCCATCCTTCTCTTGTATTGTCCATGACTCCTGGAAGACAACTTTTATTGGCAACCCCATATATCAATTTGCCAAAAAACTCTCAAACATGAAAAGAGCTCTTAAATGCTGGAACAGAGATATATATGGTCCTATCCACTCAAATATAGCAGGTTGCAAAAGGGAGTTGGAGGATGCTCAGGCCGCTCTGCAACTCAACCCGTCTAATTCCCTTCAAGCCAGTACTGAAAGGGAACTGAGGTTCAAATACCTCACTCTCCTTGAGCAGGAGGAGAAATTCGCAAGGCAAAAATCTCGTCAATTGTGGCTTCAAGCAGGAGATTCCAACACCAAATTTTTCTACAATTCCATTAAAGCTCGATCTGCTCGAAATACTATTTCACAGCTCCGCAAACAAGATGGTTCCTACTGCTCTGAACCGGAAGAGATCAAAGATCACATAGTCCAATATTATCAAGACCTCCTCAATCGAAAGGCTACTTCTGATTTACATCTCCCCCCTCCTTATGGCACAGTTTCTGATGATGATAATCAAGCTCTCTGCTCACTAATAGAAGCCAATGAAATTCATTATGCAGTCTTCAAGATGAAAGCACTTAGCTCCCCTGGTCCAGACGGGTTCCCTGCAAGATTTTATCAACTTTTTTGGCCTTGATAAAAGAAGATCTTACAAATGCAGTGAACTATTTTTTTGAGAATGGAAAATTACTCCGTCAGGTGAGTCATACCTTCATTGCTTTAATTCCCAAAGCACTCAATGCAGACTCTCTGGACAAGTATAGACCCATTTCCCTTTGCAATACATTTTACAAGATCATCACAAAGATAATGGCATTGAGACTGCAACCCTTCTCCCAAAGATCGTCAGTATGCATCAATCGGCATTTATAAAAGGCCGAAGCATCCACCACAATATCCTCCTCGCCCACGAACTCATCAAGTACCTTAATAAAGGAAAGCCACGTGCTTGTATCAAAGTTGATCTCCGGAAGGCTTTTGACAGTGTGGACTGGTCCTTTTTAGAGAAAATTCTGAAGCGATGCAACTTCAATGACCATTGGGTGTCCATGTGCATGGAATGTGTCACCTCTCCCAAGTACTCAGTCTTGATAAATGGCTCCCCAGCTGGTTTTTTCTCTTCCTCTTGCGGTATTCGCCAAGGTGACCCCCTTTCTCCATTGCTCTTCACATTAGTGATGGATTCTTTCTCATCTATGATTAATCAGCTTGTTGATGAAGGCAGAGTGGGTTCATATATAAAGGGAGATCTTAACATTTCTCATATATGCTTCGCTGACGATCTCTTAGTGTTTTCCGATACTAAGCCATGCACTGCTTCAGCTCTATCTGGCCTTCTACATAGTTTTGCATCAGCCTCCGGTCTCCATCTCAATCACAGCAAGAGCCAGATCTTCGCTTCATGCAGCACCTCCACTCAGGTTTTTTGTGACTTGATGACCATCAGTCAGCATTCCTTGCCCGTCCGCTATCTTGGACTGCCACTTGTAAATTGTTCTCTCAAATATTCTCATTGCTTGCCCATCATAGACAAGATTCGGAAAAAAATTCTCTCTTGGGAAGGTCATTCTCTTTCGCGGGCTGGTCGTATAGAACTTATAAAGTCAGTTCTTTCCTCCTACCAGATCTTCTGGTCCTCCGCTTTTTGCCTCCCTAGTAGAGTACAAAGAGATGTTGAACTTACCCTTCGAACCTTTCTTTGGCAAGGACATTCAAAAGTGCGAAAAATTCATCACATTGCATGGGATATGATATGCAAACCTCGCTTGGAAGGGGGGCTTGGAATTAAATCTATTAAAGACTGGAATAAAGGTGCAGCTGGAGTCAGATTTTGGGATCTTGTGTGCCACAAACACTCTATCTGGACGGACTGGGTATATTTAAGATACCTAAGAAACAAGAATATCTGGACTGCTCCCCCTCCTTCCGGGTGCACTAGTTCTTGGGCCTCTATTCTCCAATCTCGTTGTTGGGTAATGCCTCGAGTCAAATATATTATCTTTGAAGGCACCTCAATTAACATATGGTCTGATCCTTGGCTAAACGGGCACGGGCTGAAACACTACTTTGGTCGATTATCCTATATTTGGGGCCCCCCACGTAAGGCAACTCTAGACCTTTTTATCTGCAATGGAGCATGGAAGAAACCCCCTCGTTGGCCTTCTTCTCTTGATTCCATCTGGGACAACATCATTGAAATAGAGGTTGGGGGCTTGGGTGATGATGTTCTTGTATGGTCTCCTTGCAAAACTGGTACTCTCACTCTCTCTTCTGCTTGGCAAACAGTGAGACAATTGGCCCCCCCTCCTCCATGGTCCTCATGGATTTGGCTCACTTTACAGACTCCCCGGCACTCTCTATGTGTATGGCAAGCCTTCCACAACAAGCTTCCTACACGGCATTGCCTTTTTGCTAAGGGTCTTGTAACGGACCCCCACTGTCTCCTCTGCAATGGTACCTCTGAGGATGTTGATCATCTTTTTCTCAACTGCAACTGTTCCAATCTAATCTGGACACCTTTGCTCAAAGGACTTCTTATTCAACACCCTTTGCCAAGTTCCTTGGAAGCTCTTCCTCGTTGGTTGGAACAATCTGCAGCCTTCCCTGTTCAGCGCAGTTTATTGCAACTACTTCTCACAACCACTTTCTGGTATATTTGGCTCGAACGAAATGCCCGTGTATTCAAGGGAAAGTCCCGGCCCATTCCTGTGCTACTCAAGCTGATTAAGGACTCAGTGAAGATCAGACTCCTTTCTTCAAGAATTATCTCTCCAGACTCTTTGGAAGCCCAGCGTATAGCAGCCTTTTTTGAGTTCTCTTTTACTCAAAAGCCAGAAATTGTTACTGAAGTGCTTTGGAAACCTCCTTTAAGGGGATGGTTCAAACTAAATACAGATGGTTCTTTCTCAGATGACCGAGGTGGGTATGGTGCTATTCTTCGCAATGAAGATTCACAGCTTATTCGAGGGATTGCTGGTCGTCTCGATCTCCCATCCATCAACCTCTTGGAGTTCAAGGCAATTGAGGTTGGAATTTGGATGGCAGTAAATGCAGGAGTCAAGAAGTTGTGGATTGAATCTGATTCCACCACGGCGTTAGCTTGGTTGCTCGGCAAAGGCTGTCGCCCGTGGAGCTCAATTAGATGCCTCCGACACATCCAACAGGGCCTTTCCCTGCTGGACTCCTGGACCGCCACTCATATACATCGAGAAGGCAACTCCGTGGCTGATATCCTTGCCTCTTATCGCTCGGGAAGAGGAGAATCACTCATCCTCCCCTCTAATATATGGCACGAACTTCAAACTGCTATAGATCTAGACAAGTCGGGATTGCCATATGTTCGAAAACGCCCATAGCATTCTATTGACTGGTTCTTCTACTTGAATGTTAAGATAGTCTCTTTCTTCAAAGGGATGCAGAACGACCTGGCTTCGCTCTTCCCTCCTTTGTTGAATGATACTTTTTTAACAATTTTGTAAAGTTCACGTTCCTCTTTTTGGAGGGATCATGTAAAACTTACTTTTTACTTTAATACAAATTTGATTACCAATCAAAAAAAAAAAGAAAAAAAAGAAACAATGAGTCCGGTAAGTGATTTAATTAGATACTGTACTGTGAAGTAACAATTGTCGTCACCAACTCCAATAATCAGATCCACATGTTACACCAGGAATCTTTGAAAAACCAATCTGTGACATATACCAATTCCAATTCCGATTCCGATTCTATTTCCATTTCAAAATCAAGAATAGACATTTAGCTAATTTGACCAGCTTAGAGCGCTCTTTTGAAACTTTCTATCACTTCTTGCAGTCGTTGCTAACTTTTGACTATTGAACGATGTTACACACACCCTACGCGGATAGTCTTGTGAACAATTTATATACTTTCATAGCCATCCAATAAGACATATTTAGGTGAGGTATGTGGATTTATGGATTCATTTAATTTAAAGTGGAGCGATGTATGCTTTTCATCAAAATTTACACAATTATATGAGATTTATCATGTTTGAAAAATCAAAACATGTGTGGACTTTTCGTGGGAGGACAGTCCCCTCACACTATTTGCTACTATATTGATGTTTTTTGGGTAAAAAAATGTTACGTCCATCTTTTTTTTATAACAACTTTTACTTTTTCTTTTTTGTTTGAGATCATACGAATATATACAGATATTTCTTGTTTACTGTATGACCTCCAACAAAATATATATGGCTGGAGATTAAAAGTTAAAGCAAAAAAAAATGCATGAATGGCTGTATCATTAACTTTTGGATAAGCTATATATATATATATATATGTATGTTCCCCTTTTGTTCAATTCTTCCCCCACCTTTACTTCACTCCATATTTTCTATAAATTCAACCATGCAATTCATTGAAGTATATACTTTGTGATATGAGTATATGCTCCAATGATGAAAGAGAAAGAGTGAGAGTGAGAGTGAGAGAGATAGTGATGCAACACGATCATAGACCATTCGATCTTAGATCATCAAATTGATGATTTGTAATTTTTATATTATTTGTTAGGTTTATCATATCTTTTTTGGATAATTAGGATTAGTTAATATTTTTATATTTAGATATATTCATATATGTTTTGTATTTTTTTATTTAGGATTCAGTTAATATTAGGTGATTTGAGAGATTTATAGATTTGTTGAGATCCTAATCTGTTAGGACTCTATAAATAACCTTTGTAAACATAAAATTAAGAGAGATTAAATTTTTTAAAAATTTGAGATTATTCTCTTTATTAAAATTCTCCTATTATCTTTGTTGTTCTTGGTGGAATAACAGATTCATACAAGTCCATCGTTCTGGTATTCTTAGGAATCAACAGATATGTTGAAGCCTATCGTCCTGACATTCTTCGTGAAGAATCAACAGAGTCGTTGAAGCCTGTAGATCTTGCATCTTTGATCGGATCCGCAGAAGAGCGTGATCCCACGCTGCATCAGTTAGTTAACTGGGTGGGTTGGAGTTGGTTGGTCAGTCAAAAACAACATTTCATGTTATAAAGGTGGTGAATGAGGTGGTCACAAACATCATTTAATTAGGCCTGTCACGACCTCATAAAAGGTGTAAAATACTCGATTCGATATATGGACCGATCCAAATGACCCAAACCTTCAAATGAGGCTAGTTTGGGCCTACCTCGACTCGATCCGATGGACCCTATGGACCCACCATGTAAAAAAACAATTATCAGTACATAGATGTAAAATTATGGTTCCATCACTATGAGCCACACATACCCAACTTTATTAGGCCTCTCTCTCCCTATTTTCTTTCCCTCCTATGTGTGTTTGGAAATACAGTTTAAAAATTAGCTTTTAATTTTATACACAGTTTTTTTGGATTTAATCTTGAGGGCTACTTTTAATTAATCAAATAAGTTTTTTTGGATTTAATCTTGAGGGCTACTTTTAATTAATCAAATAATCACATTTGTTGCTAATAACAGAAACTGATTTTGATAGAATAAACATAGTTTTTTAGACACTTTTTTTTGTTGTAATCATGAGAGTAACTTTTCAATTAAGTTGGCTTGTTTGATAATTTGTTGAGACTTTTAACTTAAAAAAAAAGTAAAAGCCACCCAAACGAGGCCTAGGATCTCATTGCACCCTTTCTTTCATACTGGATTTGGTGTTGATGGTTTTCATGATGGGCATGTCTATCCCCACCAAGGATTTTTCTAAACCCACCAGTAAGAAAAAAAAAACAATACTCAATTTTATTTCTTGAATGGCTAACCCCACCATGCTATCTCTCCCGGTTCGACCACACATAGTCGTCATGTGAAATTTTGGTCGACTGATATTGGTCGAACAAAGTTTATAACTTGACCCTTTCTGACTCCCGTTCGACCCATAACATGTGATTTTAACCTCTCAGGTCGACCATACAAAGTCGTCAATGTTAGTGGCGGTCGACCAAACTTGGTCGAATAACGTTCGATCCAAAAAATATGATTTAATCCTCCCAGGTCGATCATATAGAGTCGTCCGTTTATGTAATGGTCGACTAAGCTGGGTCAAATGAAGTGCAAAACTCTCTCTACCTTCATTCATCTTCTCTGCATCTTTGTATGCTTGTAATTATAATAGCTTCAACCAAACAACACATATCAAATAGCACATACACTATTACGAGGCCGCACTCCTCCTCCGCAGATCCAACGCCAGCTTCTCCTACGTCTCCTCTTGACTCTCCCAACGCGCATCCACCGCCTCCAATTCCATGAAAAATTAAAAGAACTAAGAACCGATTCCACCCAGGACTATAAATTAAACATGACCCTCCCACTGATGACGGACAGTGACACAGCAATGAGGCTGGCAGTCCTCGAACTGGCGGCGGGCACCGATGTGGTAGAGGTCACCTCCGCCTTCACGAGGCGTCACCGCCTCGACATCTCCGTCTTAGGTGGCAGCGGCGTCGTCTCCAATGTCACCCTCCAGCACCCCACCTCTGCCTTCTCTGTTCTCACCCTCCCTGGCCTCTTCGACATTCTCTCCCTCTCCTCTGTCGTGAAGCTGGTGCCTTCGTTGGTGATATCACTCACCGGCGGTCAGGGGCAGGTCATCGGGGGGACCATCACGGGGAAGAGAGTGAAAAAACTGTGAAATTAGATAGGTGGATTTAGGGGTTTTTTTGATTATATAATTTGGTGGGTTTAGGAATACTGAATATCTAAAGGGGTGAATTTAATTAGACGGTGGGATAAGAAATATAGAATAGAAGTGCCCTTTCATGATTTCGATTGGGGGTTCGGTGTCCTCTGTTTTTATTTATTTATATTTTGTTTATTGTGTGATGGGTCACTGTTGATGGTGATCTGAATTGAAAAAATTCTTAGCGCAAAGGAAATTAAGATTTGTGTTTATTTTGTGTTGGATTGAATAGAAGTGCCCTTTCATGATTTCGATTGGGGGTTCGGTGTCCTCTGTTTTTATTTATTTATATTTTGTTTATTGTGTGATGGGTCACTGTTGATGGTGATCTGAATTGAAAATTTTCTTAGCGCAAAGGAAATTAAGATTTGTGTTTATTTTGTGTTGGATTGATGTTGATAATGACATGGTCTTGAAATTTCCCACATTGTAAAGGAAAGATGTGGAAGAAATGATGTTAGATTTTTAATTTTTCAAACCATGAATCTTATGTTTTATGAATATTGCATGATATAACAATTTAGACACCTACTCTTTCTCACACGAAAAAAGCACCGATTTCATACTTTACCGTGAAAAGTAAACTTCATGATTTTCTATCTAAACTGTGCGTGTGGGTTTCATGTACGTGCTCCTAGACCGGGTTGACCCAGGTCCGACCCGAGTCCACCTAGACCTAAACCCGGTACCGGTTTCCCAAGGTTTCACTAGGTCCATGATTGGACCCGGTTCTATTGTACCTTATCTTGGGTCAGATCCAGGTCCACCCTAATCCGATCTGGACCTGATTCGTTGATAGACCTCCATTTAATGCTATTCAAAGTGAGTAAATTAAACTTTTTTTAGTTTTTGAATCACCATCAACAATAAAAATGGGTGTAAACAAAAATTGATTTTTGTGGACACCCATCAAAGAGGCTCCCTACGCACACATGTGCGTGCGCGCGTTATTAAATACTTTTTTTAGTTCAATTTGTATGTCTGAAATTATATTTCATCATAATATTTAGCAAATGTACAAAAATTTTTAAGGATTACATTGCTAATAACATTGCTAATACGAATTAACCAGAGTAAATAGAAAAATAGATGTGGTGAGGGAACAAACTCAGTGAACTGAGACCGTGCATCCACCTCACCCCTCTCAATATTAATCCACCTGGTTATACCGAAAGCACACAAGAATGATAAAAGTGAAAAGTGCTACAAAAGCTTTACTTTTCACGTATATACAGGATACCACTGTGGCCTTTGTCAATGAGATTCTTCAATGCCGGCCAGACTTGAGATGGGCTATACTCTATTAAATGTTTTTTGTACTATATATAAAAAGCGAAAACATTTGTTGATTATCCATAAGACTATTCTTACAATAAACCATGCATAATAATGTGGCGCACTGTGATTGACATGAGATTCACGTGTCAGCTAAAACATTAGACCCCTTCACTAAAAATCTCCACATGCAGGCTGGCTTGGTTGTGAACCCTTCCAAGAGCATCAACTTCGCGGACACCGGTCAAAGTCTTGGGGAAGAAGACTGAGACTTTAATAGTCCTTTGAGTCGCGTTACTGCGTCGTTTTTTTTAAGACAATATTTGCCCCTACCAGATAATGTGCACAGGATACTACAAATCTGTCTACAGGATAACTTGAAAAAGATATTCCACCAGCGTTTGCATCAACGATGATGAACAGAATGCTGAAGAAGAACCCAAGTAAACCAAGTCCTTTGTATTGAGTTATGTAGAAACCCAATACAAGAAAACTTTTGAGAAAAAGAGTAAGTTTGTTTGATGAATTCGAAATGTATAGAATAGTTGAATTTCATGTCTATTAATAGACACAGAAGCACCATTTGAAGGCATCCCATGAGGCTTAACCGCCTCCAATCTGGACCGTTGGATCTTCAGTTACAAGATCAACGGTCCAGATCGATCACCATCCGATGCACCCTTTCCTATGGCACCCCTTCGATCAGTGTAACCGATTCTTGATCGATCCAACAGTGCACGTTGCATCGGACGGGTCCACCATCTGGACGGTCCAGATCGCATCTGATAAAATAAGAACAATTCATATATTAAGAATTAAATAAATATTTAATTATGACAATAATAATAAGAACAATTCATATATTAAGAAAAGTAACTATATAAATTACAAATTTTTATAATATCTTTAAAAAGAAAATACAACAATAAAAGACTCGACTCATGGATCTAATACCAGGAAAGAATATCTAGAAGAGTTGGTCTCCCTCAACATTAGACTGGAGTTCAACTGTCTTCGCTCCTCCATCTCTCGCTACAAAATAGAATTTAACAATAAATTTAAAATCTCAATTGGGACTTCAACATAGGCATCAAATCAAAACACAACAACATGATTCCCTCCTATGCATGCAACCTCCTAATTTCAACCAACATAGGTACCAAATTAATTATGTCCAACAAGTATTACCATATTTTACTTCATATTTAAAATGTTCTAAAATTCAGTATATCAAGAGGATCCGATGCACATAATGTAAGTAACATTCTAAATTAAAAAAATGACAAATAAAATTTTTATGTTGAAAAAGGGTCCCTCATATTATTAGATTAATGGTTAGGTGCTCAAGCTAAATGGATAAAGTAGTTTAAAAGTCTTGAGAGTGTCCACTTTGTGCGAAAAGAATGCCAAAGATTGGGACTGTAACTAGTTTCTCCCCTCTTAATGCCTTTCTACATGTGGAACTAATCACGTATGTATGATGGATTCATTCCTGAATTATATCAACACTATTGAGCAATTGAAGGTCTATTATAAAATATACAATTTTCACGCATTTAAATTATGTGGACTGATCTGCCATATTTTTCCATGTCGATTGGCCAATTATGAAATACATATTACGTTGACCAATCTCAAGTTTAAAGATGATTTCCAAATTCCTTTTTTTCTGAGTTTTCCATGCACCCAAGTAGCTTTAGATTGGTCAATTATGAACTACATATTAAGTTGACCAATCTCGAGTTTAAAGATGGTTTCCAAATTCCTTTTTTTCTGAGTTTTCCATGCACCCAAGCAGTGCCAATGTAAATATATAAGATCACAATAAAAAATTCTTACCTTTCGAACATTGTACAGAGTTGGTTATGGACAACCTTGGCTTCAATCAGATCACCATTTATGGGGAAACAACCCAACCAAGCAGGAACCACCTAGCAAACAGAACAGAGAAGTGTTAAACATGCTTAATGCCAATCTATGTAGCGAAAAAAGGCTATATTTGAAGAGAAATTTGGAAAAAAAAATCTTGCTTTGCAACAAAGCAAGTATTGTCCAACTTCTAGCATTCAGTAGAAAAACCTTATCAACCTTGGCTACTCTGAATGAATCAGACTCAATTCCATGACCTGATAAAAAAACTTCAATAACATATGATGTAAATAAATTTATGCTTTAAGCTTCTATTAAAAGAAGTAAAACGGTCCTCTATCATATCAATAAAAGTTTCAAGCCATGTGATAATTAGGCATTTCATTAATATATCATATTAAAAACCACTGCATGGACTTCTAAAATGTTTCCCATAAATTTTTCTTACTCAAATTTGTAAAAAAAAATTAAAAAAATATGGAGCACCTGCTGTTTTTATGTGGCAGGTCACATTAACAAAGTAGCATTTAACTTTGCAAGAGAGATTATAAATTCAAAACAATAATAATGGTACAGATAACAAATCATTTTCCTCAAGAAACAAAAGGCAAGAACAAACACAACCAAGATCTTAATGCAATACAAATTTCTATGAATTTATTGGAAGCAAGTCAATGTCTGCATGTTTAGCAGAAACATTTAGGCAAACTATAGGTACTTCAAGCACTTAGTTTGTTCAAGAAAATATGAAAACCCGACAACGACTATAACAACATTTTTCCCATTGATTTGGGCCGCCTTATAAATCCGTTCTGTTTAAGTGCAAGTTTAGAATTTCTTTATATCCATATTACTTTCATCCATGCTTTAATTTAATCCAAGACCACATTATCTGATAGAAGAATGAAGAACAACAACTGATAATTTTGTTTAGATTGGACCATTATAATTTAATCCAAGGCCACATTATCTGATAGAAGAATGCAGAACAACAACTGATAATATGGGACAGACAGACAGCGCCAAACTGGGCATTGCAACTTAGGCTCCTCTATCAAAATAGACCAATTTGGGGTCTCACCCTCAGCTCAAAGCCTACAAAATGCAGTCAAGCTCAAGCTCATAGACACATATCTAGTAGATATGAAATGATGTTGCATGCGCATGACTAAAAAAGAGCTCAACAGGCAAAACATTGACTAATAAAATTGGTACACTGTCTGAGAAAAATGGAAAGTAATAAATAGACTAGAAAAGCTAACAGCATGCTTTCAATAAATAAGAAAGAAAGAAAGAAAAGGATTGTCATACTTCTCCACCGAAAGGCAAATTCATGCTCGTAGCGGGCAAAGCCACTCCATCCTGAATAGAAAAGACATCTTGACTTAGTATAATATCCTTATTCCAGTAAGACTTACTCTTATATGCAACATAGTAAGTTCTCTCTGCTATATATCACATCCTAATGTGAGGCCACAAAAAGTTAAAATGCATTACAAAAATAGCAAAACAGATGTTTTCCTCGCCTCAATGCATTTGACTGATGTAACTTGAGCACCCATATGCACAAAACATGCAGTTGATAACCCATTTCCAAATGCCGGAGTAAGACTTTCCTGGATGATGAAACTTAAATTTTGAATCCAAGATTGTCAAATGGCAAAACAAACTATCGAAAACAAAGATGTTCAGATTTTGAAAAACTAGAAAGAATTTTTGTAAAACTAGTATACAATCTCAACTATGAATCATATGAACGGATCAACCTATTATTCATTATTCATTAGAAAATACAAGGTTTAGATATATCATAAAGGGTACAACTAATGGCAACATCAGACAAACCGTTGCATATAAGAGTAACTTTTTAATATCATCTCGTTTAGTGACAAAACACATCATTTCCTTAATGTATTCATTCTAGATAGAGAACTGTCCATTCCCAGATAATAACAAGAATACTTTTTAATATCCCCATGTGCTTCATGATGCATTTTTTTGCATGTTTAATAGTCTATTTTTCGCATTTTTTTTTCACAACAGCCCCATGTGCTTCCTGATGCTCTTGTTGCCATTCATATAGTTATACACCCACCAAAGAAGAATCATTTACTTTCATCCGCACAAGATCAGTAGATTACACAGATTGTCAAAGGTCTCAGGCAGAACAAGAAGTACAGAGAATGCATTTCTTGCAGCGGAAAGAATGTGTAGCTTTTCAATTAACATACAATCCCATATAGCATAGATGTCTTCGTAAACCTACCACATGCCCTAGAATCATAAACTACAACATTTATAAAGAAAAGAAAAGAAACAAACACAATTTGACTACTAGAAAGATGCACTCATAGTTCCAAATGGATAGAGATGTTCACCTATTGTTTGAGACGTAACGCAGGTGGACATATTTGGACAATTACAACATACGTTCATCACCATAATTATTAAGAAAAACAAAAAAAATTGATAGAAATAAACATTTTTAAACCTAAGTAACAAGAAAATGAGAGAAAAAACAAAGGATCTATTTTACACACATAATAGGGAGTAAGATTTTAGTCATGAATAGATTATTAAGGGAGATGGAGTACTGAAAGGGAGAACCTGCTACGCAGAGTAATGCTAGGAAATGTTAAAGTCAGCCCTGGGGAAAATATAGCATCTGAACAACAGTCAAGTGTAAATATCATCTGAGAAAAACAGTCAAGTGGAAATATCATATGTGAAATATGACTTCGCAATGGAGGTTAAATTTTAATCAATATTCATGAGCCACGGCACGAATCAAGGACCAAAAATGGTAGAAAAATGATCTTACCATAACCTTAAGTTGAATCAGATAAAAAAACACAGCAGATCTAAAAAACCTTAGATAAAACCGTAGAGCAGTTCGAGTTCGCCTTCGTCTCCGACTCTGGCGCCATTACAGCTGACTTCTCTCTTCTCCAATGGTCAGATCCGTCCGATCTACCCCGTCTTCAATGAGGACCTCCTATTGTCTTCCGATCTTGTCGAAACCCTCTGATCCCCTCTCGTCGTCGTCTGATCTGAGGCGAACGAATTGGAGAGGATCCCGATTGAGAGCTACCCTGTCTGCTCGCAGAGGTCATCGGTCCTCCCTTGCCAGACCGTCGTCGTCTTCCGAAGCGGACGAGTTGGAGAGAATGAAGAGGATTGTGATGATCAGGAGGTACAGACGCACTCTCTTACGCCTCTTCTTCTGTCCATCCATCAACGCTTCGATCATCGACATTTAGGGTTTAGAAGGATCGGTTTGAGCGTGTGTCGGTGTGTGTGTGTGTGTGTGTCGAGAGAGAGAAAGGGATTTGGGTGAGACGATGCTTTAGGGTTTAGAAGGATCGGTTAGGGCGGACTTTGAAGCCTTTCTGATTTTGTGAAAATGAACAGTGAGGATTCAATTTTTATGGAGACACGCGGATCGGTATTTTAGGTTCGTTTTAGAGACGCATATCGCTATTTTTTGTTTCTTTTTAAACCATATTTCTTAATAAACAAAAAAACAAAACAAAAATTAACAATTGTAAATTCATGGATTTATGTAAAGAACTTGTTTTGTTTAACTTATTATTTTGATGAACTTATTTTTATTTTGAGCTCATTTTAATTTGCTTGTTTTTTAAAATTTTACTTAATGTTTTAATAAATTTTTTTTACATTAAGTCTATCATTTATTAAAACACAAATAAAAAGAATACTTAATATCAAAAAGTTAGTTCAACCCACTCAAAAATAAAGTTATAGATCCGCCCATGGTTATATAATTAAGATAAAAATATATTTATTGAACAAGGGCAATATAGATTTTTTGCATCATAAGTATATACATGCATGCTATATAATTTTGGGCTAGATATTATTTATGTGTGCTCCTAATATATACACACTATATAAGTAAAGATTTTTTTTTGTTAAGATATAAGCTTTTTTTGGGCTAAAGCGTACAACAGATTATAAGCTTTTTTTTGTTAAGGTATTATATTATATAGTATCATAATTAACCCTGAATTTCTCATTTTATCTCTATAAAAGCTAATAAATTATTCTTGTTATATGAATAATCAATTTATCTTTGACTAGAATTTAACATAACATGTGCATGTTTTTTTAAATAATAATTTTACTCAATTGCTCCTAACTAAATGTATGATATATAAAAAGTTGATATTCAATTCGCTTGGACAGTGAATATACGGTGTTTTGGGATTGGACGATGCATTAAATATATGACAGTGATAATGACATCTTGTTTAAAATAGTTTTATACATTGGTTATCATGTAAATACAAGCCACAGAGAAATGGGGTTTGTGTAGGATGGGTTGCCAAGAATAAAGTAGCTAGAGAGCGATAACTGAAAATCTAAAATGGCATTGAGCTCATTAAAAACAAGAACAAGAAAAATGTATATATTATCAAAATGAATATGCTCATATTTGATAGCAACGAATCTTAATCAGTTACCGTGGTTGAAAGAACATAATGTCCTTTGAAAATGAATTCATCAACACTACAAGAAAAAGAGCCTTTAGCGACGCCTATTACCGACGGTCAACAGAAAAATCGTCGCTAATTGGAATTCATAAAGTGAATTTTACGACTAAGAGGAGTATCACAGACGGCCATGTCCTGACCGTCGCTAATGACCTCACAGAAGAACCCCACAATACAGGGTTGACTATTAGTGACGGCTAGAAACATCGCTGAAAGTATCTTTAACGACGGCCAGATTCCGGCCGTCGCTATAGGTCTATATATAACTCAATGCGGTTTTGTTTCTACATTACCGATGGGTTCGACCGTTGCTGTTTCCACCTTTAGTGACGGCCAGAGTTCGGCCGTCGCTAATAGTGTGGGTTAAGTAAAAAATTTCCACGACTTTTTTTTTTAACCCAACCTTGTCATTGCTGACCCCAACCCTAACCCCTGTCTCGACCTGATCCACCACCTCCTCGCCCCAATAGGCCTCTGTCTTGCTTGGATCCGCCTCTGCCTCGTCTAATCTGCCGCCCGAACCTTGTTCCAGCCCGCCCCTCTCTCGCCCGAGGCGCCACCGCCTCTCCCCGATCCAGCTCCGTCTCGCCTTGATCCACCACCTCCTCGCCCCGAGAGGCCGCCGCCTCGCTTGGATCTGCCTCTACGTTGTCCAATCCACCGCCCAGACCACGTTTCAGCCCACCCCTCTTCGCCCGATCTGCTGCCGCCTCTCGCCTACCCACCTCCAACTCGCCTGAACCATAAGTGTGGGTTTTATTTTTCAAGGTGAGTTTTGGTTGATTTATTAAAATTAATTTCAGGATTTAATTTGTGGTATTTCATTTAGGTTTTGTATTCTATTTTTTGTGGGTGAATTCTTATTATTGGGAATTTTTGTTTAGATTGATGAAGCATATATTTTGGAGTTTTTTAAGTTCAGCCTCTGTATATGTAAAAGGAATGTTTAATGTTTATGAATTAGGCTGTAAACATGGTTTGCTGAGATGTATATTTTGCATGTGTGTAACTTATTTTTTTTATTTCATTTAGATACTTTGGGACCATTTTTTCAACCATCCAGCTGCTTAGTAAATTCTTCATGTAGATATGCAATTCAACAGTTTATTGTCCCAAATCAGTTTCCTAAACAGGACCAATTTTCAATCTGAAACATTTCTGGTCTTGTAATTATGAGGGTATCACACTATGATAGGAACCTCGTAGCATGGTTTGGAGAAATGATTAGGATCAGTTTGGGAATGTATCATCACAGGAACCTCATATTCTATTAGTAAAGTTAGGTGATTGTGGTATAAAAGGAACTTATGCCAAGTACAATAATGTAGAGTCATAGTTTTTATTTATAATCCAGAGTTTCATATTGGAGAGATTTTATTTATATAAAATGGGATGATACAAACCAATAAAATGTTCTTCCTTAGACAGAAAAAGAAAGAAATGTGGATTGAGAGTATATGTAAAATTGATTTTTTCTTTTATCTTTTATGTGCTAATATCTGACCCCTTGCTATGTTCTCTCCAAAACAGGTGTATTATTTGAATTAGTTGATTTGGTTTTTTACTTTGTTTCAATGGATAAAAGTTGGATGCAAAAGTCAAGAAATAGTCATGAATATCTTGAGGGAGTAGTTAAATTTTTAGATTTTGCATTTAGTCGGTCATCTTTTGGAAACCAAATTAAATGTTCGTGTCTTGATTGTCGCAATGTATATCGTAAGGAACGGGATGATGTTCGTGGTGATTTATTATGGAAGGGAATAATGCCTAACTACACCACTTGGTATTATCATGGTGAAAAATTTCAGAATGAGGAAAGCAGTGATGAATCCAATGAGGGAGATGATATGCAAGGAATACTACAAGATGCTTTTGGAATACATGATACAGGTGACAGAGTTGATAATGAATATAATGAGAGTACTTCAAATGAGCCAAATTGTGAAGCACGTAATTTTACGAGTTGTTGAAAGATGCTGAGACCGAACTGTACCCAGGTTGTACTACATTTTTGAAGCTTTCTTTTCTTGTTTAGTTGTTACACTTGAAGTGTCTGAATGGGTGGAGCAACAAATCCTTTAACATGTTATTGGAGTTGTTAAAAAGGCGTTTCCAGAGGGTGAAAAATTACCGAAGAACTATTATGAATCTAAAAAAGTTCTCCAAGAGCTTGGTCCAGAGTATCAGAAGATTAAAGCTTGTCCAAATGACTGTATGTTATATTGGAAGGAGAATGAGAAGGCAAATGAATGCATAGTTTGTGGTTCATCACGTTGGAAATCGGGTACATGTGAAGCTACTAAAGACGCATCAGATATATCAATGAAAGAAAAAAAATTTTCAGCAAAGACGTTGCGCTATTTTCCACTTAAATCGAGGCTTCAAAGGCTGTTTATGTCATCAAAAACAGCTGAGGATATGAGGTGGCATGCTATTCAACGTAAAGAAGATGGAGTCTTAAGGCATCCTTCAGACTCTATGGTTTGGGAAGCTATTGACAAGGAATATCCTTCATTCAGTTCAGAACCTCGTAATGTTAGACTTGGCTTAGCAAGTGATGGATTTTCTCCCTTTGCTAATATGGCTACTCCCTATAGCACATGGCCAATCATTCTCATTCCATATAATTTGCCACCGTGGTTGTGTATGAAACAATCATTCTTCATGTTGTCACTTCTTATTCCTGGACCTAAGGGTCCTCAAAATGATATTGATGTGTATTACAACCATTTATAGATGAGTTGACTGATTTGTGGTCGAATGGAGTTGAGACTTATGATGCCTTTTCGAAGCAAAATTTTCAAATGCATGCAGTGCTATTATGGACTATTAATGATTTTTCAGCCTATGCCATTTTATCAGGATGGAGCACAAAAGGCCAAAAAGCGTGTCCATGTTGTCATAAGGATACTCACTCTGAAAGATTAAAACATGGACATAAATATTGTTACATGGGTCATCGTCGTTTCTTATCACCTGATCATAGGTATCATCAAAATAAGAAGTCTTTTAATAACAAGAAAGAGCTTGGATTGGCACCAATTCCGTTGAGCGGATTTGATGTTATTGAAGGTTTGCGTGACTATGAGCAAATTACTTTTGATAAAGCAAAATAAATAGGTCTGGCCAAAAGAGAAAGAAAGATGACTGCCACTTGCAAAAAAATTGGATGAAGAGGAGCATTTTTTTTGAGTTGCCTTATTGGAAACATATTTTGTTGCGTCACAATCTGGATGTTATGCACATAGAGAAGAATGTTTGTGATAATGTGATTTCACATTATTGAATCTAAATGACAAGACAAAAGATAACTTAAATACTCATCTTGATCTTCAATTATTGGGTATTAGGGAGCAGCTTCACCCTATACCAAAAGGGAGTAAGTTCTTAATACCACCTGCATGCTATACAATGTCTTTGAACGAGAAAGAAGATTTTGTCAATGTTTGAAGGACATTAAAGTACCAGATGGTTATTCTTCTAATGTCTCAAGATGTGTTCAAGTTAAACAAGGTAAAATCTCAGGGTTGAAGAGTCATGATTGTCATATTCTTATGCAACAGTTTATTCCGCTTGCAATACGTAGACTCTTGCCAAAAGAAGTATGTGCCACTCTGATTGAGTTGTCAACATTCTTTAAGCACCTATGTTCTAAGGTGTTGAGGGTAGTGGAGCTAGAGCAACTTCAAACTAATATTGTTGCAACATTATGCAAATTGGAAATGATTTTTCCACCTGCATTTTTTTATATTATGGTATTTTTACCCATTCATCTGGCAGAGGAGGCAAAGTTAGGTGGACCAGTGCAATACCGGTGGATGTATCCGATTGAGAGGTTCCCATTTATTTATTTTAAAAAATTTTATACTAATTCTTTTCATTAATATATAGAAGAGGGGGTGCTAACCAATTAACCAAAATTTAATTGGAATATAGGTACTTACATAGATTGAAGTCTTATGTTCGAAATAAAAATTATCCAGAAGGTTCAATTGCAGAAGGATATCTTTTAGAAGAATCTTTAACCTTCTGCTCAAGGTATTTACATGGAATAGAGACCAGATTGACTTGACCTGATCGGAATAACGATGACGAGATTGATGAGTCACAAAGAAAGTTGTCAATTTTTAATGGATCTGGTCGACCTTTGGGAAAGGCAACTCCGCTACTGTTGAGTAGAGAAGAATGGGATCAAATTCGCCTATATGTGTTGAACAACTATGATGAAGTAATTCCATTCATTCAGTAAGTATTAGGCTGCAGTTAGATCTTACTTAAATATGACATTCCTATTGTGTTGATTAATTTTTAATTTAATGTGTAGGGAGTACAAACAAATAATTAAAGACAATCATAGCCATATGGGTGCGAGAGAAGTGGATCGAACTCACATTAAAGAGTTTATTGGGTGGTTCCAAAAGCATGTAAGTGTTCAATATAAAATATAATAATGTAATTAAGCATATATAATGTTTACGTACTAATACATGTACATATGAATAGGTTTTAAAAATGCAACAGGATGATGATGGGATAAATGGACAACTTGAATCACTAGCTTTCGGTCCTTCTCAAACCGTGACACAATGTACAGGATATATTGTAAATGGTTATAGATTTCACACAAAAGCCCGGGAGAAGAAAAGAAAAACTCAAAATAGTGGAGTTTTTGTGACGGCTGAGATATCTAGTTTTGCAAGTTCAAGAGATAAGAACCCAATGACAAGAAATGTCGGGTATTATGGCATCATAGAAGAAATAGTCGAACTACAGTATATCGGCAGAAATAAGATTGTATTGTTCAAATGCGCCTGGTTTGATGTATTGAGTCGTTCAGGAATAAAACAAGATGAGTATGGGTTCACATGCATAAATTTTACACGGACTTTAAATACGAATGAGCCATATATTCTTGCCAATCAAGCTCGACAAGTTTTTTATGTGAAGAACACAAATGATGATAATTGGTATGTTCCAATTATGACACAACCTCGAAACACATATGATTTCGAAATAGAAGAAGCTTTTCAATCCAATGAAGCAGACACACTACAACAATCTAGTAATGATGAAATTGTATCTTGGACTAGGGAAGACATTGCAGGAGAATTTGTTGATGCATAGATTCATGGTAAATGATGTTGATGGTTACTTTTTAGATGAATTAAGTTGTATTTTAAGTTCTTTAATTTATTACTTGTTAATTGTTTCTTGAAATATTATATGGATGTAATGTTTGTTATATTGTGTAGCACATGGTGACCCGATCAAGAAGTTCGAGACAGTCGGCTAGTTCGATTCCAGAGGGAGCAGGAAATAGGGACGATATTGTTTCCCCAGTACAGACTGTTGATGCTTCTTCTAGCGCAGGTATTAATATAGTTTTGCATGTATTTTATCTATTGCAGACCATTTACATCACCTTATTTTCATTTAGGTTCCACTAGTGTGAGGAGGAGGAGAAAGACAAGAGGCGTAGTTCTGCGACAGGGAGAGAAATTGCATGTTGAATGGAATGAACATGGACAAACAATTGGAGATACTGGAGCTCGATTTATAAACACATTGGGAGCGACAATTAGAAATAGTGAACTCCCTTTAAATGTTAAAAAGTGGGCAGACATACCTGACGAGACAAAAGAAAGATTGTGGAAGATAATTCAGGTTAAAAAAATTGTTGGTTTATTTTTGCCTATTAGTTTTTCAATATAATTTTGACTTATTACATTAGAATGCAAATTTGTTCATATCTTTCAGGAAACCTTTGATGTAGAGGAGGATAGGAAGAGTTGGGTTCTACAATCAATGTCTATTAAATACAAATAATGGAGAAGTAATTTGAAAGAAAAATTTTATAAGCCATTTGACTCTGATGCTCAACGTTTGGCAAGGAAACCTCCTAATGATTCTGATAGTGACTGGACTTGGCTTGTGCAATATTGGAGTACTCCGGAAGCTCAAGTAATTTATTTACAATCTTTAAAAATGCACTTGTAATATATTATTGTTGATGTTTATATTTATATTTTGCAGGCAATATCAGCTAAAAATAGTCAGAATTGAAACAAACAAAAAATAAAGCATACCGGGGGGACAAAGAGCTTTGCTCGGTATAGAGATGAAGAGGTGATATACATGAAGTCTATTTTATTTGAAATTTTCAATATATTTATATACTAACTTTATGTGTGACAATAGAAAATAGCGAGGATAGATGGTAGTGTACCTACACGCGCTGAGCTTTTTGCAATCACCCATACAAAAAAAGATGGGTCGCCATCAGATCCGCACTCCGCAGAAAGTATGGTATAGTTTGTATCATAAAAAAGAATTCATTTCTGTATGTGTATATGAGTGTTATAAATGATAATAAGTTGTGACTAATTTTGAATTTTTTTTTATAAAGTCACGTTTTAGTGAGATAGCCTCAACGTAGGAGTCAAGCTCCAATATTGGCAATGACATATACATCATTGTTATGGGGCCAGAGTGACATGGACGACTGCGTGGATTTGGATTAGGACCGAGGCCTACCACTGTATTTGGACGGTCATCAAATCAATCACAATGCAGTTATTCAGATGTATGCCCTCAATTACATGACGTGCGTAGTCCTTCACCCCTGAGATTTTACCTACGTAAGTCAAATGGAATGTCACATGAAGAGAAAGAGAGGTCACGTGATGACAGAGAAAGAGACCTTGAGCATCAACTTGAAGAAATGAAGAGAAATATGGAGCAGATGCAAAATTTCATACAGCACATAATGCCCATCCCACATTAATCAGGTAAGTGTAATTTTCTATTGTTTTGATATTGATAGCACTATTCATTACTTAATTATATTTTAATATATGCAATGCTTTTTATATAGGGATAAAGCATAATCAAATCGTCAATGGAAAGTCGACATCGGAGGAGAGTTGAGAGGAACTGAAGGCTCAAATGAAAAGGATTATTTTGAGAGAAAAAAATTCTATGAAGAGTTAGTTTTTCATTAGAATTACATGTAATATTTTGATGTTAGCTATGTTATATTTTAAATTATGAAGTTGTTTTATTTAAACCTTAGTGAATTCAAGAATTCTTAAATTTGTGATTGTGAATGAAATATCTAGGAGATGAAAATTGTTGAATGACTTTAGAATTATTCAGATGCAAATTTTGAAAAAAATAAGTAAATAAGTAAAAAAACAAAAAAAAAATCATATTTGCGACGGCCACCGACCGTCGTTAAAAATACATGGCTCAATCGGCTGAAAACCATTATATAACAAGGATGGAATATTAGCGACGGTCACCGACCGTCGCTAAAAATAGTCTTAATTAACTATAGTTAAGCTGTGGTAATTTTTGTTTGCCTTTTTAGCGATGGCCGCAGCCGTCGATGTTTCTTTTAGCGACGAGATATTTAACGACGACTTACGACCGTCAGTCCGGCCGTCGGTAAATATATTAGCGACGGCTTTTATGGCCTTTAGCGACGACCTCGACCGTCGGTAAAGGCACTTTTTCTTGTAGTGCAAGCACTTTATTAACACAATAAAGTGTATATATATATTGAAGACATTACTTTTTATCTATATTTTCTATTTATGTATATATTTGAAAAAGAAAAAGAAAAATGAAAAAATGATCATGCAAAAACGACAGTATGATAAATAATGTATGTTTTGATTCTCTGTACATTCCCCCAATTATAGAAATACAAATCACAATTACCAATAAATAAATAAATACAAACATGTGTTAAGCTTTTATTTGATTTGGGCTTTGAATTTGGATTTTATAAATTAGTGCTAGATATTGTTTATGCTTGCTCCTGATATATACACATCATATATATAAGTGACAACTAAAAATCTAACTTGATATTAGACTCACTAAAGACAAAAACAAGCGAATTATATATAATGTGAAAATGAATATAATGAAATTTGATATCAATTAACCTCAGTCAATTAACATAATGTCATATGAAAAGGAATTCATCACACATAATACAAATTAAAATGTTCTTCCGAATATTTAATTATAATAAACACAATTTATATAATAAATCATCTAATTCGATGATGGACTAGTGTGGAAAATAAAGTATATCTAGACTGAATATACTAATTTTTATCCATTTTTTCTATTTATACATATCTGAATAAAGAAAAATATATATGAAAAATGACCTCGATCGCTCTCTGTCCAGTATAATAAATAATGTTTAATTTTATTATTCATGTTTGGAACCAAATTATAGAAATAATTTCTAGTCAAAAGGATTTTCAATCTGATAATGATACATTGTAGATCATATTTTGATTTAACAAAAAATAAAATATTTTGAAAATCCTTAAATATTTTGCTTCGAAATCAATTTCGCAATAACAAGTCAATCATTTCGCAGTAATAGTCAATCCTTTTGCTACGAAACTAAATTTCACAGCCAAAAGTCATTTCTTTCGCTACGGAGATTGTTGGGGAAGAAGACTGAGACTTCAATAGCCCTTCGAGTCGCTTTACTGCGTCGCTTTCCTTAAGACAATATTTGTCCCCACCAGATAGTGTGCAAGGAGTACTGCAAATCTGTCTACAGGATAACTCGAAGAAGATATTCCACCAACGATAATGAATAGAATGCTGAAGAAGAACCCAAGTAAACCAAGAGCTCTGTATTGGGTTCTGCAGAAACCCAATAGAAGAAAACTTTAGGGAAAAAGAGTAAGCATGTTTGATGAATTCAAAGTGTTTAGAATGGTTGAATTTCATGTCTATTAATTGACACAGAAGCACCCTTTGAAGGCATCCCATGGGGCTAAAACCCAACCCAAAGTTACAAACAAAGACCCAACTTACAAGACACATGAAAATACATTTTGAAAAACCTCTAACAAGCCCCCACCATTTTCAAAATTTACATGACACTGATTCTTGGTTTACTTGATAGTCTTTTGCTTCATTGAGGGGTGTCTCGCGACTTGAACCGATCACCTAGCGATGCACATCAAAGTCAATAAGGATTGCTTGGTAGACTTGTCTTTGAACCAACAATCCTGTATAACTAACCAGACATGCATTACACGTAAAACAATATATCTTCTGTATTCAGAGAAACCAACACATGGATTGGCCTTTTGTCCATATCTTGTTTTATGAGTATTTTAGAATTCAAGCCCATTGAATTAATAGGAAGTTGCACCACCTCCACACTCATATAGGTAGGTTATCAAGAGTACCCCTGTAACTTTAGTACTCTAATCAGAAATCAAACCTATTAAGAGTTAAACTCATCCTCCTTCCTTGTCATTACATGTTCCAAGCACTTTACCCAGGGATGGCATAAAATTAAGTGCTTGCAATCACAACATATGTTGTACTTTGCTCATTGAACTCAAGAACTTGATGTTTCAAGTTTTGAGTTGAGTTTCCATCAAGAGTGATTCTATATGGGCTTAAGTCCCATCCCCTTTGATGTTTTCCACACCAAATACCTTGCAAGTCCTTTTGTTAAAGGATCAGCCAAGTTTTGACTTGACCGGATATAATAAATAGTGATCACACCATGGGTAATCAGTTGCCTGACATAACTGTGTCTAAGTCCTATATGTCTGAACTTACCATTATAAATCTGGCTATAAGCCCATGATAGTGTTGCTTGACTATCACAATGCATAGAGATGGGTGGCATGGGTTTTAGCCACACATTAATTTTCAGAAGTAGGTTTCTAAACCATTCTGCCTCTTTGCTAGATGATGCTAGAGCCACAAACTCAGTAGCCGTTGTAGAGTCTGTAATACATGTCTGTTTCTTAGATCCCCAGGAGATAGCTCCTCCTTCAAGTGTAAAGATCCGACCACTCGTTGATGAGTGATCCTCACGATCAGTTATCCAACTGGTGTCTGTATACCTTTTATAACCGTAGGATATCCACTATAGATTATTCCATAATCCATAGTTTTCTTCAAGTATTTTAATACTCGATCAATAGCATGCCAATGCTCACTACCCGGGTTACTAGTATATCTACTAAGTTTCCCCACTGCAAAAGCAATATCAGGTCTAGTATAAGTCATTGCATACATTAAACTCCCAATCACTCTAGAATATAATAATTGATCAATAGCCCTACCAGTGTTACGATACAATTTCATTTGTGGATCAAAAGGTGTAGACATGAGTTGACAATCGAATCTATTGAACTTCTTCAAAATTTTATCAATTTGAGACTGGGTAAGGATTAATTGATTGTTATCCCTCCCAAAATAACATCAGCAATGCCCATATCTTTCATATCAAAATGAGATGACAAGAAATTCTTTGTAATTTCAATAATATCTAGGTTAGTACCAAAGATAAGCATGTCATCTACGTATAGGCATATAATCATACCTTTACCACCAGAAAATTTGCTATAAACACATTTAACAGATTCATGTATCATAAAACCATTTGATATCATAATCCTATCAAACTTTTCATGCCATTGTTTAGGAACTTGTTTAAGACCATAGAGTGATTTAATGAGTTTACATACCTTATTTTCTTGACCTTGTACAACAAACCCTTCCGGTTGCTTCATGAAGATTTCTTCATCCAACTCTCCCTTTAGGAAAGCAGTTCTAACATCCATTTGATGTATTTTGAACTTATAGATGGAAGCAAGGGCAATTAATACTCTAATTGTAGAGATCCTTGCAATCAGTGCATATGTATCAAAATAATCGATACCCTCCTTTTCAATAAACCCTTTGGCCACTAACTTGGCCTTAATTTTTTCAATCGTTCCATCGACCTTCCTTTTCTTTTTGAAAATCCATTTACAACCAATCGGTTTGGATCCAGGAGGCAAGTCAATAAGAATCCAGGTTTTATTCCCCACAATTGAAAAAATCCATTTACAACCAATCAGTTTGGATCCAGGAGGCAAGTCAACAAGAATCCAGGTTTTATTCCCCATAATAATCCATCTCATCATTAATTGCCTCTTTCCAAAAGGCAACATCTTATGACTTCATAGCCTTCTCAAAGGTCAACAGATCAGATTCCATATTTAATGAAATCATTGTTTGTTTACAATGAGATTCCCTAGTTCCTTCCACTAGATAAACAATAAAATCAAGACCAAAAGATTTGTCAATTCTAGTCCTTTTACTTCTCCTCGGTTCAATGGATTCACTAGGTTCACTTTCTTTATTGAAAATCAACGACTTTGATTCCTCATCCTGATTTGATCTCGAAATAGTATTAAATCTATTTTCATAGAATATTGCATCACGAGACTCTATGATGGTATTTACCTCTATTGAACTATTTTGTTCAATTACCATGAACCTGTATGCCTTACTGTGTAGGACATAACCAAGGAATACACATTAGATTCCTCTTTCTCCCAATTTCTTCCTTTTGGGATCTAACAATCTTACAATTGCCCTACAGCCCCAAGTTCGCGAGTAACTCAGATTGGGCTTCTTATTTTTTCACAGTTCATAAGGAGTTACATTAATCTTTTTGAGAGGAATTCTATTTAGAATATAACATGCAGTCAAAAGAGCCTCCCCCCAAAAACCATGAGTAAGACCAGAATTAGAAACCATAGCATTGATCATTTCAGTTAAAGTTCTATTCTTTCTTTCAGCAACTCCATTTTGTTGAGGTGTATATTGAGCAGTTAATTCATGAATAATACCCATATCTTCACAAAAATTTGAAAAATAAAATTCACCACCTCTATTGGATCTAAGCCTTTTTATTTTAACATTACATTGATTTTCAACTTCTGTTTTAAAAGTTTTGAGTTTTTCAAGAACTTCATATTTTGAATGCAGAAGATAAACATAACAGAACTTTGAAAAATCATCAATGAATGTCATAAAATATTTTTTATCTCCTCTAGTAGGGGTAGCATGCATGTCACATACATCAGAATGAATTAATTCAAGCAAAGATGTGGTTCTCTCTACTTTATGAAAAACTTACGAATTATTTTTGTTTGCATGCACACTTTACATTTCTCATCCATGTCATCTTCATACTTTGGAATTAAATCTAATTTAACCATATCATCCAATTTCTTAGTATTAACATGTCCTATTCTTGCATGCCATAAAGAAAGAGAGTCAATCATATAAGCCGAAACATTCACTTTATTGATATTGAACATTCCCTTGTACAAATAACCATTCCCAACAAATATTCCACCCTTGGACAAAACAAACTTGTCCGACTCAAAGACTAACTTGAAGCCATGTTTATTCAGAAGGCTCTTAGATACAAGGTTTTTTCTAACATTAGGTACCTGACATACATCAGTGAGACACAAGACTTTTCCATAAGTGAATTCAAGATCCACCTTCCCTTTGCCTTTGATGATGGCAGTAAAGGAGTTCCCCATGCAGAGAACTGATCCTTCACTCACTGGTTCATAAGTGGTGAAGAGGTTCTTGTTGTTGTAGATATGTCGTGTCACACCCGAGTCGATCCACCAGTCTCCACCATCTTTGAGCATGTTAAACTCGGATATAATAGCCACGAATTTTTCTTTGGCCTGATCAGGTGCCTTTGGTTGATCTGGTGTATTTTGTTTCTTCTTGAAATGACGGCAATCTTTCTTGAAGTGGCCTAGTTTTTCACAAAACCATCATTCAACCTTCTTCTTCTTTGGGTCCGCGTTGTTGGGCTTGTTGTTCTTCTTTTTACGCTTGTCTCTGTTGTGCTTTTTGCCATCCTCCACCACGTGGACCTTGGGAACTTGAGTCCCCTGTTCATCTTTATTCTCCTGTAGCCTCGTTTCTTCTTCAACTCGAAGATGTTTGGTTAACTCCTCCAGAGTAAGATCTTCCTTCTGGTGCTTCAGATTCTTTTTGAAATCTTTCAAAGAATGGGGCAACTTGTCTATTACAGAGGATACTATAATAGACTCATCTATGCTCATATTCTATTGTTGAAACTGACTAAGAATATGATGGATCTCATAGAATTTATCAATAACAGATTTGGAGTCAATCATACTATAATGCATGAAATTTTCAACAAGAAACTTCTTACTTGTTACATCTTCTGCGAGGTACTTGGACTCTAGAATCTCTCATAACTCATTCGCAGTCTCCACATGTTGGTACACATCAAACAGAGAGTCAGAGAGTGCGTTGAGGATGTGACCCTTGCAGATGTAGTCATCCATCTCCCACTTTGTTCTTGTACGAGACTCGTTGAGAGTCTCATTTTATTGCTCCTCTGGATACGCTGTCTTCAATACGTACATCACTTTGAGTGTGGTGAGGAGGAAGTGCAGTTTCTTCTGCCAGCGTCGGAAGTTCCCACCATCAAAATGCTCCAGTTTCATGAAGTCTTGCGTCATTTGTTACACCGAACGAGCCATAGATATTGTCTTAAGATTGTTGGGGAAGAAGATCGAGACTTCAATAGCCCTTTGAGTCGGTTACTGCATCGCTTTTCTTAAGATAATATTTGCCCCCACCAGATAGTGTGCAAGGGGTACTGCAAATCTGTCTACAGGATAACTCGAAGAAGATGTTCCACCAGCGTTTGCACAAACGATGATGAACAGAATGTTGAAGAAGAACCCAAGTAAACCTAGACCTCTGTATTGGGTTCTGCAGAAACCCAATACAAGAAAACTTTAGGGAAAAAGAGTAAGCTTGTTTGATGAATTCGAAGTGTTTAGAATGGTTGAATTTCATGTCTATTAATTGACACAGAAGCACCCATTGAAGGCATCACATGGGGCTTAACCGCCTCCAATCTGGACCGTTGGATCTTCAGTTACAAGATCGACGGTCCAGATCGATCACCATCCGATGCACCCTTTCTTATAGCACCCCTTCGATCAGTGTAATCGATTCTTGATCGATCCAACGGTGCACATTGCATCGGATGGGTCCACCATCTGGACGGTCCAAATCGCATCTGATGGAACGATCTCCACCGTTTGATTAGCTAAGTGCGCCAACAAAGCGCCACATTGCGCCCATCGCACACGCGCACCATGTGCATAACACATTATCATTCCTAAAGTAAACATTATTTTATACACACCTCACTTTATATAGTGCCAAACTTTTTATTCTTTAACCGATGTGGGACTAAAACGCAACTCAAAATTACAAACAATGATCTAACTTACAAGACACATGAAAATACATTTTGAAAAACCTCTAATAAAATCTTGTGGGACTATTAGGCCATGCGTATTATATGATATTCCATACAAAACATGTTATTATGGTTCAATTCAATGTGTGACTTGTGTCATTTGTCATTTCAAGTATCTAATATTTAATTTAGTCACCCATTGATCACTTTGAATAGAGTTATCAGTTGAGTGGTGGTTGGTCAAACACTGTTGGCCTAAATCCTGACATCAGGTCATGAGGAATGTTCATGGATGGCCCCATAGCATAGCCTTAGAAGTTAAAAACAACCCACTCACCTACCTTGTGAGCACCCAAGTTGTCTCGATGTGTGGACTCTGGTCTTTCCTCCCTTTTTTTTTCTTTTCTTTTTTTCAGTCCATATATACGAAAGTATATAATATTTCTGTGGTTGTTGATTGGTGCAATATATATTATTAATATTATATTATAATAATACCATGGTCGTCACAGTAGACTTGAAAAAAAATAAATAAAATTTAACACGCAAGTAAAATGCGGAAAGTGATGCACATGTGCACATGTATTGAAAATAAACAATGTACATTTTGGGTCCATGGAGATGTTGGAGTCCTGTATATAGAGTGAACCAAGTGTTCACATTATCATCACCTCCTCATATCAAACACTCTCTCTCACGCAGACATTTATCTGTCTGAGGGAGAATTTGGTTGAATAGGGGGATGGGGAGAGCACCTTGTTGTGAAAAGGTAGGGTTGCATAGAGGGTCATGGACACCCAAAGAAGATGCAATTCTCATTCAGTACATTCAGTCCCATGGAGAAGGAAATTGGAAGATCCTCCCAAAAGAAGCTGGTATATCCTCAATTTTTTTCTTTTTGTTAAATTTTAATAACACTTTCCAGAGCACTCCTCACACACTAATGAACAGCGTGCCATGCATGTCCTGATCAACCATAGTCCACTTTTACAAATTTATAATTAAATTATTTTACAACTTTGTTTTTACAAATTACCTATCAATTAATAAAAGTTATTCAACATAAACTAACTCTCTCATGCTCGGAATTATTTATGAAGGTCTTCTTCGATGTGGGAAGATTTGCAGACTGAGGTGGATGAACTACCTGAGACCAGACATAAAGAGAGGGAATATCACTCCTGAAGAAGATGAACTAATCATAAGACTCCATCGTCTATTGGGCAACCGATGGTCCCTCATCGCCGGGAGGCTCCCTAATCGTACTGACAACGAGATCAAGAACTACTGGAACTGCCACTTAAGCAAGAAAATAAAATGTGAAGCCCCCCCCCAACCCTGAAAGCAAGTCCAAAACCCAGAAAAAGAAGAACCGAAAGAAGACCAAGCAGAAGATCAAGCGCCAGAAGACTACTACAGAGATGATGGTGACCACAGAGACAAAGATTCATTGTCCGAAACCAGTCAGATTAACTTCGTTTAAGTCAGATGAGACACCCCAATCAATTGGGGCCAACTCCAACACAGTCTCTTTCAGTGATGGTGAAATATATGGAGGAGGAGATTGTTTATTTGTGTCAGATATCAGTGAACTTGATAGTGGTGAAGATCATGATCTTGATTTCCGGATGACTGTGTGGGAGGCTAACATGCTGGAGAAGCTCTATGAGGAGTACTCGCGTCTTCTTTGATTCGAAGAAAATCAGTCACCTGTGTTGATGATGTGCTTCACTGATTTTTTTTTTTTTGGGTGAATGCATGAAGTGTAATTTATATGATTTTCTTTTTTGTTATGCTTCTCATGTACCCCCAGTTTGTTTTTAAAAAATAATTACTACATTTTGAACATTAAAATTATAAATAAAAATAAAAATAAAATAAAAGACAATATGTCTTTATATCTATGCATATAATAAAATTTTTTCAAATTGCAGTTTGTTTTTTTTCTCATTATTAACATAAAATATTTTAAGGGCCTGTTTGTGTGTGTGTTAGAGGCGCATTTGCACCGTTGGACGTGGTGGAACGAACTCAACCTCCAATCCAAATTTTAAAGAAGCATTTGTATTTCAAGCTGAATGTGTGTGTTTGAAGGTTATTTATTTTTTCGTGAGTTTTAACACCTCAAAATAGCAATTCTCTACCACGAGAGAAATTTTGGGTACGCGGGGTCCCCCCGACACTGTCAAATAGAGTCAAGATGGTATGAGCAACATGGGGAAGAGTGGGGCATTTGCTCCCCCCATGGCCCCATGCAAGTTGAAAAAGCTGTTCCCTTTTCATTGTGGCTCATGCCTGGGAGTGACATGTTGTGGGGTATTTAGTAAAAAAATAGTTGAACAAGTAACAACAACATGCCAACTAATTATATTAACAATATAATATGCATACATGAAAAAAATAAATTCATCATAATAAAATGATAATGACATAAACATAACATATATTCACGCTGCATAAATGGACCACCAAGATCATTTTTTTTTTTGCTTGGTAAATAAAGTTGTATTTCCTTGCAAAACTTACAAATGTACAATTGTACTTTGTAACAGTGTGAGAAGATCAGCAGGGGGAAGGGGATTTAGAGTAGTCAAGTTGACCCTCTATTACAAATTAGCAGGGGGGATTAGGAAGATCACAGAAAATAGAGTATGATACTATGCCTACGATTAAATCAAATCAGCCAGATTTATGTAAAGCCAACCGGCTCTTTTTGGAATTGAATCTTCATAGACTTTCAAAGCACAAGGGATGTTGAAAGTGAGGCCTGATGTAATCCTCCCGCAGTGAGAGGTTTAGCCCGTCCGAATCTGCACAGAACCTTCACGATCCTCTTGGATTAATTTCTTCAGAGACTCCCAAAAGTTAGAAGGACTGAATGTTGATTTTCCCAGGGGAGACTGATGAGCAGCAAGCAAGTCAACTGCTCGATTTCCTTCACAGAATACGTGGGAGATCTTCCAATCAAGGAAAGAATTAGTGAAACTACGCAAAGTTCGAATGTCTCTCAGTGTTGTCCAAGGAATGGTACCTTTGTCACTAGCCCAAGCGATGACTGTAGTCGAATCAGTTTCACTCCAAACTTTTTGAGCCCCAGCTCTAAGCGCCAATAGTGCACCCTCCACAACTCCTTTAAGTACAAGAATATTGATCGAACAAACCTGGCTCTAAGCGCCAATAGTTTGCTTAGAACCATCCTGATGGAGGGGCAGACCATGTTACTGGAGTTAAGGTAATTGGTTTATCCTTAAACAGGACACCAAATACGCGTGTAATTTGAGGAGCAAGAGGGGAGTCGGAATTTTCCAAGTTGCTTCTCTGTAGTCTAGAAGTAGTAGCTTGGATTATTCGACGAACCACTATGACTTTGCTATACCTTTTATCCTTGAAAATCCTTGAGTTATGCTCTATCCAGATAAACCAGAAGGTTTGGGTGAGGAGAGATAAAAGAACCGTCCTTTCTGAAGGAGATTTGGCGAGAGTAACAAAACAACTAACATGTTCCGCTAAGGTTTGAACCCACTTTTTCCTCAAACCCCAAGACTTGAGCAGAGCATTCCAGACATAAGCAGAAAAGGAACAATGGATGAAGAGGTGCTCGACCGATTCTCTTTCAATATTGCATAACCCGCAAGTATCAGACGCTGATAGTCCTCTAGAGTGGAGACGAGCACGAGTGGGAAGCCTGTTTAAAATGGCCTGCCAGCTAAGAAATGAGTGCTTCTGCACTTGAATTGGATGCTAGAGGAATCGGGACCAAGAACAAGTAGGCGACTGGCTAAAAGCTTTCCAAGCTGCAGATGTACTAACTTGCCCAGATGTGTGGCCTTTCCACACCATTATATCTGGACCACGGCCTCCCACTTCAAGGTCAGTGATGATATCCCATACATAATTGAAAGAAGCTGGCCATCTTCCGGGTTTATTCCAATTACCATTTGAGATAAGGGAATGCACTGAAGCTGATCTTGGGGAACCCCAAAGAAAAGAAACAGTTCCATTGAAGTGATGTTTAAGGCCGAATCCTCATAACCACGGATCTTCCCAGAGATTAATTGAGTGGCCATCAAAGATGATATATCTGACATCTTTTTGAATCCAATCCCGAGCCTTTATAATTCTACGCCAGGACCATGAGCAAGAAGTGGGAGGTTGAATAGTCCATATGTTGCCTTTCGAAAGATATCTCTTCCGTATCCAGTGGGACCACTGAGAAGGCTTGCAAGACGCTACTTCCCAAAATCTGGTACCGATAGCCACTTCATTCCACTAAACAATGCGCTTAAGTCCCAGACCGCCCGCTGTAACCGGGGAGCAGATGGTGGACCATGCAACCTGGTGCTGTTTTTGGGTTCCCTCTTCCCCTGACCAGAGAAAACACCGCATTAATTTTTCAAGATCCTTGACAGTTCTTTTTGGGAGAGCAAATCCAGAGGTCCAATAGTGGCTATAGCTGAGGAGCTCGGACTTGATGAGTTGAACTCTACCCGCTTTAGAAAGCAAGAATCCAGTCCAAGATTGCACCTTTCGGCGGACTTTATCTAGAAGGGGTAGGCACATGGAGTGGGTGAGTGCACCTGTAAAGAGAGGAACACCAAGATACCTAACCGGATGTTTATGAATTGGAATCCCCATAATAGATGAGAAATCTGAATGTCCCTCATTTGTGAAGATCTGACTTTTTTCAGGATAGAGATGAAGTCTTGAGAAACTAGAAAAATTCTCAAACATAGAGCGGAGAGCAGATACTGTCTCAACAGTGGTATCCGAGAAGAGAATAAGATCATCAGCGAAGCAAAGGTGCGAAACATTGAGACGAGAGGGTATGAATTTACCGACCCTTCCAATGGCCACTTCATTATCAATAATGATGGAGAAGGCCTGCATAGCAATCACAAATAGTAATGGGGAAAGGGGGTCACCTTGACGAAGGCCACAAGAGGATCGGAAAAAACCATGTGGACTGCCATTTATTAGCACGGAAAAGGAAGTTGTAGAATGCATTGATGTATCCATTGCACCCAAGTCTCCGGAAAACCCATGTTCTTTAGAATAGCCATAAGAAAATCCCAGCGGACGCTGTCAAAAGCTTTTCGCAGGTCCACCTTGGTGCAGACCCTTCCACTAGAAGACGGGACGTAGAGGTAGCGAGATAATTCCACGTGCAGACCACCAAGATCATTGATTAAAAGAGAGTTGATACACACTCTGTTTTGCAATCCCATCTGCAGCTCTATACATTGTGATAATGTAGTGGAGATGTGGAGTTTTGTATATAAAGAGTGAACCAAGTGGCATATAAAATCTTCAATCCAATTGAATGAATTAAGTTGAAATACTCTTCACATACAAGAAATATGTTCTTTCCCAAGGAAAAGATTCCTTGGGAAAAGCCCATTGGTACCAGGGTTTACCGACGAATCGTTTCCTTGGTACTTTTGTCACAGCAAGCGTCATTAAATGTTCTGGAAAACCCCTTTACCGACGAACATTTACATTGCTAAACACAAATAATTTCCTTGCTAAAATCCATTTTCGTTGGTAAAACTTATAGAATTAGTGATGAAAATTATTTCCTGGGTAAATGTTGATATTCACAAAGGAAGTTATTCCTTGTTAAAAGTCTATTTTCGTTGGGATAACATTATCCTGGGTAGAAGCGAAAAGCGCAATTACCTAGGTAAAGTTTTCCTTGATAATTTTTTTTTGGTGGGTTTGATAATTTATTTATTACATTCTATATCTGTATTTTCATGAATAAATTTATTTACTACATTTTGTAATCAAAATAATGTACCATATATATGGCTTCAATTACGACAATACTACAATAAACATCTAGCACAATTTTCTTAAACAGAAATTGCCGAAATAGTATTGAAATAAAGATACACTACATTTGAAGATTCTAGTTACCAAGTACGCTTGAAATATCAAATAAAGGGCAAGTTCATCGCCCATAAATTGTACATATTACACCTTGATTTACTTCTATGTCGTACACAAATTTTTTTTCCTTTCCATCCAAGTAACATAAATAATAATATAATATCTTAAACTGCTATAATTTATAAACATGCTATAAATTTTTCAAAATGTTTGAATTTGTCAAAAGGGTTACCTTCACGAGCACAACTTTTGGGTCCTAGAGAGCAATAACGTTGTCTTTCAAATGTAACAGATCTCCTCGGTGAGTTGAATTGTTTTTTTTTATTTGAAAAATTCATATAACCCCCTGAAATCTTGCTTAAATTCATATAACCCCCTACAATCTTCGTATATCCATATAACCCCCTGTAATCATACCCAAAATCCATATAACCCCCTCCATCCGCCTTCCGTCAGTCGAGTTAACGGCGAAATTCGAAAAATCCATATAACCCCCTGCAATCTTCATATATTCATATAACCCCCTGTAATCTTGGAAAAAATCCATATAACCCCATGTAATCTTGAAAAAAATCCATATAACCCCATGTAATTTTAAAAAAATATTTTTAAAAATTTAAAAATAAAATTCAAAATAAATAAATAAATAAATTTATGCAGGGGTTAAGTTGTCATTTAAAAAGTCATAAACTCTTATCCATATTGTATGTACCATTTATCCTTATTTTATCTAAAGTGAATCAAACAAAAAAAAAATCAATTTTACGTTTCCTAATGAGAATAATAGAAAATACAACAAAATAAAGATTTACAATCCATTAGATGTTAATGCATGTAAATGTTAATTTACTCTATTATTAATGTGGTGGGGTATTGGTTATGAAATCACATGTCATTTATAATTCAAAAATTAAGAATAAGAAAAGGAATAAATAAAAAAAATTTACTCTATTATTAATAAAAAACATATTTTTTTATTTTTGAATTTAAAAAAAAAATTCAGATTACATGGGGTTCTATGGATTTTTCCCAAAATTACAGGGGGTTATATGGATATATGAAGATTGCAAGGAGTTATATGGATATATGAAGATTGCAGGGGCTTATATAGATTTAGATCAGATTACAGGGGGTTATATGAATTTTTTTGAATTTCGCCATTAACTCAGTTGACGGAAGGCGGACGGAGGGGGTTATATGGATTTTGGGTATGATTACATGGGTTATATGGATATATGAATATTGCAAAGGGTTATATGGATTTAGACAAGATTTTAAGGGGTTATATGGATTTTTTTCTTTTTTTTTAAAGCAAGGTAGATATTTATTACACAATTTCATTCCTAAAAATTTACAAACCTTGAAAGGGTTGGTGGGGGTCAAGAGAGGGGAATAAACGGAAGAGAAAAAACTAAAAGCCATACATAAACTCGAATGGAGCATCCCCGGTTAGAAGTATCTAACACCAACGCCTCCATCCACCGACCCGTTGGCCTGCTCCTCCCACTACTCCCGCGATTGCGGGGGGTTAAGGCCACCCGCTAAGCATATCTCTCAATCGCGCACCAGCCTCCTGAACGTGTCCCCCTGAAAGATGACTGCGTTCGGGAGGCGACAAAAGAAACAAGGGAAATAAATTTCTAACAGTGTTGTGATTTTTTCCCATGGAAATTATTGAATCTGGCTAACAAAGAAACAGGGGAACATAGCATTGCAAGATTAATTTATTTATATGACAATATACAACACTGTTAGAAAATGAACAGTCGTAAGAAGGAATGTGTTAATAAATGAACAGTTTGATGAACTAGAAAATAATTAGAAGAATGTATTATTGGAAGAATTCTCTTACCCATGAAGGCAATATCTGTACCCATGGCTTCAAATGTAATCCCTCTCCCCTTCCTCCGTCTACTAAAAAGATATAAACATAAAGTTAAACAAACATTACAAACTATGGTACAAATAAATTGATTGAAGTAAACTAGAATAATATGAAATTGGGCAATATTAGCTTTCACAACAATGACATGAAAAAAATCAGAGGGTAGAGTCCACATGTAATATTAATTGACATTAAACAAATCAACCAACCTTTGATCAAAATACACACATTGATCATTCTGATGTAAGCAACAAACCGACCTTTCAAAAAAAAAAAAAAAAAAAATCTAACCATCTGAGATATCAAAGAATCATCCAAATAACCAGACAACGTGAGAAACATAAAAAAAACCAAATCCCCTAGTATTCACATTAATTCAAATAAACAACTGGACACACCTCACCAGTCTCGAAATCTCCGGTGGTTTTGATGGAGCAGCAGAACAGCCAAAAAAATAAAAATTTTAATAAAAAAATATATTTAACAACTGAATTTCTGAAGTACTAAAAACCACCTGAAGCTACTACTGTGAGTGAATCCAGCTTTAAAAAAAATCCCCCCAAAATATAAACAAATAAGCATCAACAACTAAAAGAAAAACAAATGATGAACCATCTAAAGCGTGAGCAACTGTTGTATTACTTATCAATTAGAAATGGAGACAAGCATTTTACCTTGGAATTTGAGCCGATCAATCAGAATGGGAACTGGCTGTCGAGGGCCCGGCCAGAGGTGAAGATGCGGAAGCAAAAGGGACATTGGCGGTGGCTGCCTTCGATGATCCGCGTGTTGGAAAAATGAGCTATTATCAGACATAAAACAATGAGAATATAAAGACAATGATTAAAAGAGCCTGGTTTGGAGTCACATGGTGACGCTGCTTTCAGAACAAAATACGCCCCTTCAATCACACTTTTCGACGATCTAATCCCAAGATAAAACCATTCAACCCTCACTATTCTCTTCTTGGTGCAAGCAAGAAGAGAAGTCGAACCGGTCGCAGACTTGATCGCCCAAAAGAACAAGAAAAAAATAAAAAGTTTGTTTGTGGAAGATTTTTAATGGAACACTTAGTTTTTTCTCATTATCTGAATCTCTGTGAAAGTGGCATTTTTATAGGCACAGAGATTCAACCGTTAGAAGTGTAATGTTCGCAATAATTACACACGCCAATTATGGTAAACGTTTTTTATTACCATATTTATTTCCAACGTTTAAAATTCAAATGTTACTAGCCATTACGAAAAATAAAACATATATTCTATTAAAATTTTAATCTTTATTTGAAAATTAATTAATACATTTTATTGAAATGTATTAATTTTTCAACAATCCCCCACAAGATTAAATAATTTTATTATAAAAAAATAAAAAAAAATTTAGGCGGTACAATACTGTGTGTTCGATGAGGTAGCTTAGGGCTTTGAACCTCACTTAGTGTTAATTAACTTTCATTTGAAGGTACGTAGTGAACTAGGTCTTGAACTAGACCCTTTTGATCAAGCTTCAGTAAGTCACACAACACAGTATATGCACTAGACCAGGTTCTTTATCGGTGTGCGCATTACGGCCATTACGCTTATCTTGTTTCATGAGTGCTTTAAAGATCACCCTCTGTTCTCATAGATCACGGCCCCATGACCACACTCACATAGTAGAATTCTAAAATGGTGTACTGTGCGGTGCAACACCCTGCATTAAAGGCCTTGAATTCATTCAGTGCGACTGCTCTTCCTATACCGATACAATTATAAGTATTGGCACCATAGAGATGTTCTTTAAATAAAACATTAAAAGTCAATTTTATTTCAATACTTAACATAGATACGCATCAGTTTGTTTTTTTCCATTGAACCTTTCTTTATAGGATCTCCATTTGGATAGGTAGGGTATCCACTGTGGTACTACATTATGGGCTTTAGACTCATCCCCTTCGATGCAGAAAAGTGTAGCCTCCTCGCTAGACCTTTAGTGAGTGGATCTTCAATAATGCGCAATGATCTGATGAAATGAAGTGAGATTACACCATGTTGTATGAGATCCCATTAAGAGTATAAACTCAAGTTATTATGCCCCTCTCGATGAAAAATTAACCATCCTACTCGCTAGTATAATTTTTTTCTTTTATAAAAGTTATATGTGAATTTATTCACAACCTCCACAACTAATATAGCATGTTTTATAAAGTGTAATATTCACCGATTATAATATATCAAGCTCTTTTATAATACGCATAAACATATCATAAAATGTAAACATCGGGCTCATTTATTTCATATATTCAAATATGTCCCCCACATATTATTTCATTAATGATATATTCATCAAATCCTGTGATCTAAGGCTTTGTTACCTTCGATGTCGAATTGGTTCTGCAGAGGAGAGATGACCGATGTCGAAGAGACAGTCGGCGATCTCAATCTTCCGTGGCGGAGACAATTAGCGAAGGAGGAGAGTCTCTTGTGCTCCTTTTTGACGGATTAAGGTTCCACAGGTTTTGTGAAAATTTGGGGAATGGGTGATCAGAATAACGAATCAGAAAATGATGTTAAATGGGTCAGATAAAAATAACAAATCAACATTAACAAGGAAAACTTTTAATTGGTATAGAAAATTTTCTGATTTTGTTTGTGTTAAAAAGACATTTAACTTATTTGGTAAAGACATTTCTTTAATAAAATAATAAATAATTTTTATCGGATGTCCTATAGGAGGTCAGTATTCAAATCCAGGAGATCAAGCACACATTTAGAGAGAAAAAAAACTATAGTACATTTTTACATGTTCTTGTTACTTGTTTAATTTTTTGTTTTTACTTGTGTAGAAAGTCATGATCTTGTTTTCGAGATCGGATCCGGTCAGTGTCGAGCTCGGTCAGTTCGATCAGTACCGAACTGCAACACGTTCAAATCGAACTGCATGACTTATAAATCAAAAACAAAATTTTTTTACCTAAGAATTCATATTTTCATATTTTTTTCAATAGTTGATTGAATCCAATAAGAGAGTGAAAAATATACCCAACAATTGATTGTGCAGTTCGATTTATAAATGGTGCAATTAAATTTTCATATTTTCTCCAATAAGTGGTGCAGTTCGGTACTGACCGGATCCGGTCCCCTTGTTTTCCGGATGACTGAGTGAACAACGTGTCTTTTATACCTATTAATTAAAAAAAAATTCAAATTAAAGTATGGATTAATGGTTTTCTATCTCATTATTCGCTTTAAATATAATAGTCTTATTTGCATGGTCAGCTGCCCCCACTTCCCACATGGCCCCATCCATATATTATTAAAGCCAAATCAAGTTCATGATTTGGTTTAGTAAAAAAAACATAATTATGGATGGATTACCTATAAAAAATGGAATTAAAATAGTTGAGTGGGTTAATATTTAATATTTATTGTTTGTTAAATTTTGGGGTTGATATTTAGTAATATATATATAATATTTCAATCATGTTTATTTATTTATTTATTTTTAGTTGGTTTTTTTTTGTCAAATCTTCCCTATAAGCAGGTGGGAAGACTTGAACCCAAGTCTCATTATTAAAGAGGGATATTTCTCCCATTTTACTAAGAGGAAATTCGGCATGTTTAGTTTTTTACCCTTGCATTTAACTAATCTTTTTAATCTCTTTCAATATTTTTTTGTTAATTGTGTTTATTTTTTGTTAGGTGTCTTTTATGATAATTATGTATGGTTATAGTTTTGAATGGGTAAAATTGAATGATTTATTTCTAAACGTTTGTTGAACAAGTGGTCATTACAAGAAAAATTGGTTGCATTTTGACCAAGCGCTATTACTACATATAATTTTGACAACCATGAAGCGTTTCACTCTTGCACGTGAAGAGTTTTCACCTCACTATATTACTACATGCCATTTTGACCCCAATAGTAATTCACTCTTTTACCAAAAAAAAAAAATTTGATCGTGCGCGTTTGTTCTTGTCAATCCCTAATAAAAAAATTGACATACATGTGAACACATTACGTCAGTAGACGTATATACATGATGTTCTTAATACTTATTGATCACAATCAAGAGAATAAAATATCACACAAAAAAATATACGAATTTATATGATTTAGTAAAATATGTTTACATCTATGGAGGAGAATAGAAAATAGTTCACTATAAATATCAAATTGAGGTACAAAAACTCTCAACCTCCCTCTACTCTGATCAGCACCATCCCTTCCGCTCAAAGAACAAATTAAAACCCTAAAATGGCTGCATCTCACAGGAAATAAAAACTCTATTAAACAGAAACTAAATAAATATGGTACAATAAATCAAAGTTACAAAACTGCTGCTATAAAAAATTCGGTTTGACCCTACACCTTTGTGAACATGCCTTCAATAATAGAATGCAAGACATCTTATAATGCATGACACATTCATGTCCTTGTAAATATGAGTAATCTTGTATAAGTCATTGTCAAAGTAGTGAAAAACACACAAGTTAGTTGGCACTTTTTGACATAAATCAAGGTAAACATGTCCGCCATGTCCGCCACTTACCTTTCAACCCCCCCCCCCCCCCACCAATCAGCCCCCCGATCCGCCTGACCCACACCCGACTCCCCCCTCTCCGTCGCCCCCGTTTCGGCCCCTTATTCCCTTCACCCAGATCCCTCTAGCCTTCCCTCCTATTCAGCCCCACCACCTTCGGCCCCTTTGACCTCTGTCTACCCGTCTAGGGTTTCTCCCCCTTCCAATGCAGGGCTCCTGCCCACCCCCCCCCCTTCTTCTACTGCCCTAACATCTACCACTCCTTCTATTGTGGTGGTTGCTGGTTCATCTAATGGAAAAGGCCCCTCCACCATCACTTCTTCTAATGTGGTGGTTGCTGGTCCATCAAATAGGAAAGGCCCCTTCACCATCACTCCTTCTAAAGTGGTGGTTGTTGGTTCGTCATCAGGGAGAGGCCCTTTCTCTCAAGTTCGAAGCTTTAAGCAAGTCCTCACTCAAGCATCGGTAGCTCAAACCGATTCGAGTTGGGGCTCACATGCTCGAACCTCTACAAGATTGGGGAATCTACCCTCCTTTGCACCTCTGGAAGAAAATCTAGAAAAAATTGCTCAGTTTGCGACAGAGGACTTCTCTGCTTGGGAAAGCCAATGGAACAAGGCTATTGTTGGCTACATAGTGGGTAAGAAACCTGTATTCACTCCTTTTATTCCATTTCTGTCTAGATTATGGAAAATCAAAGGCCACTTTTCAGTCTCCATTAAAAACAATGGCTTCTTTGTATGTAAATTTGATCTTGAAGATGATCTTAATCATGTTTTAGAAGGGAGTCCATGGTATATGGAAAGTAGGCCTTTCATAATCAAGAAATGGACTCCTGAAGTCCGTCTTGAACAGGACCGTTTGCGATCCATCCCAATATGGATTCGCCTACCCGACCTCCCATTCCATTTTTGGTCTCCAAACTGTCTAGGCAAGATAGGCAGTGTTATTGGTACTCTCCTCTACATGGACAATGCAACCCGTATTTCCACTCGGATCGATTATGCCAGGATCTATGTAGAAATCGAAGCTTCGATTGTCCTCCCTGATGAGGTAAACGTGGAAGTCCCCGAAGGAGATAGGGAATCGTTCAAAGTTATCTATGAATAGAAACCGGACCCATGTGCTCACTGTCACACCTTTGGGCATTACTCCGAAAACTGCTGCAAAAAGCCTTCCTCAGTTAGCAATCTCTCTTCCCCATCATCCTTGGCAGCCCCGGGGATATTGGCGTCCAGTGGGAAATCCATCCAAGATACACTAGCACAGTCATCCCGATCTTTGGATACAATTGCAGCTCTAACCACTCCTTCACAGGAAACCCAAGCTACAGAATCCGCTTCTCATAAGGCTACGAAGACTGCACAAAAGGAAGGACAAGGTCCCACTCAAGCTGTCGTCGTTTTCCAAACGGGTACAGAGTTTGCTCCAAAGGCAGCACAAGGTTCTTCCCCAACTGTTGTAGCATATTCACATGTGCAGGGGGCTGTTGTCTTCGAAAGTGTTCAACACTCTAGTAACTCTATTCTCAACCATGAGAATGTTGGTTTTGTTAATGCTCATGTGTTTCCACTGACCCTGTTCTCAAGAGTCCTCAAAGTAAGAGCATCATGTCCAAGGCCATCGTTGATGCTTCTACTAAGGATCAAGGAGTTGATGTGGAGTCCTTTTTCCTAGCAAATCTATTTCGCGAATCTGATCCACCAAGCATCTCAAGGGGTAACTTGGTTGTTGTTCTCCACCTTGACTCACCCGACTTACCCTTTAATGCTGCTCCGAATAAGCATTCTTCAGAGCCCAGCTCTTTTGAAGTTAAGAAAAAGAGCAAGGAGAAGAAAACGAAGAAATCCAGCACCAACATTGTCTCAGGAGTTGTTGAAGGTGCCGATAAGATTAGTAAGCATCCAAAACCCCCTCGTCCCTTGCATTCGAAGCAGGGGAAGCAACACCTTTAGGTGTGTTTTTGTCTCCCATTAATATTTTGTGTTGGATTGTCTTTTTTGGAATATCCGTGGTCTTAACAGTAGTGAAAAGCAGTTGGATGTTCGAAATTTTTTGGCTCATCACCTTGTCCCAATCGTTTGTTTTCTGGAAACTAAGGTCCTTCCACCTAATGCTGATCATGTTCAGAGGCAGGCTCTTCCCCATCACAGGCTTCTTCACTCTACTTCCTCTTTTAGAATTTGGATCCTTTGGTAAGACCAGTTGGTTGACATCACTGAGATTGCTGCATCTGACCTATTTATTCACTGTAAAGCTTCGCCACGCGATGGCAGTCCTCCCTTCTTCTTCATTGCGGTTTATGCATCTAATGATTCTTCAGAAAGGATTCGACTTTGGTCCGGTTTATACAATCTCTCTTCCCAAACGGGGGGTTCCCATTGGATCATTGGTGGTGACTTCAACGAAATCCGATTCAGTTTTGAAAAATCCGGAGGCCATCAAATTCACTCGCGACGAGCCTCCCATTTCAACTCCTGTATTGAAGATTGTCTCTTACATGAGCTCCGCTCAGTAGGGGGACAATACTCATGGTCCAACAATCAAACCGCACGGATTGCCTGCAAGCTCGATAGAGTATTGGTTAATTCTCAGTGGACTCTTCATTTTCCTGATGCTTTTGTTGAGCTACTTAGTCCTGGCCTCTCTGATCATAGCCCACTTTGTGTCACTGTTCATCCCCCTATTCCTGCTGGTCCGCGGCCATTCAAATATTTTCAAATGTGGGAATTTCATCCCTCCTTTCATGCAGTGGTTCTTCAAACTCGGCAGAAACAATTCACTGGGTCCCCGATGTTTGTATTAACAAAAAAGCTTCAACATACCAAAGCTGTCGTGAAGGAATGGAATCATTCTGTTTTTGGCCCCCTTCAACACAATCTCAATCTTGCCCGCGCTTACTTGGATCAGGCTCAATTGGCTCTGCTCTCCGATCCCCTCAATCCTCAGCTCATCCAATTGGAAGCTCTATCCAAATCTTCTTACCTAGATCATCTTCGCTCAGAAGAGTGCTTCCTTCGACAGAAATCGAGACAACTTTGGCTCTTCGAGGGGGACCAGAATTCCAAGTTCTTTTATTCTATGTCGCATTGCTCACAATTCAATTCGCAAAGTTCAATTGACTGATGGTTCCATTTCTTCGGACACTCAAGTAATAAAGGATCATGCAGTATCTTTTTTCCAGAGGCTCCTTAACCGTTATGTTCCGCACCCTTGTCCTCCCTTGCAGCACCTGAATGTTCTTTCTGAGGCTGACCAGAATGATCTTTGAAAAGTTGTTTCTGATGCAGAAATCAAAGGTGCGCTTTTTGATCTAAAACCACTAAGCAACCCTGGACCCGATGGCTTTTCTGTCCGATTTTTTCAGCATTTCTAGGAGACCATTAGGGTGGAATTTATTGCTTCCATCAGATCATTCTTTCAATCTGCTAAGCTTCAACCACTCATTCATCTCTCTTATTCCAAAGACTAAGTTGGCAGATTCCTTTGGAGACTTTCGTCCAATCTCTTTATGCAATGTTACCTTCAAAACCATCATGAAGATTATGGCAAATAGATTGCAGGCTGTCCTTCCAAAGCTGATTAGCCCGAACCAATCGGCATTCATAAAGTGGCGTAATATTGTCCACAGTATCCTTATGGCTCATGAGATGTCCAATCTATTGAATGCTCCATCTGTCAATGGACGTGCTTGTCTAAAAGTTGATCTGAGAAAGGCTTTCGATAGTGTGAACTTGGACTACATATCTAATCTGATGAGAGGTGTGCAATTTCCGTCCACCTGGATAAATTGGGTTACTCAATGTATCTCTACTGCTTCTTTCTCAGTTCTACTAAATGGTAGCCCGCAGGGGTTCTTTCAATCTTCTTGTGGCTCCGTCAAGGAGACCCCCTATCCCCTCTCTTGTTCGTAATCGCAATGCAGGGCTTTTCTTTCATATTGGAGGATGCTGTGGCACAAGGTTGGATAGGAAGATTTATTTAATCTCCTCTCAACATATCTCATCTATGCTTCGCCGATGACCTGATCCTCTTCACCGATGCTGTCCCCTCCTCGGCTGAAGCCATCAAGGCATTATTTGAGGAATTCGCCACATTCTCAGGATTGCATCTCAATCCAGACAAGAATCAATATTCATCTCTCCAGTCGTTAGTAGCTTCTCTTCAATTCTAGGAATTATTCAATAGAAATTTCCTGTCAGATATCTTGGTGTCCCCCTATTCCCAAGGGCTTTGACTCATTCCATGTGCGCACCACTTATTGACAAGCTCAGATTCAGAATTCAAGCTTGGTCAGGCCATATGCTCTCCAAGGCTGGGAAGCTAGAACTCATCAAATCTGTCCTACTCAGTTTTAGCCACTTCTGGACATCCGGATTTTCTCTACCAAAGCATACCATTCACACAATGGAGAAAATCATCCGTCGTTTTCTATGGGCTGGTGGGGACACTTCTTCCAAACAACATCATGTAGCTTGGTCCACTGTTTGCTCTTCTATTAATGAAGGAGGACTAGGCATTAAGCGAATTGGAGATTGGAACAAAGCGGCCATGGGTCTACGTTTTTGGGAGCTTGCTTTGGGCCATAATTCTCTTTGGGCAAAGTGGATGAAACAAAAATACTTCACCAAGAGAAGCATCTGGACCACCCAACCCACTTCTTCGAGTTCTTGGTCATGGAAAAGAATTCTTAATTCAAGGGAATGGATCCAAAAAGATGTTCATTTCATCATCTTTGAAAGACTTTCCATCAATCTTTGGGATGACCCATGGTTAAATGGGTTCGGCCTTCGCCACCACTTCCAAGGATCCGACTCTCTCCTTTGGGGCCCCCCAGGAGCGGCCACGGTCAACACCCTCATTTCTAATGGGTCATGGTGCAAACCACACGGGTGAGGATATGTTATTTTAACATTATAGGATAAAAATTCTTTAAGTTTTGTCTATGTTTACATATGTTAAAATCCGGATACAAGTGAAGATAAATGTTATTCCAGCAATTTAGGTGAAACAAAAAATCTCTATTTTCATTTCAAAATCGGAATCAACATGCTCCTTGGGTGTGTTTGTGCACAAATTTGAATGCAAAGTGAAAGAAAGTGAGAATTTGGGTAAAAAAAAAGTGATAGAAAGTAAAAAAAAAAAAAATTCATTTGACTAGCTTTTATGGTGTTTATGTACGTGGTGGAAAAAAATTTATCACATTTTTTTTAAATTCTCATTTATGGGAAAGTGAAATATTTTTTTCACTTTTTCTAACAAGACAAAAGAGAAAATGGAAAGTGATGAATTTTTTTTTCTTTCTATTGTTTCGTACAGACACTAGATTTTTTGATAGTCAAATAAAAAAGTTTCACTTTCTGTCACTTTCCCTTTCACACGACTACATCCTTTATTTCATTATTTTTATATCCCAAATGATGTAAGATAGATTATACAGATGAAACCATGAAAAGAGGTCTATCAAATAAATTACAAATAAGTTGTTACTATCTCAAAATTGCATGAGATTTTACATGTTGAAAGAGAACGAGGAGATCTTCTGAATTAGTTATTATACAACTATGAATTCTTTTCAAAAATTCCTTTTTAAGCCTTTAAATTACCGAATTTTGTATTATTTAATAATGATTAGATTTGTGATATCTCAATCACAACAGATCGGAATCGATCTCTATCAATTCTTATTATCATTTAGGATCTCATATAAAAAGAAAAAGAGTTTTTTTGCATGTATACCATATACAAAACATACTATTTATTTTTATATCACTCCAAATAACCTAATTATTTTTCTACCATTGAAATATGTAGAAATTATGCATATTTACCATTCTAGTTAACTTATATTCAAATTTCTATTAAAACTGTTAAAGTATTAGAGAATGACCAAATTGCCCTTTCTTTATTTTGTTTTACCAAATACAATATTGAAAAAAATAAAAAATATTAATTTTAACATGAAAATGATAAATTTTATCTAATTTCCAAACATAAAAAATTAAACACAGTAACACACAAACTATTTATTAGCTAAGATATAGTATTTAGTGATATGTACTTTAGTTGATATGAAATAAAATTATTTTGAAAATAATTAATCATATATATTATAAAATGATAATTTTAAAAAAAATCTAGATCTTGATTGGAAGAAATAAAAGAAGGGATAAGATTGAATAAGTCACGATTGATTTGGAAAGAACAATAGATTAATTCAGTTATCATGTTTAATTATTTACATTATAAAAAATATTATGTTAAGATTATTTTAGTTATTTTTACTTCTTGGTTAAGAACTAACTGTGGTTAAGTTTTATTTTAGTTAAAATGATAAAAGAGGGGCACATTCTTTCATTAATAAAAATTTAAATTTTATTATTTTTAATAATTTTTTAATTTTATGTTATTAATATAAATAACAGATTTATAACTTAGAGTTTTCAGTTTCTTAACAATAATATTTTAATTTTTTTTTGTTTTGAAATTTTTTTTTCTGGTGGATTTAAAGTTTATATGTTGATTTAGGGTCCGTTTGGTAGCGCGTTTGGGGGCGATTCCGCTTTTTAAAAAGCGGATTCCGCCCAAACGCGCAACCAAACGGGTCGGATTCCGGTGGAATCAAAAGCTGGATTCCTTTTAATTTCTCTCTCGAAATCAGTGTTTTTAAAATATCAAAAAGAACGCTTTTTGGTCAGAATCAATTTTTTGAATTGAAAAGCAACTTTTTCTACCAAACATTAGATTCCTTCCAAATATTGATTCCTGAATTAAAAAAAAGCATCCCAAAAAAGTAAAAAGTCTAAAATCATCTTAAAAAGCAGCTTTATTCCAAAATCTATTTTTCAATATGTGTTTTGAAACGGATCCTTAAAGAGTTTAAAAATCTTAATGTTAGTTGGATTTTTTTTTACCGTTCTCGTATGCGTAATCAAACGGAACAGCGTTAACATACAGGATAAATTAGCCTCCATGCACATGTGTCATAATTATTGTCAGACCAGATCACCTGTGTGAGCTGTAAAAGCAAGTCACATGGATAATGCCAAAACTTTTGGCATTTTGTTGGATGTGATTTTTCTTCGGACCTTCGTGCGTGGTTTGTTATTATTAGTATGAACACCTCTTTTTTAAATTCCACTCAACTAATTATTGATTTTGGCGTTTGACGTAAACTCTTTTATCGATTTATAAATTGTTGGGATTTATAAATCCAATTCATTGGAAATGATAGAATTGTTGGGATTCTAGAGAGAACACTGTACTACTCTGACAATAGCAATGCAGCACCAAAAACTATTTGAGCAAATGACTTTTGTACCCAATCGCCAAAGAACTGGGAATCTTACACAAATATAATATTCTAAAATTGTTTAGAAAAAAGTGAACAAACAGATTAATTAATTTTTGTTTTATAGTTTTTCTTGCATTCAAATAGCATCCACGTGCCTCCCTATTTCCCTCCTATATTATCACAGGACTGCAAATGAACCTCCCCTGGTGTCTACTCCAATCAGTTCCCCCCACCCCCCCAAAAAAAAAAAAAAAAAAAAAAAAAAAAAATTGTCTACCTAAAAAGTTGGACCTCCCCTGGCGTCTCTCTTTTTCCCAGCTGCTATATATATATATCACACCTCCACACCTCTTAGTGTTTGAATTTTTAGGCTAATTTTGTATTTTATAATTTTATTATTATGTTAAAGTTGGATCCAAACACACATGTGATTGTGTTTTCTCAGACTCACACGTATACTTTTTAAATTTAAAAAGCTATGTGAATTATGTTATTCAAAAGATGCTTAAAACGCATGCAAGATTATCACTTTTTCTCGAACCTAAACCCAAACCGAACCTTGAACAAAATAAGATTACCGAGAAACTAAATATATATGTTTTTTTAATTAATAATTTCATGTGTGTATTTCTAATAAATAAACAAATGTACAAAAAAATTACCTAGGCTGTACAAGAGAAATACAAGTGGTAATTTTGAGGTCCAAGGAGAGATTACCTAATTAAATCAGGATTCATCCTCCAAAAGTCATAGAAGAGGATTGTTTCACTCAGTCATTTTTACATTCTCAAATACACTCTTGTACGTCTTGTTCGTCCCCTTTCACTCACTATAATAAAGCATATACATCATTTAAAATTCTTTTCTCATTTTTATATATAATTATATCAATAAATTCATTGGAACATATATGTCACATTTTATAAAGTAAGTAACTCGTTGGATAAAGTATGTGATTTTGAAAAAAAATAATGAATATGAGTGGACTGCATTTGAGAGTACTGTAAAATGCATTGAGTAACATTTTCCTTCTTCATTGGTCATTAAACATTAATAGGTATGGTAAGACAAAAGGATGTAAGTGACATAACATTCAGAGTTTCCAAAAAAAGGTGAGGCAATTGGCTATAACATAACATTCAGAATTTCCAAAAAACAGGTGAGACAGCTGGCTAGAACATAACATTCAGAATTTCCAAAAAAGTGAGACAGCTGGCTATAACATAACATTCAGAATTTCCAAAAGAAGTGCGAGCTAAGTTCTGTCCAAACGGAATGCAATAGAATTGAATTCAGATCCAGGCATCTAGCAATTATAAGATTATTCTTGATCTCTCTAAGAGCATCTCTAATGGACATGCTAACTAACTAAAATGTTAAAATGCCATGTCAGCACTTTATCTATCCATTAGACCTTCTTTTACTACACTCTTATTTAGTTGTTTGTTGTTGCTCTAATGGACTAGCTAAATAACTATCCAAGATACGAGTGGCCCACCTCTCCACCCACTTAAACCTCTCTACTCATCCAAAATAATATTGTTTTAAATATTTTGAATGATGGGGTCCACATTTGACTGGTTAAAGCACTAGTCATAGTTAGCTTGAAAGATAACATATAAGAGGTGGGGTCCACATTTATTTTTCCCTTAACACTTCCATTGGAGCACCATTTTTACATGTTTTGTAAATATATGACACTAACAAGTGAGTTAACATGTCCATTGGAGATGTTCTGAGGATGCTTATAGGATAAAACAGTGTATGTTAGTGTCCAGCATGCAATTTTATGATGTCTAACAAACTATATATATGACATCAAATAATTGGAAGAAACTACCACTTAATGAAGCATATATATATTCTAGAAAAAATTTATTCAACAAAACCATCCCAGCCATCACCATGTTCTCTCCCTCATCGGCATACATGGAGAGTATGTATACATGGAACTTACAAACAAGGTTAAGAACTTAAAACAAAGTTTGAAAATCTATGGAATTTATAATAATCAAAGAAATCAGAATCGGGATCTTCTGTATGGTAAATACAGATTCAAATCAGAGATGCAGATACACTTAGATTATTCAACATAAATAAAACTTTACTAATGGGACATGATGTTGCATTGTCTCATCTGTTGCCCTTTCTCATTGGTCCCTCACACATGTATGATTTTAAATTTACTTCAGGGGGTGTCGGTTTCATGAAATTATACATTTTAAAGGTATCTTTACACGTCCATCAATGTAATTAAACATTTGTAGTTGAAAATATTGACCCACCGTCCAAAACATGATGAACGTGTATAAATGAATTAGCTAGGGTCCACTGAACTCGAGCACTTTTATACAAATTAAGTTATTATTTTGAATCCTATATATATTTAAGTGAAAGTTTCTTCCAATCAAATCAAACCTTAAACTACCTACAAAAACATACACTATCCTCCCCATTTGCACCTCTCTCTCTCTCTCTCTCTCTCTCTCTCTCTGCCAAAGAGACTAATTAGAGATGGGGAGAGCACCTTGTTGTGCAAAGGTAGGGTTGCACAGAGGTCCATGGACTGCCAAAGAAGATGCATTGCTCATACAATACATTCACTCTCATGGAGAAGGCAATTGGAAAGCCATCCCCAAAGAAGCAGGTATATAAATGTGTGACATCCAAAACATTGCTTGCATATATATGGCTTATCATGAGGTAATACATATTTCCTTTCAAAAATACTAACCTCTTCATATTGTTTGCCAATGAAGGTCTCCTCCGATGTGGGAAGAGTTGCAGACTGAGGTGGTTGAACTACCTGAGACCAGACATCAAGAGAGGGAACATCACCCCTGAAGAAGATGACCTAATCATAAGGCTCCACAGCCTCTTGGGCAACCGATGGTCCCTCATCGCCGGGAGACTCCCCAATCGTACCGACAACGAGATCAAGAACTACTGGAACTGCCATCTCAGCAAGAAAATCCAAAAAGAAGCCCTCCCCAACCCCAAAACGAAACCCATAGAATCCAAAAACAAGAAGAAGAAGAAGAAGAACCATAAGAAAACAAAGAAGATGGAGAAGGCTGAAGAGACGACCAGGATCCATCTGCCTAAACCTGTTCGGATATCTTCTTCGTTTAAGTACGGTTTCGAATCCTTCATCGAGCCCGAAAGGATGGGAGGGGAATGTTATGCATCGAATCTTCTGTGGTCGGACATTATGAATTTCAATGGAGTGGTTGATGATGAAGATCGTGATCTTGTTTTTCGTATGTCGTCGATTGATCCCTTAGAAGCCAACATGCTCGAGAAGCTCTACGATGAGTACTCACGTCTCCTCTTTTCGGAGGATTATAATCAGTGATGGATTGATAATTAACCTCACTATTCTTCTACTTACATGAAATGCTACTGTATGAGTTGTTCACATTTATGCAGTTTTTAGGGATTGAAGTTGCCCCAAGAACTTTTCGATGATCAATAAAAGGCAATTGTCTCATCTTACTATGAATTTGTGTCCATACAATGTAAATCTTTGTTTTAAGTTTTAAGCAAAACGTGGAGGGTTTTTTTTTCTTTTTCCGAGCGGTCGAAGTTGGCAATGGCTCAACTTATGCAAAATCAAATTCGTGGATTTAAGAGTTATGCGTGTTTTTCTTAATCACGGAATGCATTCTAGGTTAGTTATAAAATGTATTATTATATCTATTTGATATATCAAAATTAATTCTTATATATATCTCACTCATTAAATTTATTCTTATTACACATAACATTTAAGTTAACTAACAAAATTTATGAAAATATATGACAATAATAATCCTAAAAAGACAGTCCCAAAGAACAGCTATAGAAAAAATAAGGATCCCAAATGACCTAAATTCTATTGTTTGATGAATATAATAAATGGAAGATCATACGCGTGAAAACTTAGCACATGATTAAACGCAAATTACTTTATTTGTCAACACGCTATCAGCACGAATAAACCAGAACTTATAAAAAAATTAAGAGAAATATAGTGTGTTTTGAGTTTTACATGTATGTTTTACATAATAATGGTTAGGGCTAAATTAAATTGAATTAAACATTGTGACCTCAAAATAAAAAAAATGTATTCCTAGAATGTACTAACATTTTTTTTGAATGAATTCATCTTTTTAAGAATTTACATGTTAGATCAACGCCTTTTAAGATTATATTTGTAGAGAGGACAGAAAAATAGAGATCTTCAATGAAGAAAAGACATATACAGATGCGTAGAGAACGAAAAAACGATCAAAATGAATATCAAGATGATTATATTTGGAGTCTAAATGAAGTCGTAACAGTCCAGAAAAAAAAACGCGACAAAAAAAAGCCGGCGGCAGATAGACGATGGCCGGATGTCGGACGGCGGTCTAACGGCGGATAGACGGTGGCCGAATGGTGGTCTGCGGTTGCCGGACGGTGTGCTTCTGACGCGTCAAGTCGCTCGTTGTCGGATCCGGGCGGACGGTCCGAGCTGGCGGATCCAGATTGGTGGGCCGCGCTGCGGACCCGGGATCCGCATAATGGCAGGTCGATCCGAGCGAGTTGACGCGAGATCCGCGAATGAGTCGGATCCGGATCAGTGCGCGCGGTCCGTGTACAAGCCCGCATGAAATCCTGGACGACACGAGATCTCGCGTAGATTTTCACGTGATGCGATCGGCGCTTGGGCGCGATGAGGGCAGCGCACAGACGGGAGCGGTGCTTAGAGGAGTACGCTGGGAAGCACACGGATAGGACGGGTGTAGCGTCGACATGGACGGCTGCAGTGCGCAAGTACGATTAGGCGGTACTCGAGCACAGACGGGTGCAGCGATGAGGCGGCACGCAACAGATGGGGTTCGTACATGGACAGTGATGATGATGCATTGTGGACGACGCGAAGAAGACGACGGCACGAACAATGGCGCGGTGAAGATGACAACGCGAAGAAGACGATAGCACGAACAACGCGCAATCGTAATAAAGACAACAATACAAAGAACGAAGAAATTACATAATAAATAGGAGAGACTCATTATAAGAAGCGAATATGTAATTTCTTAGACTGAAAAAAAAATTGATTAATAAAATTCATTAACATAATATTACTAAATTAACTTATGCACATATGCATTATCAAATTAAAATATAAATCAATTTACAAAAAATATAAAATGAACTATGGACATAAATCATAGAACTTTCAATATCACACTTAATTATTTCAATATTAATTCAAGAAAAAGCAACTCACATCCAGTAAATAAAAAATCTAGGAGAGCATGATTTTAATTTTTTCAAGTGGCTTAATATGGAATAGGATTATTTACTATCATTTAGTCAAATGTACATATAATTTTTTTTTTTATCGAAGTTGGAATGTTGAACCTCCTAAGACTGATCCACTCAATCTAACTCGAGCGATCTATTGTGTTAGAAATTTACTAACAGCAACCGAGCAAATGAATGATGCAACTGGAAAATCAAACCGATCCAATCTAGATTATATAAATAATATACAAGAAATCTGATAACAATAAAGTTAGTATGGCTATCAAGGTTGACCCTGGACAGGGCACCCTCGGTAAAGAGGACCCCATATTCAAAAAAAAAAAATTGTTATATTAAGCTTTTGATTTAAAATTGAAAATATTCTATTATTTATTTTAAATTTTTCAGTTTATATTTTCATTTTAGTGAAATGTAATCGTGATGTCAGTTTATAGGCGTTTAATTAATTGTTTGTAGAAGAAATAATCTCTCTTTAACAAATCAATGCATAAAAGGAAAACGCTGTAAGTGTTTTCTTTTATTTTTGCATTAGTCTTAATTTTTTCCTGATAATTAAGAAAACATATATTATTGGCACAAATACAAATGTGTCCCATGTTATGAGCCGCCTAGGGTCTTCTCTATATATCTTAATAGGACGGTCAGCCAGTGACCATGCAGTATGTTTTAGTGAAAATGAAATCGTGATGTTAGTTTATAGGCATTTAATTATTTGTTTGTAGAAAAAATAATCTTTCTCTTTAACAAATCAATGAATAAAATGAAAACCCGGTAAGTGCTTTCTTTTATTTTTGTATTAATCTTAATTTTTTTTCCTGACAATTAAGAAAACATATTATTGGCACAAATACAAATGTGTCCCATGTTATGAGCCGCCTAGGGTCTTCTCTATTTATCTTAATAGGACGGTCAGCCAGTGACCATGCAGTATGTTTTATTTTACAGTAGGAGTTTTTTTTTGGTTCCAGTGTTTTCTGGCATGAGAAACATGGTTTGAGAACAAATAAATAGTACAGATGATAGTATGTAATATTTTTTTTTTTTTTTTGGTGGGTTAGTATGTAATATTTAATATTAATTCTTACTGTATAAAGTACAATCCCACATGTCGAATGCCATATAATTCGCTCCCAGTGGTGCCATGGTCAATCTGTTGTAGAAAGTGTATATTATATATATATAATGAACTTAAGTTGTTTGTTTTTTCTAAGTTGACTAACCTCAAAAAGGCCGCTACCCTCTGCATGCGGTTTAAAAATGCATTCACGTGGTTAATTGATTATATTATATATATATTTATGTATGTTTTATGTTTTCAATGTCCATCTGTTCCGATTCAGTCATGATTTCTCCTGTATCCTATTCATTTAATTTCCTTTAATTAATAATAATTTAAAACATGTCTGCTACATTGACTTTCCAACCGGTTTCTAGAAGGCGCATTTGCCTTCTAGAAGGATAACGTGCGCAATTGACTGGGAGATAACACGTGATCTGTTATTATTTAACTTTAAAAAATTTATTTTTAGCGATGGCAAAATAAATAAATAAATATAAAAATATAAAAATAAGTAGGTTACGGTTATTCCCATCAATCAAGTTCACAATCCCACCATTCAATATTATAAAAAACGTAGATTCTCATTTTCATTATATTGCATCAATCTCACCACCTCTACAGATCCCACCACCCCAAATAAAATAACAATACAATCACACCACCTAAATCAAAATAAAACAAAACTCTTATTTCTCCCACCATCTCTCCCTTTTTTCCGCTGTCGACTGGAATTGGCTATATCGATGGTTCGGCCAATCACAACCAACCCCCCCTCTCCGACGACTTTCCGATTCGTCTCCAACGACACCTTGCATCTTCTTTTTTTGTGTATGTGATGAAAGAAGAGGGACCCAATGTGAATAAGTGGGACATTCTTGATTTCTGTTTTCTTTTTTGGATTTGTTGTGTTTTTATGTGGCCTTTGTGATTGTGTTTCCAATGCCTTCGGGTGACATTGAAAATCCATTCCTAATAATTCGTCGATCTAGGACTTCTATAAACTGAGATTTTCCTTTGACACACCAACGTTGAACTACATAGTGTAGAGTTGATTGTTTAATGTCATTTGGAATCGATCGGGTTGACAGAACTTTGTCGAGCTGGGGCTTCTGTACACTGAAATTTTTATGTGACATAACAAAGTCGAAATACATACTGCCGAATTGACTGAGTAATGTCATGTATTATCGATCGGGTTGACAGATGACTGTCAAACTGAGGCTTCTGTAAACAGTCATACTGTGAAATTTTAAAGTGAACTTTGTTATCTATCTATCTATTTATCTTAGTTTTTTATATTGAGGGATGTAGTGAGGCAACTTTGTATTTTGTGTGGGGCACTATTGACTTCTTGCACAAGTGTTTATCTCCTACACTTTCCACTACCAACCACCCCATTCACCACTTTCCCATATCTTGACTTCCTATGTCACCCACCATATTTTCCATGACTTGAAAAACCAAATTGACCATTATTTTTCCAAGATCTCCATTTACCTATACATGGACCATCACTTCCCATAAGCCTTATATTTCCCTATGCATTGGTAAATCACATTGACTACCTTTTTCCAATATTTACACTTACCCATGCATTGGTACACCACACAAGTGATTATGTGCACCAACTTCCCATAACCTATTCCCCATACCAAGCCTTGCCTATAAAAGGAGACCCTCTCCACCATTTCTACCAACTCAACTCAATCTATCTCACTCCACAAAATCCCAACACCACCTAAAACATACACTTGTGCAAGCTTGTCTCTAGTAGCCCAATTTTGAATGTAAGCTTGTCTCTTGTAGTGAATATCAAATTGCCAGTTTTCCCTCATCTTTAAGTTGTTCATTCTTCTTCTACTTTTGGTTGTGAGTCTTGGGCTAGTGTGACTTTGGTTGCACTATTTGAGAGCCTCGTGTCTCTCCACATGGTATCAGAGCTACAAGGGTTGTAGTTTGGTGCTTTTCAAGATTCCCTTGGTGAAGAAGTTTGTTCGGAGCTTCGAAGATGGATTCGGGAGGTCGTGTTGGCGGACTTGGCTTTGTGGTGCTTTCACAAACCAACTACAAGAGGTGGAAGTCGTGTATGGAGTCCTACCTTCTTGGTGAGGACTTGTGGGAGGTTGTTGGTGGGGGTGAGAAGGAGGCTCCGGAGGATACGCCGGAGAACGCTAATGCATTGAAGAAGTGGAAGACTTCTAATGCAAAGGCGGAGTTCATATTGAAGAGATCGGTTTCGAAGAATTGTTCGAGCACATCATAGATTGCACATCGGCGTGCAATATATGGGAGACCCTTCATGGGTTGTTCAACAAGAAGAACGTTGCTCGGTTACAATTGTTGGAGAATGAGTTAGCAACTCTTCTCAAGGCGATCTCTCTATCTCTCAATTCTTCTTGAAGATCAAAAATCTTTGTTCGGAGATCTCTATTCTTGACCCGGACGAGCCTATCTCGGAGGCGCGGTTGAAGCGGCACATCGTTCGTGGGCTCAAGAAGGAGTACATTCCCTATGTCACATCTATTCAAGGGTGGGCAGTCCAGCCATCCTTGGTGGAGTTTGAGAACCTTCTTGCTTCGCAAGAGTCTCTAGCTCGACAAATGGCGGGGTGTTCTACTTCCGATGGTGACGGGAATGCCTTGTTTTCTTCCAACAAAAAATCTGGGAAGAAAGGCAAGGAGAAGAAGAAGGACGATGGCGACTCCTCTAGTAAATCGGAGGGGAATCGGAAAGGTGTCAAGTGTTACCGTTGTGGTAAACTTGGACACATTAAGAAGAATTGCCGCGTGAAGCTCAATGGTGGCAATCTTGCTCAAAAAGAGGGCGTCGAAGAAGAAGATTGGGGGAATTGCTTCTTGACGGAGGCAACTTCGGTCAATGCCTTGGCCTCCATCAACTTCAAAGAGGATTGGATCATCGATTCCGGTTGCGGCCATCATCTAACCGGCGATGACTCCAAGTTCTCTTCTCTCCAAGATCATTATGATGGCAATGATCGGATTGTCACGGCGGACAATACTATACACCCGGTGGAGAAGGTCGGGAGCGTCATCCTTGGTGGCAAAGGAGGCGACGACGCTATCACACTTAAGAGTGTGTACCATGTTCCGGGTGTGAAGAAGAACCTTCTCTCCGTCTCCAATACGGTGGATACGGGTCATTATGTCTTGTTCGGGCCACAAGACGTGAAGATTCTTCGAATGTTTCCAAGTTGGAGGGAGACATTGTCCACACCGGAAAGAGGGTAAATGATCTCTTTGTTTTATCTGCCTCTTCTTCATATGTTGATAAAATGAGCACCAATGATAGTGCATCCATATGGCATGCTAGATTAGGGCATCTTAGCATGGATAAACTAAATATCATGGTGAAAAAGAACCTTGTTGATGGGCTTCCTTCCTTGGGCACCTTTGGTGGAGGAGAGGTGTGTGAGGGATGCCAATATGGAAAGGCACATCGTCTTCCATTCGATAGGTCCTCTCTCGGTGCAAGAGTCCTTTGGAGCTCATCCATAGTGACTTGATGGGGCCTTGTTCTACACCATCTTATTCGGGCTCTCTTTATATGCTTTTATTTGTTGATGACTTTTCACGGTTCACTTGGGTGTATTTTGTAAAAGAAAAATCAGATGTTTTCTCAAAGTTCAAGGAGTTTAAGGTGATCGTAGAAGGCATGCTCAACAAGAAGATCCGGAGGCTCCGCACGGACAATGGGGGAGAGTTCACTTCGAACGACTTCTCCTCATTTTGTCGTGAGCACGGCATTCGGAGGGAGCTTTCTTGTGCCTACACTCCACAACAAAATGGCGTGGCGGAGAGGAAGATTCGTCACTTGGTGGAGACGTGCAAGAGTTGGTTGCATGCGAAGAATTTACCCAAGGCCTTATGGGCGGAGGGTATGGCATGTGCGACCCATGTGATCAATCGGGTGCCTCTTAGCCCGATTAACATGAAGTCTCCATATGAGCTCTTGTACGGGGAGAAGCCCAATGTGAAGCATCTCAAGGTGTTCGGATCTATTTGCTATGTTCATGTGCCCGATGCAAGGAGGTCCAAGTTGGATGCCAAGGCCAAGAAGTGCATCTTCATTGGCTACGATGAACGGAAGAAGGGGTGGAAATGCATGGATCCCGAAACTCACAAATTCAAAGTTTCAAGGGATGTTGTATTTGATGAGATCACCTCATTTTATGGCCCGAGTGTTGCTGGTCCTGAAGGTGTTGGTGCTCTCTCGGACATCAACAAGAAGCCAGAGGCCACCGTTAGCTTGCCGGTCTCCTCTAGTGCTCCTATTTCATCGGAGGGCTCTTCTTCTTCGTCGATGGGGGAGCCAAGTGAGAGGGGGAGCCGGATTTCTTCTTTTGATCTGGATGAACAGCAAGAAGAGAATGTGGTGGAGGCTCCAAGCGGGCCTACTCTTCGGCGATCGGAGAGGAAAATTGTGAAACCCATGCGGTATCGCGATGGGAATTTGGTGAGCACCATTCCTTGTTTACTTGCCGGTCCTATTGATGAACTTGAACCTTCCTCTTTCAGTGAAGCTAAAGGTGTGAAGGAGTGGGAGGACGCCATGGATGAGGAGATGCGTGCGCTCATCAAGAATGAGACTTGGGTTCTTGTTCCAAAACCCAATGATGTGAAGCCGATCACTTGCAAGTGGGTGTACAAGACAAAGCGAAAGGCGGATGGAAGTGTTGAGCGTTTCAAAGCTCGACTTGTGGCTAGGGTTTCTCTCAAAAATATGGAGAGGACTATGAGGAAACTTTAGTCCGGTGGCCAAGATGACTTCCGTTCGGGTGGTGATTTCTTTGGCGGCTTCGCTTGGATGGAGACTATGGCAACTCGATGTCAAGAATGCCTTCTTGTATGGCGAAATTGACAAGGAGATTTATATGGACCAGCCCCCGGGATATGTCTCTAGCACTCATCCGGAGTTTGTTTGCAAACTAAAGAAGGCTCTTTATGGGCTTAAGCAAGCACCGAGGGCATGGTATGGTAAAATTGCGGAGTATTTACAATTTTGTGGATATTGTGCTTCTAACTCCGATTCTAGTCTCTTTGTGAAGAAGCAAGGGTGTCTCCACATGATTGTTCTCTTATATGTGGATGACATGATCGTCACGGGCAATGATGAAGGGGAGGTTGCTAAGCTTCGGTCCGAGCTTTCCATTCGATTCGAGATGAAAGATCTTGGTGAGCTAAGCCATTTTCTTGGTTTGGAAGTGGAGAAGGTGGACCTTGGGCTCTTCCTTTCTCAAAAGGGCTATGCGAAGAAGATTGTTGAGAGGTTTGGGTTGAACCAAAGCAAACGGTGTTCCACTCCTCTCGATTCAAGCATGAAGATTGCTCGTGATGATGGGAAGCTTCTTCCGGACCCTCGCCCATATCGTGCTCTTGTGGGTAGTCTCATCTATTTGACTATCACAAGACCTGACATTGCATTCTCTGTTGGACTTGTGAGCCGTTACATGCATGAACCGCGGAAACCACATTTGGAGGCGGCAAAACGCATTTTGAAGTATGTGAATTCCACACTTGACTTTGGTCTTCTTTACAAGAAGAAAGTTGAGTTTTCTTTATGTGGATTCACGGATGCCGACTTGGGTGGTGACTCGGATGATCGGAGGTCTACATCCGGTTATGTTTTTCTATGCGGATCAGCCGGGGTCTCTTGGTGTAGTAAGAAACAGGATTCTGTGTCTATTTCTACTACGGAGGCGGAATACAAAGCCGCTACTCTTGCTTGTCAAGAGTGTGTGTGGCTTCGGCGGCTCATCGAGGATGTCCATTCCATCATTCACAAACCAACCACTATTCTTGGTGACAACCAAAGTGCTATCAAGCTTGCTACCAATCCGGTTTGTCACGCAAGAACCAAGCATATCGAGATCGAGCATCATTTCATTCGTGAGAAGGTGCTTGATGGAACGGTAAACATGGAGGAGGTGCGAAGCAAAGATAATCTTGCGGATATTTTCACCAAATCTCTCTCCAAAGGGCCGTTCGAGTTTTTACGAGCCAAACTTGGGCTTGTACCCAAAAGTTCACTTTAAGGGGGAGTGTGAAATTTTAAAGTGAACTTTGTTATCTATCTATCTATTTATCTTAGCTTTTTATATTGAGGGATGTAGTGAGGCAACTTTGTATTTTGTGTGGGGCACTACTTGCACAAGTGTTTATCTCCTACACTACCAACCATCCCATTCACCACTTTCCCATATCTTGACTTCCTATGTCACCCACCATATTTTCCATGACTTGAAAAACCAAATTGACCATTATTTTTCCAAGATCTCCATTTACCTATACATGGACCATCACTTCCCATAAGCCTTATATTTCCCTATGCATTGGTAAATCACATTGACTACCTTTTTTCAATATTTACACTTACCCATGCATTGGTACACCACACAAGTGATTATGTGCACCAACTTCCCATAACCTATTCCCCATACCAAGCCTTGCCTATAAAAGGAGACCCTCTCCACCATTTCCACCAACTCAACTCAATCTATCTCACTCCACAAAATCCCAACACCACCTAAAACATACACTTGTGCAAGCTTGACTCTAGTAGCCCAATTTTGAATGTAAGCTTGTCTCTTGTAGTGAATATCAAATTGCCAGTTTTCCCTCATCTTTAAGTTGTTCATTCTTCTTCTACTTTTGGTTGTGAGTCTTGGGCTAGTGTGACCTCGGTTGCACTATTTGAGAGCCTCGTGTCTCTCCACACTCCTTTGACACACTAACATCGAAATACATACTATAATGTTACAACGGTAATGGCATATGTAATCAATTGGGTTGACTGATGGCTGTTAAACTGGGGCTTATGACACACCAATGTCAAAATACATATTGGAGAGTTGACGGAGTAATGTCATCTAGTATCGATCGGGTTGACGTACGGATGACCATTGAACTGGATTGAAAAAGTGAAAACATATCTAGTCAATCACTTCTCGTAAAGATTACATGTTAAAAATCGACTAGGACACTTCAAATTAAGTTCGACGCGTGGGACAGCGTGATGAGACGATTGGTGCGTGCTCGATCTCTGTTACTGTTGTTGTTCTGGGGTGGCTTCAACTCTTTCCAAAAATAACATTTTACTTTTTAAAGGGGGGTGGGGGTGAGGAACTGTTGGGGTGGAAATAATGGCGACCTTTTCCATGACGGGAAACTCCTCGTTTTGACTTGCAACTTCTAAGATTTTTTTTTTAATTTTTTTTGGTTGTCATCCCAAACAGTACTTGTAAATGTGTTTATGGATTTAAAATTGCCCGAGAGCCTCCATGTAAATGAGAGTGAAAGAAAGTCGGGGCCATATAGTCACCTCACGAGTTAGTTAAATAAAAATTTAATTTGTTACTTATCTAACTCATCCCACGAGTTCAACATAGATAATGTCTTCTGCATTTAAAATGGTTTGACATGTATTATGTTGATCGAGAATTACAAACTTTATTTTTAGTCGACATAAATAATGTCTTCTGTGTTTGAAGTGGTTCGACATGGATCATGTTGACCAAGAACCTGGTGGACGTACTAGAGACATGAAATCTTTGTTGATTATCGACATCACATTGCATATCCTGTATAGAAATAACAATATATGTATGATGTAATAAAAAAAATTGCACTACCTTAATATGCCATGTATATAATAACTTATATTCTTTTAAGTGTAGGTCGATCGTTATTTGCGGTGTCGCCAACCGACAAAAACATTGGATGGCTAAAATGTGTTGGAGGAATCACTGATTTTCATGAACAAAATCAAGTAAAGTGGTTTGTGGCCATTGGTTGTAATATATCAACAATGTATATCTCACTCTTATTTTTCATATTCATGAGATAAACATGTTAGCGATTGGATCACAAACATTATAATTTAAAAAGATTTGATTACATCAACTGTTTTAACAATTAACATACAAGTAAGTCCGGGTCGTCAATGTAAGAGTCGATCTAGTATCAATTTGTCGACTATAATCACATCGATTGCATATTAGAAATTGAAGCACAACTTTTTTATTCCAGTTCAACATGATCCATGTCGAATCAATTTAAACACGAAAGACATTCTATGCATGTCGAACATGAATAGGCTGAGATTTCTAGTTCCCGATCAACATGATCCACGTCAAATAATCTTAAACATGGAAGATATTGTCAATATCAAACTGTTAATAACTCATGAAATGAATTAGATAAATAACAAATCAATGTTTGATTTGAATAAATAGAATGGGTAGAATAATTTATGGGGGGTGGTTATGACCTTCCCCAAGAAGGTATCGCATGATTAACAACAACACGTGAACCATGCACAAAGTTGTGTTTTTTTTTACTGTCAGGCTGGTCCTGCAATATCAACCGCCGTCCAACTTCAAACTCGTAGGTCCTTATTATTATATATTCATATGATACTATAATCAAACCAACGAATCGAACCAGGGCAGACCCATAAGTGGTTAATAATAAGATGCGCGCGCGATCATATCGAACAATAATGTATATTCTTATCAGAACTCTGAAATTAAACATGTTATATCTCTAAAAAAAAAAATCTTATAAAAAAAATACTAATAATAAGATAAAAAAATTTTAAACCCATTTAACAACCCCCCCCCCCCCCCACACCGGGACAAAAAAGGAAAATGTTAGTATCAACTCCCCTTTTGAGTCCCATTTTCAGTTCATATTCATTTTAATTATTTAAAAAAATAGTATACTTCAACTAATGAATTATATGCTTTCATAAAAAAAAATATATATATATATATATTTTAATAAATTGCATGAATGTAGTATGGAAATTGTAAAATTTTCTAATAAAACATATACCACAATTAATGTGAGTATATGGCGAAGCATATGAGATTGAAATTGGACTAGAAAAGGAACCATGTAACAGAGTTCTTTTATAATGATGTATATGCTCTAATGAATTGTATGAACTCACGTATAATAAATGTCAAAAAATATTTTTACCAATATATATTTTTTAGATTATGAAAATAATATTATATTTTGTGAGATAAATATACAAAGGGTAATTTGATCTTTCTACATAATTGTTATTAATGAATGTATTTAGAAGAAAAAAAATAAAAAAAATTGTAAATATTTTAATGATATAAAACTAAATAAATTGTTAAACTTTATATCATTTATACAATGCATATACACGTTAATGGATTCTGTTTGTATTTCAAGTAACATTCTTTATGCTCCCTTTATTAAAGAAAATCCTGGGTCCATGAACTGTAATTGAATGACGTGGATATAATGTGTTTTTGTTATATCATTTGGGTTACAATGTTTCTGTTTAGTTAAATAGATTATTTATTTTATTTTTGTTGGTATATAAACACATTTATTTTATTTTTTTGAAAATGAATATCTAGTTATGCATGGTATACGTACATTTTCAAGGAAAAAAAATATAACATACTCATCAGAGAGTTAAAAGAAGGGGACGAGTGACGCAACGTGAAACGATAATAAGATCTCATAAGCATAGGCACAACTAAAACATATAGGGTGCGGTTATTACCACCCTACAACTTACGCAACCCACCCCATTTTTAAACCCACCCAACAACTTTTTTAATTTTTTCAAACCAACCCCACTATATGTATGATAACATCTACAATGTCATCCCACCCCCTTTCACTTTCCCCTGTTCATCCTCTCTCCATTTTCATTTCTTTTTACCTCCATCACCGATGGTCCTCCTCCATCCTCCCTCCGCCGGCTCGCCTCATCAATGGCCCGCCCCGAACGTGAAGCGTGAAGCGTGAAGTGTCCCCGTTCACCCGATCATCATCCTCTAATGTTAGCAACCTTCAACCAAACCCTAGGTATGAGAAACCTTAAGTTTCCTTATAAACCATATTTTGTTCATGTTAAAATGAGATTATTTGATAGTAAGTTGTATGTATTATGGTTAATATGCATTGTTTGATGGAAAATGACTTCTACATTTGTTGGGAGACATAATACACTAGTATCTTGTATAGAAATTGATGGATTGATAGTTTATTTTGCATTTTTGGTCTCTTATTTTACATTTATGGAATCTTATGAGTGTTTGTTGTTACTAATCCCATCTTTATTTAACATGTTTGTTTTATTTTGAGTTTGTTTAATTAAATTTATTAGTAGTAAATTATCTTAGGTAGGCAATACAGTGTGTAAATTGATGAAGTTAGTAGCTTTTGAATGAAGTTTGGAATTTAATGATATTAACACCTATCCAAATTTTGCCTCTCCCATGGTGATGATTTTGCTTGTTTGACTTATTCTTTACATATTTTTTTTATTCATGTGACTTGAAAGTCCATATATGAACTAATATATATATTTGAGGGGAACAACTAATCACCATCAATGGATAGTTTGATGAAGCAATATTAGCAAAAACCTGCATTACCCAACAGATTGATAAAAAAAATGGCCTAATATATAATTTTATTACAGTTCAAGCATCGTATGCTGATGAATCTTCTCTTGCTTGTAAATATGTTTGTAATAGAATGCCAATGTTAATTGCAAATACATTGAATAACTATTTGTGGATGATCTAATTTTTTAGATAGCATTTTATAATCTAATCCAAGAATTCTGTCTGTTTTTACAAATGAAAAGATCTTTAGCAATGTCATTTTAGATGATTGATTGTATCATTAAAGATTGGAACTGTTTTGTGCAGGGGAAAAAAGAGTATTAATATAGGTGGGAAATTTTTAATATAGGTCTAATCTTTAAGGATGGGTGAACCTTAAGTACAACTCTCTCTCCTACTTTGGTTCGGCCTGTTCGTTTTTGTACTTCCCTACTTTAGGCTCCTTTTTATATGTATAAAAGAGGAGGCTGCCTTCCATTTATTTCAAAAAAAAAGAGGGAAAGAAAAATATTGGAAAATATAATATGAGTACTGCCTACAAGAATCCAATCATTCTGTTTGGTAGTATAGGAAGAGAAGAATCTAACATGTGTTTGGTTGCAAACACAAAAAGTTGTACAAGAAGGCCATTTTATTTGTTCTTGTAATCATCCTCATATTTTACTATATATGTATATGTTTGTGAATAATGAAAAAAATGTAAAGGATAAGTGGTTAACTCATGAAACTAATTTTGCATTCAATTCCAAAAAAATAGTAAAATAAAAAATGCTGATCAACACCCAATTTTGCAAGAATATTTGGTGATTTCACTGCTTATTCTTACTGTGCTTAAGTATGATTTTTTTGTCATGCTATCCATTGTCTCTATAATTTCAGCTTGCCTCCAAAGAAAATCATTCTTCTTTCACCCGGATCTCATGTCGCTTGAGACTTTCTGAAAGAAGCTCTGCACCTAATGTAAAAACTAAGAACGTATTAAGAGCCTCTGAAAAATCTTATTGTCCATATGAATGAAGAAAGAGGTGGTCTTTTCAGTCGTTTGTGATTCCCTAAAATGCACACCCTCCAGACAACCCCCCCCCCCCCAACAAAAAAAAGAAAAACACTTAATAAACACACACAGATGTAGGATTTTGTTAAACCATCACAAAATTGGATCTTAACACATCATCCTTGAGTGGTCTCCATTACAGAACAATCTTCAATTTGGTGTATGTTACTTCTACCACATAAATATCCTCCAATTTTTAAGCAATTTAAATAGTTTGAAACCTTCAGTGAGAAAGGAAGAAATACATTATGCATTGCTAACATTGTAATATTTTCACATCACTCATTGAATTATGCCTTGTTTCATAAATATGCTTATAACTCTTTTGTAAAAACATCAATGTGTAGAAGAAGGATTGATGGGTTAATTGATATTAGACTAACAAAAATATATGATGGGTTTATAAAAATCAAAATAAATTTTGCAATATCATCATCCTTTTTTTACCAATTTACATGGATTCTTGGATTTGAGGAGCTCTATACGCATAAGTAATAATGTTTTTTTTTCCAATGTAGTATGGATCCAAAAAAACGTGTTCGACTTAAAGTTTCAAATCGGAAGAGTAGATCAAAAGATGCACATCCAAGTTCTCAAAATATTGTTGAGGACCCACAAGAAGAGGAAGTGGTGGTGGATGCTGTAGAAGAATATTCAAATATTGATGCAGCCAGCTTGAAGGGTCCTTTCCAAGGTGGACCGATAAACAATGATCTCCTTGTGGACTATCGACATCATGTGGCATACCATATTTGGAACGGCAAGGTATACATTATATTGAATGTGTTTTATTCTTATATAAAGAAAATCATAATATTCAAATGTCTTATTTATATACTTCTTATTACACAGGAGCGTTCAGTGTTAAGGGGTCGTCAACCTGTGACCCAGCTAGATTGCTAGAGTTTAGATGATGAAGCTATTGCCTTTCATGATAGAGTGAGGGATAGTGGTCTGCTACCCCTAGTCCAATGCAGTTATAAAACTATCAACTGTCATCTAATCTCTGCAATGGTTGAAAGGTGGCACCCAGAAACGAATACATTCCATTTACCGGTTGGAGAAATGGGCATCACACTAGATGATGTGAATCAGATTATAGGCATCCTGTCATGGGTCGTGCAGCGTCAGGGCCACCAATTGAAACTTTTGATTTAATAGTCGAGTTAGTTCGTGATACACTGCATATTGAAACAAAGTACATCATCACTGAATTAAATAAATCCAATGGAAGATCAGTTAGACTGTCTTGGCTGAGAGAGCATCTTTCTTCGAAGACTCGTACGATGCCCTTGCATAATATTGATTGTGCAGTCTGAGGATATCTCTTGTATCTATTGGGTTGCACTATTTTTGCTGATAAGACCGGCTCTTATGTCTCAACTGATTATCTCATGTTTCTACGAGATCTCAGCAAGGTTATAGATCATGCTTGGGGTGTAGCCGCATTAGTGCACCTCTATCGTCAATTGGGCATTGCATCAAGAGCCAAGTCTCGACAAATCTCTGGTTACCTCACCCTACTTCAGGTATGAATAGATTGTATTTTGTATTATAGTTTTAATGGAAAGATGTATAACATAATACCCACAATGTGCTACTAAGCAATTTCATCTACATAGGCTTGGGTGTACGAGTATATTCCTTTATTTAGGCCAGTACAAGATGATCGTGTCATCCAAAGAACCCCACGAGCTGCACTATGGAAAAACTGTAGGAATTCTGCTGGATTGCAGAAGAACACTATCATTGTCATCAGGGAATTAATCGATGCATTGACTCCAGAGCAGGTATAAATGGTTTACTTATGAGTTCTATATCCAAGTACAATTGATATTTATATTATTATTCTAAATTTAGTTGTGGTTGTTGTATCCATTAGGTCGAATTCAATCCGTATTCAAGTATACGAGATTCTTTTCCCTTACAAGAATATGCCTTCTTCAATGGTTGTTTTGTTGCCAATAGAGTTTATGAACCGTACATGCCTGAGCGATTTCTTCGACAACTTGGACACCTACAAGCAATCCCAAAAGAACCTACCTGACCAGATGGAAAAACTAGAAGGCCACGCACTGCAAGTAGCTATCGAGTCACATTTGGTGGTAGTATGACTTATATGGAGCAATGAGAGGATCACTTGTTGGGTCCGACATCAAGAGGCCCCCAAACACAAAAGCCATGGGACACTGTTCCAGAGTACATGGGGTGGTTTGGTAGGGTTAGTCACATGTTTGTTCAAAACCCCAACAACAGGCGGCTTGGATTGCCTACCAATAGTTACCAAGTTCAGAGATCTTCAGATGAGGATTGGGTAAATTCATACACATAATATTACTCAATCATTTTATCACAATGTGATTATTAATATGATCAATTTCTTATTGTTGTAGCATTTTGCAATAGCAGAATATTTGCAACCACTAGTACAAGGGATGTATGCTTTGGGCGTTTTACAAAGGCATATGCAAAATATAATAGACTATTGTCAAGATAACACGCCTCTTCCTGCTTCGATTACTTCAGGCACAACAACTGGGATTGGGTTACGCCGCAGTAAGAGAGGGAATGATCGTTCTTCGCAAGACTAAGCCCATTATGTTGACAGTTTTTCTAGAATGTTTTTTTGTTCGAACATCTGAATCAAATGGGCCAATCGTATGTTGTATATAATATTTTGACTTGGTTTGTACTGACTGTGGTTTGAAGTTTCTTAAACTATTTTCTTCAAACTACTGATTCAAATATAGCATGTACTTGTTTTTCATATGATGGCTTCCAGGTTTCAAACTTAGTAAATTCTGGGTATGAATTTTAAATCTCCAAGTTCCAATGTGATGCCCTTGGCTGTTTTGAATTTTGTTTCATGTTGGTCAATGTAATGCTTATTTGGAACCATGTAAATTTATAAAAAATGAGTTTGAAATGTACTAGTTGAATGAGATGTTTTAAGCAATAATTGGCCCAGGGTTGAATGAGCTAACTGTTTTAGTTCTGTTTGGATCGACACTATCATTGTCGATCTAATCATTTCTGTCGACATTAATACTGGCGAATCAAGCAGAACCAAAACAGTGTTGATATTATACAACAACTTACATTAGTAGTGTCGACCTGTCCAGGTTCAAGACAGTAGATCCAACATAGACTTCTACATTAATAGTGTCGATATTATACAAAGACTTCGACACTAGAAGTGTCGACTTATCTAGGTTCAAGACAGTAGGTCCAACACATACTTCGACATCAGTAGTGTCGATATTATACATGGACAGGTCGACACTAGTAGTGTCGACTTATGCAGGTTCACAACAGATAATTCGACATCAGTAGTGCCGATATTATATAACAACTTCGACACTAGTACTGACGATTCGTCCAGGTCCAAGACAGTAGGTCCAACACAGACTTCGACATTAGTAGTGTCGATATTATACAACAGCTTCGACACTAGTAGTGTCGACCTGTCCAGGTTCAAGACAGTAGGTCCAACACAGACTTCGACATCAGTAGTGTCGATATTATACAACAGCTTCGACACTAGTAGTGTCGACCTGTCCAGGTCCAAGACAGTAGGTCCAACATAGACTTCGACATTAGTAGTGTCGATATTATACAACAGCTTCGACACTAGTAGTGTTGACCTGTCCAGGCTCAAGACAGCAGGTACAACAGATAATTCAACATTAGTAGTGTTGATATTATACAACAACTTCGATACTAGTAGTGTCGACCTGTCCAGGTTCAAGACAGTAGGTACAACAGACAATTTGACATTAGTAGTGTCGATATTGTAAACACCCCAATTTTGACGGTCCAGAGAGACAGAAATACTTCAAGTAACACCCGAAAATATCCCACATTTTGACATCTAGTAGAGAACCGAAGTTCAGAAAACTAGAAGCCCTAACCCGAGCCCTAACCGAAAACCCTAACCCTAACCCTAGCCCTAACCGGAAACCCTAATTTTAGCCCTAGCCCTAACCTAAACCCAAACCCTAACCCTAGCCCTAACCGGAAACCCTAACCTTAGCCCTAGCCCTAACCGGAAACCCTAACCCTAGCCCTAACCTAAAACCGGAAACCCTAACCCTTGCCCTAAACCTAAAACCAGAAAACCAGAAAATCCAGATAACCTAAGTCCCTGGCAAGGGGCGGCTAGACCTAACTAACCGCCCCATACCAGGCGGCTTGTTAGCACTAGCCGCCCCCCTGGCCGACTTTCGACCAGTCCCCAGGATGGGACATAAAGCAGTATTAAATGCTGATCATTTCGGCGGGTGATGATCTTTAGCCGCCCTATCTTATCCGGATCAACCCAAGTAACCGACCTAAGCCACCGCTTGTTAGAGATGAAACGTTTGGCAGGTCATGATAGGGGCGGCTACCTGGAAGTAGCCGCCCCATGCTGGGCGGCTAGTTAGCACTAGCCGCCCTTCACCTGGTCCTGACAGAAGAACCAGAGAATTAATGAGGGGTCTAATCACATACACTATTAGCCAAGCCACTCCATTACCCCGTGGACATTCACCTGTCTCTCTTTTACTATAAATAGAGGAGGTCCCAAGCCTTTAAACCCATCATCAATCCACAATCCAATAGACACCAATACACAACCCACAATTCACATTCCCTTTCCCCACTAGAAATCCCAAGAGAGAGACAGAGAGAGAGCGCCTTTTGTGAGAGACATACCCATTCCACCCTCCAGAAACCCGGGCTAAACCTAGCTTAGCCTCTGTCCAAAACCAAACCCATTTCCTACTGAAGCTCTGCCCAAAACAGACCAGGCCCCGGACGGCTAAACCCTAGTAGCCGCCCCTCACCAGACGGCTTGATCCCACTAGCCGCCCCCTAACACACCCCATTTGCACCCCTATGTCCCAAGACTCCTTTAGTCAAGCCCCGGAAGCAAAATAGGATTATCTGTTTTTCACCTCTGTGTACGGTATATCCATGTCTCAGAGCGGAGACCCCACAAACCTTTTCCTGCTTTTTAGAAAATGCAGGTGGCGATCACACAAACCCTGGAATCCTCTTGAGCCGCTATCAGACGCCTCAACCAGGAACGACACTCTCACCCTTCCGAGAAGATGATCCGATCGAGCCCGCCAGGGCACGCATCCGATCTAAATCCCCGAAGAACCCCCACACACGCACGCACACCTGCGCACCGCCGGGATCCTTTCCGACAGCACCGACATGTCAGAGATTCCGACGATACCGACAAATCTGGCGATCACGGTGGGAGCTTCCTCGTGAAAAACAACAAAAGGTAATCCTCTTCTGCCCCCTTTTACAAGCTTGACTAGAATGCTATCAACCCTCTAGGAAGGTTAGAGTTTTTCACCCCTCGAATCAGATCCTCCTTTATTTCGCATCACTGCATCATTTACTGCTTTGTAAGCCGCACATCGCGGCGCAATCCTTTACTGCTTTGTAAGCCGCACATCGCTGCGCAATCCTTTACTGCTTTGTAAGCCGCACACCGCTGCGCAATCCTTTACTGCTTTGTAAGCCGCACACCGCTGCGCAATCCTTTATCACTTTATTTACTGCTTTATATCTGCATTCATTCCCTTGAACCATTTCACACGTCATGGAATCCCGCATAGAGGAGGAGATATTAGAGGTAAGAATCCATCAATAGGGTCAGACCACACAGTTCCTGACCCATCTAGAGAAAAAGATGGCCAGTCTTGGATACCAATCCGTAGAGGACATGTTTCATGACCTCACCGACTACCGCCAGGTCAAAACTTTGAGACAGGAGGCCCCTGTCGAAACCCCTAAGGCCGTTCCCAAAACCCTGTTCACACCCAGTCACTCGGTCAACCCGAGCGTCTTTTCGTTCACCCCCCTTTCCCCCGCGAATCCAATATTCCCAACCGTTTTCACCCCAGGCCCTTACCAGGCCACCCCAAACTCGAGACCGCTAGGCAGCCCTCCCAGGGGAGAAACACTGGATGAAACCATCCGGAGAATCCTCTCCGAGACTGGTCCCTCAGCCCCCAAGCACATGTCTCTACATAACCTGAGACAAATGCCGTCAGTCCATCTACCGGAGGGATTCAAAATCCCCAAATTCCGCCGGTATAACGGTCGTGGAGACCCAGACATTCATTTAACTGCCTTTTATCTAGACGCACACCCGTTTCTAGATAATCAACCTCTGCTAGTCTTCCTCTTCCAGAAATCATTGGAAGGAGAAGCACTACAATGGTTCTCCACCCTCCCTGTAGATCACTTGTCAAATTTCTCAGCTGTAAGCGAGAAGTTCTTAGGCCGCTACGGTTACTAGAGGATCAGAACCCTCTCTATTTCAGATTTAACCGTAGAGAGAATGAGGCCTAGGGAAGAATTTGAACAATACGTGACTCGATGGCGCACACTTGTCCACCGAATCAGCCTGCAACTCACAGAATGTCAAGAAATTGACATGATGTTACAGAGCCTGAGGCCAGAGCTTCGTACGAGCCTTTCGTACGGAGACTGTACGACGTAGCTGCTTCTAATTGACCGCCACAACAGGATTTCCTGTTGTGCAGCCCTAGTGGTCCAAATCCAGTCCCCACCTATCAGCCACAGGGTTGGACAACCGCCTCATAAGGCACAAACCCCCACGGTAGAGGGGATTATTACACAAGTATCGGCACTCTACCCGAACGGAGCACGAGTTCTTGATCGAGGAACGTCTCCAAGACAGTACACGTCCGGTTCATCCGGGTATGTGCCGCCTCGGCCAATCAACCAAAACTTCACTACTCGATCAATACTCGTCCCCGTGCCGACACAACAAAACCCGGTAATCCAAAGTTCCCCGGTCCAAAACCCTGAAAATTCAAGACAAGGCCAGCCTAGGACCCCTTTCTATTCCACCTTCCTAAGAAGTCAGAACCCAAATCCTAGGCAGACCTCCCAAGATACATATAATGAGGTCTCCCCTCCGACATCCTATGATCAGAGACGAATGGGAAAGAGGGACTCTTACCCTCCCCTCCCAGAGACAAATAGTATCTCCCTCCCAGCTACTAAACCTCCACTCCCCGGGGCTAGCAGACTGCGTTACTGTCAATACTTTGCGAATGGTCACTTGAAGTACGAATGGAACAGGAAAGACTGAGTAGCATTCCGCTTCGGGTACGTTTGCCTAATCTCCCTCTCCACCTCGGGGAGGAGGACTGTTTGAGCTGAATTGGTAGTACTATCGGGATGCCGTTATATGCCGATTCAGCAACACTTAAATGTAGCCGAGCTTCCTATGCTCGTATTTGTGTGGAGGTTCAGGCAAAGACAATACTCCTAGTCTCAGTATTAGTTGACATCGCTCTTGGCTGTAGAGAATCATTCAAAGTTGAGTATGACTGGAAGCCATTGGCATGTAAATTTTGCCAAACTTTCAGCCACGATGAAGCTTGCTGTATAATGAAGCCAGCCATGGAATTTACTGGTGTAGCTAAACAAGGTAAAGCTTTGAGCAGTGCTTCTCTACCCAAGGGAAAAGGAAAAATGATTGGCACTTGTAAAGAAGTCCGAAAGACCAACACTCCAGGGAACACAAAACTCATGAATGATGCAATGAAAGCAACAGCCCCTGCCTCTAGACAGGGGGAAAAAATTGTAACTCAATCAAATAAATTCAGCATTTTCCAAGAACAAGATTCACCTGAAGCTTTGACCCGGGAAGATCAGGGAACTGTAGTAATCAGACTGGACCCAAAAAAGGAGCAAATGATACAAAATCAGGTCCACCGTATTGAGCAAGATGGTAGTAAGCAGGAGCATATGGTTCAAGTTTTAGATCAGTTGACTGAGCAAGCTCATCTCAAAGACTTCCTTCAGACAGATCTAACCCCGCAAGAAGTTCATGAGGAGCAGTCCCAGATCGTTATACGCAAAATCCCCCACTCTTTGGACTCCATTGTAGCCCCTTCTGGAGGCCATCTTCAAGAACAACTCTCTGTGGACCTCTCCCCCCTAAACAAGCTAGTCAACCCTAACATCAAGCTCACCAATGAATCTGAAGAGTATGCTAATGCACATCCACAAAAGGATGTTCCTGGAAAGCCACCAGTAATAACTCAATCAGCCCATTTAAGCAAGAAGGAAAGAAAGAAACTCCAGCAGATCCAGATACTTGAGGCTCACACTTCCTTGCTTCAGGCAACGGATTCTCAACCCACATTCAGTGGTGAGGGAAGCACGCAAAGGATTTCCAGTCGAAGTCGTACCCCAAAGGGTGGGGCCAACTCCTCTTGATTGTTGTTATGGTCAGTCTCTAGTGGAATGTTCGAGGTTTGAACCACAAAGACAAGCAGCTTGATGTTAAGCAAGTTTTACAAAAAGAGCACTGCTCTCTCTTCAGCCTTATTGATACCAAATTGGACTCCTTAGCTCAGCAGCAGTTTTGCTCTCAAATATGTCCCACTTTCTCTTTCATCTTTGCTCTTGAAGGCAGAATTGGGATCTTCTGGCTCCCGTACCACTTGGAGGTTAAAATTCTAGAGAGCTCCACACAGTATATCCACTGCTTAGTCCATCCCAAAACCTTCCCAAGTTCACCCCCCCTACTTCCTCACAGCAGTTTACGCCTCAAACTTCTTTTCATCCAGATTGAATCTTTGGAGTGATCTTGTTCGTATCTCTTCCACAATGCAAGCTTCCAGCTGGTGTGTAGGAGGTGATTTTAATGAGGTTCGTTTTGGCTATGAGAAGGTTGGGGGCAGACCCATCCACTCTCGACGAGTGAGGAAATTCAACAATTGTGTTCTCCAATGCTCATTAGAAGATTTGAAGTTTGATGGGCACACACTCTCCTGGTCCAATCAGCAAGAAAATAGAATTGCCTGCCGACTTGATCGAGTCCTCGCTAACCCACAGTTCTTCTCTGAGCATCCTCATGCAATTCTGCACTATCTTCCTCCAGGTCCATCTGATCACGCCCTTCTTCACCTACAGACCACTCCTGTGATTTTCTCTGGCCCAAGACCATTTCGCTACTTTGAAATGTTGGAAACTCACCCAGATTTTCAAAGTGTTGTGGAGAATGCTTGGCACACAAATGAATTGAGCTCTCCCCTGTTCCAATTAGTCAAAAAGCTGTCAAATGTCAAATTACATCTCAAGTTATGGAACAAAAATGTATTTGGAAAAGTCCAGCATCACTTGATACATCACAGGCAAATACTGGAAAGGCAGCAATCTCTTCTTCATGCGGACCCCCTTAACCAATCCCTCATTGAGGCAGAGAGGCAGTCACGGTTTATTTATAGATCTTCCCTCCAGCTAGAAGAGAGCTTTCTAAGATAAAAATCCAGGCAACAATGGCTTGAACTTGGAGATAGAAACTCTAAATTCTTCTACTCCTCTATAAAAGTTCAATCTTCTCGCAATACTATAAGCTATCTTCGTACTTATGATGGTTCTACTTGTACTCATCCAGAGGCAATTAAGGAGTCTATTGTTTCATATTATTCTCACCTCCTTAACCGTGACACTGGCACTCCTGTCAATCCCATGCAATTTCCCAGTGCAGTTACCCAATCCCAAAATGCGAAGCTTACGGATTCTATAATTGCAGAGGAGGTCAAACAAGCAGTTTTCAGCCTGAAGCCACTCAGTTCCCCTGGCCAGGACGGCTTCCCTGCTAGATTTTTCCAGCGGTTCTGGCCCTTGATCCATCTTGATCTCATCCAAGCAGTGCAACACTTCTTCACGAATGGCCACCTTCTCAAGCAGATAAGCCACTCATTTATTGCTCTGGTCCCTAAATCAGCCTCGGCTGATTCTCTTGATGGCTACCGTCCCATTTCTCTTAGCAACACCCTATACATGATCCTCACAAAGATCATGGCATTGAGGCTGCAAGAGGTTCTTCCAAAGATTGTTAGCTTGCACCAAACTGCATTCATTAGAGGGAGAAGCATCCACCATAATATCCTATTAGCTTATGAACTGGTGAAATATTTGAATAAGGGAGGTAAACCAAGGGCATGTGTAAACATTGATCTCAGGAAAGCTTTTGATAGTGTGCGGTGGCAATATCTGCAAGAGGTTCTACGAGGCTTTCAGTTCTCGGAGACATGGATTCAATGGTGCATGGAGTGTGTTACATCTCCCAAATATTCAATTTTAATCAATGGATCTCCCGAAGGTTTCTTCTCCTCCTCTTGTGGTCTTCGACAAGGGGACCCCTTGTCCCCCGTATTATTCACTTCGGTGATGGAATCCTTTTCTATCTCTCTTAATTTATATTGTGCTAATGGTAAAATTGGACCGTATCTCAAAGGTCCTCTTAATATATCTCACCTTTGCTTTGCAGATGACCTTCTCCTTTTCATAGAAGCATCTTCTCTCTCTGCTCTGTCTCTTAAGCATCTTTTTGAAGAATTCTACTCTGCCTCTGGCCTGCAACTTAATACATCAAAAAGTCAGGTGTTCACTAACTGTTCAAACATGGAATTCAGTCAGTCATTGGAGATTCCGCAGCATCATCTCCCTATACGGTATCTGGGTATGCCACTGTTCACAGGTGCTCTAACTCATAGCCTATGTCAACCCCTTGTTGATCAAATCCATGCTAGAGTTCAATCATGGACGGGGAAAACACTTTCTATTACTGGAAGGCTGGAACTGATCCGGTCTGTTTTAAGCTCTTTCCACATTTACTGGTCAGCTGCCTTCACACTTCCACAGAGAAGTATGCACACTAAAGCAGGGATAATGGGCTGCGTTCATTTGGCAAGTCTATCAATGTTTGGCATGACCCTTGGTTAAATGGTAGAGGACTAAAAGTAGCACTAGGAAGGGAGTTGCTTATATGGGGTCCTCCCCTCTCCACCAATCTGAGTGTCCTAATCCAAAATGGGAAATGGACCAAACCAATTCATTGGCATAGAGCACTAGATCCTCTTTGGGCTGAAATACAACAGTTGGAAGTCGGAGGCACGGGTCCTGAAATCTTAATATGGCTGCTCAGTCGTTTGGGTAATCTCAATTATCATGAAGCCTGGAAGGCGCAAAGAGACATATCCAACAAACCTCAATGGGCAGACCTTATTTGGAAACCAATACAATCACATAGACACAATTTCTGTTCGTGACAATTCTTCTATGATAAGCTTCCTACCAGGGATAGATTGTTGAGGAAAGGCTTGGTACATGAAACAGACTGCCCTCTTTGCCACTCGAACCCTGAAAGCTTAGATCATTTGGCCCTTCAATGCTCCTTCTCCAAATTCATCTGGACTGTTTTATTTTGAGATCTAAGAATCCATCAGAGACTCCCTCACTCTCTTTCACAATTCCCTGCATGGATAAATAATCTCTCCCTTGATCCGGTGTCTTATTCCCTGGCTTTAACTCTTATGTCTTCCATTCTCTGGTCCATTTGGCAAGAACGGAATGCTCGCATCTTCAATGGGAAACTCACAGCCAAAAGTCGGATTGTTCAGCACATAAAAGGGATCATCAAGCTCAGATTTCAAACGGTCTGGCTGAAGTCAACTCTTACCCCTGAAATTTTACAACTAGCTAATTCATTTGGAGTGGTAGTTCACGAGCCTACCAAATCTTATTGTTTGGTTACATGGACTCCTCCTCCTCCCCATTGGATGAAAGCCAATTCAAATGGCTCTCTTACTGAAGACAGAGGTGGTTATGGTGCACTTCTCCGAGACAGCGCCTCCAACCTTATCGTGGGTATTGCAGGCAGATCTTCTCTACCTTCTATTAATCTTCTCGAACTCCATGGCATAGTGGCTGGTCTTTCACTAGGAGTCCTTCGCGGTTTCAAGCGAATTTGGTTCGAGACCGACTCAACAACACCACTAGCATGGATAAGAGGAAAGGGCACACTCCCATGGACAGCTCTCGAGTTGATGAGAAAATTCTCACTGGAGGTCCGAGGCTAGAAGAGTGAAAGATATATCACATCTTTCGTGAAGGGAATTGCCCGGCGGACATACTAGCTTCCCAACGTCAAACAATGGGGGAACAACTTGTTTTTTCCAATCAAACAGGAGGGGAACTTGAGGCAGCTCTGCTCTCAGACAGAGCTGGCACCTCGTATCATCAGATAAAGTAGACATAACTTATGGGTTATTTCAGTTACTCTATGGCAGCTTCTCACAATGGTTATGGGACTCTTGCAGTTTCCCAAAATGACTAAATTTTTGACAAGCTCAACTCAGACAACCTAAGAAATGGCGTTCTTTTTTGGATGAATCAGGCAATCCCTATAGATGATGGTCCTTTTTTGGGTGGCATAACTTTTCTATGTAATTTACAATGTTGGCTAGAAATCAAGGAGGATGTAAGGGGTTGATAGGATGCAGGGTGACCCTGCTCACTCTTCCCCCTGTCAATCCACTACTCTTCTTTTGGACTAGCTAACTTTTGCACATTTTGTACATTTTCATAGCAATACAAAGTTCTCAATTACCAATAAAAAAAAAAAAATTGTTTTATAGTTTTTCTTCCATTCAAAGAGCATCTAGGTGAACCCTTTTGGGGGTGTTATGTACCTTGTGCCATGTTATATACCAACCCTTATGGGTCTTCCTACCAAAAGTAAAAAATAAAAAATCGAGGAGCCTCCCTTTTTCCTACTATATCATATAAATAAGACTGCAAATGAATGCTAGTATCAATACCAAATAAATAAATAAATAATTGTCTACTCAAAAAATTGGACCTCCCAATTGTCCATCTCTCTTTTTTTCTTGCTAAATAAATAAAACACATGGAATAAAGTAGAATAGAGGAATTTAGATGTTTGGTGCATTGATACTCAAGGATAATGTATGCTTGGATAAACTAGTATAAAGTGGTATATGAATTCTAGTCATATATGACCGAAAAAAAAAATGTGAGCCCACTGTCAAATCAAGTGTAATCACTTCTTATAAATCTCATATGTTAAATCAACTATCATTATCTTTTCACATTTCATAAATCTTTATTTATACTTTATTCACATTTTATCCAAACAACAAAACATTTATTATTACATTTCCTAATGAGAACAATTCAAAATATAACCAAACATTAAATCAGTTATTCCACTATTCCATTTATGTGGATATAATTGTATACCCCGAGATAAATCTTATTATGTATCTAAACATAGGCTTCGTGTTTGAACTTTTAGGTTAGTTTTTGCATTTTATAATATTATTATTATGTTAAAGGTAGATCCAAACACACACATGTGATTGCCTTTTCTCATACTCACACACTTTTTCAATTTTAAAAAGCTATGAGAATTTTATATTATTTTGTTAAATTACATGTGTATTGTATTCATATTATATTACATGTGTATTACTGTGTTACACATGTAATAGGTTTTGTATCATTATATAAAGGGCTCTGTCTCTCTCTTAATGAATAGGGGTCATATTATTCTTTTTCCCAAAAGTCTAACATGGTATCAGAGCCCCTTTAAGACCTCAAATAAATTTTTTTTTTCAAATCTTTGTTGAGATCGTCGTTGTTCATCGTCATCGTCGTCCGTGCGCATCCGTTGTTCGCGACGTCGTCGTCATTGTCATCGTCGTCCGTGCGTCTGTGCTCATCCGAGCGGCAGCCCTGTCCACGCCGCAGCAGATCCGCCCGTCCGCGCCGTCCGCACCGTCCGTGCTACAGCCCCGTCAGCGCCCGTTCGCGCGGCAGCCGCTCTGCAGCGTGCCCGTCCGAGCAGATCCCGGAACGCGCATCGTACGCGTCCCCGCCTGTGCCCGGCAGACCCAGCCCCAGCCGCGCAATCGTGCACGGTGAGATCCCGGAATCAGCGCGACCCGTGCCCGGCAAAGGCGAGCGCAGATTCGCGGATTCGGTGCAATTCGTGGACGAGCACAGATTTGCGCTATCGTGCACGGATTTCGCGCTAACGTGCGCCGCAGCCCACTTGCTCGGCCAACTTGCTCGACCCACCTGCCCAGCCCCAGATCCAATTACACGGATCCGTTTGCCCGGTCCACCTGCCTGACCCACTGCCGTCCACTTGACGCCGGCAACCGTCCATCAGTCGCCGGCCGCCGTCCGTCAGTCGCCGGCGGTCGTCCATCTGCTGTCTGGTACACATCTGACAGCCGTCCGGCAGCCATCCCGCCGCCGTCGGGTGCCCTCTTACCGCCGTCCGGCTGCCGTCCTCGCTGTCTGCCACCATCCGGCCGCTGTCCGGCAGCCGTCCGCCGCCGTCTGGCCTTGTTTTTTGTCTCGTTTCTTTTCTGGACTGTTACGACTTCGTTCAGACTCTGAATCTAGTCATCCAGGTACTCATTTTCTTCAGTTTTTCGTCGTCTACGCATTCGTGTATATTTCGGGTTCATTTGAGATATTTTGATTATGTCTTCATTTGAAAATCCGTCTGACCCGGATCCCACTTTGACGATCAACACTGCTGTTAAACTACCCATCTCTACGGACTCATTTGAGCCCCTTCGTGATGTTCTTCCGAATTCAACCGATTTTCTTTTGAGCTCCGTAGAAGATTGGCCGTCCTGGCGCGCCATTGTGAAGAGCACCCTCAGTTCACGTGATTTATTCGGCCACCTTGATGGTACTATTGCTGTGCCACCGTCTGATTCTCCAGCGTATATCTCATGGCGGAGACGTGATCACGTGCCTCTTCTTATGTGATCAACTTTGTTGATCGTTCTCTTCGGGCTGATCTCAGTATATTTGATACGGCAGCAGAAATTTGGGCGTCTCTTCTTGAACGCTTTGTGGAGAAAAGTGGCGCCCGAGAGTATTAGTTACTTGCTGAGGTTCAGACAATTGTTCAGGGAGATCTTTCTGTCACCGATCTATACAATCGCATGCGAACCTGTTTTCGTGAACTACGAAATCTTGAGCCAGGTCCACGTGTATCTCTAGCTGAGCGAGCTACCTTTCGTGATCGTCGTGAACTCTATCAGTTTCTTATGCTCTTCGTCCTGAATATTCCGCGTTGGCTGGACAGTTGATTCATCGAGATCATTTACCACGCTTAGAGGTTGTTTTGGCGGAAATTGTTGCCGAGGAGACTCGTCTTCGCACTGTAGCATCTCAACAGACTACTTCCTCGACCATGTATTCTGGAGTTTTGGCTGCTACCTCTCCTACTGTTCCTCCTGCAACCTCATCACGTTCTACAATTCTGTGTGCGCACTGCCAAAGGTCAGGACATGCCATTAATAATTGCTGGGATCTTCATCTAGAGAAATGCCCGGTTTCTCATATGCCACAGCAAGCCTCTCAAGGTCATGGTCGTGGCCGTGGTCCAGTTCACCATCGTCCCACTGCTGCTGTTGCTACCACCACTGCACCAGGTTTGCCTACTTCTGATCATCTTGACACCTTGATCAATCAGCGACTTGAGCAGCTTTTACAGCAGCATCCACCTCGGTCTGAGTCTACTGCTCCCTCAGCCTTCTCTTCCACTCCAGGTACTTCTGTCTCTTGAATTTTTTATTCTGGTGCATCCCATCATATGACACCTAATAGTTCTATACTTACTGCATGTTCACCAGCTCCTGCTCATTTGCCTCCGATTCATACTGCTGATGGTTCCGCTTTAGTTATCACCCAGTGTGGATCTATCACCACCACCTCAGATCCTACTGGTCGTCTTTCCATTCCATTTGTTTTACATGCGCCGGATCTATGCATGAACCTTATTTCCATTAGTCGGCTTTGTGATTCCGGTCTGACCGTTTCTTTCACTTCCTCTGGTTGTTTTGTGCAGGATCCACACTCGGGGCGGAGGATTGGCGTTGGTCGTAGAGTCGGCGGATTGTACTTCGTGGAGTATCTGCATCTCCCTGTTCTAGATCCCTCTGTCTTCTGTGGTAGCGTCACTTCTAATGCCGATTTGTGGCATAGAAGGTTAGGTCATGTCTCTGAGTCTCGCCTTAAAGGCCTTTTTGAGTCTGGTGTGTTAGGATCTACTTCTTTTTCTCCTTTGTCTGTGTGTGAGGGCTGTAAATTGGCCAAACCTGTGGCCTTACCTTTTAGTTCTAGTAATAATCAGTCCACCAGTCCTTTTGAGTTAGTGCATTCTGACATTTGGGGTCCTGCTCCCGTACATTCTTTGAGTGGTTTTTCTTATTATATTAGCTTCATTGATGATTATTCTCGCTTTACGTGGATTTATTTACTACGTAATCGCTCTGAGGATTGCTCACATTTATGATGTTTTTACCACCATGATTCACACCCAATTTCAGACTCGCATTAAAACCTTTCGCTCTGATTGTGCCAAGGAATATATTTCTTCTACAATGCGCTCTCTGATTCAATCACATGGCACAATCTTTCAGCAGTCTTGTCCCTACACTCATGAACAGAATGGTGTTGCTGAACGTAAACATCATCACATTCTTGAGACCACTCGCTCTCTTCTACTGTCATCATCTGTTCCACAGCATTTCTGGGCTGAGGCTGCCCTTCTCTCTGTTCATCTTATAAATATCACTCCCTCTACAGTTCTCCTTGGCATGTCCCTTCATGAACGCCTCTATTCTTCACGTCCTAACTACAGTCGTCTTTGAGTTTTCGGTTGTACGTGTTATGTTCTTCTTCCTCCACATGCTCGTGACAAGCTCTCTGCTCGGTCTGTTCGATGTGTTTTCTTAGGGATGAGTTTCGAGCATAAGGGGTATCGTTGTTATGATCCCGTGGGTCATCGTTTCTGGTTCGCTCGTCATGTCTCATTTTTTGAGGATGTTCCCTATTTTTCGTCTACGTCTCGTGAGTCCACTTCTCCTACGTCTCCCTCTGTTCAGCCTTGTCCTGTTATTGAGTCTCTTCCCCTTCCTGAATCACCTCCTAGTTCTTCCCTGGTTGAGCCTTCTCCGATAGAGTGTGACTCTCTGCCTTCCTCTTCCAGTTCTACTGCAGATACTTCACCTGGTGCTTCGCCTCCTGCGTCTGACGCCCCTCTCCCGGCCGTGGATCCGAGTAGTGGCGCTCGCCATCCTCAGCGCGAGCGTCGTCCGCCTGCCCGTTTCAGTTTTGATAGTGGACCCCTTGATCAGTTTGGTTTTGCAACAGTCAGCTCTTATTCTCCACAACTTCAGGCTTTTCTTGCAGCTATTCATACATATCGGGAGCCTAAATCTTATCAAGAGGCAGTTCAGCACCCTGAGTGGCGACAGGTCATGGATGAGGAGTTTCAGGTGTTTCAGGAGACTCATACATGGGATATTGTTCCTCTTCCCACTGGTGTTGAGCCTATCAGTTGTAAATGGATTTTTAAGGTCAAACATCGACCTGATGGATCCATTGAACGACACAAGACTCGTCTGGTTGCTCGCGGTTTCATACAGGAGTATGGGATTGATTATGAGGAGACTTTCGCCCCTGTTGCACAGATGACCACCGTTCGCACTCTTCTTGCAATTGCTGCGACTCGTCATTGGCCGCTCTTTCAGATGGATGTGAAGAATGCCTTTCTTCATGGGGATTTATCAGAGGTGGTCTACATGCACCCACCTCCTGGTCTTCGTACTCCTCCCCAGCATGTCTGTCGTCTCCGGTGTGCTATATATGGCCTTAAGCAGGCTCCTTGTGCATGGTTTGAGCGTTTTCGCAGTGTTATTCTATCAGCTGGGTTTGTTGAGAGCTCTCAAGATCACTCTTTATTTGTGCGATCATCATCGCAAGGTCGGGTTATTCTACTTCTATATGTGGATGATATGATCATCACTGGTGACGACTCAGCTGGTATTACTCTTGTTTAGCGCCACCTCAGTAGTCTGTTTCAGATGAAGGATCTCGGTACTCTTCGCTACTTTCTAGGGCAAGAGATTGCTCAGAATAAGCGGGGAATTCTTCTCTCTCAGCAGAAGTACACAACAGATATTATTGATCGTGCCGCTATATCTGACACTCGCCGTGACACACCACTTGAGCTTCATGTAATGCTACGTCCTACTGATGGTGAGCTCCTTCCAGATCCTACACGATACAGACAGATCGTGGGACAGCTAGTGTATCTCTGCATTACCAGACCTGATATTGCTCATGCAGTCAGTATAGTTAGTCAGTTCGTTTCTGCTCCTCGTTCGGTTCACTATAGTGCTCTCATAAGGATCCTTAGATACTTACATGGGACTATTACCAGATCACTCTATCTGTCATCATCTTCATCTCTGGTTCTTCGAGCTTACACTGACGCTGATTGGGCAGGAGATCCGACTACTCGTCGATCCACTACTGGTTTTTGCATATTTCTTGGAGACTCTCTTGTTTCCTGGCGCAGCAAGAAACAAGATGTTGTTTCTCTTTCCAGCACAGAAGCAAGTATCGAGCTATGGCCGTCACGACCAAAGAGATTGTTCATCTCAGACGTCTCTTGGTCGATCTTGGAGTTGATGTTACAGGTTACTCCACTTTACTGTGATAATCGGAGTGTTATTCAGATTGCTAGCAATCCAGTTTTTCATTAGAGGACTGAGCATATTGAGTTCGATTGTCATTTTGTTCGTCAGCACTTCCTTGCTCAGACACTGACGCTTCCGCACATTTCCTCTGCTGAGTAGATCGCAAACTTCTTTACGAAGTCTCATCCAGTTCCCAGATTCTTGTCTCTCATTCGCAAACTCACGTTGTTTAATCCACCTTGAGTTTGAGCGGGGGTGTTAAATTACATGTGTATAGTATTCATATTATATTACACGTGTATTACTATGTTACACGTGTAATAGGTTTTGTATCATTATATAAAGGGCTTTGTCCCTCTCTTAATGAATAGGGGTCATATTATTCTTTTTCCCTAAAGTCTAACATATTTAAAAGATGTGTTTAAAATGCATGCAAGATATATTATCTCTATTTCTCAAACTTACATCTGAACGGAACCTTAGACAAAATAAGACTGCCAAGAAACTGAATATATATGTTTTTTAATTAATTAATAAGTTCATGTGTGCTTTCTAATAAATAAACAAATGTTCAAAAAAAATTACCTAGGCTATATATCCAGGAAGAATGCAAGTGGTAACTTTGAGGTCCACGGAAGAGATTACCTAATTAATTAAATCAGCATGCATCCCAATAGATGTTATAGAAGAGCATTGTTTTACTCCGTCATTTTTATATTCTTAAATACATTCTCATATGCCTCATTAACTCCTCTTCACTCACTATAATGAAGTATATGCATTATTTAATTTTTTTTTCTCATTTTTGTATATAATCATGTCATTAAATTCATAAGAACATATATTTTATATTTTATAAAATTAGTAACTCCTAGTATGTGATTTAAAAAAATTTAATGAATATAGGTGTAATGCATTTTGGAGTACTGTAAAACGCAACGAGTGTAACATGTTCATTCTTTAGAAACTACCACCAGAGGCCATTAGCCATTAATTAATTAGGTATAGTAAGATAGAGGAGGATGTGACATAACATTCAGAATTTCCAAAAAAAAAGTGATACAGCGGGGCTATCTATGTCTTTAAAAATAATTTTTGTAATAAAAATGTTTTTTAAGATAATTTTAGACTTTAACTTTTTTAGGATGTTTTTTTTTTTAATTCAGGAATCAATATTTGAAATGAGTTTAATGTTTGACAGAGAAAACTGTTTTTCAATTGAAAAAATCGATTCGGACAAAAAAACGTTGTTTTTAAGCTTTTCGAAACACAGATTTCGAAAAAAAAATTAAAAGAAATCCAACTTCCGATTATGCAAAAAGCTGCCCCGTTTGGTTGCATGATTTTAGCTTTTCAGCTTTTCAAAAAGTAAAAGCGCACCCAAACACGCAACCAAATGGGGCCTTTGGAAGACAGTACAAATCTTGTTCTGTAGAAGTGAGAGCTCTAGCTCTGGCCATGCTGAATTGAATAGAATTAAATTCACATCCAGCAATTATAGATTATTCTTGATCTCTCTGAGGATGCTTATAGGATAAAATTGTGTATGTTAGTGTCCAGCAAGCAATTTTATGATGTCTAACAAACTATATCTATACTTAGAGTCATATTAAAAGAATTGGTACTGAATAAGACAAGGTCGACACTTTTTTGAATTTTCTATTTTACCCATACAAAGTCAATTAAATAACAAGTTAGTCTATTGTTTTTACTAGGGTCATCGTAGGGGTACAATCGACATTTGAGAGAGAGGAGATGAAATTTCCAACCTGCTTGGATTGGTTATTTGCAGATAAGCCCCTATATCTGTAATGACAAACATTTTAATCGGCCCCTGTATCTCTTTGATATTTATACATAGGTCCCTAAAAAAACCGGCTACATTTATCCGTTTTCTGTGGTTATTTGTAAATAGGTCCCCAGGTTCGGGCATTTTCAAATACACCCCTAGGTCCTTCTTATTTGTAGGTATTTGTAGGTAGGCCCCCAGGTCCCTCATATTTATTATCACATCCCTAACAACTCTTTTTGGGAGATCTTTGAGGTTTCATCTTCAGTTTGTACTAATTTTATATTCAAATCCTTATCTATGTTATAAAGAGATGCCTCATTCAGATTTTAAAATTACATACCTATGAAATTATATAAAAAATATTATAGTGTCATCATTTGAGCACATAAAGTTATTTATAGCAAATCTCATAAAATATTCAGATTTTCAAATTAACTATTTCATTAAATTTTATCAATTTTTTTTAATGGAGGAAGTGTATTCCAATTGTTTTTAAATCAGTTAATTGATTATTTACTATTTCGTAAAATTTCATAAATTTTTTTTCTTTTCGTGGAGCTGTGTATCAAATTGTTTTTAGTCTCTCTCTTCTGTCTTTCTGAATTCTGACTAGAGATAAAAAGATTTAAATCAGTTAATTAATTATTAGTATCATAATATGTTATTATTATTATTAGAGTACATTTTATTAACTCGTGCGGATGCGCGTACATAAAAACTAGTATATAGTAACATCAAATAATTGGAAGAAACTACCACTTAAAAGCATATATATATTAGAAAACATTTATTCAACAAAACCATCCCAGCCTTCACCATGTTCTCTCCCTCATCAGCATACATGAAGAGTATGTACACATCGAACTTATAAACAAGGTTAAGAACTTAAAACAAATTAAAGTTTGAAAATCTATTGAATTTATAAAAATCAAACAAATCAGAATCGAGATCTTCTGTGTGGTAAATACATTTGCAAATCAAAGATGCAGATACATTTCAATATTAAGTTTTTTTATTTTTAAGTCCTCATAAACTACATAATTTAGTGATTGATCACTTACTTCTTCATATTTCAGTTTAAATCATTAGATTTAAGAAATATGTTAATTTTAGTCCCTCCGAGTGACTAAAAACAAAACTAAATAATTTAGTAATAGGTCTCTTCCAGGAACTATTAAGAAACATACACTTAAATCTAGAGACTAAAACTAAAATATTAAGAAGTAAGAGATCGATCACTGAAATAAAAAACCCTTAAATTATTCATCATAAATGAAACTTTAGTTACGGGACATGATGTTGGATTGTCTCATCTGTGGCCCTTCTTCCATTGGCGCCTCACACGTGTGATTTAAAATATACTTCACGGGGTGTCGGTTTCATGAAATTACATTTTAAAGGTGTCTTTACATGTTCATCAAAGTAATTAAACATTTGTAGTTGAAAATATTGACCCACCATCCAAAACATGATGAACGTGTGTAAATGAATTAGCTAGGGTCCACTGAACTCGAGCATTTCTATACCAATTAAGTTATTATTTTGAAACATATATATATTTAATTAAGTGAAAGTTTCTTCCAATCAAATCAAACCTTAAAACTACCTACAAATACATTCACTATCTTCCCCATTTTCACCTCAATCTCTCTCGATATATCTCTGTCTATATCTCTCTCTCTCTCTCTCTGCCAAAGAGAATAATTAGAGATGGGGAGAGCACCTTGTTGTGCAAAGGTAGGGTTGCACAGAGGTCCATGGACTGCCAAAGAAGATGCATTGCTCATACAATACATTCACTCTCATGGAGAAGGCAATTGGAAAACCCTCCCCAAAGAAGCAGGTATATAAATGTGTGTGTGTGACATCTAAAACATTGCTTGCATATGTATGGCTTATCATGAGGTAATACATTTCCTTTCAAAAATACTAACCTCTTCATATTGTTTACCAATGAAGGTCTCCTCCGATGTGGGAAGAGTTGCAGACTGAGGTGGTTGAACTACCTGAGACCAGATATCAAGAGAGGGAACATCACCCCTGAAGAAGATGACCTAATCATAAGGCTCCACAGCCTCTTAGGCAACCGATGGTCCCTCATCGCCGGGAGACTCCCCAATCGTACCGACAACGAGATCAAGAACCACTGGAACTGCCATCTCAGCAAGAAAATCCAAAAAGAAGTCCTCCCCAACCCCAAAATCAAACCCACAGAATCCAAAAACAAGAAAAAGAAGAAGAAGAACCATAAGAAAACAAAGAAGATAGAGAAGGCTGAAGAAACGACCAAGATCCATCTGCCTAAACCGGTTCGGATACCGTCTTCGTTTAAGTACGGTTTCGAATCTTTCATCGAGCCTGAAAGGATGGGAGGGGAATGTGATGCATCGGATCTTCTGTGGTCGGACATTATGAATTTCAATGGAGTGGTTGATGGTGAAGATCATGATCTTGTTTTACAGATGTCGTCGATTGATTCCTTAGAAGCCAACATGCTCGAGAAGCTCTACGATGAGTACTCGCGTCTCCTCTCTTCGGAGGATTATAATCAGTGACTGATTTACATGAAATGTTATTGTATGAGTTGTTCACATTTATGCAGTTTTTAGGGATTGAAGTTGCCCCAAGAACTTTTTGATGATCAATAAAAGACAATGGTCTCATCTTACTATGAACCTGAGTTCATACAATGTGAATCTTTGTTTTAAGCCAAACCTGGATGTTTTTTTTTTCTTTTTTCTTTCAGCAAACGAAGTTGGCAGACAAAGTTGGCAATGGAACAACTAGCTTATGCAAAATTAAATTCAGGGATTTAAGAGTTTTGCATTTTTTTGTTAATCATGGAATGCATTCTAGATTATGAAATGTATTTTTTTTCTATTTGATATACATAGCAAAATTAATTCTGATATACATCTCACTCATTAAATTTATATACTTATTACACATAACAGTTTATCTTAATTAACAAAATTTATCCAAAATATATTACAATAATCATCCAAAAAAGACAATTCCAAAGAACAGCTGTAGAAAAATAAGGATCCCAAATGACATAAATTTTATAGTTTGATGAATATAATACATGGAAGTTCATAAGCGTGAAAACTTAGTACATGAACGCAAATTAATTTATTTCTTAAGAAAACTTATAAAAAGAGAGGGGGGGGGGGGGGGGGGGAATAGTGTCTTCTGAGTTTTACATGTATATGGGTATGTTTTACAAAATAATGGTGAGGACTAAATTAAATTTAATTGAACAGTGCGACCTCAAAAAAATGTAATATAATTCTAGATCGAATGTGACATTTTTTTTTTTTGGGATGAATTAATTTTTTAAGAATCTAACGATTAGAGCAACCACCCCTTTGAAGATTTATCTATAACACCTCTAGAGAAATGAAAAAAAAACCACGTAATATATAGATAATACACAAGGTTCATGTAATTTGACAACGCTTATATCCATAGATAAGAAATTAAGCGAATCAATTCATTACATCAAGATAATAGTGATTATGGATTTACCCATACTCTCACCGCCTTCTATTACGACAATTCTATCTTGGGCGCTGTTACACCCAAATCCATTTTCAGCCCCAATTCCAGCCTTATATCATTTTATCAATGCATATGATCACGTTAACAATGTATATGTTTTGAAAGAATTTTTTTACATTTTCTATAAATGTATCCATGCAATTCATTGGAATATATGCTTCATTTTTTATAAAAGCATGTAACTCATTAGATGAGGTATATTATTTTATAAAAATTTGAAACACATATAAACTGGAATTGATGTTGGAAGTGGAGCTGGATGTAACATTATCATTCTATTTTATAAGAAAAAAAATCATTTTTATATGGTAAGAAATAAGGAAAATTCTAGTTGTGGGGCAAGGACCAACGTTTATAGGCTTGAAAAACCCAGTAACTCAACAAGTCAACAGGAAAGATTTATTATAATAGGAGAATAATTTTTTACTGATAATAAATAGATTAATAAAATTCATTATTCGTAATATTACTAAATTAAATTATGCACCTATTGCTAGCTTAAAATAAACATCAATACTAAAATGCATTATCAAATTAAAATATCGATCAATTTACAAAAAAAAAATTTAATGATCTATGAACATAAATCATAGAACTTTCAATATCATACTTATTTCAAAATTAATTCAAGATAAAAAAAAACAAAAAAAAAAAAACCAGTCATCCTGTATATAAAAAATCTAGGAGAGAAAAAGATTTTAAATTTTCAAAGTAACTTAATATGGAATAGGCCGGATTATTTTGTATCATTTAGTCAAATATACATATAATTTTTTTTTTCTTTATCTCAATGTAATTATCAAGGCTGACCCTGGATAGTGCCCCCTCCCTAAAGAGGACCCAAATTCTGAAGAAAAAAAAAACAAAAAGTTTTTTTTTTAAGCTTTTGATTTAAAATTGAACATATCCTTCCATTTATTTTAAAATTTCCAATTTATATTTTCATTTTAGTGAAAATGTAATCGTTTCGTTAGGTTATAGGCGTTTATATATTTGTTTATAGAAGAAATAATTTTGCTCTTTAACAAATCAATGAATAAAAGCAGAATTCCATAAATGTTTTCTTTTATTTGTGTATTAGTCTGATATTTTTTAAAACGTTTTTTGACACAAATACCATAAGTGTCCCATGTTATGAGCCTTCTAGGATCTTATCTATGTATCTCAATCACAGGGCCGTCCCTAGCTAGTGAACATGCAGTGTGATTTATTTTTCTGCAGGATTTTTTTTTATTATTTTTTTTGGCGCTAGTGATTATGAAGTGTTGAGAAAACATGGTTTGAGAATAAAAATAAATAATACACAAGATAGAATGTAATATTTAATATTAATTCTTACTGTATCAAATACAATACCACATGTTGAATGCCATATAACTCGCTTCCATGCAGTGGTGCTATGGTCAATCACTTGTAGAAAGTATAATATTTTTTTTTTTTCAAATTTCAAATATTCCCTTCCTTTAATGAACTTACGTTGTTTGTTTTTTTGGATGAATGGTTAAAATACCCTTGCAAACCACGATTTCTGTGCCACTACCTCTTTAAAAACAGTTTATGGACCGTGCATAAACACTCAATTTTTTTTTTACCTTCGTCTATTTAATTCTTGTCTCACAAAATCGTAATTTTTCATTTGTAAGTGTATACATATTTTTTGTAACTTATAGAACACAAAATGTAATTCTTATATATATATATATATATATATATATATATTATTATGTCATGTAAAAATGATAACTTGTAAAACACTAAAGAACACATACATTAATGTATGTGTGGTTCTTATAATGTCATGAAGTACACATACATTTGTCGATATTTGATTTATTTGAGTGTTTAACTGATTGTTGCAACTCTAATATAGTTTGGACTGCATTTTCTTCCTAATAAAATATATTTACTGATTCGAAGATGTAAGTGTAGATTCGATTTCAGCCAAAATGACACGAAGAGGATCCGGGGGAAGGCAGCAACTCAATTCATTAGTGTAGAAAAAGAACGTCGGAATGCAAACATTTGATGAATTCAAGTGCTTTGATATATTTATTGTGATAAAATATTTTCAGATATTATGTATTAACATATATTTCTCTACTGTTTTGTAAATTATCATTTTATATGACATATATAAAAATACACTTATAAATAATATTTACATAAATTATATTTTGTATTCTATAAGTTACAGAAAACATACGTGTATTTAAAAGGGGGTGAAAGTGCGATTTTGTGGGACCGGTGAAATTAAATAGAGGAGGGTAAAAAAAAACAGGGAGTTTGTTGGAGGGGTACAAATTTTTTTAAAAAAAGATTAGAGCACAAAAATAATGTGGGTTTGGTTACCGGGCTATTTAGTAAATTAACCCTTGTTTTTTCTAAGTTGACTAAACCTAAAAAATGTCGCCTACCCTCTGCATGCGGTTTTAAAAAGCATTCACGTTTTTTATTGATTATATTATATTATGTATATATTTATGTATGTTTTATGTTTTCAATGTTCCTTTTCTCTGATTCTCCTGGATCCTATTCATTTAATTTCCTTTAATTAATAATAATATAAAACATGTCAGCTACATGGACTTTCCAACCGGTTTCTAGGGAGGAGCATTTGCCTTCTAGAAGGGCAACGTGCGTAATTGACAGGGAGATGACACGTGGTCTGTTATTTAACTTGAAAAAATTAAATTTTCTTTGATTGCCAAATAAATAAATAAATATCAAAATACAAATACTCTTCTGGTTCATGGAGCACAAATACAACTAATAATTAATATTATTATATACCACTGTATATGCATGGCCCATTGTTTTACTTATATATTTATGAGTTAGCGCGGTTAAACTCAGTTTTTTATACAGCTTAAAATATAATTCTATATACCTTGTTGGACGATGTATATATCTCATTAAATAATTTTTTACACTTATAAATATTGAGTTTATTCAACTTAAAATGGAACGATGTACATTTTTTATCAAATCATATACCTCATTAGAATGTTTATTATTTTTTTAAAAATTAAAACATTTGTGATCTTAGTTTTAGTTAGTAAAAATGACTGAGTCTAACATTTTCCTATATTTATATAACTAATTATGTTAATAAATATTTCTTTACCTATATAATTAATCTCCGTTTGGGATTATGTTGAGGGCGCGCTTGCGCTGGTGGATGTGGTTGAACACCACCTCCAAACCAAACAAAATCCATATTCGTTTTTTCAACTTGGTGCTAGCGTTGAAAGGGTATTTTTTTGGCGTTTGAAACACTTCAAAATAGGGTTTTTTAGCTCGACAGAGTGTCCACCAATGCGGTTTCAAATGGGGCCTAAGAAAAAGAATAACATTTCAAAAAAAATTTATCCATTAGAATGTAAAAATATTAGGAAAACCACGGAAACTCTCCTTATGCAAAATCCACACCCCAAGAACCAAAAATACATATTTCAACAAAAAAAAATTTGAATAAATGGAAATCTATATTCTTTTCATGTAATTAAGAATGCAAATCCATGTAAATCACAAACCATAATACTAATATTGGAAATCTCCAAATCAACATGCAAGAAGCAAATTATTCACGTCTAACTATTTTAAATGAAAGTCTTCAACAAACCATAGTACAAATTAAGAACGGATGTGATTGTAGATATTTTTAAAACATGATAAAATTATCTGGTTAAGGCTCGTGGGGTGTGCCTCTCTGTGGGAGAGGGGGTAGGGGGAGATAACTATTGATCGAGGATTAAGGGTGTACCATATTAAGGGTGTATGTTACCCGGAATTAGGGAATTTGATAGATTTCTCATTTACCAGTCTCTGATTTGGTGTGACTATTTTTTTTACTTTGTATGTTTTAGGCATTCGTCGATTATAATAAGAAAATTCAGGCGCCTGTTTATTGTTTACTTAAAAAAAAACGTCTTTTTCATCATGTTTCTGTTTAAATATTTAGTATATTATTGTTTCGATCCTTGTTTGGTTAATGTACACAACAAAAAAATTGATAAACAGTGGTACGAAATGGCAAGCCTGATTCGATGACAGATGTTCCATCTCTTCATCCATGGAATGCTACAACTTCTCCGTTTGTCTCAATCTATAGAGCCTCTTCATAACTTTCTTACTCACTACCATTAGTCAACAACAAATAATGCAGTAATGATAAATAACGAGGATTCGACTTACTAACTCTTGTTGACCTTAGGGGTCCAATCACATTTTACCCTTTATAAATCATTCTAACTTAATTTGAATTTCATATATAGTCATTTTTGTATGACTGCATAAAAGGCTGTAATTATGAATAAAATCAATGTGAATCTGATTTTTCTCATTATAGGTTTTCAATCTAATATCAAATTAACTATTTTTTCTTTATTTCAATTTTCACGCGTTTTTCCATGAGGTCGAACTCCTCATTTTGACTTGCAACTTCTAACATAATTTCTTGTAAATGTGTCAAAACAGTACTTGTAAATGTGTTTATATATAAATGGGAGAGCAGGTTGTCAAAACAGTACTTGTAAATGTGTTTATAGATATCAAATTGCCCTAGATCCTTCATGTAAATGAGAGTTTAAGAGGGTATCGTATGATAAACACCAACACGTGAACCATGCACAAAGTTGTGTTTTTTTTTGTCTTGTTAGGCTGTTCTTGCAGTATCAACCACCGTCCAACTTCAAACTATTAGGTCATTACTATTATATTCATATAATAATGTACTCTAATCATACCAATAATTCGCATATAATATGCACATCAAACAGGGTGTAACTCAAGCGGGTTTAAGCTCATCTCGAATCTAACTTGAAGTTGAATAAATTCAACTCAAATCCAATCCAATTCGACCCTCGGGTTTAAGAAACTCAACCCTAACCCAATTCGTCGGGTTTGGTTTGGGTTCGATTCGGATTGGATTAAGTTCGGGTTTGATTCAAATTAGGTTCGGGTTTGACTTTCATAATGTATCATTTTAAAGAATTAAAATTTTATAAAAGTTAATATTCTACAAGGAAAAAATAAGAAATATGAAATTAAGGAACATTATTATTAAAATATAGAAATGAAACTATAGAATTAATAGATTACAGATAAAAATAAATTGAACAATTCAAATTTCATTTCATAATAAATTAAAAAAATTAAAATATGACTTAAAATATTCAAATTTATCATCCCTATTTCGGGTTTGAGTTGGGTTTCGGTTTCCAATCCCTCAATCTAAACTCAACCTCAATTAGGTTTGGGTTGCTCGGGTTTATGTTCGAGTTGAACTGATACACTAAAGCCCCAACCCAAACCCACTCAAATGTCGGGTTGGATTGGATTCAACCCGTCTAAGTTGCACCCCTAGAATCAAACTAGGGGCAAACCCATGTGTAAGGTTGGGATGGGGTTTTAAGCCCCTCTTGAAATTTGAAAAAAAAAAAAATCTATTACTATCTAAGCCATCAAACAATAATAATAAGATGAGAGGTGTGATTATACCAGCACTGATGCATCGGATATTGAGCAAAAAAAAAAAAATTTTCTCGTAAGAAAATAATAATAATATGATAAGAAAATTTTAAACCCTTTTTTTTTTAGTTTTTTCATATATAGTATATACCTTGCCAATTAAGTATATAATTTTATAAAAGAAAATATTACCTAAAATCCTTTTTTCATCCTAATTTTCAATCCATATAAGATTTGAGTTTTAAAAAAAATAGTACAGCTCATCTAATGAGTTATATGCGAAGCATATGGGATAGAAATTAGGGTTGAAAAAAGAACTTTGTAATAGAGTTCTTTTATAAAATCACGTATATGCTCTAATAAATATTGTATGAACTCATATATAATAGATGTAGAAATTATTTTTACAAATATATTTTTTAGATTATGAAAATATATTATATTTGTGAAATAAATATACAAAGGGTAATTTGGTCTTTATGCGTGATTGTTAATAATGAACATATCTAGAAAAAAAATTAAAAAGAACTTGACTAGATTGGTAATAATTTAATATGCAAAAAAATTTAATATTTTAATGATGTAAAATTAAATAAATTGTTAAAATTTACATCACTAAAACAATGCATATAGATATTAAAGGAGAATTTTTTGTATTTTAAATAATATTTTTTATACCCTTTTTAGAAAAACAAATCCTGGGTTTGTCACCGAGTCAAACGAATGGTTCGAATGATTGGATATAATATGTGCTTTTGTTATATCATTTGGTTAACAATGCATTTGTTTAGTTAAAGAGATTATGTATTTTATTTATGTCGGTATATAAACACATTTATTTTATTTTATGAACATTAATAACTTGTTATGCAAGGCATACATTTCAATGGAAAAAAAAAATATATAACATACTCATCAGAGAGTTAAAAGATGGGGAGTACATGTGGGATTGTCTTCTAGCATTAATCACTGGTCCATGGGGACCCTCAAAGATGCACAATGACCCACAAATACAGAGCAAAAACCTTGTTTTATATGTCGCACTCATTGCTAGTATTTTATCTTTTTCAATGATATAAACTTCTTTATTTTTTCTTATATATATAAAGTTGGTAGGGATGATAATTCGGTTTAAAATTAAAATTTCAGTTTCAATTTTTCATTGTGCAACTTAAATCAACACAGATCAGTAACACTTCGGTTTCAATTTTTGTTTTTTTCATTTCAAAATTTTCTAGATTTATGTGGTGGGGGACTACTTTTTTAGGAGCTTTTTTGTTTTTTATTTAGTTTTTATAAGAGTATTAATTTTTCAGTTTATTTTTTCCATTTCATATTTTTTCATTTTTTTGTGGGGTTTTATCAAAAGATTTTTTAGTTTGATTTTTAATTTCGCATATTTTCAAATGATTGTGATTCATACTATCAGTTTATCAGTTTTTTTTATGAGGGGTGCGGTTATTCCCACCCACCATGTTCACAATCCCACCATTCAATATTTACAAAAAAACCTGGATTCCCATTTTCATTATACTGTATCAATCCCACCACCTGCACACATTCCACCACCCCAAATCAAATAACAACACTTACAATCCCACCACCTGCACACATTCCACCACCCCAAATCAAATAACAACACAACCCCACCACCTAAATTAAAATAAAACCAAACTCTTATTTCTCCCAATATCTCTCCCTCTTTTTTCCACTGTCGAGGGAATTGGCGATGTTGATGGTCCGGCCAATTATAGCCGACCCCCCTCTCTCCGGCGACTCTCAGATTCGTCCCCAAAGGCACCTTGCATCTTCTTTTTTTGTCTATGTGATGCCCTGGATGAAAGAAGAGGGATCCAATGTGAATATGTAAGACAATCTTGATTTGTGTTTTTTTTTGGATTTGTTGTATCTTCATGTGGCTTTTGTGATTGTTTTTTTTATGGTTGTTGTGTTGGTTGTTGAAGTGGTGGTACATTTAGGGTTTGTTGTCTTGGAGATAATTATTGTCGAGTTGACACAACAAAGTCGAAATACATATTGTCGAGTTAACAGAGTAATGTCATGTATTATCGATCGGGTTGACACATAACCGTCGAACTGGGACTTCTATAAACAGTCATACCCATTTGACACACTAACATCGAAATACATACTGTAATGTTGACAACGGTAATGACATATGTAATTGTTTGGGTTGACTGATGGCCATCGAACTGAGGCTTATGACACACTAGTGTCGAAATACATATTGCAGAGTTGACGGAGTAATGTCATCTAATATCAATCTGGTTGACGGATGATCGTCGAACTGGGTTCAAAAAGTGGAAACATATATACTCAATTAGTTCCTGTGGAGATTACATGATGAAAATCGACTAAGACACATCAAATTAAGTTTATATGTTGATATTGCATACAAACTTCCATACATTACTAAACAATACCACATTAAAAATTCCATGTACTAATTCAAAATCTTTCAAAAAGACTAAACAACTTAGTAAAAAAAAGGGCCTAAACACAAAAAAAGCATATGGGACATCACCGTCGATCATTCATTTGATATGACCTACAACTGAGTCGGGAAGTGTTATTCCATCTTTGAAATACTGGATCACATGTTGAATCCCTCGATCAACAGTGGTACCAGCAGAGACATGGCTTAAAAACCCTACATTTGAGTAAACAAGTCAAATAATCAAAGACATGGCTTAAAAAAAAAGATGAGCTCCACCATACATTACTTATCTTTCTATCAAAACCCTAAGTTTGAATAAAAAAAACATCAATACATGTAGGGTATTGGTTTTAAACTAAACAGATGCAACATTGGAATGTGCAATTTAACAAATCTATAAATCATCCTCAACAAGATTGATTGCTAAGCTAGGCACCTCTAGAACGGGAAATACTATTTCGCTAGTCTTTAACGCATTCATTCATTTTGTAACTAGGAATGCAATCACACTAAGCCATTGAAATAAAATATGAGGATTACATTGGACTGCATATATCAAAACTATATGATCAATTAATCCCACACCTTCCATTACAAGTTAAACCTATTATAGAAGACGTATCATTTTGCAAATGCAACAATACAACATTGAGCATGTTCGGAAGGAAAGATGAAATGCAAATGATCTTCATTTGAAAAATCCCAACATATAGAATGCATTACTAATACTTTGCCAGATATGTATTTCTTAAAATAATTCACATGTCAAAGGGTAACAAGATTCCTTAATTGGGGATATCCAACCCTATAACCTTCACTTCTCTAAAAATACCCTAAATTCCTACCGAAACCCAAACTTACAAAAAAAAAACACCCATTATTTGTAATGTAAGAGTTTAAACCAAACAAATATAATCACACACATGGCTTTCAATTCTAAAAAAATAAAAATAAATCAAACCATACATTGCTTTAACAATATCCTAGCTTCCTATCAAAACCCTATCTTTGAATATAAAAAAATCTCAATACTTGTAGGGTAAGGGCTTATACCAAACAAATACAATCACAATCATAATTTACAATCCAACAAAAAAAAGACCCCAAATCACTCCATTTCTCTAAAAACATCCTAAATACCTATGAAAACTCTAACTTACAATAAAAAAAAACCCTCAATGAATGATAAGTAGGAAGAGATTGAATAACTCATGAATCACTAATAACAATGGAGGAAAAATAGATTTGAAGAATCATTTACCTCTCTATAGCTGCTTGGGGGCATCATGGGGGGAGTTAGGGCGGACGGTGGAAGGGGATTCCGTCACGGTGGCCTCACGGCAGTCTCTTGGTGGTCTCGTGGCAGCCTCGTAGTGGACTCTTGACGGATTCACGACGGAAATCGCACCGGATGTGAAGGAGAAAAAAACCTAAAAAACAGAGAGAAGGGGAAGAAGAGAGAGTTTTTCATTTCAAAATAGGTAGGTGGTGGGGTTGGGATTGCATTAGGTGTATATTTATTATGAGGTGGGGTTGGTGTAAGTTAAATTGGGAGGTGGGGGGTTTAAAAGGGTGGTGTTGCTAATAAATTGGTTGGTGGGAGTAACCGAACCCTTTTATGAGTAATTGGTTCCATCCGTTGTGATTCATTATTAAAACTGAATAAAAAACCTGACACGCCGGTAGCTTTGGAGTAGAAGAACAATAATGCATCTTCTAGAAGAGAAGACCTTGAATTCACATGCAGAGCCAAACCTTACCTTTAACCAACTGTTTTTTTCATTCTATATTAGATGAACCACAAGCTCTAATTATGGGTATACATGTGAGTATGTGACAACCTCAAGAAGAAAAATATATATCAAATTAGAAAAAAATGAAAAACTAAGAATACTAAATATATATGTATAAAAAAAGAAAAAAAAATAGGAATATAATAACTATCACATAATGACTTTTTAACACTCTATCCCAAACTTTGAATTTTACAATAGGATTTGCACAATAGGTTAAAGACATCCAAGTCCTCATAAAAATGGATAATCCCGTATAAGTCCTTATCAAAATTAGAGTATACGCACAAGTCCTTGAAAATCATAAGAACCACTACCACAAAAACTGTAATAGCCAACGGTACTAAAGATCACGGTTCGCGTTAAACCGTGATAATAGTTATTAAAGATCACGGTTCATGTTAAATCGTGATCTTTTCCTATCTAAAATCAATTTTAAATTTTTTAACATTAACATTTGATCACGGTTACTTGATTAAATTATGACATTTGATCATGATTTTTAAAATCATTAAAATGATTAAATTATGACATTTGATCATGATTTTCTGAATTTCATATTCATAATTTATTTTTTTACAATAATAATTGATCACGTTTCTATGATCTTTGATAAAAAGTCGTCATAAGATCATGGTTTGAAACATATCGAGATCAAATGGTTTTGAATTAATCACTAATACACACTAAAACAGAATATCAAAACACTAATACCCATCCCCACCACTAAAGATCACGATTTAAAGCCCTAATACGATCGTCCCCACCACTAAAGAAAACAAAAAAAAACCCTAAAACCACTGTTAGACCGAGCCCACCATCCCCACCAAATCGAACAAGAACCCACGGGCGCCGTTTGCGCACGAGACTCCACCGGCGCCGTACCCGTCGTCCTGCCGTCTAATCTCCGTCGTCCACGGGCCGATCTCCATTGCCAAATCTCCATCCTGGTGAATTTTGAAAATTAGGGTTTTGAAATACTTCAAATCATACAATATCGAGCAGATCCCTCTCGAAAATTAAGGTTCAAAATCTCTTGTTAATTTTGTTTTGTGTGCGTTCGTTTAGTTTTTGAAACCATCCTGGTGAATTTCAAAAATTAGGGTTTTGAAATACTTCCGACCCCTGCTCACCGAAGGGAGTCTTCGAAACCAATCCTGAAGGTGGTCGCTCCTCGTCCTCGCAGACAAATCAATATTCCTCCCCAGGTTGTGATTGGGGATGCAAAATTATGGTCCAATTTTTTCTCAACTCCGGGTGGAAAACACACGAATCTCTCTGTAGACTTTTACCCACCCTCTATTGATGGTGCACAAAAGGTTGTTATTCTTGAAGAAGAAGAAGTTGCAGAAGCAGAGGCTGATTGGGAGCGCATTCTAGTCGGGTATGTTTGGGGGAAAACTCCAATTTTCACCCCTTTTTTACAATTCATTAAGAATTTATGGAAGCCTAAAGGAGAAATCTATCTTTCCTTCCAAGGAAATGAGTTTTTCATGGTTCGTTTTGACCTTGAAGAAGATCTTACTTATGTTCTTGAAGGAGGTCCATGGTCTATGGCTAACAGGCCTTTTGTCATCCAAAGGTGGAATAGAAACATAAGATTTGAGTTGGAAAGGCTGAGATCAATCCCGGTATGGATTAAACTTCCTAATCTTCCTTTGCATTTTTGGTCCAGAACTTGTCTTGGTCGGATTGCTAGTTTGATTGGTACAACATTGTATCTTGACTCCCACACTACATTAAAGTCTCGCCCTGCCTATGCTCGTGTATGTGTTGAAGTAGAAGCTGGTACTACTCTTCTGGATGAGGTTTTTGAAGAAGTTCGTAATGGTGACAGAGAGGCTATCAAAATCACCTATGACTGGAAACCTCAGGCTTGCTCCCATTGTTAGACTTTTGGTCATGATGATACTCTATGCTGTAAGAAACCCCGGTTCATCAATGTGTCTTCCAAATCTCCTATTTCCAACGGCATAGTAGGGGACACCCTAGTCTCCCAAATTGTTGGTGAACCTCCCCCCGCTCAAGAGGTTGTTGTCCACTCTAAGCAGTCAATGGCTGAAGCGGCAAGCACTAAAGGTACTGTAGGGGACATTCTAGACAACGAAGATGCTGGCCAGAGCTCCTCTTCTTCAGAGGTTGCTATCCTATGCAAGCTTCCAATGGTTGATGGCCAGACCTCCTCATCTTCAGAGCTTGCTACCCTATGCAAGCTACCAATGGTTGATGGGGCTTCACCCAATGTTGCATCCTCACTGAAGGACCTTTCCACTAATGCTATTTTGGGCACTCTGACCCCTGGGATGTTTCTCCATCATCAATAGACAAGGGTAAGGACATTAACCTTCAGGTGGTGTTACATCCGAAATCACTTGCCACTAATTTTGCAATTCAAAAATCAAAATAAAAAAAAAGGAAATCTTCTCTTGCCTCCTCTTTGGTTCACTTGCCTCTGTCTTCCAAACACCTCAAGAAGATGGAGAAAAATGGGAAGTCCCTGGGCTCCCGGCAGAGAACTCTAAGGCTTAGGCCTTCTCCTCCTCAATCCTAATTTTTTTTATGGATTGTGTTTTTTGGAACATCCGTGGTATCAATAGCTCAGAAAAGCAATTGGATGTTTGATCCTTTTTGGGTAGACTGAAGTCTCCAATTATTTCTTTAGTAGAAATTAAAGTTGAAATTCACAATGTTGATCCAATCCGCAAGAAGATTTTGCCCCACTATCAGATTCTATGCCCTTCTGCGAGAGGGCATATCTGGACTCTTTGGGACCCTACTATTGTTCATATAACACTTCTCTCATTCTCTGATCAATTTTTGCATTGTCAAGTAACTCCTTCTAACCCTTCGCTGGGGAGCTATTTTCACACAACAATTTATGCTGCCAACTCCTTTACGGAAAGATCAATACTCTGGCAGAATTTGAACACATAAGCATCATCTGTTGGTTCACAACAATGGATAGTTGGTGGAGATTTCAATGAAGTCCGATATTCACATGAAAAATCTGGTGGCCGAGCAACTTTTCCCCGTCGAATTATGAGATTCAATGATTGCATCTCCACATGCCAACTTCATGATCTTCGTTCATCTGGCCCTCTATTCACTTGGAGCAATATTCAAGACGGTCGTATTGCTTGCAAACTAGACCGTGTCATGGTTAACCTGCCTTGGTTGTTGGAGAATGTTGAATGTTTCTATCACACTCTAGCTCCTGGACTCTTTGACCATTCAGCACTCCATGTAATGGTCAAACCGTCTTACCCCACTGGACCTCGACCTTTCAAATATATCCAGGTCTGGGAATCTCACCCAGATTTACCAGCGCTAGTCTCTAAAGCCTAGGAGGTTCAAATCTCTGGATCCCCCATGTTTGTCCTCGTAAAAAAACTACGGTTTCTAAAAGGGGAGTTGAAGCTTTGGAACAGAACCTCGTTTGGATGGATTGCACATCAGTTGAAATCAGCCAAACAGTCCTTGGATAACGCACAACTATTTACTCTGTCCAACCCTCAAAATTCTTTTTCAATAGAATCTGAAACAAAGGTAAAGGAAGTCTATTTGCTCATCTTATCCAAGGAGGAAGCCCTTCCTCGATAGAAATCAAGGCAAACCTGGCTCCAAAATGGAGACCATAACTCCAAATTCTTTTATGCTACTCTTAAGGCCAGGGCTGCTATGAACACTATTCGCAATGTCAATTTACCAGATGGTTCCAACTCCTCGGACCCAGAGGTGATCAAGGGATTTGTAGTTGACTATTACAAGTCCCTCCTTACTCAACATCAAGCCAATAGTCTGACTGAGCTAAGACCAGCCACTCCTCTAAACCCAGAAGACTGTACACTCTTGTCTGCTCCGGTCACCTATGCAGAAATCAGATCTGCTATTTTTTCTATGGAGCCTCTAAGCAGTCCTGGTCCTGATGGCTTTCTAGCGTGCTTTTTTTAAGTTTTTTGGAATATCATTCATGTTGATTTTGTCAAGGCTATCCAAGCCTTTTTTATTACAGGTCACATCCTCCGACAGATAAACCATACTTTTATCTCTCTAATTCCAAAGACAACGCATGCAGACTCATTTGATAATTTCAGACCTATCTCTCTTTGCAACTTGGTCTATAAAACTATTACGAAAATTCTAGCTTCGCGTCTCCAATTGGTGCTTCCTTGGCTTATTCTCCCCCACCAGTTTGCTTTTGTCAAAGGCCGGAATATTGCCCATAGCACTCTCTTGGCTCACGAGCTGATCAAATATTTGAATATTCCTTCTCAAAAGGGTCGGTGTTGCATAAAAGCTGATCTTCGTAAGGCTTTTGACAGTGTTCGTTGGGACTATCTCCTTGAGGTATTGCGGAGCCATAATTTTCCTCCTTTTTTGACCAATCTTGTACTTCAGTGTGTGCAGACAGCATCATTCTCTATATTGGTCAATGGAAGCCCTATTGGATTCTTCAATTCATCGTGTGGTCTTTGACAAGGAGACCCACTCTCCCCCCTTCTCTTTGTACTAGTGATGAACTCATTATCTCTCTCATTAGAAGAAGTTGTTTCAAGAGGGACCATCGGACGATACATTGCTACTCATTACAATGTTTCACATCTTTCTTTTGCTGGTGACCTTATGATTTCCACTGATTGCTCTCCTTCTGCGAGGGGCATTCTCTATATTATGAATGAATTCTCCAACAATTCGGGCCTAATCTTAAATCCAACTAAGAGCCAGCTTTTCTGCACTTTAAACAAGGTTGTGATTCAAGACATATTTGGTATTCCCTCCTTTGGCTTGCCAGTCAAATACCTTGGCCTCCCTTTACTAGCTGGTAATCTTTCAAATGCAGCCTATGCTCCTTTGGTTGACAAGGTTCAAAGGAGACTGCAAACCTGGACTGGACTGTATTTATCAAAGGCAGGACGAATGGAATTGATCAAAACTATCCTTTTCAATTTTAGTCACTATTGGACTGCAGGTTTTGCCCTGCCAAAGAAAACAATCAAAACCATTCACAAGATCCTTAGGAGATTTCTCTGGTCAGGGGACTCAGTCACCAACAAACAGTGTGCTGTAAATTGGGGATCAATGTGCTCTCCTAAATCTGAAGGGGGTCTTGGTCTTAAATGTCTTTTAGCTTGGCATTCTGCTTCTCTTGTGGCATGATTTTATGAAATAGCTTCAAATCATCCCTCTCTATGGTCTCAATGGATCCATCTCAGATATCTAAAGAAGGAGAATCTTTGGAACCTCTCGCCAATTTCCTCAAGTTCTAGTTTGTGGAGGAGAATTCTTAGCTCTAAATCCTGGGTTCGTCCTCTAACTCGATTTATCATCTTTGAGGGACACTCTATAAATATTTGGGATGATCCTTGGCTCCAAGGTTACAGACTTCACCATCATTTCCATAATCAAGCTCTCCTTTCTTGGGGTCCTATTGATCAAGCAAAGGTTAGTCTCTTTATAAAGGATGGTAGATGGGTTAAACCTTTGACCGTTGGCCAACAGAATTCAATGATGTTTGGAATTCTATAATCGAAATGAACATTGGCGGATCAGGTCCAGACATTTTAATCTGGACAGGCCACAAAACTGGACAGATCACCACCCCTGCATCCTGGAATCATGTTCGCAAGCATCACCCTCCTCTTGTGTGGACTTCCGAGGTTTGGAATTCTATTCAACCTCCTCGATATAGCTTTCTTCTTTGGCAGGCAGCCCTAAATCGACTCCCTACCAAAGATAGACTATGGAAAAGGCAGGTTATCTCATCCAACCAATGTTCTCTTTGCTCATCAGCTGAGGAATCAATTCTTCATCTCTTTAGTGACTGCCAATTCTCTTCTTATGTCTGGTCATCTATCCACAAATTACTCAAACTACAGCGACTGTGATTTCCAAACTTGGGTGAATTATATTCTGGTTTTATGAAGTTTGCCACCTTAATAGATGAAAAGCAGATTTTGCATTTCATTCTCTCTCAGACTATTTGGCTTATTTGAAAGGCCCGCAACGAAAAGATATTCAAAGGTTCTATCGCTCCGAAGAAGAAGCTAGTGTACCAAATCATTCACTCTGCCAAATTCAGGTTCTCAGGTGAAGTGATCGAAGGTGACTCTCCTCTCTCTAAAGTTCTTAGCAATCTCCTCAATCTGTCTCTGATTCAAGAACAAGAGTCCATCACTGAGGTCACATGGGAACCTCCTCCTCTTGGGTGGGTTAAAATAAACTCAGATGGTTCATTGAGAGATGATCGTTCTGCATTTGGTGCTGTCATTCAGAATCCCTCGGGCGACTCCATAATGGCACTGGCAGTCGGGCTGCTTCCATAAATGTGTTGGAATTGAAAGGCATTGCTGAAGGTCTCAAACTATGTCTTCAACTAGAAAATCTAAACCATTTAAAGGTTTGGTCTGAGTCAGATTCTACCATGGCCATTGCGTGGGCCCAAGGAAAAGGAGTGATCCCTTGGACTGCTCTACGTGATATCCGTCTCATCCATCACATAACTAGTCAACTTGCCGAGTGGAAAGCATCACATGTCTATCGGGAAGGGAACAAAGTAGCAGACTGTTTGGCCTCACTGCAATCTACTATGGGTATCTCTGTTTTTCAGCCAACTCAACTCTCTTCAACAGTGTTATCTTTAATTATTGAAGACAAATCTGGAGCCCCCCAGATCAGAAAATCTTGACAACAACAGGAGAACCTGTTTTAACCTTTTATAGTACCTTTCCCCTGCTTATCAATCCATTTTTGCTAGCCCTCTCATGTGTATCCATGTATCCTACGGCCTCTCTATATGGTCCTAGCTCCCTTTTCCTTTTCTAAAATACATATGTAATTTTATTTTATATTAATGATATCATCAATTACCAAGCAAAAAAAAAGCTAATTGCTTTTGTCGTTTGATATAAAATCTTTTATCGATATAATTTGAAATACTGTGCTACTCAGACAATAGCAAAGCTATATTTTAATGATTTATAAATCCAATTTATTGAAAATGATTAAAAGGTTTTTATTTTAAGTCTCCGTAAATTATATGATTCAGCAATTAATTCCTCATTTTTTCATATTAAAATTTAAATTCATAGATTTAAAGAACTAATAAGAAAATCAAACAATTTAGTGATATGTTATTCTCAAAGACTAATAAGGAACATACTCTTTAAATCTGGGGACTTAAATTATAATATAAAGAAGTTAATGATCGATCACTAAATCACATACTTTATGAGATTACAAAATAAAAATCCAATAATAGAATTGTTGGGATTCTCTAATGGACAGAACACTGTACCAGACAATAGCAAAGCTATGTGAACAAATGGCTTTTGTACCCAATGGCCAAAGAACTAGGAATCTTACACAAATATAATGTTTTAAAATTGTTTAAATAAGAGTGAACAAACAGATTAATTAATAATTGTTTTATAGATTTTCTTTCATTCAAAGAGCATCCAGGTGAACCCCTTTGGGGTGTCATGCACTTGTGCCCTGTTATATACCACCCCTTGTAGGCCTTCCTACAAAAAAAAAACAAAAACAAAAAAAGGCATCAAAGGGAAGAGAACACTGTACTACTCTAACAATAGCGAAGCTATTTGAACAAATGGCTTTTGTACCCAATCACCAAAGAACTAGGAATGTTATACAAATATAATTTTTTAAAATTGTTTAGAAAAAAGTGAACAGTCACATTAATTAATAATTGTTTTATAGTTTTTCTTTCATTCAAAGAGCATCCAGGTGAATAGGCCTCTCGGGGTGTTATACACTTGTGTCTTGTTATATACCGTCTCTTGTAGACCTTACTATCAAAAAAATAATTAAAAAAAGCATACAACGGAAACCACTGTACTAACAAATGGCTTTTGTACCCAATCGCCAAAGAACCGGGAATCTCATACAAATATAATATTTTAAAATTGTTTAGAAAAAAGTGAACAAACAAATTAATTAATAATTATTTTATTAATTAATTTGTTTAGAAGGCCAGTGGCAGTTCCAGTGGCCAGTGGTAGTTCCACCTCCATCAGGCCAGTGGCAGTTCCACCTCCATCCACCACCCAGCAGATAAAAAGTTGAAGATCCCTTTTTCAATGTGAGTCATCCCAGCTAAAATCTGGTTCATTGAGGTTCACTGAGCCGACTATTGATGGATCGCACTCTGTGGCGTCACTCAATCCGGAAGCCTACGCCAAGAACATCAGGCAATGGGATGATGCTGTAGTTGGATATGTCATTGGTAAGATTCTTGTCTATATCCCCTTTTTACAATTCATGCGAAAACTATGGAGACCCAAGGGGGAATTCCAGCTTCTATTGCTTGGGAACGGATTCTTTACTGTTAAATTTGACCTAGATGAAGATTTCAGTCATGTTTTGGAAGGGGGTTCGTGGACTATGGACCACCGGCCTTTCATACTTTGCAAATGGTCACCTGAAGTACGAATGGAACAGGAAAGACTGAGTAGCATTCCGCTTTGGGTACGTTTGCCTAATCTCCCTCTCCACCTCGGGGAGGAGGACTGTTTGAGCCACATTGGTAGTACTATTGGGGTGCCGTTATATGCCGATTAAGCAACACTTAAATGTAGCCGAGCTTCCTATGCTCGTATTTGTGTGGAGGTTCAGGCAAAGACAATACTCCTAGACTCAGTATTAGTTGACATCGCTCCTGGCTGTAGAGAATCATTCAAAGTTGAGTATGACTGGAAGCCATTGGCATGTAAATTTTGCCAAACTTTCGGCCACAATGAAGCTTGCTGTATAATGAAGCTAGCCATGGAATTTACGGGTGTAGCTAAACAAGGTAAAACTTTGAGCAGTGCTTCTCTACCTAAGGGAAAAGGAAAAATGATTGGCACTTGGCAAGAACCCCGAAAGGCCAACACTCCAGGGAACACAAAAATCATGAATGATGCAATGAAAGCAACAGCCCCTGCCTCAAGACAGGGGGAAATAATTGTAACTCAATCAAATAAATTCAGCATTCTCCAAGAATAAGATTCACCTGAAGCTTCGACTCGGGAAGATCAGGGAACTGTAGTAATCAGACTGGACCCAGAAAAGGAGCAAATGATACAAAATCAGGTCCACCGTATTGAGCAAGATGGTAGTAAGCAGGAACATATGGTTCAAGTTTTAGATCAGTCGACTGAGCAAGCTCATCTCAAAGACTTCCTTCAGACAGATCTAACCCCGCAAGAAATTCATGAGGAGCAGTCCCAGATCGTTATACGCGAGATCCCCCTCTCTTTGGACTCCATTGTAGCCCCTTCTGGAGGCCATCTTCAAGAACAACTCTCTGTGGACCTCTCCCCCCTAGACAAGCTAGTCAACCCTAACATCAAGCTCACCAATGAATCTGAAGAGGATGCTAATGCACATCCACAAAAGGAGGTTCCTAGAAAGCCACCACTAATAACTCAATCAGCCCATTTAAGCAAGAAGGAAAGAAACAAACTCCAGCAGATCCAGATACTTGAGGCTCACACTTCCTTGCTTCAGGCAACGGATTCTCAACCCACATTCAGTGGTGAGGGAAGCACGCAAAGGATTTCCACTCGAAGTCGTACCCCAAAGGGTGGGGCCAACTCCTCTTGATTGTTGTTATGGTCAGTCTCTTCTGGAATGTCCGAGGTTTGAACCACAAAGACAAACAGCTTGATGTTAAGCAAGTTTTACAAAAAGAGCACTGCTCTCTCTTCAGCCTTATTGATACCAAATTGGACTCCTTAGCTCAGCAGCAGTTTTGCTCTCGAATATGTCCCTCTTTCTCTTCCATCTTTGCTCCTGAAGGCAGAACTGGGATCTTCTGGCTCCCGTACCACTTGGAGGTTAAAATTCTAGAGAGCTCCACATAGTATATCCACTGCTTAGTCCATCCCAAAACCTTCCCAAGTTCACCCCCCTACTTCCTCATTGCAGTTTACGCCTCAAACTCCTTTTCATCCAGATTGAATCTTTGGAGTGATCTTGTTCGTATCTCTTCCACAATGCAAGCATCCAGCTGGTGTGTAGGAGGTGATTTTAATGAGGTTCGTTTTGGCTATGAGAAGGTTGGGGGCAGACCCATCCACTCTCGACGAGTGAGGAAATTCAACAATTGTGTTCTCCAATGCTCATTAGAAGATTTGAAGTCTGATGGGCACACACTCTCCTGTTCCAATCAGCAAGAAAATAGAATTGCCTGTCGACTTGATCGAGTCCTCGCTAACCCACAGTTCTTCTCTGAGCATCCTCATGCAATTCTGCACTATCTTCCTCCAGGTCCATCTGATCACGCCCTTCTTCGCCTACAGTCCAGTCCTGTGATTTTCTCTGGCCAAAGACCATTTCGCTACTTTGAAATGTTGGAAACTCACCCAGATTTTCAAAGTGTTGTGGAGAATGCTTGGCACACAAATGAATTGAGCTCTCCCCTGTTCCAATTAGTCAAAACGCTGTCAAATGTCAAATTACATCTCAAGTTATGGAACAAAAATGTATTTGGAAAAGTCCAGCATCACTTGATACATCACAGGCAAATACTGGAAAGGCAGCAATCTCTTCTTCAGGCGGACCCCCTTAACCAATCCCTCATTGAGGCAGAGAGGCAGTCACGGTTTATTTATAGATCTTCCCTCCAGCTAGAAGAGAGCTTTCTAAGATAAAAATCCAGGCAACAATGGCTTGAACTTGGAGATAGAAACTCTAAATTCTTCTACTCCTCTATAAAAGTTCGATCTTCTTGCAATACTATAAGCTATCTTCGTACTTATGATGGTTCTACTTGTACTCATCCAGAGGCAATTAAGGAGTCTATTGTTTCATATTATTCTCACCTCCTTAACCGTGACACTGGCACTCCTGTCAACCCCATGCAATTTCCCAGTGCAGTTACCCAATCCCAAAATGCAAAGCTTACGGATTCTATAATTGCAGAGGAGGTCAAACAAGCAGTTTTCAGCCTGAAGCCACTCAGTTCCCCTGGCCCGGACGGCTTCCCTGCTAGATTTTTCCAACGGTTCTGGCCCTTGATCCATCTTGATCTCATCCAAGCAGTGCAACACTTCTTCACGAATGGCCACCTTCTCAAGCAGATAAGCCACTCATTTATTGCTCTGGTCCCTAAATCAGCCTCGACTGATTCTCTTGATGGCTACCGTCCTATTTCTCTTTGCAACACCCTATACAAGATCCTCACAAAGATCATGGCATTGAGGCTGCAAGATGTTCTTCCAAAGATAGTTAGCTTGCACCAAACTGCATTCATTAAAGGGAGAAGCATCCACCATAATATCCTATTAGCTCATGAACTGGTGAAATATTTGAATAAGGGAGGTAAACCAAGGGCATGCGTAAAGATTGATCTCAGGAAAGCTTTTGATAGTGTGCGGTGGCAATATCTGCAAGAGGTTCTACGAGGCTTTCAGTTCTCGGAGACATGGATTCAATGGTGCATGGAGTGTGTTACATCTCCCAAATATTCAATTTTAATCAATGGATCTCCCGAAGGTTTCTTCTCCTCCTCTTGTGGTCTTCGACAAGGGGACCCCTTGTCCCCCCTATTATTCACTTTGGTGATGGAATCCTTTTCCATCTCTCTTAATTTATACTGTGCTAATGGTAAAATTGGACCGTATCTCAGAGGTCCTCTTAATATATCTCACCTTAGCTTTGCAGATGACCTTCTCCTTTCGTAGAAGCATCTTCTCTCTCTGCTCTGTCTCTTAAGCATGTTTTTGAAGAATTCTATTTTGCCTCTGGTGTGCAACTTAATACATCAAAAAGTCAGGTGTTCACTAACTGTTCAAACATGGAATTTAGTCATTGGTGATTCCGCAGCATCATCTCCCTGTACGGTATCTGGGTATGACATTGTTCACAGGTGCTCTAACTCATAGCCTATGTCAACCCCTTGTTGATCAAATCCATGCTAGAGTTCAGTCATGGACGGGGAAAACACTTTCTATTACTGGAAGGCTGAAATTGATCCGGTCTATTTTAAGCTCTTTCCACATTTACTGGTCAGCTGCCTTCACACTTCCACATAGAACCATTAAAGAGATTGAGAAAGTTATACGGAATTTTCTATGGCAAGGATGCTCCCCTACCAAAAAACTGCACCACCTTAACTGGCTGACTGTTTGCAAACCCCTTGATGAAGGCGGGCTGGGCATACGAAGGCTTAAAGACTGGAACACTGGAGCGCAAGGTGTGAGATTCTGGGATCTGGCTAGTCACAGCACCTCTCTTTGGTCAACATGGGTTAAAAGGAGGTATCTCAAAAGAGCCAATATATGGTCTCACAGCCCCCCAATGAGTAGCACTAATGCCTGGAAGCGAATTATGCACACTAAAGCATGGATAATGGGCTGCGTTCATTTGGCAAGTCTATCAATGTTTGGCATGACCCTTGGTTAAATGGCAGAGGACTAAAAGCAGCACTAGGAAGGGAGTTGCTTATATGGGGTCCTCCCCTCTCCACCAATCTGAGTGTCCTAATCCAAAATGGGAAATGGACCAAACCAATTCGTTGGCATACAGCACTAGATCCTCTTTGGGCTGAAATACAACAGTTGGAAGTCGGAGGCACGGGTCCTGAAATCTTAATATGGCCGCTCAGTCGTTCGGGTAATCTCAATTATCATGAAGCCTGGAAGGCACAAAGAAACATATCCAACAAACCTCAATGGGCAGACCTTATTTGGAAACCAATACAATCACATAGACACAGTTGCTGTTCGTGGCAATTCTTCTATGATAAGCTTCCTACCAGGGATAGATTGTTGAGGAAAGGCTTGGTACATGAAACAGACTGCCCTCTTTGCCACTCGAACCTTGAAAGCTCAGATCATTTAGCCCTTCAATGCTCCTTCTCCAAATTCATCTGGACTATTTTATTTCGAGATCTAAGAATCCGTCAGAGACTCCCTCACTCTCTTTCACAATTCCCTGCATGGATAAATAATCTCTCCCTTGATCCGGTGTCTTATTCCCTGGCTTTAGCTCTTATCTCTTCCATTCTTTGGTCCATTTGGCAAGAACGGAATGCTCGCATCTTCAAGGGGAAACTCACAGCCAAAAGTTGGATTGTTCAGCACATAAAAGGGATCATAGAGCTCAGATTTCAAACAGTCTGGCTGAAGTCAACTCTTACACCTGAAATTTTACAACTAGCTAATTCATTTGGAGTGGTAGTTCACGAGCCTACCAAATCTTATTGTTTGGTTACATGGACTCCTCCTCATCCCCATTGGATGAAAGCCAATTCAGATGGCTCTCTTACTGAAGATAGAGGTGGTTATGGTGCTCTTCTCCGAGACAGCGCCTCCAACCTTATCGTGGGTATTGCAGGCAGATCTTCTCTACCTTCTATTAATCTTCTCGAACTCCAAGGCATAGTGGCTGGTCTTTCACTAGGAGTCCTTCACGGTTTCAAGCGAATTCGGTTCGAGACCGACTCAACAACACCACTAGCATTGATAAGAGGAAAGGGCACACTCCCATGGACAGCTCTCAAGTTGATGAGAAAATTCTCACTGGAGGTCCGGAGGCTAGAAGAGTGGAAGATATCTCACATCTTTCGTGAAGGGAATTGCCCGGTGGACATACTAGCTTCCCAACATCAAACAATGGGGGAACAACTTGTTTTCCCCAATCAAACAGGAGGGGAACTTGAGGCAGCCCTGCTCTCAGACAGAGCTGGCACCTCGTATCATCGGATAAAGTAGACATAACTTGTGGGTTATTTCAGTTACTCTATGGCAGCTTCTCACAATGGTTATGGGACTCTTGCAGTTTCCCAAAATGACTATATTTTGGACAAGCTCAGCTCAGACAACCTAAGAAATGGCGTTCTTTTTTGGATGAATCAGGTAATCCCTATAGATGATGGTCCTTTTGTGGGTGGCATAACTTTTCTATGTAATTTTATTTTGTACAATGTTGGCTAGAAATCAAGGAGGATGTAAGGGGTTGATAGGATGCAGGGTGACCCTGCTCACTCTTCCCCCTGTCAATCCACTACTCTTCTTTTGGACTAGCTAACTTTTGCACATTTTGTACATTTTCATAGCAATACAAAGTTCTCAATTACCAATCAAAAAAAAAAAATTGTTTTATAGTTTTTCTTCCATTCAAAGAGCATCTAGGTGAACCCTTTTGGGGGTGTTATGTACCTTGTGCCATGTTATATACCAACCCTTATGGGTCTTCCTACCAAAAATAAAAAATAAAAAATCGAGGAGCCTCCCTTTTTCCTACTATATCATATAAATAAGACTGCAAATGAATGCTAGTATCAATCCCAAATAAATAAATAAATAATTGTCTACTCAAAAAATTGGACCTCCCAATTGTCCATCTCTCTTTTTTTCTTGCTATATATATCGCAGCTCTTAGCCACGTTTGGATGTGGAATAAGAGACAGGATAACATGGAATAAAGTAAATAGAGGAATTTAAATGTTTGGTGCATTGATACTCAGGGATAATGTATGCTTGGATAAATTAGTATACAGTGGTATATGAATTCTAGTCATACCTTGAAATTAAAGTTATTTCAGGTTCTTTGACCGAAAAAAAAATGTGAGCCCACTGTCAAATCAAGTGTAATCACTTCTTATAAATCTCAAATGTTAAATCAACTATCATTATTTTTTCACATTTCATAAATCTTTATTTATACTTTATTCACATTTTATCCAAACAACAAAACATTTATTATTACATTTCCTAATGAGAACAATTCAAAATATAACCAAACATTAAATCACTTATTCCACTATTCCATTTATGTGGATATAATTGTATACCCCGAGATAAATCTTATTATGTATCTAAACATAGGCTTGGTGTTTGAATTTTTAGGTTAGTTTTTGCATTTTATAATATTATTATTGTGTTAAAGGTAGATCCAAACACACACATGTGATTGCCTTTTCTCATACTCACACACTTTTTCAATTTTAAAAAGCTATGAGAATTTTATATTATTTAAAAGATGTGTTTAAAATGCATGCAAGATATATTATCTCTATTTCTCAAACTTACATCTGAACCGAACCTTAGACAAAATAAGACTGCCAAGAAACTGAATATATATGTTTTTTAATTAATTAATAAGTTCATGTGTGCTTTCTAATAAATAAACAAATGTTCAAAAAAAAATTACCTAGGCTATATATCCAGGAAGAATGCAAGTGGTAACTTTGAGGTCCACGGAAGAGATTACCTAATTAATTAAATCAGCATGCATCCCAATAGATGTTATAGAAGAGCATTGTTTTACTCCGTCATTTTTATATTCTTAAATACATTCTCATATGCCTCATTAGCTCCTCTTCACTCACTATAATGAAGTATATGCATTATTTAATTTTTTTTTCTCATTTTTGTATATAATCATGTCATTAAATTCATAAGAACATATATTTTATATTTTATAAAATTAGTAACTCCTTGGATGAAGTATGTGATTTAAAAAAAATTAATGAATATAGGTGTAATGCATTTTGGAGTACTGCTAAACGCAACGAGTGTAACATGTTCATTCTTTAGAAACTACCACCAGAGGCCGTTAGCCATTAATTAATTAGGTATAGTAAGATAGAGGAGGATGTGACATAACATTCAGAATTTCCAAAAAAAAAGTGATACAGCGGGGCTATCTATGTCTTTAAAAATAATTTTTGTAATAAAAATGTTTTTTAAGATAATTTTAGACTTTAACTTTTTTAGGATGTTTTTTTTTTTTAATTCAGGAATCAATATTTGAAATGAGTTTAATGTTTGACTAGAGAAAACTGTTTTTCAATTGAAACAATCGATTCGGACAAAAAAACATTGTTTTTAAGCTTTTCGAAACACATATTTCGAAAAAAAAATTAAAAGAAATCCAACTTCCGATTATGCAAAAAGCTGCCCCGTTTGGTTGCATGATTTTAGCTTTTCAGCTTTTCAAAAAATAAAAGCGCACCCGAACGCGCAACCAAACGGGGCCTTTGGAAGACAGTACAAATCTTGTTCCGTAGAAGTGAGAGCTCTAGCTCTGGCCATGCTGAATTGAATAGAATTAAATTCACATCCAGCAATTATAGATTATTCTTGATCTCTCTGAGGATGCTTATAGGATAAAATTGTGTATGTTAGTGTCCAGCAAGCAATTTTATGATGTCTAACAAACTATATCTATACTTAGAGTCATATTAAAATAATTGGTACTGAATAAGACAAGGTCGACACTTTTTTGAATTTTCTATTTTACCCATACAAAGTCAATTAAATAACAAGTTAGTCTATTGTTTTTACTGGGGTCATCGTAGGGGTACAATCGACATTTGAGAGAGGAGATGAATTTTCCAACTTGCTTGGATTGGTTATTTGCAGATAAGCCCCTATATCTGTAATGACAAACATTTTAATCGGCCCCTGTATCTCTTTGATATTTATACATAGGTCCCTAAAAAAACCGGCTACATTTATCCGTTTTCTGTGGTTATTTGTAAATAGGTCCCCAGGTTCGGGCATTTTCAAATACACCCCTAGGTCCTTCTTATTTGTAAGTATTTGTAGGTAGGCCCCCAGGTCCCTCATATTTATTATCACATCCCTAACAACTCTTTTTGGGAGATCTTTGAGGTTTCATCTTCAGTTTGTACTAATTTTATAATCAAATCCTTATCTATGTTATAAAGAGATGCCTCATTCAGATTTTAAAATTACATACCTATGAAATTATATCAAAAATATTATAGTGACATCATTTGAGCACATAAAGTTGTTTATAGCAAATCTCATAAAATATTCAGATTTTCAAATTAACTATTTCATTAAATTTTATCAATTTTTTTTAATGGAGGAAGTGTATTCCAATTGTTTCTTAAATCAGTTAATTGATTATTTACTATTTCGTAAAATTTCATAAATTTTTTTTCTTTTCGTGGAGCTGTGTATCAAATTGTTTTTTAGTCTCTCTCTCTCTGTCTTTCTGAATTCTGACTAGAGATAAAAATATTTAAATCAGTTAATTAATTATTAGTATCATAATATGTTTTTATTATTATTAGAGTACATTTTATTAACTCGTACGGATGCGCGTACATAAAAACTAGTATATAGTAACATCAAATAATTGGAAGAAACTACCACTTAAAAGCATATATATATTAGAAAACATTTATTCAACAAAACCATCCCAGCCTTCACCATGTTCTCTCCCTCATCAGCATACATGAAGAGTATGTACACATCGAACTTATAAACAAGGTTAAGAACTTAAAACAAATTAAAGTTTGAAAATCTATTGAATTTATAATAATCAAACAAATCAGAATCGAGATCTTCTGTGTGGTAAATACATTTGCAAATCAAAGATGCTGATACATTTCAATATTAAGTTTTTTTATTTTTAAGTTCTCATAAACTACATAATTTAGTGATCGATCACTTACTTCTTCATATTTCAGTTTAAATCATCAGATTTAAGAAATATGTTAATTTTAGTCCCTCCGAGGGACTAAAAACAAAACAAAATAATTTAGTAATAGGTCTCTTCCAGGAACTATTAAGAAACATACACTTTAAATCTAGAGACTAAAACTAAAATATTAAGAAGTGAGAGATCGATCACTGAAATAAAAAACCCTTAAATTATTCATCATAAATGAAACTTTAGTTACGGGACATGATGTTGGATTGTCTCATCTGTGGCCCTTCTTCCATTGGCGCCTCACACGTGTGATTTAAAATATACTTCACGGGGTGTCGGTTTCATGAAATTATTCATTTTAAAGGTGTCTTTACATGTTCATCAAAGTAATTAAACACTTGTAGTTGAAAATATTGACCCACCATCCAAAACATGATGAACGTGTGTAAATGAATTAGCTAGGGTCCACTGAACTCGAGCATTTCTATACCAATTAAGTTATTATTTTGAAACATATATATATTTAATTAAGTGAAAGTTTCTTCCAATCAAATCAAACCTTAAAACTACCTACAAATACATACACTATCTTCCCCATTTTCACCTCAATCTCTCTCGATATATCTATGTCTATATCTCTCTCTCTCTCTCTCTGCCAAAGAGAATAATTAGAGATGGGGAGAGCACCTTGTTGTGCAAAGGTAGGGTTGCACAGAGGTCCATGGACTGCCAAAGAAGATGCATTGCTCATACAATACATTCACTCTCATGGAGAAGGCAATTGGAAAACCCTCCCCAAAGAAGCAGGTATATAAATGTGTGTGTGTGACATCTAAAACATTGCTTGCATATATATGGCTTATCATGAGGTAATACATATTTCCTTTCAAAAATACTAACCTCTTCATATTGTTTACCAATGAAGGTCTCCTCCGATGTGGGAAGAGTTGCAGACTGAGGTGGTTGAACTACCTGAGACCAGATATCAAGAGAGGGAACATCACCCCTGAAGAAGATGACCTAATCATAAGGCTCCACAGCCTCTTAGGCAACCGATGGTCCCTCATCGCCGGGAGACTCCCCAATCGTACCGACAACGAGATCAAGAACCACTGGAACTGCCATCTCAGCAAGAAAATCCAAAAAGAAGTCCTCCCCAACCCCAAAATCAAACCCACAGAATCCAAAAACAAGAAAAAGAAGAAGAAGAACCATAAGAAAACAAAGAAGATAGAGAAGGCTGAAGAAACGACCAAGATCCATCTGCCTAAACCGGTTCGGATACCGTCTTCGTTTAAGTACGGTTTCGAATCTTTCATCGAGCCTGAAAGGATGGGAGGGGAATGTGATGCATCGGATCTTCTGTGGTCGGACATTATGAATTTCAATGGAGTGGTTGATGGTGAAGATCATGATCTTGTTTTACAGATGTCGTCGATTGATTCCTTAGAAGCCAACATGCTCGAGAAGCTCTACGATGAGTACTCGCGTCTCCTCTCTTCGGAGGATTATAATCAGTGACTGATTTACATGAAATGTTATTGTATGAGTTGTTCACATTTATGCAGTTTTTAGGGATTGAAGTTGCCCCAAGAACTTTTTGATGATCAATAAAAGACAATGGTCTCATCTTACTATGAACCTGAGTTCATACAATGTGAATCTTTGTTTTAAGCCAAACCTGGATGTTTTTTTTTTCTTTTTTCTTTCAGCAAACGAAGTTGGCAGACAAAGTTGGCAATGGAACAACTAGCTTATGCAAAATTAAATTCAGGGATTTAAGAGTTTTGCATTTTTTTGTTAATCATGGAATGCATTCTAGATTATGAAATGTATTTTTTTTCTATTTGATATACATAGCAAAATTAATTCTGATATACATCTCACTCATTAAATTTATATACTTATTACACATAACAGTTTATCTTAATTAACAAAATTTATCCAAAATATATTACAATAATCATCCAAAAAAGACAATTCCAAAGAACAGCTGTAGAAAAATAAGGATCCCAAATGACATAAATTTTATAGTTTGATGAATATAATACATGGAAGTTCATAAGCGTGAAAACTTAGTACATGAACGCAAATTAATTTATTTCTTAAGAAAACTTATAAAAAGAGAGGGGGGGGGGGGGGGGGGAATAGTGTCTTCTGAGTTTTACATGTATATGGGTATGTTTTACAAAATAATGGTGAGGACTAAATTAAATTTAATTGAACAGTGCGACCTCAAAAAAATGTAATATAATTCTAGATCGAATGTGACATTTTTTTTGGGATGAATTAATTTTTTAAGAATCTAACGATTAGAGCAACCACCCCTTTGAAGATTTATCTATAACACCTCTAGAGAAATGAAAAAAAAACCACGTAATATATAGATAATACACAAGGTTCATGTAATTTGACAACGCTTATATCCATAGATAAGAAATTAAGTGAATCAATTCATTACATCAAGATAATAGTGATTATGGATTTACCCATACTCTCACCGCCTTCTATTACGACAATTCTATCTTGGGCGCTGTTACACCCAAATCCATTTTCAGCCCCAATTCCAGCCTTATATCATTTTATCAATGCATATGATCACGTTAACAATGTATATGTTTTGAAAGAATTTTTTTACATTTTCTATAAATGTATCCATGCAATTCATTGGAATATATGCTTCATTTTTTATAAAAGCATGTAACTCATTAGATGAGGTATATTATTTTATAAAAATTTGAAACACATATAAACTGGAATTGATGTTGGAAGTGGAGCTGGATGTAACATTATCATTCTATTTTATAAGAAAAAAAATCATTTTTATATGGTAAGAAATAAGGAAAATTCTAGTTGTGGGGCAAGGACCAACGTTTATAGGCTTGAAAAACCCAGTAACTCAACAAGTCAACAGGAAAGATTTATTATAATAGGAGAATAATTTTTTACTGATAATAAATAGATTAATAAAATTCATTATTCGTAATATTACTAAATTAAATTATGCACCTATTGCTAGCTTAAAATAAACATCAATACTAAAATGCATTATCAAATTAAAATATCGATCAATTTACAAAAAAAAAATTTAATGATCTATGAACATAAATCATAGAACTTTCAATATCATACTTATTTCAAAATTAATTCAAGATAAAAAAAAACAAAAAAAAAAAAACCAGTCATCCTGTATATAAAAAATCTAGGAGAGAAAAAGATTTTAAATTTTCAAAGTAACTTAATATGGAATAGGCCGGATTATTTTGTATCATTTAGTCAAATATACATATAATTTTTTTTTTCTTTATCTCAATGTAATTATCAAGGCTGACCCTGGATAGTGCCCCCTCCCTAAAGAGGACCCAAATTCTGAAGAAAAAAAAAACAAAAAGTTTTTTTTTTAAGCTTTTGATTTAAAATTGAACATATCCTTCCATTTATTTTAAAATTTCCAATTTATATTTTCATTTTAGTGAAAATGTAATCGTTTCGTTAGGTTATAGGCGTTTATATATTTGTTTATAGAAGAAATAATTTTGCTCTTTAACAAATCAATGAATAAAAGCAGAATTCCATAAATGTTTTCTTTTATTTGTGTATTAGTCTGATATTTTTTAAAACGTTTTTTGACACAAATACCATAAGTGTCCCATGTTATGAGCCTTCTAGGATCTTATCTATGTATCTCAATCACAGGGCCGTCCCTAGCTAGTGAACATGCAGTGTGATTTATTTTTCTGCAGGATTTTTTTTTATTATTTTTTTTTGGCGCTAGTGATTATGAAGTGTTGAGAAAACATGGTTTGAGAATAAAAATAAATAATACACAAGATAGAATGTAATATTTAATATTAATTCTTACTGTATCAAATACAATACCACATGTTGAATGCCATATAACTCGCTTCCATGCAGTGGTGCTATGGTCAATCACTTGTAGAAAGTATAATATTTTTTTTTTTCAAATTTCAAATATTCCCTTCCTTTAATGAACTTACGTTGTTTGTTTTTTTGGATGAATGGTTAAAATACCCTTGCAAACCCCCACGATTTCTGTGCCACTACCTCTTTAAAAACAGTTTATGGACCGTGCATAATACACTCAATTTTTTTTTTACCTTCGTCTATTTAATTCTTGTCTCACAAAATCGTAATTTTTCATTTGTAAGTGTATACATATTTTTTGTAACTTATAGAATACAAAATGTAATTCTTATAAATATTATATATATATATATATATTATTATGTCATGTAAAAATGATAACTTGTAAAACACTAAAGAACACATACATTAATGTATGTGTGGTTCTTATAATGTCATGAAGTACACATACATTTGTCAATATTTGATTTATTTGAGTGTTTAACTGATTGTTGCAACTCTAATATAGTTTGGACTGCATTTTCTTCCTAATAAAATATATTTACTGATTCGAAGATGTAAGTGTAGATTCGATTTCAGCCAAAATGACACGAAGAGGATCCGGGGGAAGGCAGCAACTCAATTCATTAGTGTAGAAAAAGAACGTCGGAATGCAAACATTTGATGAATTCAAGTGCTTTGATATATTTATTGTGATAAAATATTTTCAGATATTATGTATTAACATATATTTCTCTACTGTTTTGTAAATTATCATTTTATATGACATATATAAAAATACACTTATAAATAATATTTACATAAATTATATTTTGTATTCTATAAGTTACAGAAAACATACGTGTATTTAAAAGGGGGTGAAAGTGCGATTTTGTGGGACCGGTGAAATTAAATAGAGGAGGGTAAAAAAAAACAGGGAGTTTGTTGGAGGGGTACAAATTTTTTTAAAAAAAGATTAGAGCACAAAAATAATGTGGGTTTGGTTACCGGGCTATTTAGTAAATTAACCCTTGTTTTTTCTAAGTTGACTAAGGGTGCGTTTGGTTGCGCGATTGCAAAATTGATTCTGTAGAAATCTGCGATTGCAAACCTGATTCTGCAGGAAGCTCACTTTCTCAGCTTTTTGAAATCGCAGCTTTTGGGCACTATTTGCATGCAATCGCTGGGTTTAAAACTGCGATTACAAAACTGTTTGGTTGCGCGATTGCAAACGCAGCTTCCTGTAATCGCAATCGCAGCGCAATCGCACAACCAAACGCACCCTAAACCTAAAAAATGTCGCCTACCCTCTGCATGCGGTTTTAAAAAGCATTCACGTTTTTTATTGATTATATTATATTATGTATATATTTATGTATGTTTTATGTTTTCAATGTTCCTTTTCTCTGATTCTCCTGGATCCTATTCATTTAATTTCCTTTAATTAATAATAATATAAAACATGTCAGCTACATGGACTTTCCAACCGGTTTCTAGGGAGGAGCATTTGCCTTCTAGAAGGGCAACGTGCGTAATTGACAGGGAGATGACACGTGGTCTGTTATTTAACTTGAAAAAATTAAATTTTCTTTGATTGCCAAATAAATAAATAAATATCAAAATACAAATACTCTTCTGGTTCATGGAGCACAAATACAACTAATAATTAATATTATTATATACCACTGTATATGCATGGCCCATTGTTTTACTTATATATTTATGAGTTAGCGCGGTTAAACTCAGTTTTTTATACAGCTTAAAATATAATTCTATATACTTTGTTGGACGATGTATATATCTCATTAAATAAATTTTTACACTTATAAATATTGAGTTTATTCAACTTAAAATGGAACGATGTACATTTTTTATCAAATCATATACCTCATTAGAATGTTTATTATTTTTTTAAAAATTAAAACATTTGTGATCTTAGTTTTAGTTAGTAAAAATGACTGAGTCTAACATTTTCCTATATTTATATAACTAATTATGTTAATAAATATTTCTTTACCTATATAATTAATCTCCGTTTGGGATTATGTTGAGGGCGCGCTTGCGCTGGTGGATGTGGTTGAACACCACCTCCAAACCAAACAAAATCCATATTCGTTTTTTCAACTTGGTGCTAGCGTTGAAAGGGTATTTTTTTGGCGTTTGAAACACTTCAAAATAGGGTTTTTTAGCTCGACAGAGTGTCCACCAATGCGGTTTCAAATGGGGCCTAAGAAAAAGAATAACATTTCAAAAAAAAATTATCCATTAGAATGTAAAAATATTAGGAAAACCACGGAAACTCTCCTTATGCAAAATCCACACCCCAAGAACCAAAAATACATATTTCAACAAAATAAAATTTGAATAAATGGAAATCTATATTCTTTTCATGTAATTAAGAATGCAAATCCATGTAAATCACAAACCATAATACTAATATTGGAAATCTCCAAATCAACATGCAAGAAGCAAATTATTCACGTCTAACTATTTTAAATGAAAGTCTTCAACAAACCATAGTACAAATTAAGAACGGATGTGATTGTAGATATTTTTAAAACATGATAAAATTATCTGGTTAAGGCTCGTGGGGTGTGCCTCTCTGTGGGAGAGGGGGTAGGGGGAGATAACTATTGATCGAGGATTAAGGGTGTACCATATTAAGGGTGTATGTTACCCGGAATTAGGGAATTTGATAGATTTCTCATTTACCAGTCTCTGATTTGGTGTGACTATTTTTTTTACTTTGTATGTTTTAGGCATTCGTCGATTATAATAAGAAAATTCAGGCGCCTGTTTATTGTTTACTTAAAAAAAAACGTCTTTTTCATCATGTTTCTGTTTAAATATTTAGTATATTATTGTTTCGATCCTTGTTTGGTTAATGTACACAACAAAAAAATTGATAAACAGTGGTACGAAATGGCAAGCCTGATTCGATGACAGATGTTCCATCTCTTCATCCATGGAATGCTACAACTTCTCCTTTTGTCTCAATCTATAGAGCCTCTTCATAACTTTCTTACTCACTACCATTAGTCAACAACAAATAATGCAGTAATGATAAATAACGAGGATTCGACTTACTAACTCTTGTTGACCTTAGGGGTCCACTCACATTTTACCCTTTATAAAATCATTCTAACTTAATTTGAATTTCATATATAGTCATTTTTGTATGACTGCATAAAAGGCTGTAATTATGAAAAAAATCAATGTGAATCTGATTTTTCTCATTATTGGTTTTCAATCTAATATCAAATTAACTATTTTTTCTTTATTTCAATTTTCACGCGTTTTTCCACGAGGTCGAACTCCTCATTTTGACTTGCAACTTCTAACATAATTTCTTGTAAATGTGTCAAAACAGTACTTGTAAATGTGTTTATATATAAATGGGAGAGCAGGTTGTCAAAACATTACTTGTAAATGGGAGAGCAGGTTGTCAAAACAGTACTTGTAAATGTGTTTATAGATATAAAATTGCCCTAGATCCTTCATGTAAATGAGAGTTTAAGAGGGTATCGTATGATAAACACCAACACGTGAACCACCGTCCAGCTACAAACTATTAGGTCATTACTATTATATTCATATAATAATGTACTCTAATCATACCAATAATTCTCATATAATATGCACATCAAACAGGGTGTAACTCAAGCGGGTTTCAGCTCATCTCGAATCTAACTTGAAGTTGAATAAATTCAACTCAAATCCAATCCAATTCGACCCTCGGGTTTAAGAAACTCAACCCTAACTCAATTCGTTGGGTTTGGTTTGGGTTCGATTCGGATTGGATTAAGTTCGGGTTGGACTCAAATTAGGTTCGGGTTTGACTTTTATAATGTATCATTTTAAAGAATTAAAATTTTGTAAAAGTCAGTGTTCCACAAGGAAAAAATAAGAAATATGAAATTAAGGAACATTATTATTAAAATATAGAAATGAAACTATAGAATTAATAGATTACAGATAAAAATAAATTGAACAATTCAAATTTCATTTCATAAAAAATTAAAAAAATTAAAATATGACTTAAAATATTCAAATTTATCATCCCTATTTCGGGTTTGAGTTGAGTTCGGTTTCCCATCCCTCAATTCAAACTCAACCTCAATTAGGTTTGGGTTGCTCGGGTTCAGGTTCGAGTTGAACTGATACACTAAAACCCCAACCCAAACCCACTCAAATGTCGGGTTGGATTGGATTCAACCCGTCTAAGTTGCACCCCTAGAATCAAACTAGGGGCAAACCCATGTGATGAGATGAGAGCACTGATGAGCAAAAAAAAAAAATTTCTCGTAAGAAAATAATAATAATATGATAAGAAAATTTTAAACCCTTTTTTTTTTAGTTTTTTCATATATAGTATACCTTACCAATTAAGTATATAATTTTATAAAAGAAAATATTACCTACAATCTTTTTTTCATCCTAATTTTCAATCCATATAAGATTTGAGTTTTAAAAAAAATATTACATTTCATCCTAATGATATATGCTAAGCATGTGGGATAGAAATTAGGGTTGAAAAAAGAACTTTGTAATAGAGTTCTTTTATAAAATTAATATGAACTCATATATAATAGATGTAGAAATTATTTTTACAAATATATTTTTTAGATTATGAAAATATATTATATTTGTGAGATAAATATACAAAGGGTAATTTGGTCTTTATGCGTGATTGTTAATAATGAACATATCTAGAAAAATAATTAAAAAGAACTTGACTAGATTGGTAATAATGTAATATGCAAAAAAATGTAATATTTTAATGATGTAAAATTAAATAAATTGTTAAAATTTACATCACTAATACAATGCATATAGATATTGAAGGAGAATTTTTTGTATTTTAAATAATATTTTTTATACCCTTTTTAGAAAAACAAATCCTGGGTTTGTCACCGAGTCAAACGAATGGTTCGAATGATTGGATATAATATGTGCTTTTGTTATATCATTTGGTTAACAATGCATTTGTTTAGTTAAAGAGATTATGTATTTTATTTATGTCGGTATATAAACACATTTATTTTATTTTATGAACATTAATAACTTGTTATGCAAGGCATACATTTTCAATGGAAAAAAGATATATATAACATACTCATCAGAGAGTTAAAAGATGGGGAGTACATGTGGGATTGTCTTCTAGCATTAATCACTGGTCCATGGGGACCCTCAAAGATGCACAATGACCCACAAATACAGAGCAAAAACCTTGTTTTATATGTTGCACTCATTGCTAGTCTTTTATCTTTTTCAATGATATAAAGTTCCTTATTTTTTCTTATATATATAAAGTTGGTAGGGATGATAATTCGGTTTAAAATTAAAATTTCAGTTTCAATTTTTCATTGTGCAACTTAAATCAACACAGATCAGTAACACTTCGGTTTCAATTTTTGTTTTTTTCATTTCAAAATTTTCTAGATTTATGTGGTGGGGGACTACTTTTTTCGGAGCTTTTTTGTTTTTTATTTAGTTTTGATAAGAGTATTAATTTTTCAGTTTATTTTTTCCATTTCATATTTTTTCATTTTTTGGTGGGGTTTTATCAAAAGATTTTAGTTTGATTTTTAATTTCGCATATTTTCAAATGATTGTGATTCATACTATCAGTTTATCAGTTTTTTTTTGAGGGGTGCGGTTATTCCCATCCACCATGTTCACAATCCCACCATTCAATATTTACAAAAAAACCTGGATTCCCATTTCATTATACTGTATGAATCCCACCACCTGCACACATTCCACCACCCCAAATCAAATAACAACACAACCCCACCACCTAAATTAAAATAAAACCAAACTCTTATTTCTCCCAACATCTCTCCCTCTTTTTTCCACTGTCGAGGGAATTGGCGATGTCGATGGTCCGGCCAATTACAGCCGACTCCCCCTCTCTCTGGTGACTCTCAAATTCATCCCCAAAAGCACCTTGCATCTTCTTTTTTTGTGTATGTGATGCCCTGGATGAAAGAAGAGGGATCCAATGTGAATATGTAAGACAATCTTAATTTGTGTTTTTTTTTGGATTTGTTGTATCTTCATATGGCTTTTGTGATTGTTTTTTTTATGGTTGTTGTGTTGGTTGTTGAAGTGGTAGTTCATTTAGGGTTTGTTGTCTTGGAGATAATTATTGTCGAGTTGACACAACAAAGTCGAAATACATATTGTCGAGTTGACAGAGTAATGTCATGTATTATCGATCGGGTTGACAGATAACTGTCGAACTGGGACTTCTATAAACAGTCATACCCATTTGACACACTAACATCGAAATACATACTGTAATGTTGACAACGGTAATGACATATGTAATTGTTTGGGTTGACTGATGGCCATCGAACTGGGGCTTATGACACACTAATGTCGAAATACATATTGCAGAGTTGACGGAGTAATGTCATCTAATATCAATCAGGTTGACGGATGATCGTCGAACTGGGTTCAAAAAGTGAAAACATATATACTCAATTAGTTCCTGTGGAGATTACATGATGAAAATCGACTAAGACACATCAAATTAAGTTTATATGTTGATATTGCATACAAACTTCCATACATTACTAAACAATACCATATTAAAAATTCCATGTACTAATTCAAAATCTTTCAAAAAGACTAAACAACTTGGTAAAAAAAAGGGCCTAAACACAAAAAAAGCATATGGGACATCGCCGTCGATCATTCATTTGATTTGACCTACAACTGAGTCGGGAAGTGTTATTCCATCTTTGAAATACTGGATCACATGTTGAATCCCTCGATCAATAGTGGTACCAGCAGAGACATGGCTTAAAAACCCTACATTTGAGTAAACAAGTCAAATAATCAAAGACATGGCTTAAAAAAAAGAAGAGCTCCACCATACATTGCTTATCTTTCTATCAAAACCCTAAGTTCGAATAACAAAAACATCAATACATGTAGGGTATTGGTTTTAAACTAAACAGATGCAACATTGGAATGTGCAATTTAACAAATCTATAAATCATCCTCAATAAGATTGATTGCTAAGCTAGGCACCTCCAGAACGGGAAATACTATTTCGCTAGTATTTAACTCATTCATTCATTTTGTAACTAGGAATGCAATCACACTAAGCCATTGAAACCTTGAAAGTTATAAAATATGAGGATTACATTGGACTGCATATATCAAAACTATATGATCAATTAATCTCATACCTTCCATTACAAGTTAAACCTATTATAGAAGACGTATCATTTTCCAAATGCAACAATACAACATTGAGCATGTTCGGAAGGAAAGATGAAATGCAAATGATCTTCATTTGAAAAATCCCAACATATAGAATGCATTACTAATACTTTGTTAGATATGTATTTCTTAAAATAATTCACATGTCAAAGGGTAACAAGATTCCTTAATTGGGGATAGCCAACCCTAAAACCTTCACTTCTCTAAAAATACCCTAAATTCCTACCAAAACCCAAACTTATAAAAAAAAACACCCATTATTTGTAATGTAAGAGTTTAAACCAAACAAATGGAATTACACACATGGCTTTCAACTCTAAAAAAATAAAAATAAATCAAACCATACATTGCTTTAACAATATCCTAGCTTCCTATCAAAACCCTATCTTTGAATATAAAAAAATCTCAATACTTGTAGGGTAAGGGTTTATACCAAACAAATACAATCACAATCATAATTTACAATCTAACAAAAAAAAGACCCCAAATCACTCCATTTCTCTAAAAACATCCTAAATACCTATGAAAACTCTAACTTACAATAAAAAAAAACCCCTCAATGAATGATAAGTAGGAAGAGATTGAATAACTCATGAATCACTAATAAAAATGGAGGAAAAATAGATTTGAAGAATCATTTACCTCTCTATAGCTGCTTGGGGGCATCATGGGGGGAGTTAGGGCGGACGGTGGAAGGGGATTCCGTCACGGTGGCCTCACGGCAGTCTCTTGGTGGTCTCGTGGCAGCCTTGTAATGGACTCTCGACGGATTCACGACAAAAATCGCACCGGATGTGAAGGAGAAAAAAACCTAAAAAACATAGAGAAGGGGAAGAAGAGAGAGTTTTTCATTTCAAAATAGGTAGGTGGTGGGGTTGGGATTGCATTAGGTGTATATTTATTATGAGGTGGAGTTGATGTAAGTTAAATTGGGAGGGGGGGGTTTAAAAGGGTGGTGTTGCTAATAAATTGGATGGTGGGAGTAACCGAACCCTTTTATGAGTAATTGATTCCATCCGTTGTGATTCATTATTAAAACTGAATAAAAAACCTGACACGCCGGTAGCTTTGGAGTAGAAGAACAATAATGCATCTTCTAGAAGAGAAGACCTTGAATTCACATGGAGAGCCCAACCTTATCTTTAACCAACTGCTTTTTTCATTCTATATTAGATGAACCACAAGCTCTAATTATGGGTATACATGTGAGTATGTGACAACCTCAAGGAGAAAAATATATATCAAATTAGAAAAAAATGAAAAACTAAGAATACTAAATATATATGTATAAAAAAAGAAAAAAAAATAGGAATATAATGACTATCACATAATGACTTTTTAACACTCTATCCCAAACTTTGAATTTTACAATAGGATTTGCACAATAGGTTAAAGACATCCAAGTCCTTATAAAAATGGGTAATCCCATATAAGTCCTTATCAAAATTAGAGTATACGCACAAGTCCTTGAAAATCATAGGAACCACTACCACAAAAACTGTAATAGCCAACGGTACTAAAGATCACGGTTCGCATTAAACCGTGATAATAGTTATTAAAGATCACGGTTCACGTTAAATCGTGATCTTTTCCTATCTAAAATCAATTTTAAATTTTTTAACATTAACATTTGATCACGGTTACTTGACCGTGATCAAATAACCATATTTGATCACAGTCATTTGATCACGGTTTGTATAACCTACTATCACGGTGATATTCAAAACGTGATTAAAAATTATGTTAATAATTCTGAAGAAGTAAATGATAACATTTTATATAATTCTGTGATGAAATAAATAATTTTTAAAATCATTAAAATGATTAAATTATGACATTTGATCATGATTTTCTGAATTTCATATTCATAATTTATTTTTTTACAATAATAATTGATCACGTTTCTATGATCTTTGATAAAAAGTCATCATAAGATCATGGTTTAAAACATATCGAGATCAAATGGTTTTAAATTAATCACTAATACACACTAAAACAGAATATCAAAACACTAATACCCATCCCCACCACTAAAGATCACGGTTTAAAGCCCTAATACGATCGTCCCCACCACTAAAGATAACAAAAAAAAAACCCTAAAACCACTGTTAGACCGAGCCCACCGTCCCCACCAAAAATTAGGGTTTTGAAATACTTCAAATCATACAATATCAAGCAGATCCCTCTCGAAAATTAAGGTTCAAAATCTCTTGTTAATTTTGTTTTGTGTGCGTTCGTTTAGTTTTCGGTTGAAATGCTGTGGTTAAAAATCGGTGAATGCTGTGGATCTGATACTTCAAATCGAGGGGTTTCACCCTAAATTGTTCTTCGTTGAATTTTGTGGGTTTGATAAGTTTTTCAGTGTCTCTGACAAAGGTTTTTCAGAACTTATTCAACTGTTGGCTGAGATGTTGCCAAAAAAAATGAGATGCCCTTATTTATGTACGAGGCTAAGAAGACATTGAATGTGATGGGAATGGACTATGAAAAAATACATGCATGCTCGAATGATTGCATACTATACAGAAAGGAGTTTAAGGACTTAAGTTCTTGTCCTACTTGTGGGGTATCCAGATGGAAAGAAAATAAAAAACCAAATGAAAAAATAAAGGTGTGCCTACAATAGTTTTATGGTACTTTTCACCCATTCCAAGGTTTAAAAGAATGTTACAGTTTGCAAAAATACCAAAGATTTAACATGGCATGCTCGTCAAACAGATCCTGCAAGTCAATTGCATCATCCATTAGATTCCCCATCATGGAAATTGATTGATTATATGTGGTCAGATTTTGCATCGGAATCAAGAAATCTTCGATTGATGATTTCTGCAGATGGCATAAATCCACATAGTTCACTCAGCAGTAGATATAGTTGTTGGCCTATTATAATGATTACTTATAACCTTCCTCCATGGTTATGTATGAAGAGAAAATTTATGATGCTATCATTGCTGATATCGGGATCTCGTCAGCCTGGTAATGTGATATTGATGTGTATTTAAAAATTCTTTGGGAGGTTGGCATTGAAACTTATGATGCTTACCGACAGCAATACTTTACTTTGAAAGCTGTACTTTTATGGACAATCAATGATTTCCTTGCATACGGTAACATGTGTGGTTGTACCGTGAAAGGTTATTATGCTTGTCCAATATGTAGCGAAGAGACATATTCTATTAGATTGAAGTATAGCCGAAACAATCCATATACTGGCCATTGTAGATTTCTTCCATGTCATCATTCATATTGGAATCATATAAAAGCTTTTGATAATTCTCAGGAGTTCAGCATTGCTAAAACTTTAAGTGGAGAGGAAATCTTTAAAAAGATTGAAGGGATTGAAGCATCGGAGGAAAAGGTGGAAATCCTAGAACCAAGGTTGCTGAAGGGGTTAATTGTAGGAAGAAGAATTCAATATTTTTTTATCTCGAGTACTGGAAGACTTTGCTTGTTCGATACAACTTGGATGTTATGTACATTGAAAAGAATGTTTGTGAAAACATCATAAGTACTTTGCTCAATATTTTCTGGAAGACAAATGATAATTTAAATCCTCACAAAGACCTCATAGATATGGGTTTAAGGAATGAATTGGCACCGAAGCTTGGTGGCAGAAGAACATATATTCCCCTAGCTTGTTATACATTGTACAGGGAAGAGAAAAAAAGCTTTTACAAAACATTAATGGATATCAAAGTTTCAGAAGGGTACTCTTCAAATATCTGAAGCCTAGTCCACATGCAAGATTTGAAGTTGTATGGTCTTAAGTCTCATGATTGTCATGTACTCATGCAACAATTGTTGTCTCTTGCAATACGATCAGTGTTGCTTAGGCACGTGAGATACACCATTACAAGATTATGCTTCTTTTTCAATGCTCTTTACAGCAAGGTGGTGGATGTTTCGAGATTAGATTAAATCCAAAAAGATATTGTGATCACATTATGCCTGCTTGAAAAATATTTTCCACCGTCATTTTCTGATATCATGGTTTATCTTATGATCCACCTCGTCAGAGAAGTCCGCCTTTGTGGTTCCGTTCACTTTCGATGGATGTACCCATTCAACAGGTATATGAAAGTGCTAAATGTATATGTATGTAACCGTCCTGAAGGTTGAATAGCCGAATGCTAGATTGCAAAAGAAGCTCTTGAATTCTGCACATAATTCATGAAGGATGTTGATGCAATTGGGATTCCACGAGTTAAAAAGAACACGTTTGAAGACACGGAGATTGGCAAGCCTTTTCCTTGGAGTTGGATAGTTTCTATTGACCGTATGGAATGGTTGCAAGCACACCATTATATTACCCAAAACATTGATGAGGTCCAACCATACATTGAGTAAGGAGTTTTCATGACTTATAAATTTTTAAATCAAATATATTGTATAATAATTGATGTTATATCTCACAATATTATCTTTATTCATAACTAAACAACAAACATATGAATTGGCTAAGGTGAAAAAATCCCTGACAATCTAAAAGACAAAAATGGCTACAAGATGAATATAGTCGCACCTTTGTTTATTGATTATGTGAAAAGGTAAATTAATATATAATTTGATAAGATGTACAATTTAAATATAATAAGTTGATTAGTATGCTTGACATATATGCACAGGTTGCAGATGAGTTGAAAGAATCAAATAAGACCATGTTGAATACCTTGAAGTGGATTGCAAATGGACCTCAATTCCAAGTATTAAAATTCCATGGATACATCTTTTGGATGAAGTTTTCACACAACTGATCATGATAAATCAAGAGTGAACCAAAATAGTTAAGTCAGTTTAGTGGCCACATCATTTCATATCTCAAGTGCAAAAGATAAGAATCCAATATTTTTTGACATGTCTTATTATGGCGTTATTACAGAGATATGGCAACTTGATTATGTTTGTGATGGTGTAACGGGTGATCATGCCTTCACTAAAGGATGGCCTGATGCTGACACAATCGACCCATTAACTGATGATTCATCATCATCTTATATGTGAGTTGATTGTGGGGGAACTTGGATCGATAATGAATCTAATTCATCAGACTTTGGTAAATATTATATTTTTTACCAATTAATTATAATCTTATATGAAACGATATTGAGTACAGTTACGAACTGCTTGTTGAATGAAGAAACAAAAAGAAAATCAGCGGGTACAGATGATGCACAAGCACTTGTCATAGAGAACAGGGGGAGTAGCAATGGTCGAGAACAAGAAGGTCATGGCAGATACAAAAGCAAGTCAAGGTCTGAAGAAAACGCGTGCTACCATTGCAGTAAAGCCGGTCACTTCAGAATGAATTACCGAATTTGAAAAAGAGAACAGAATGAGGTAAATTACCGGAAGAAGAAAGATGACGATAAGAACATCGTGGCGACTGCATATACGGATGAGTTTGTGGCTCTCTCTTTTGAAGAGGAAAAATGCACGCATATTGCAGATTAGAATACTGAGTGGATAGTTGATACAGGAGTGTCCTACCATGCGACTTCTAAGATGGATTTCTTCACTTCGTACACGGCATGAGACTTTGGTATTGTGAAGATGGGAAACACTAGTCACTCAAATATTGCAGGAATTGGTGATGTATGTATACGCACTGATGTCGGACACACATTGACTTTAAAAGATGTTCGTCATGTTACTGATTTGCGCCTCAATGTGATTTCTGGGATCGCTTTGGATCGCCAAAGATTTGAGAATCACTTCGACAATGGAAAATGAAAGCTCACCAAGGGTTTGCTAGTTGTTGCTAGAGGACAGGCATGCTGTACTTCGTACAAGACAAAGGTAAAAGTGTGTAAGAATAGAATAAATGCAGCTGAAGAAGATTCGTCTCCGGATTTATGGCATAGGTGGCTTGGTCACTTGAGTGAGAAGGAGTTACAAGTTCTGGTAAAGAAGTCTCTTATTCCCTTTACCAATGGTACGTCTCTTTGCTCTTGTGATTATTGTTTGATTGAAAAGCATCATAGAGTTTCTTTCGATAGATGTTAGAAAAAGAAGTCTAATATTTTTGGCTTGATTCCCTCTGACGTTTATGGTCCATTTGAGGTTGAATTGCTTGGTGGCAATAGGTATTTTGCTACATTTGTTGATGATGCATCCAAGAAAGTGTGGGTTTACTTGTTACGAACAAAGGATCAGGTGTTTGAGCACTTTCAGCACTTTCATGCCATGGTGGAATGGGAGACAAGAAAATGGTTGAAGTCACTGCGGACCGTTTTGGAGGAGAGTACAGTTCGAGAAGGTTCAAAAATGATTGCTCGCGTCATTGGATTCGATACGAAAGGACAGAGCCCTGTACTCTACAGCACAATGGTGTCGCAGAACAGATAAATCGCACTATTGTTGAGAAAATCAGATATATGTTGACGAAGGCTAAATTGCATGAAACCTTTTGGGGTGAAGCTGTTTCGATTGCCTGCTATTAGATGAACAGGTCACCATCAGTTCCTTTGGATATGGAGATTCCAGAGAAGGTTTGGTCCAGGGATGAGGTTTCGTATTCACATCTGAAGGTCTTTGGATGTAAAGCTATGGCACTTGTACCCAAAGAGAGACAGAAGCCAGATGAAGCAGTCTCATGTATCTTCGTTTGTTATGGAAATGAATTCGGCTACAGGCTATGGGATCCAGCAACGAAGAGGATTGTTCGGCACAGGGATGTGGTCTTCTACGAAAACCAGACTATCGAAGATTTCGATGGGGTTCCGAAATTAGTTGGTGGTGTTACAGATTTGACACCGATTCCTTCTCCGATTCAGCCGACTACAGATGGGGAGAAGATGAGAAATGAAGACTTTAATAAGGTGTCAGAGATACCTGATGTTGATGAAGATTCAGAACAGGAAGCTCTTGAGAAGGGGAGCAGTGCCATCAGTCAGAGACAGAGATTCCGGTGAAGAAGTCATTGAGAGAGTTTGAGACAGAGATTCCGATGAAGAAGTCATCGACAAAGTCAGAGACAGAGATCCCGATGAAGAGGTCATCGAGAAAGTCAGCGACTACAGAGATTCCGATGAAGATATCATCGAGAGAGCACACACCATTATTGAGTTACCCCACCTTGGAGTATATCCCTTTTACTGAAGAGGTGGAGGTAAAAAGTTTTCGAGATGTACAGTCTCATGAAGAACATGATACGTTCGAGCTCTGCAAGAAACTGGACAGTACGGACTCCAGGTGAAGAGTCGCGGACAGGGTTCCTCCCTCATTGGGCTGGAGGGGGAGATTGTTGAGTTTGAGCCTTCTTTAGGTAGAGTCCATGAGGGCCCATGGTGTGCCATGCATTGGCATGTGCACAACCCATTTAAAAGGGTTTCTTCATCTCTTCATTACTAGAGACGCATGGCAGAAACATAAAAGGTGTGTTCGGCGTGTGTTGTTCGGCGGCAACAGTGGAGAGAGAAAGAGAGAGGAGAGAAAGAAAAGAGGAGAGAAAAAGATGAAGGAGCAGTCCCCTTCAGGTTTCTCCTTGGATTCCAATTTACATCGAGGTTGGGTTCTCCATATTGTTTGGAAGATTTATTTAGGTTTCATGAGGTAACCATGTATCCCTCTTTTATCTTGTATTTCTCAAGTTTTGGACAAAACTTGAGAGAACATTCTTATCATTATTATTTAATATAGTGGATTAGGTGTTTCTTTGTGGTTTGCTTGCTTTTATATTTTTCTGATTGCGCCAGTGACTAATTTGGGCTTCTTATAATTTATTCCGCGAGTATTATTATTTATTTCACACAAATAAAATTATTAAAAATCCCAACAAAACTTATAAGAGCATTTCGACCCTTCTGTAAGATGATCAGCTCAAACAAATTTTATACAAATAAATACTGAAAATAATTCTCAAAAAATGTAATTTGTGATGAACAAGTAGAAGGAAAAAGATCCCAAATACCTTAATTTTTTTTCATGAATACACAAGATCAAATAATGCTTGAAAGCATGTGGTATCAGTTTGTGAGGATATGTTTACAAAAAAAAATATTGAATTCAATGCCTTTAAACAGGGATACACCCTAGTTGGGCCTCCGAGACTAATATAAACACATTCTTAGTATAATACATGGCATCTCACAACAATGATATCACCTTATTTGATTTGTTTATTTGATTCATGAATAAGCATGTCAAATAGAGATCAAATAAATATAATATAGTTTTTTTTTCTTATTGTTTTATTCTTTTAAATGAAACTTGGATGGTTTGTTACTTCTTTATATTAGACAGAAAAGAAGTACATTCCCTAAGATGTGTTTATGCACAAGTTTGAAGGAAAAATGAAAGTAAGAGAGAATTTTGGTTAAAAGAAAAGTAGTGAAAAATAAAATATTTTTTTTATTAAGTTTCATGGTATTTGTGCGTTGTGCATATGGTGAAAAATTTTCATCACTTTCTCTCAAATTCTCACCTATGGGGAAAGAAAAAAAATTTCCACTTTTTTTAATAAGACAAAATAAGAGAAGGAAAATGATGAAATTTATTTTATTTTATTTGTTTGACACAAATACTAGCTTTTTTAATGGTTAAAGGAAAAAATTTTACTTTTCCTCACTTTCCTTCACTTTCCATCATGCACAAACACACCCTAATAATCAAGACAAACATCTCACGACCTTTTTTTTTCTTATCGGTAAGTGTACAATCCCACGAGTGGAATGCCCGGTTCGTGCATTTGATTTTTTTATTTGATTTATAAATAAATGTCAAATAGACCTGTTAGTTATAATATTGTCTTTCTCTTATTGTTAAGGGTGTACAATCCCACATGTCAAATGCCATATGCTAGCTAGCCATGAAGGTAAATTTATCAATTTTCTAGAAGAAAATCCATAATCGATACGAATTTATATCTGAAAATTCAAAAATATCTGATATCCGAAAAATCCTTATCTGTATTCGAAAAAAATATCAGTATCTGAAAATTTTTGGATCGGATACGGATATACCTGTATCTGATCCAAAAAGTATAAGTATCCAAAAATATTATTATTATATTATTTATTTAATTTTATATTCATATTATTATGATTAGTATGAGTTTTTATCTTTATTTTTACTCTAAAGCATGTAATGTTATATGTATATACTTATAATTTTATGTTTTATGTTAGATAATTATTAGATTTTTTACGTATTTTAAATATTAGATATATGATTTTTATTTTTGAATAATTGATCTTTAGATATTTTAATCATTTTATATTCATTTTGAATTTTTGGATATTTTGGATAATTATCCGTATTTGAATCAGGATTTTTAGATCGGATACGGATACTTAATTTCAATATCCATTGGATATCAGATACAAATATTTTTTTGTGTAATCCAGTTCGGATAATGATACGGATATGAGCCTATGTGATCTTTATCCATTGGATTGACAAGCTTACATAAAGTATTTATGAGCATTCTTAGTATTGTTGGGTACGATATTTATTTAATTTTTTTTCCATTTCGATATTATCTTATAACTAAGTTGTATATTTCTATCATTTGTTGACGATTATTCGAAAGAATTGTTTATGAAAACAAAACAAACAAGCGGAGGTGATCATCCCAGCTCGATCGTAAGGTCAGTCAGGATGTCCCTCCCATATAAAAAAACAAGTTGAATATTTCTAAAGTTGACTGACCTCGAAACGGTAGCCTATATGTTCATCATATGCTCTGATTCTGTGTGTCGAGTGCCATATATTTTATTTTCATATATTAAGTCTCACTGGCCAACTTTTTTATGCAAACTAGGAGCATTTCCTTCTAGAAGGGCAAGGAGTGCAAGTTGGTGTGGCAACCATCGTGGAGTGTTGATACCCTTTCGTTTCGTTTTGATACACTTAGTTGTAATGACATTATTTTATTGATGTAAATAATGGCATTAAAATAATAATTTTTCATCATTCATTAAAGCACATTAATGGTTGCACTCACAATTAAGGATTCTACATCTCTGTGTGAGAATCATAGTAATCATAGTAATTCTTAGATCCACCAACAGACGTTTAAGATGAACAATCTTTTTGGTGATGATGGTCATGACTCGATACTCAACCTCAGTGCTGGATAGTGAAACAACCTAATGTTTTTTGCTGCGTCAAGAAATGATGGAATCTCCAAGAAATATACAGAACCCAATGGTGGAGCGTCTAGTGGTTGGATCTCCAACCCAATCAGCATTAGTGTAGGCCCTGAGAATAAGAGTCGAAGAGGACGACATATAGATCAATCTAGTGATAGTACTGCGTAAATATCAGAGAATACGCATAAGAGAACCATAATGCACTGATCGAGGGGCCGAAATAAACTGACTAACAATACTGATGGCATGAGCAATGTTAGGTCTGGTGATGGAGAGATACACATGCTGACCAACGATCTGTCAGTATCGAGTTGGGTCTGGGAGGAGCTCACCATCTGTAGTACGAAACTTCACAAGAAGCTCAAGAGTGGTATTTGTGCTGCGAGTATATGAGAGGGCAGCGCGCTCGAGAATGTCAGCCATATACTTCTGTTGAGAAAGCAAAATACCATGATCACTCTATGCAATCTCGAGACCAAGGAAGTAGTGAAGAATACTGAGATCTTTCATCTGAAATTGTTGACTGAGATGATTCTTAATCTGAGTAATACCAGTAAAGTCATCGCCAGTGATAATCATGTCATCAACATACAGAAGAAGGATAACTTGGCCATGCGATGAGGATCGCACAAACATAGAGTGGTCCTGGAGGCTCTCAACAAAACCAGCTGCCAGAATAACGCTGTGAAAACACTCAAACAAGACACGATGAGCCTATTTGAGACCATATATAGCCCGTCGAAGACCACAAACATGCTGAGGAGGAGTGCATAGACTTGGAGGTGGCTGTTTGTAAACAACCTCAGATAAATCACCGTGAAGAAAAGCATTCTTCACGTCCATCTAAAAGAGAGGCTAGTGACGTACATCAGCAACAGCGAGAAGGGTACGGACAGTAGTCATCTGAACAACGGGAGCAAAGGTCTCCTCATAGTCAATACCATACACTTTTGTGAAACCTCTGACAACAAGATGAGTCTTATGTCATTTAATGGAACCATCAGGGTGATGCTTGATATTGAAAATTCATTTGTAGCTGATAGGGGTAACACCATCCGGAAGGGGAACAACATCGCATGTCTGTCTGCTCAAACGCCTGAAACTCCTCAGCCATGGCCTGCTGCCACTCAGGGTACTAAACTGCCTCCCGATAAGATCGAGGCTCATGATGGGCCTGTATAGCGGTAAGATAGGCCTAGAACTCTGGAGAATAGGTACTCACGGATGCAAAGCCAAATCCGTCTGGTGGTTCAAAGTCAAAACTGAATCGGGCAGATGGATGATGCTCACGTTGAGGGTAGCGAGTTGAGGCACGAGGATCCACATTAGAGAGAGGTGCGTCAATCGTGGAAGGGGGAGTACCAATGGAGTTATCGACGGGAGGAGCAAGAGGAGGTATAATAGGAGGAGAACAAAGAGGACCATGGGAGTTGGCTACAGGAGTGCTAAGACGAGATGAAGAACCAGAAGAGTTAGTAGCAATAGTGCCAAGAGTAGACTTAGGGAGAGTAAAACTAGGAGCGGACTCAAGCACAACAGATGAACCAAGAAGAGGTAGGGACTCAATAGGAGAGGCATGAGCAGGAGAAGGCACAGGAGGAGATGAGGCAGTGTGTGTTGAAGAAAAATAGGGAACATCCTTAACAAATGACACATGACGAGCAAGCCAAAAACGATCTCCAACAGGATCGTAGCAACGATATCCATTGTGTTTGAAACTAAGCCCTAAGAATACACACTTTACTTACCGAGCGGCCAACTTGGTGCATTGATGAGGAGGGAGAAGCACGAAACAAGTGTATCCAAAAGTGTGAAGTCTGTTATAATCAGGTTTGGAGGAGTAAAGGCACTCATGAGAAGTCATACCAAAGAGTATAGTTGAGGGGGTAAAATTGGTAAGATGAACAGACAGCCTCAGCCCAGAATGTGCTGGGGACTGAAGAAGAAAGTAAGAGGACACGAGCGGTCTTAAGAATATGGAGATGTTTACATTCAGCAACACCATTCTGCTCCTGAGTATAAGGACAAGATTTCTAGAAGAGAGTGCCATGAGATTGAAGAAGAGAACGCATTGTGAAAGAGATATATTCTCAAACACAATCAGACCTAAAGATCTTGATACGAGTCTGAAACTGGGTGTGAATCATAGTTGTAAAGACCTCATATATTTTTGTAACCACAGATAGATGACGCAATAAATAAATCCAGGTAAAACGAGAATAGTCATCAATAAAACTGATATAATATAAAAAATCACTATTTAACATTATATGAGAAGGACCCCAAATATCAGAATGAACTAGCTCAAATGGACTAGAGGAGTGATGATTACTAGAATGGAATGAAGTAGCAACGGATTTGGCTAGTTTACAACACTCACAGACAGAAAGATGAGAAAATGAAACACGACCCAAATCACTAGACTGAATAAGGTCTTTAAGACGAGACTAAAAAACATGACCTAACATTTTATGCCACAAGTCAATCTCAAAGGTGACAGTGCCACAAAAAACTGAGGGATCGGGTATAGGAACATGAAGATACTCCACATAATATAGTCCGCCAAACCTACAACCAGCACCAATTCTCTTCCCTGAATGTGGATCCTACACAAAACACCCAGAAGAGGTAAAGGTAACGGTAAATCCTAAATCACACAATCGACTAATAGACAAAAGATTCATACAAAGCATCAACATTTAATGTTGCTTTATGTCCCATCCAAGAAAGCGGTTCGGGGTCGATCAGGGGGGCGGTTAGTGAAACTAGCCACCTGATATGGGGTGGATAGTTAGGGTTAGCTGCCCCTTTCCAGGGTTTTAGGTTTTTAGGGTTTGGACCAGGGTTTAGGGCTTCTAGGATTTGGACCAGGGTTTAGGGTTTCTAGGGTTTGGACCAAGGATTAGGGCCTCTAGGGTTTGGACCAGGGTTTAAGGTTTTTGATTTTCTGAGGTTTATTTTCTATTTGATACCCAAATGTGGGTCATTCCCAGGTGTTACTTGAAGTATTTTCATCTTTCTAGACGGTCAAAATTGAGGTATCTACAATTTGAAGTAACCCTTTGCACACTGTTTTGGGGGCAAATATTGTCTTAAGGAGAGCGACGCAGTAACGCGACACGAAGGGCTATTGAAGTCTCGGTCATCTTCCCCAACAATCTTCACGAAATTTTCAACAAGGAACTTCTTACTTGTAGCGTCTTCTGCGAGGTACTTGGGCTCCATAATCTTCCACAACACCTTCACAGTCTCCACATATTGGTACACATCAAATAGTGAGTCAGAGAGTGCATTGAGGATGTGACCCTTGCAGATGTGGTCGTCCATCTCCCACTTGGTTCTTGTTCGAGACTCGTTGAGAGTCTCATTCTCTCGCTCCTCTAGATACGTCGTCTTCAGTACATACACCAACAGGCGTTTAAGATGAACAATCTTCTTGGTGGTGATGGTCATGACTCGATACTCAACCTCAGTGCTGGATAGTGAAACAACCTAATGTTTTTTGCTGCGTCAAGAAATGATGGAATCTCCAAGAAATATACAGAACCCAATGGTGGAGCGTCTAGTGGTCGGATCTCCAACCCAATCAGCATTAGTGTAGGCCCTGAGAATAAGAATCGAAGAGGACGACAGATAGATCAATCTAGTGATAGTACTGCGTAAATATCAGAGAATACGCATAAGAGAACCATAATGCACTGATCGAGGGGCCGAAATAAACTGACTAACAATACTGACGGCATGAGCAATGTTAGGTCTGGTGATGGAGAGATACACATGCTGACCAACGATCTGTCAGTATCGAGTTGGGTCTGGGAGGAGCTCACCATCTGTAGTACGAAGCTTCACATGAAGCTCAAGAGTGGTATTTGTGCTGCAAGTATATGAGAGGGCAGCGCGCTCGAGAATGTCAGCCATATACTTCTGTTGAGAAAGCAAAATACCATGATCACTCTATGCAATCTCGAGACCAAGGAAGTAGTGAAGAATACTGAGATCTTTCATCTGAAATTGTTGACTGAGATGATTCTTGATCTGAGTAATACTGGTAAAGTCATCGCCAGTGATAATCATGTCATCAACATACAGAAGAAGGATAACTTGGCCATGCGATGAGGATCGCACAAACATAGAGTGGTCCTGGAGGCTCTCAACAAAACCAGCTGCCAGAATAACGCTGTGAAAATACTCAAACAAGACACGATGAGCCTATTTGAGACCATATATAGCCCGTCGAAGACCACAAACATGCTGAGGAGGAGTGCATAGACTTGGAGGTGGCTGTTTGTAAACAACCTCAGATAAATCACCGTGAAGAAAAGCATTCTTCACGTCCATCTGAAAGAGAGGCTAGTGACGTACATCAGCAACAGCGAGAAGGGTACGGACAGTAGTCATCTGAACAACGGGAGCAAAGGTCTCCTCATAGTCAATACCATACACTTTTGTGAAACCTCTGACAACAAGATGAGTCTTATGTCGTTTAATGGAACCATCAGGGCGATGCTTGATATTGAAAATTCATTTGTACCAGGGAATGTTCAAATTCAATACCGATAAAGTAAATGTTTTCGCTTATATGGTTGACTCTCTTTCTTTATGGCATGCAAGATTAGGACATGTTAATACTAGAAAATTAGATGATATGGTTAAATTAGATTTAATTCTTATGTATGAAAATGACATGGATGAGAAATGTAAAGTGTGCATGCAAACAAAAATAATTCGTAAGCCTTTTCATAAAGTAGAAAGAACAACATCTTTACTTGAATTAATTCATTCTCATGTATGTGACATGCATGCTACCCTTACTAGAGGAGGTAAAAAATACTTTGTAACATTCATTGATGATTTTTCAAAATTCTTTTATGTTTATCTTTTGCATTCAAAAGATGATTTCAAAAATTTAAAACTTTTATAACAGAAGTAAAAAATCAATGTAATATTAAAATAAGAAGGCTTAGATCGATAGAGGTGGTGAATTTCATTTTCCAGATTTTTGTGAAGATGTGGGTATTATTCATGAATTAACTGCACCATATACACCTCAACAAAATGGAGTTGCTGAAAGAAAGAATAGAACTTTAACTGCATTGATTAATTCTTTGCTTTCTAATTCTGGTCTTACTCATAGTTTTTGGGGGGAGGCTTCCCAAACGCTGGTGGAATATCACTTTGAGTTATCCTATAGACAAATTTGCAGCAACCCTTTGCACATTGTTTTGGGGGTAAATATTGTCTTAAGGAGAGCGACACAATAACGCGACTCGAAGGGCTATTGAAGTCTCGGTCATCTTCCCCAATAAATTTTGATGTATTAATTGAACAACTCACTCGATGAACAAAAGTACATACATTCTGTTTATGCTTATATATGGTATCCCAGCACACTATATCAAATATTCAAAATACATTTGTGACTGATTCTAGTAGCTCTTGCTTGAATAAAATAACTCGACGAGTCACGCATCCATATCCATGTTAGAGCTCCATTTGAGTTGATTTTGATCCAACCTATATCAATCAGGAGGAGTCCATGATGATCTCTGGCTCAGATATTTGAAGAGCATCGTTGTTACACTCAATTCTTTTTTACAGTCTTATATGCAGTCTCATATACCTTGTTAGTCCCTCTACTCACTGATGAGATAAATACCGCGATGAATATTTTTCACATTTTCTATAAATGATATCATTCAATTAATTAAATGATAGATCATCCCTCCACTCATTGATGAGATATTCTGCGAGGAAAGTTTTCAAATTTTTCTATAAAAGATACCCTTCAATTAATTAAATGATAGATGAGTATATATTTCATTTTAATTTTATAAAATTGCATATATCATTAAATGATGTATATGATTTTGAAAAATATAATGGGTGTGGATTGCATTTGATTATGCAAATGGGATTGAGTGTAACATGTTCCTTTAATTTGAAGAGAGGAACTTTCCATAGTCTTTTGTGTCTGTATATAATTACTTTAAAAGTAACCTTTGGTCATAAATTCGAACCTAGGATCACTTGGTAAAGATGAGGTACATCTACCAATCTGTCAAGGGGTGGTTTAATTAAACATACACATTTTTATGAAGAATTGATATATGTATTCTAATAAAGATGTATGTACTATTCCCTAAGTCCCCGTTTGGATAGCGGAATTGAGTTATTTTGGATAGATAACTATGTCAGTATAGATAACAAATCTACATAAATAAGAGATTTTATGTTTGGCATGTGTTTTTTTTATTCTTATTGGAAAACGTAAGAATAAAGGTTGAGTTGTTTGGTTGATAAATAATAAAATATAAATAAAGTGTAAAAAAGTTGATTTGACATGTGAGCCATTTGATGTATAAGAGGTGTTGATAGGTGATTTGATGATAAGATGTAAAAAGTTAATTTGACATGTGGGCCCATGAGAATAGATAAAGTGAGTATAACTTATCCTAGGGGTTACTTATAATTGTTACACTCTCTTATACTCATTTAAACTAGTTTAGTAATACCAAGTTATACCCTGCAAACAAACAACCATTTTTCCTATCCATTCTTATACCTCCTTTATACTACCCTTATACTCGCTTATTCCGTTTCCCAAACGGAGGCTAAAGGAAAAGAAGAAAAAAAAAGGAAAATCAGATGGTTATTCTCGGTACGTACGCCTAATCAAACAATGGATCCAAATTTGGTTAATTCGTTTGCAAATTTAAGCTAATTTTGAAATTTTAGTAATTGAAATTTTGTTATTGGTCATGATGTACGTACCCGTGAAAAATAATATTACCCTGTCTCATCCGTGGCAATTGGTTTTTTAAAACCTTCACTAAGGTATACGTACATGATTTAATTAATTTAGGCCAATCAGTGATCGGTTTCCAAGAAACTATTCAATGAATCTTCGCATGTAGTTTATCAGTGCTAGAGTTTTAAATAAACAAGGTATTACTTCAAACCAAATCAAAGCTGAACCCCTCCCCCCCCCCCCAGCACGCACACACACTCTCTCTCTCTCTGTCTCTCTCTCCAAACAATTCAGTCTTTCCAAGAGAAGTAACTAGAGGAAGATGGGGAAAGCACCTTGTTGTGCAAAGGTAGGGTTGCACAGAGGTCCATGGACTGCCAAAGAAGATACATTGCTCATCCAATACATTCACTCTCATGGAGAAGGCAATTGGAAAGCCCTCCCCAAAGAAGCAGGTATATCCTCAAATTTTTCTCTTTTAATTATGCATTGCTTTTTTTATATCAGGCAATAGAAAATATTAATGTTTTATAAATAACTTTCAGGTCTTCTCCGATGTGGGAAGAGTTGTAGACTGAGGTGGATGAACTACTTGAGACCAGACATAAAGAGAGGGAACATCACTCCCGAAGAAGATGACCTAATCATAAGACTCCATCGTCTATTGGGCAACCGATGGTCCCTCATCGCCAGGAGACTACCGGGCCGAACCGACAATGAGATCAAGAACTACTGGAATGGCCATCTCAGCAAGAAAGTAGAAGCCAAGTCTAAGGCATCCAAGTCACCCATACAACCCAAACATAACAAAAAGAAGAAGAAGAATGAGAGCCAAAAGGAAATGAAGAAGATGGAGAAGACTAGAGAGATGGCAACAGAGACCACATTGAAGATCCATCTGCCAAAACCGATGAGGATATCGCCTTCCTTTAAGTTCGGTTTCGACGACTCTTTGAACGAGAGTGAAATAGTACTAGTTGGAAGGGAATGTAATGCATGGGATGATATGCTGTCTGACCTAATGGACTTCAATGAAGTAGTTGATTGGGAAGATCTTGATCTCTTTTGCCATCAGAGAGAAGACAACATGCTCGAGAAGCTCTACGATGAGTATTCGCGTCTCCTCTCTTTGGAGGATTATCAGTGACCAATTTATATAACGTTCACTGATTGTTGTTGTTTTTTTTTTAATTTTGGTAGTTATATCCTTTCAGTGATTTTCTATTTGCATGAAATGTGTGTGTTGGAACGTTCAGGGGAAGTTGAAATTACAGGGTTTAGAGAGTGAATTTATTACATGAATTCATTTGTTGTTCAATAAAAATACCATGATCTCGATCATCTTACTCTCAATGCATATGATATTCATAAAAGTCGGAACACTTACAAAATACCATGGCGTTCATTTAAGTTCTCATTCTGCTGGAATACTTAGAAAATTATGTTTGAAATTTTCTATTCTTATATATGCTCATTACTGAACATCGAAAGCAAAATTTCTCCATTCACAGAACTTATTAGAACTAAATTCTCAATAATTAATGAATAATTCTCATTCTGAAGCAGAGTTAAAGCTAATTATCAAAATGACCCTTAATCTAATTTCAATATCAGTATGCATGTTTTAGTTTACTCAGAGAATGTAGTTTAGGCTATAAAAAAGAATTGAGGACAAAACAAAGAGAGGATAAAGAGCACATTAAAATTATAAAAATGTATTATTATTTGTTTGATTCATAATTAAATTAATTCTTATTTCAAGCACATTAAACTTATAAAAGAATTTCGACCCTTTGGTAAAATGATAAGCTCAAACAAATTTTATACAACTAAATAATGAAAATAATTCTCAAAAATGTAATTTGTGATGAACAAGTAGAAAAAAAAATGGGGGAATTGTCCAGATGCTCCTTGACCATGGGTTTAATTTTTTTTTGCCCCTGGAATTTTTTATTTTTTATTTACCCGTGAAATCTGGTCCTTTTTTTTTTTGCCCCTGACGAGTTACATAAATATTACATTTCTGTAATTGATTGTTAAATATATATAATTGGTTATTATATTTCTGTAATTTATATGTGATACCTGAACTACCCCTTAGAGACAGTTACATAAATACAGAAATATAATGTGATACATACATAAATTATACAAATAATTACAGATATTTAATAGTTGTCTACAAAAAATATTAAAATACACAAATATGTTTAAACACAAAATGATCATATATACATTTTCAATGTCATTACAATATCATCTGTAAGTGCATTCAATTTACGCAAAATTGTTATAAATACAATCCTAAAGTTTCATTAAAATAGATACATCAATTGTTTGAATTATGAAGTTTTCTTCATATCCTAATGATTAGTTGTAGTCTCTCTATTAATCATTTTCATTTCCTTTTGGATGAAATGAAACCCACTGAAATATCATTGAACTAGAAATTTAATGTATTTAATAACGAAAAACAGGTTTTTCAAGCAACATAAAAAATATAACAAACAGTCAAACACCTAAATAAATTTACGAACAATTGTAATATTTTAGTAGAATTACTTCTTGATCCATGTATTAAACAATTATAGAAACTAACATTTATATAACAACTACAACAAAAACTACAAATGTACCCAACGACATAATCTACAATTTACAGATAATTACAAATTATAGAAATGTAATAACCAATTACATATATTTAACAATCAATTACAGAAATGTAATATTAATATACGGGTGAAAATCGTGGCACTGGTCAGGGGCAAAAAAAAATAGGACCAAATTTCAGGGGTAAATAAAAAATAAAAAAAGGTCTAGGGGCAAAAAAAAATTAAACCCCTAGTTAAAGGGCATCTGGATAATTTTCCCAAAAAAAAAATCCCAAATGACGTTAATTTTTTTTTTCATGAATACACAAGATCAAACAATGCGTGAAAGCGCGCGTGTGTGTGTGTCAGTTTGTGAGGATATGTTTACCAAAAAAAAAAAAAAAATTGAATTCATTTAAATTGAACAATCCAAATTTATAGTCAAAGTTCAATGATCTATATATTCTTTCATGCCTTTAAACAGGGATACACCATGGTTGGGCCTCCAAGACTAATATAAACACATTCCTAGTACTAGTCATGTGTACACGCACTTGCGCGTGTTATTTATTATACGTGGGATATATTTTTATTAAGTAACAATTTTTTTAAATAAAAATTATAACGTCTAACAATCTAATAAATAAGTGATGGATAGAATTTCAAAAGACTAATATATATGTTTTTATAAAAAAAAAATTGTATGGATATAACTTCATAATTCTATACACAAAAAGGTATATCAAAATAGCTAGTAAGCAAAATGACTGTTAGGTGTCATCAACGTTGTTTTGTGGTGATCTTTCTCTTAATTTCCATATAATTGCAAAGCAAAGCAAGAAGAATCATCAAAGCCACAAATTGTAAATTTTATATATGACAAGGATACAATGAAATAACTATAAGTATGAAACTATATCAAAACCAAATGCTTAAAAATTTGATTATGAACCAAACTCACAAGTCACAACCACAAATATGCAAAATTATTATAGAATTAAAAAAATGGATAATGTTACGTATAGCTTTTTTCCACCTCAAATTTCGGTCTACACGTGTTTCGAATTTTTTTAAAAATCATATACATAATCTGATGCGGTAAATGTTTTTATAGAAAATATAAAAGTTTTACAAAATTGTGTATCCTATTTAATGAGATATATGTTGTTAAAAATTATATACCTCATCTACTGAATCATATGCTCTAATAAATTATACAAATACATTTATAAAAAATATAAAATTTTTATTAAAGTATATATTTTATTAACATAAGTATATGTTTCAATAATTTTTTATCAATGATATAAAATTAAAAATTAGGTATGAAAAAAATTATGTATAAAATTCCAAAAAAAAAAACAGTTTCAAATAAAAAAAACAGTACTTAAAAAAATTGATCTGGATGATAAATACTTTCATATCCTCGGTTCTCTCAATCCCAACGTTCAACACGTGCTATAACCCAATAAATAAATAAATAAATAAATAAAAAGTGTGCAAAGCAGATGAATGCATGAATGATCGATGAAATGCATTAATGACCGACGAGAATTTACTAAACTACTGCAATGTCGAAATTTTGTCGCCTTCGTACCACTTTATATATAGTATATAGATTGTACAAGTCATCTCACAAACAATAATGTTGCTATCACCTTACTTGATTTATATATTTGATTTATGAATAGATATGTCAGATAGAGACCAGATAAATATAATATAGGTTTTTTTCTTATTGCTAAGTGTACAATCCCACGTGTGGAATGCCCCGTACGTGGATTTGATTTGTTTATTTGACCTGTTAATTGTAATATTGTTTTTTTCTTATTGTTAAGAGTGTAAAATCCCACATGTCAAATGCCCCATACGTCGCTTGCTAACCATAAATGTAAGTTTGTCAATTATCCAAAAAATATATGTAACTGATCCGAATTCGTACGTATCTAAAAATTCAGAAAATATCCGATATCTGAAAAATTTATATATATATCTGCAAAAATATATGTATCTGAAATTGTCGGATCGGATACGGATATGCATGTATGTGATCCGAAAAATATCTGTATCAAAAATATTATTAATATATTATTTATTTAATTTTATATTTATATTATAGGATTAGTATGAGTTTTTATCTTTCTTTTTACTATAAAACACATAATATTTTATGTATATACTTATAATTTTATATTTTATATTAGATAATTATTAAAAAATTTACATATTTTAAATATTATATATATGATTTTTCTTTTTGAATAATTGATCTTTAGATATTTTATTCATTCTATATTCATTATGAATTTTTTGATATTTCGTATAATTATCCTTATCCGAATCCGAATTTTCTTATTCGAATACGGATTTTTTTTATATATTTAATTCAGATACATGTACGGATAGGATACGGATATAAGCTTATCCGATTCGTATCCATCCGATTGACATGCTTACATGAAGGTGATATCGATATTTATTTAGTTTTTTTCCATTTCAAATATTCTCTTATAACTAATTTGTATAATCTTGTTGTTCGATTAATCTGCTTGAACTCAAAGGAGTAGTCGCGGGAGTTCAACTGGCATAAAGTATGGATAGACATCAAGTTTGGAGTGAAACTGCTGGCAAAAAGTATAGATAGATATCAAGTTTGGAGTGAAACTGATTCTACTACCGTTGTCGCGTGGGCTCGTGGAAAATGCTCCATCCCTTGGACAGCCTTTAGAGACATTCGATCTCTCCATTACATCACTTCATCTTTCAAGATTGAAGATATCCCATGTCTGTCGTGAAGGAAATAGAGCGGCCGATGACCTTGATGTCCATTAGACTCCCCTTTAATTCTTCTCACCCTCTAACACCTTAAAGTACTCTTGTAAATTTGTAAGTCTTGCAAGAAAATACAAAATTTTATTTACTAAGAAAAAAAAAATTGTATATTTCTAAAGTTGACTGACCTCAATACGACAGCTGATTTCACAAACTTTTAAAAATAGATTCACATGCTTTTTTTTCTTTTTTTTGTGGTGTGCACATGCTTAATTAACTATATAATATATATATATATATATATATATATATATATATATATATATATATATATATATATATATATACTCCAATATCCTAAAGCACGACTGTAGATACCCTAATTTTAACTGTCCATAGAAAAAAAATTTACTTCAAGTAATATTGGAAATAACTCACATTTGTACATTAAATAGAAAACATCCTTAGAAAAATCAAACCCGGAAACCCTGGCCCAAAACACTTAGAGAAATCTGAGCCTGGCCAGGGGTGACTACTTGGAAATAGCTGCCCCTTCCCAGACGGCTAGTTTATGCTAGCCGATCCCTTGACTGACCCGAAACCGCTCCCCTGGATGGGACGTAAAGCAACATTTAATGCTGATCATTGCGGCAGATAATGCCCCCTAGTCGCCCCATCTCGGCCGGTTCACTCCTAGTGACCGACCCAAGTCACCACTTGTCAGAGATGGGACGTTTGGCAGGTCATAATGGGGGTGGCTACTCCCCTATCCTGGGTGGCTAGTTTGAACTAGCCGCCCTGCAGCTGGTCTCTGACAGAAAAATAGAGGATTATCCAGTTTAATCTTTTATCCACTTAACACTCCCCTGCCTCTCTTTTTACTATAAATAGAGGGGGTACAAAGCATTTCTAACATCATCCACAATTCATAATCCTCGATCCACCAACTTCAACCTACACACCCACTACTTGAAATACTTTGAGAGAGAGAGAATATCATTTGTGAGAGAAAAATCTATTTCCTACACAAATCTGTCCTCTTAATCCACCCTCTAAAACACATGTTAAACCTAGCTTAACCTCTGCCAAATCTATCCCACTTCATACCCAGGTTCTGCCCAAGTCAACCCAGGCCCCGGATGGCTAACCCTAAGTAGTCGCCCCATACCCGACGGCTCAAACCCAGTAGCCGCCCCCACCTACACCCCCACTCGAACCAAGACTCCTTTAGTCAGCCCAAAAGCAGAATAGGATTACTAATTTTTCATCTCTGCGTACGGTATATCCGTATCCTAGAGCGGAGACCCCACAAACTCCCCCACGTAGGCAATCAAATCCGACCCAACTTTTTCGGCTTTTCAAAAAAGCAGGTGGCGATCACACACACACCGAAATCCCCTTGAGCCGTTGTCGGGCGCCTCAACCGGGAACGAGACCCAACCACCCTTCTGAGAGATGATCTGATTAAGCCCGTCAAGGCATGCACTGGATCCGAATCCCCGAAGAACCCCCACACACGTGATTTTCAATACCGACAACGACGATACGACAAACGTTTTCATCCAAGATGGCAAAGTCGTAATATTATGGTATGTTAATTTTTTAAGAAACACCTTCTAAATGTTCATTCATTCACCAATTATAGGCACAGTGGTAATTTTGCCTATCGATTAATTTTGCAAGGAACAGCTTCCAATTACGCATTCATTCATCAATACCCAAAAAAAAAAATAAGACGTCTCCTCTGCTTCCTTCCACGCACGCCGATTCCCCTTTTTCATCATACGTGACTCTTTCTAGTATGTGGATTTGAAATTATGAAAATTTAAATTTTAAAGACTATGATTTGGCATTTAAGATAAATGATATATAATGCTATAATATTATAATCAAATTCTTTTAAAACAGTGACCTTAATAATTTTGGATATTAGAATATTGATTATTTTTAAATTTTTTTATTACACATTCTTTATTAAAGTCATTGAACTGCATTCTAATTTTCTTTTGGATATTACAATATCGATTTATTATACTTGGAGAAATCGAACTTATAAAATCATTCTGATATTATTTTGTAAAAATTCTGTTTTGTTTACTTATAAGTCTAAGATAATATATATATATACACTTGCTTAATGTGTCTTATGAATGATGATGTTTTTTCACAATTTATTCTTAATGTCAGAAATAACATTATTTAGTTATACCTTGACATTTTGATATCATGATATATTTTAAAGTCTAAAAAATATAAACTTCATTTATCATTTAAAAATATATTTTATTATCTTGCACGAATGTGACTCCACTAAAACTAGTATATGTATATGTTTTGTGTTTTCCATGTTCATCATGTGCTCTGATTCTGTCTCGAGTGCTATATATTTTATTTCATATAGTCTCACCGGCCAACTTTTTTATGGAAACGAGGAGAATTTCCTTCTAGAAGGGCAAGGAGTGCAAGTTGGTGTGGCAGCCAACGTGGAGTATTGATACCCTTTCATTTCGTTTTTATACACTTGTAATGACATTATTTTATTGATGTAAATAATGACATTATTACAATAATGAAATCAATTGGAGGAATGAGACCTGATATTCTAGTGTGGCCGCCTAGCAGATCTGGTTCCTTGACACTGCGAGATGCTTGGGAAGCTCAATCCGCACCAGCGAATCCTGTCCTCTGGGCAGACTGGCTTTGGCTCCCTGTTCAGTCACGCAGACAAAGTTTCGCTGCATGGTAATTCTTTCTTGATAAACTTCCTACGAGGGACAGGTTATTTCGCAAAGGTATAATACAAAACCCGGAGTGCCCTCTTTGTAAATCATCACCGGAAAGCTCGGATCATTTAGCCACTAAATGTTCATATTCTCGATTCATCTGGAGCTGCCTACTTCGCGATCTCTGCGTTCAAAAGCCACTCCCTCGGGCGATTTCACAGCTCCCTCACTGGTTAAAGAACCTCAATCTTAATCCGACGATTGGCACTATCTTCAAGTCCATATTCACCACTACATTATGGGCAGTCTGGGAGGATCGGAACTCTCGAATATTCAGAGGTAAAGCTGTTCCCAAAAGCCGGGTCCTCCAATATATCAAATCAGACATCCGCCTCCGCTTCAAAACAACCATTCTCAAAGCAGCGTCAACCCTGGATATACTACAGATTGCAGAAAATTTTGAAATCATCATCACAGAACCAATCAAATCCCAATGCAAAGTTCTTTGGGTTCCCCCGACTCCAGGTTGGATTAAATCAAACTCGGATGGTTCTTTGTCAGAAGATCGTGGAGGCTATGGAGCCCTTCTCAGGGACTCCACTTCTAACCTTATAGTTGGGGTGGCTGGAAGATCTCCTCTCCCCTCAATCAATCTTTTGGAGCTAAAAGGCATTCAAGCAGGTTTATTGTTGAGTATTCAGCATGGTTACAATCGTGTTTGGTTCGAGAGTGACTCAACAACGGCTATTGCTTGGATGAAAGGGAGGGGTCAACAACCATGGGCTGCTTTGAGACTATTGAGGAAGATTTCACAAGGTATTCTATGCTTGGAAGAATGGAAGATTACTCATATATTTTGAGAAGGGAACAGCCCGGCAGACATTCTGGTGACCACGAGGCGGACCATGGTGAGCACCTCATATCGCCTCTTCAAGTATGGCCGGAACTGGAAGTGGCAATGAACTCAGACAAAGCGGGCACACAGTACTCCCGACAGAAGTATATCCAACCCGAAATGGTTTCCATTTTGATGTAAATCTCTTTTTGTATCCACAGCCAGTCAACTTCTTAAAAGGCAAGGGATAAAGCCCAACAGGTTGCAGGGTGGTCTTGGCCTTGGTCATCTTACCCCTGTCTGACTTTAACTTACACCTTTTTAGAGAGCTGATCATGTAAACTTTGCACATTCCTCTAAGTATAGTAATACAAAAATTATCAATTACCAATCAAAAAAAAAAAAATGATTTTTCACTTACATTAACGGTTGCACTCACAATCAAGGATTCTACATTTTTCTGTGTGAGAATGAGAGGATTTCACCCCTTTATAGAAATGAGAATCAAATTACAAACAGATAGATCAAAAATGGAGAAGTATAAAAAAAAATTCTACAAAAAGATGAAGAATAGAGAAAATATTAAAAATAGATAACATATATAAAGAAATAGCTGAATTTGTGTGATAATGGAAAATTGGAAAAGAAAATATACGATTGGAGAAAGAGGACGAAGTTACTGTACAAAAGAATGGAGAACGAACTCTATAAAATGTTATAGAGAGGGATAAGTCACCACTCACTTTTACATGGAAATGACATAAAAGTTTAAGGTCTAATAGTGAAGGGATAGGTCTGTTGGTTGGTCCCCCAGCACTTATCTTTAATAATAGTATTGACCAGTAGTACTGGTCTATCACTGTATGTTAAAGAATATTTTAACGTTGTTTTGTGTCGCCCATAACGGCATTTATACCCATATATAAGGGCCCTTGGAATTCAATTCTTCATGGGAAGAAATAGCCCAATTGATGGGTGGTTCAAGAGATTTGCTAGTTTAGAAAAAAAAAAAAACAAGATCATAACAAAAAAAATAGTAAAAGATCTGAACCCGCCCATAAAGGCCTTTATACTCACAAGGGCCTGTGGAATTCGATTCTCCATGTAATGAAATATCCCAAATGGACGTGGGTGGTTCAAGACAAGACTTGCTGATCCAGAATTGAGAAGCAATGAATCTTACGTCCTCTCCCCTCCACTACCTCTAAACAAAAAAATAAAAATAAAGAATGTGCTTTTTTTTCTATTCATATTTTATACGGAAAAGGAGGAGCTGGTGCCTTTCTTTTTTCTATTCACTTCTGTAAACCGTGAACCATCACCACAAGAAATTTGACTTTCAGCGACGGATTTAGGCCGTCGCCATAGGGTTTTAGCGACGGCCCTAAACCGTCACATGGCCGTTGCAATTGAGGGTGTTGGGGAAAGTCTTGGGACGGCTTGAATCCGTCGCTGTTCCTCCTATCGGCGACGGCTTTTATCCGCCGCTATTGCAAAATTGGTGAAACACTATATCCATTGCTATTGATTCGTTTGTGAGGACTGAGCATCTTTTAGCGACAGATTAAAGCCGTCACCATTGATAATTGCGACGAAAATTATAAAAACTTATCCACTGAATCACATTTTCCTTTTCTTTCTTCTCTTTTTTTACTAGAAAAATGATTTTATAAATAAAACATTGATGTATATTCAACATACATTTGAATATTCTTTATCATTCAACTCATTCATTCAAATATTGGAGATAATTTCATAAAGTAAATTACAAAAATTAAATAAAATTTAATTATTATAAAATTAAGCTGCAAGAATACAATATTTTTACTTACAACAAATGTTCATCTTTTCTACACCTAAAAATGTAATGGCGGTAACATTTGACTAACTAATGTGGGAATGTTTTTTTACAATGACAATTTTATTTTCTTGTAAAATTTATCCAACCGTAGCTTAGTTTTCAATTTCTTCCTTTCGCTTTTCACTGTTTCGTCAAGTGGTGCTTTTATATATTATGAAGCCAAATACTGAACAGGCTGCACACAAAAAAATAAAAATAAAAATCAATCAATTAGATGTAAATATATTATATAAATATGCAATTGATAAATATCTTAAACATTAGTAAGCCATGTTGGACCGAACTTAATCTAACATGAATTAATGCTCTCAATATCATTAAAAAAAAAAAATTCACCAAAAAAGCAAAAGAGTTCCAATAGAGGGAAGCAACATGTAACAGCATGGGTGTCGGTATTAAGAAGAAATGTAGTGCTCATGACAAATAATGTATATACTTAAGATGCCTAACTTCATCTGATGATCACATACACATTTCAATCCTACTTTTCCATTTGTGTGTAGAGTTTTAGGTTTTTGAATTCTCCAATACCAATGTATATACTTACCCCCGTTTGGATAGCGGAATTGAGTTATTCTGGATAAATAACTATGCCAGCATAGATAACAAATCTACAAGAATAAGAGATTTTCTGTTTGATTGTGTTTTTTTTTATTTTCATTGGAAAACGTAAGAATAAAGGTTGAGTTGTTTGTTTAATAAATAATAAAATATAAATAAAGTGTAAAAAAGTTGATTTGACATGTGGGCCCATTGATGTATAAAAGGTGTTGATAGGTGATTTGATGTGATGAGGTGTAAAAAGTTGATTTGACATGTGGGCCCATGGGAATAGATAAAGTGAGAATAGCTTATCCTAGGGGTTGCTTAGAATTGTTATACTTTCTTATTCTCGTTTAAACTGGCTTAATAATACCAAGTTATACCCTGCAAACAAACAACCATTTTTCCTATTCATTCTTATACCACCCTTATACCACCCTTATACTCGCTTATTCCGTTACACAAACGGGGGGTTAATATATTGGAAACATGGGTTTTACACTTAAAGCTGCTTGAGATTAGAGTCTCATGCAGAATACTTTTGTTGTAATATATTCTTTAAATAATTTCATGGTGATACACATCTACATAGCTGTTATTTTTCACTTGTATTTCAGGGGGGTAATAATTTCATGGCCACTCAGACTCCCAATGCCCGCTCCCAAATGGGTCCACTCATGCAGAATACTATGGCATGAATTGTGGACTGCTCTTGAGCTTGACAAGGTGGGAACTCAGTATACTCCGTGTAGCGGTTGATTTTTCCACTCTTGTCTTTCATCAAAAATGTTACTTGATCCAATGGGATGAAGGATTAGTTGCTTCTCCTTCACTCCTCTGGATGCAAGGTTCCTCTGCTATAATTTTTGTAAAGTTCTACTTCTCATAGCAATACAACTTTGATTACCAATTAAAAAAAATGACTGAAGATCAGGTTGGCATGACATGAAAGCTTCTTACAAATTTTACTTACCGCAAGTGTAATGCTTAGTCCAAACTCATATTATTTTGATCGATGAAATTTGTTTTATTTTTCTACTGTGGTATAAACTTTATTTGACACACACAGTTTATTGGTACAATTAACACACTCACTAGCATGCATATTAAAATGTGTACTATTTCCTTTTTACAAAACTGAAGCTAAAACTAGGGAACAAAGATGACGTATTAAATATGCAGTGGTGTCTTTCAGCATCTGTCCAGTAATTCTAACATACAGAGGAATCGAATCCCTCTTGGTTTAGCATTTAATAGTATAGATAAATCATCACAAACTGTAATGTAGAAAAGGAACAATGACTCCAAATATAGGGGTGCAACTCGGGCGGTTGGGTCGGGTTCGGGTCGGGTTCGACATTAACCCGCATTGCAGAGAGTCCAACCCGAACCCGACCTCAACCCGAAGGGTTCAACCCGAACCCGAACCCGATCTCAACCCGCGGGTTTGGGTCGGGTTCGGGTTGAATTCGGGCTCAAGTCGGGCTCGGCCGGGTTTGGGTCAGGTTCGGGTCGGGTCGGGTCGGGTTTAACACCTAAAATATCATACAAAATATTTAATAAACAACAAAACAAACTCTAATTAATTATTAATTAAACCTTATATACAAATAATTAAAAGTGAATATCTATAATAATTAACCCAAACACAACAAACATAGTGATACTCTAATTTGTGTAATTGTTTATTATGTTTTAAGAATTTAGGGTTTTAGATATAGGTATGTTGTTATGGCAGCATAACATTTGTTAACCTGGGGGGTCGGGTTCGGGTTGAGCCCGCGGGTTGAACCCCCCAACCCGAACCCAACCCGAATTTGGTTCGGGTTGGTTTGGGTTCGGGTCGGGTTGAACCCGACGCCAAAAAACTCCAACCCGAACCCGCCCACGAGTCGGGTTGGGTCGGGTTCAACCCGCCCAAGTTACACCCCTATCCAAATATTCAATCACACATTAGATTAAACAAACCAGTGTTTGTGTACTATAAATAATATGGTTTGCATACTTTATTTCTCTAAATAAGTGCTTGATACAAATAAAACAGAGATGCCAACATTGTCAATATGATGAGAAAGATGAACTTAAGTAAATACAATTACGCACACTGTTTCATGTGATAAAGTGAACATCGATAGACTTACTAGAGGCATGCATGGTGACAAATTAGTGGAAAACCATTGGATTTGTGCTTTGATGCCATGAAAAATAAAAAATGTAAACAATAACTAAACAAGAAATGATGAAAATGGAGAACCAATTCATTAAAAAATAATATCAACTTATAATATACAAAATCCATATCAACAATAAGATGAAAATAAATACCTGGAAATACCAATCAACCAAAATGATTTATTCTTACATAACACAGTGTAAGACTTCTCTTGTATGAAACATTAAAAAAAAATTGTCATAAATAAAATTACTTTATCATATAAAGCAAATGGAAAACAGATCTAAGGTTGTTGGGATGGAAAGAATCATTTTCCATATATATGAAGATCGAATATCCACATTTAAAAGGAGTCAATCCATGTTTTTATGGTGTCTAAGACAATGAAAACAAGATGTACTGCTTACCCTACCGCAAAATGTAATTGTCGTATCGTCGCATTGGTATCTTGCCGCCTCGCATAGAGATAACCCAGAACACGATTAAGGGGAGTGACAGAGGAAGAGATTGGGAAGGTTAGTGGGTCGGCAAAGGGAAATCGGGTGGCGCGATGGTGGGGATGCAGAGGGCAATTTTAAGGCGCCCGCTGGTATGCACTGCTCGCATCGGCCATTGCCGAGCATTCGGAGCACCTGCGCGTACTCCTGTCTGTCCTCCTTGAAGACGAGCTCGCGCTTCTCTCATCCGCCTCGTTCTTTCCCCTCTTGCGGTTCTTCTCTCCCTTCCCTTTTTTCTTCAGTATGGTTGGAGTAATTTTTTGGAAACCCTAGCTTTTGTTGCGAGGGGTCTGGACGGTGGTGGAATTAGAGGGGCCAAGAGATGGGAGAGATTATTGTGTCTAGGGCTTTTGTTCTTTGAATGGATGGTGGGATACCCATGACAACACGACTTTATTTCCTTTTTAATTTTTTTTTTTAATTCGTCACGAGTGTTCACAACGGACTTTAGCAGTCCCTAATTTGCGACGGCCGTAATCCATCCCCAATAGTTGATCAAGTCCGTCACCTTTGGTCCATTTTTTTTTGTTGTGTGCACAAAAATATTTGATAGTTGTCTTTGTATTGTTGTTACAACCATGCATAAATATTTGGTTTATTGTGTTTTATTTTGTTTTTTCTTGCATTTTATTAGAAGCTTGTCTCGCAATATCAACAGTTGACTTACTTCAAAGTCGGCCTGGGTTAATATTTTTATATTATATATTATTCAAAATAAAACAGTAGTGAATCTTAATCAAAATTGAATGATTCAGAAGGACGAAAAACAGTGGTGAGTCACAGGGCTCAAGAATATAATATGTGTTTTCGTGGGAAAAAAAAGAAAAAAAAAGATGTACAGCACTTAAAAGAGGCTACTATGATCATGATAATACCTCCCAATCTCAGTCTTTTACCAATGAAATATATGTTATCTTTTAGATGAACATGTATATATTTATATAAATAATATATACAAATTGATTTATATAATTTTTGGAGTATTTATTTCTTTTTTATAAAAACATATAGGGATTTTTGCATTTATATACCCTTTTTAAATTCTCATGTTTTTAAAATACCCTTGAAAAATTGATAGTACAAAAATATTCTTAAACATTTTTAAGTGAGTGCAAGTGTGCCCTTGTGATCAAGTTCGGTCTGGAATGATTAATATATATTATGTGTTTTCATTCCATTAAAGGTGCCCAAATGATCTTTATACCCTCATGTTATCCGATTTCAACCTCTCAAATCCCTCTCTCTCCAAATCATCACATCTTCTTCTTCCTCTACCAATCCTAAGGTATTTTTTATCTCTTTGAAACCCACTTTTTACACAGTTTTTAGCTTATAAACATATCTCTCCAAACTTATTGTCTATAATAGGTAGGACTTGTACAATGAGTTCTTCCTAAGCCTCTTCAATAGTGGATGGCAAAATGGGGCGCTACGGTTTGATTTAGAGTTTCAAATGAAGAAAAGGGGATTAGGGTAGTTCAAATTGCAATCAAATGGAGGGCTAGGGTTTCAAGCGAAGAAGGGAATGCAGATTGAATGGGGGGCTAGGGTTTCAGAGGAAGAAGAATTTAGGCCTAGTTTGATAAATGAATAAATATAGGATAAGTTAGTCTAGTTTATAAGGATAAAAATACTATTATTTTTATTTAAATTTACATTTGGTAATGCATTTTGTTATCTCCATTTTTTTGTATTCTTATCCTTAAGTTCACATTTGGATCACATGATTTAAAATATGGGATAAATTCAAAAAAAAATTTAAAAATATCAAGTCTACCCTTTCTATTAGTAGGGTATTGATATTGTTGGTTTTGATTTCATGAAATTTGTGGTTTTTATTTTTTTGGAAAGGACAGTTATAAATGTTGTTCATGTTTTGCAAAATGAGGTAAAAAATGGGGATAAAGTATATTCCACATTTTACATATAACAAAATATCCCCAATTTTTCTCTTAAAATACGGACAATTATCCATGTTTTATCATTTTTTTTCTTATGCCATATGAGATAACATGTTATTTAACTCAATTATTTCCTTATCCCAATGCCAAACCAAGCCTTAGGGGTTTTTTTTCAAAAACATAAGGGCATTTATGTCATTTTACATGTGGGGTTATACTCAATAACCATAGTTAATCCAGGGTTCTTCATGGCGTGTGTTATAAGAGTACAGTTGTACTCATTAAAAGTTTTTTAGTAGTATTTTTACACTGTGAGTTTTGTTACGAGTATTTTGATAAAATTAAAATTTAACAAAGGTATATATTAAAAAATCTCAAATATATATTTGGTTACATGAAATATATATTTTATGAATCATTAGACAATTTCTCCCTCTGTTTAGATTAATCATCATACTCTTAATTATTTGTACAGGCACTCGCTTGATCACTAACTTTTTGTATATCCTCTTTTGATTAAAATACAACTATTGAATCAATAAAAATAAAATAAAATACACACTTTAAAATAATCAAACCATTTTACAAGCACTTGCGAAAAGGAGGCAGTAAACTCAAAAAGTCTGGTATAAAACACTTCCTCAGGCGATATGGGGAGTCTCTTCGAGACGGCCGAAACTCTAATTTTTCTCCTTTGGTCAGGGAACTCTTAAAAGTGGTTGATATTAGCAAACTCCACCAGGAGCACTACAACTCGAAAGCTAAATGGTCAACCTCAGAGGATCCCAATGTCCTCCGTCGGCTAAGGAAGCTTTTTCATGGAGTCAGTAGGGATTTAGAGAACAGTATCTGAATGATGCAATGCAGAATAAGAAGGCATTCTCCCATTGTCAAAGAATGAAAGTTCTATCAAACATTAAAGATGTCAAGGAATCTCTTCCTTTCACAATGAAATAAGATGGCTAGATACAAACATTATAGAGGAGGTCCACCGAAAGATTTTGCAAGCGATTCTCTCTAACACAGTTTGGCACAATTGGTTGGAACGAAATAGAAGAATATCATTTATTCATTGCGACATCAAGTTGAAACTTGCTCAAAGTCCTCTCACTCTGATCTAGTAAAAATGCAAGATGGATTGGACATCACCATTTTCAAACCTGCCTTGCAAATCCAAAAAGTGTTTTGGGTTCCCCCTCCTGTGGGGTGGCTCGAAGCAAATACAGATGGCTCCAAATCTGACGATAGCGGGATATGGCTTTCTATTGAAGGATCAATTTGGTCATCTTGTCTAAGCAGTTGCTGCCCATGTAAAGGCGAAGACTATCAACTTCCTGGAGTTGCAAGCGATTGGGCAGTGTCAAAGCTGCCATGGAGCTCGGTGTAAACCATCTATGGGTGGAAAGTGACTCCAAGGTTGCAATTCACTGGGTTACCCGCAGCGACAAGGTCCTGTGGAGGGTACGACGGCTTTGCAATTCTATACGGGCAGATTGTAGAACATTTATAGAAGTGAAACTCACACATATTCATCGAGAGGGAAGTGCCCCTGCTGACATGTTAGCTAGTTGGCAATCTCAAATGGGTTGCACCAAGTTTGTAAGGACTCATGTATAGCCTGAGTTCCAAGCACTCATGGACAGGGACATCAGCGGCTCCCCCTTCAATCGCGAGAAACTCAAATGAACTAAGAGCATAGTTTCTTTCTACTTGCTCTTCTCTTCTTCCTCTCTAATAACTCTCTCTAATAACTCTATAATTGAACCATCCATCTGTTCTCGAGGGTAGTCACATATTATTCAAATTGGATTGGGACTGGATGACGTGGATGCACAGAGATGGCCTGCTAGCTCTTTTCCGTCGCACCTTCCTATTTCTTATATCCCTTTTGAATTTTCTTGATATTTTGTAACCCTATACTCTTTGTACATCTTGTTCATTAGTGAGAGGAATATAATTTTTTACTTTACTGACCAAAAAAAAAAAAAAAGAATGAAATTTTTTATAAAAAATTAATAATCATTAATGCATGTGACGTAAGATTGAAATCCCAAAATTACGACAATCATATCACATTGATTCCTCTAGGATTACATGTAGGTATTGATTTGCTATTACTTAGAGATCACATTATGAATTTTTTAAATAGGTGGAGTTTTAATGACTATAAAGGTCTGAATGTATTTTCTTTTATTTTCATTGGCATTTCATCATTTGAAAATCGTAGTACCCTATTTAAACATGTGAAGAGGTTGTGCATAAATCAACAATCAATAGAAATTTCAATTATTCAATTATTCTAAGAGTTCTCTTTTCTTTATCTTCTTATATGCTATAGAAAAAGGATTCATGGAGAATATTGAATCGATTTCATCTTGTACCTAGCAACAATTCACTCTTCCGACTACAGCAAGCAATATCAAAGCGATGGATATAATATTCCATGGCAGTGGAAGAAAGACAAGAAAATCAAAATGTCACCACCATCTAACGGTTTCAAGCATTAGAGGCGACCATTCAATGGTTCAAAGAAGCAATTGATCATGTGACGGTTTGTCGAGATTGGAAGCGAGCGGTGGCTGATGAAGTTGTACCACTGAAGGTTCAAAATTCTCGAGTCCCTCGACATTTAGAGGATGAGTTCTCCAAGGAGTAGCTCAAAGAGTTTCTCATACCTAGACATGCTATGTGCATGGTGGTTATAATGACAGCAGGCAATAGATCATGCCCAAGACATTTGGGTGAAGGTGGATATGTCCGAATTTAACTTCCAACTTTGCATTGAGAATTTTCTATATTATCTTGCGGCAGTCGATCACTTTTTCAAATATATGGAGGTGTGTGATGTGAAGAAAACAAATCTTGTGGTGATCAGGCTTAAAGATGGCATATCGGCGTGGTGGAAGAAACTTTAATAGTCTCACACCAGGACGAGGAAGCATCCAATATTTCAGATGTGGTAGTGGATGAAGCAGCTTCTTGGCTAGTGATTTCTCTCAATTGACTACGATGCTCCTATTCTAGTACTAAAATTTTCGTCAAGTAACAAGACTATATATAATATTTCTATCGGGTTGTCATCCCAGAACATCTTAGAAACATAGGCACCACTAACCAATAAATTGGGGGATTTCCATGACGTCACTAAATCCTTCAACCAACTTTTTTTCATCAGAGTACCAAGATCAACAATACCAATAATCAAAATATATAAAAGAATAATATTTATCCAATACAACTAATCCTGTCATAGCAATTAGGATACTACAAATATAAATGATAGATTAATTAAATTAAGCTACCAAACTAACTATGACTATATCGCAACTGCCAATAACTAAAAAATCCGGCCCACTCTCGATGCTTCGCATACCAGATCCATGCTAATCTAAAAAATAATAACAATGGGATGAGTTAAAAAGTCTAGTGAATGTTTCTTATTACAGTAACTCTCATTTACAAAATTATCGAGAAATTTATACGTAAAATAATACAATAAAATTCGTGATGCAGTCAACTTCTTAAATATGTTTAGTCTGTCAAATCTTCTGTAAAATATGCACCGAAGATAGATGTCGAGTATAAAATCATGCTCTCATATTTTCAAGCATACACACTCCTCTAGATACAATCTACTCGAAGGGCATACATTACCTGCGCCAAGGCGTGTAATACTGACCCATGATAGGTGCTAAGATGGTCCACATACCACCCAACACGATCCGGCCATGACATGTATCATATCAAAACGGTCCCCTAGAAAGATGACAGTGTCATGCCCTAACACCTGAACACCAGCTCTCATAAGCTTGCCAACTCCCACCTATCTATGTGTAGGTTGTCCAGCCATACAATCGAAATTCTGCGCTATTTAGAGAAAAAACATTCTCTCATAAGCTTGTTTACTCACTACCATTAGTCAATTACAAATAATGCAGTAATGATAAATAACGAGGATTCGTCTTACTAACTCTTGTTGACCTTCTTAGAGGAACTACAGTTTGAGGTTGTCAAGATTTAAGTGTAACCGGAGTTTCTGCTTGAATCTATGGAAGTTGAGGAATCACATTCCTATGAGGAATATCTCCTAAAGTTTAACAAATTACTCTTGTTCATAAACCGGTTTCAGATATCATAGCTACACATTATATGGATGGACGAGATCAGATAGACTAGAAAAGAAGATGACATCTTGATCGTTTGGGTGAGCACCGTGACTTCAAATGGCCATAACTTTCAATCCGTAAATCAAAATCGTTATTATAATATGTCCACGCGTTTGTATTGACGAGCTCACAGGAGCACTTGCTATGCTTATATACTAGATTTCAGAACGTTCCGAGATCGTCTTGAGGGTCAAATTGACGATTGAAAGCTATTTTTACTATTTTTGGCAGTTTGAGTTTGTTAGGATTTTATTACATTGTTTTAGAATCTATATTTAGATTTGAATTTCAAATCTTCATTTGAATTCGAATTTGAATATTAGTTATGCTTAAATAAAAATCTATTTTTGATAATTTGTTAGTATCATAGTTTACAGATTTAAATAATCAGTTGAGATTCTAATTTGTTAAGGATTCCCTACTCTATAAATAGACTTGTAAACTAATTGATTAATCAAGTTTTGATTATTAGAATTTATTATTTTCCTTCATATTGTTATTCATGTTGAATATCAATTCCATAGAGTTTCACCATCTGGTATTTCTTCAAGAAATAAACAGATTATTGAATCCCACCGTCATTGCATTCTTCCTAAATAATCAACAGCATCGTTGGAGCCTGCAGATTTTGTATCATTGATTGAATCCACATAAGAGCATATTCATATGGTACATCACTTCTGCTCCAACAATCTATCTTTACACATGACAAATATTCATTGAATACTTCTTTACACCTGATGAATTTTCGATTTTTAGCATCCCAAATTTGATATTCGAATTCATCAGCATTATAACCAATATATCTACACTTCTGAGACTTGGCGTCTAGCTTAGTCCTCTCTAAACAATCAACATGGGCATAAGAATTACAAATAAATATTTTTAAGTGAAACATTTTACCTAGGTAATCCACAGTTTTTAATACGATCGAAGATCCTTTGTTGATCAAGTAAATTATGGTACTCATTATCTCTGCCCAAAAGTGCTTAGGCATCCTAAGCATGTATCCTCGTACTCCTAGCACGCTCCAGAATAAACTATTTGCACGCTCAATAACACCATTCTGTTATTTAGAATCGTCTTCGATCTGTCACTTGATTCCATTACCAACACAATATTCTGTAGAATAAATTAGAAATAGAGAAGATGATTGGAGTTTGAGGTGTGAATATCGCTGTCCTTAAAGTGTTATTAGTCTCCACTCATGTAAATTTAGTTTGCTAGAGGGTTTATAGACTAAACACTTCCCCCCGTTTGGATAGCGGAATTGGGTTAGTCTTGATAGATAACTATGCCAATATGGATAACAAATCTACAAGAATAAGAGATTTTCTGTTTGGTTTTGTTTTTTTTATTCTCATTGAAAAACGTAAGAATAAATGTTGAGTTGTTTGTTTGATAAAGAATAAAATATAAATAAAGTGTAAAAAAGTTGATTTTACATGTGGGCCCATTGATGTATAAGAGGTGTTAATAGGTGATTTGATGTGATGAGGTGTAAAAAGTTGATTTGACATGTGGGCCCATGGGAATAGATAAAGTGAGTATAGCTTATCCTAGGGGTGGCTTAGAATTGTTATACTCTTTTATACTCGTTTAAACTGGCTTAGTAATACCAAGTTATACCCTGCAAACTAACAACCATTTTTCCTATCCATTCCTATACCATCCTTACACCACCCTTATACTCGCTTATTCCGTTACACAAACGGGGGGTTCGAGGATATAACAAACTCAAGGAGTTTGCATATAGCAACTCTAACAAACTCCTAGAAACTGTTGTGAAATTCTGAAGGGATGTAAACATTAAGAAAGTGACTGTTGGCTTGGTAATTCGTATTTCAAACCATGAAATCCAACAAAAAATAATTTCATTTCATTTTTTATACAAAAAATAACTTTTGAAATATGCAGAAACACCCTTTGAAGTTAAAAAATGTGCACTTACAATCATTATTGTTAGATTTTTCATTAAGATAAGACAATTATTTTGAAATTATTATTTTATCCTTAATTTAATATTGTAAATATCTAAAAAGCGCCAATTAATTAAATTTAGATATGTTTTATGAATATTAATTAATACAATAGTTAACTTTTTCAAATACATCTGAATGAATTTATTGTGAGAATAAATTAAACAATAGTTAATTAAAAGCTGAAAACATGATAAAGTTATAATTAAAAGGGTTAATTTGTGTTTTTGTTCCATTTTAAAGAAAAATCTAATGACAGAGGTGAAAGTGCATGTTATAGAACTTGAAAGAATGTTTCTGTAGGTTTCAAAGACTTTAGGGGTCCAGATGCTTTTTACCTTCTAAAAAATCATTCTAACTTAATTTGAATTTCATGTATAAAAATGACTATATCTATGCATAAAAGAGTGTAAGCGTTTGGTTGCGCGATTGCAAAATTGATCTGTCGAAATCTGGGTTTTAAAACTGATTCTGCAGGAAACTCACCTTCACAACTTTTTGAAATCGCAGCTTTTGGGCATTATTTGTCTAAAATATGTATGCAGAAAACTGCTACTGTAAAACTGTTTGGTTGCACGATTGTAAATAGAACTTCCTGCAATCGCAAACACTGCGCAATCGCGCAATCAAACACACCAATATGAAAAAAAATCAATGTGAATATGATTTTTCTTATTATTGGTTTTCAATCTAATATCAAATTAACTATTTTTTCTTTATTTCAATTTTCACGCGTTTTTCCATGAGGTTGAACTCCTCATTTTGACTTGCAACTTCTAACATAATTTCTTCTTTTTTTTTCTTGTAAATGTGTTTATAGATATAAAATTGCCCTAGATCCTCCATGTAAATGAGAGTTTAAGACTTAAGAGGGGATCGTCTGATAAACACCAACACGTGAACCATGCACGAAGTTGTGTTTTTTTGTCTTGTCAGGCTGTTCTTGCAATATCAACCGCCGTCCAACTTCAAACTATTAGGTCATTATTATTATTATACTCATATGATAATGTACTCTGATCAATCCAATCATTTCATATAATATGTATGCAACTCAGACGGTTGGAGCTCATTCCGAATCTAAATCGAGATTGGAGAAAGTGAATTCAAACCCAACCTAATCCGACTCTCAGGTTTGAGAAATCCAACCCTAACCCAACCTGTTGGAGCTGATTCAAGTTCGATTTGGGTTTGGTTAAATTCGGATTGGGCTCAAATCAGGTTCGGGTTTGACTTCTACAATGTATCATTTTAAACAATTAAAACTTTATAAAAGTCAATCTTTCACAAGAAAAAAATAAGAAAGATGATATTAAGGAACATTATTATTAAAAATATAGAAATAAAACTATAGAATTGATAGATTATAAGTAAAAATAAATTGAACAATTCAAATTTTATTTCATAATAATAAAAATTTTAAATATGACTTTGAATATTTAAATTCATCATCTCTGCGTCGGGTTCGAGTTGGGTTTGGGTTTCCAATCCCTCAATCCAAACCCGAATTAGGTTTGGGTTACTCCAGTTCGGATTTGAGTTGAACCCATACGCTAAAACCCCAAGCCCAAACCCGCTCAAGTGTCGGGTTAGATCGAGTCCAACCCGTTCAAGTTGCACCCCTAGAATCAAATTAGGGGAAAACCCATGTGTCCGGTTGGGATGGGGTTTTAAGCCCCTTGAAATTTGAAAAAAAAAATCTATAACTATCGAAGCCATCAAGCAATAATAATAAGATGAGAGGTGCGATCATACCAGCACTAATGCATCGGATGTTGAAAAAAGAACTTTTTCTCATAAAAAAATAAAATAATAAGATAAGACAATTTTAAACCGTTTTTTTTTTTCAGTTTTTCAAAAATAGTATACGTATTTTACCAATTAAGTATATAATTTTATAAAAAAAATATTACATGTAGTCTTTTTTCCAGCCTAATTTTCAGTCCACATAAGTTTTGATTTTTTTTAAATAGTATATTTCATCTAATTAGTTATATGTTTTCATAAATAAAAATTGAGACATATACTCCAATAAATTACATGAATGCAATATAGAAAATGTATAAAATTTTCTAACGAAACACATATCACATATGTGAGTATATAATGAAGCATGTGGGACAGAAATTAGGGCTGAAAAAGAAACTTCGTAACAGTTATAAAATTTTGTATATGCTCTAATGAATATTGTATGAACTCATATATAATAAATGTACCAAATATTTTTACAAATATATTTTTAGATTATGAAAATAATATTATATTTTGTCAGATAAGTATATAAAGGGTAATTTGGTCTTTCTGCATGATTGTTAATAATGAACATATTTAGAAAAAAATTAAAAAGAACTTGACTAGATTCGTAATAATGGAATGTGCAAAAATTTTAAATATTTTAATGATATAACATTAACTAAATTGTCAAAATTTATATAACTAATACAATGCATATAGTTATTAAAGGAGATTTATTTGCATTTTAAATAATATTTTTTATGCCTCCATTAGAAGAAAAAAAATCATGGGTTTGTCACTGAATCAAACGAATGGTTCGAATGACAGGATGTAATATGTCTTTTTATTATATCATTTGGTTAACAATGTATTTTGTTAGTTAAATAGATTATGTATTTTATTTATGTTGGTATATAAACACATTTGTTTTATCTTATGAAAATTAATAATTTGTTATGCAAGGTATACAATTTCAAGGGAAAAAATATATATAGCATACCATCATAGAGTTAAAAGAAAGGGTACATGTGGAATTGTCTCCTAGCATTAATCACTGGTCCATGGGCTCTCAATGATGCAGACAGTGACCCACAAATACAGAGCAAAAACCTTGTTTTATATGTGGGCAAAACTATTCGCACTACCCAAGTTACTATTTCCCACTATTTAAAATTATGAAACTGCCATTATTTATTTTATTTTTTCGTTTCCCTTTTCCACTACCTAGTTCGACAGCGTCAAGTTGAAGTGTTCTTCACTAGGACGACAGAGGTCCATCGAACTGTATGAATAAGTGTAGACAGAGACATGTCGATCTGTCTAAGCAAGTATCGACATGGATGTGTTGAACCCTTCAAAACAACAACTTTCTTCTAAGAATCAATCAATTATACAATCATTTAAATCCTTATGAAAATAAAAAATATCATTTAAGTTATTTATGTCTTTTTGAAAATCATATATATATATATATATATATATATATATATATATATATATATATATATATATAATCAAATAAACAGTAAACATTTCATATAGTCAAAAACATTATTTTCTTTTCTAAACAAGTAGAGTCTTTTATAAACAAATTCCACTTGTTTAGAAAAGAAAATAATGTTTTTTTTTTCTATATGAAATATTTACTGTTTATTTAGTTCAAATAACTCATTGTTTGATATTTTTGTTTCTTATACTTAAATAAATATATATGTGAATGATTTTCAAAAGACTTAAATAACTTAAATGACATTTTTGTTTTTCATATAGACTTAAATCATTGTATAAATGATTGATTCTTAGAAGAAAGTTATTGTTTTGAAGGGTTCGACACATCCATGTCGACACTTGCTCAGACAGATCGACGGATCTCTGTCATCCTAGTGAAACACACTTCGACTGGGCCTCTGTCGACACTTATTCAGACAGTTCGACAGACCTCTGTCGTCCCAGTGAAGAACACTTCGACTGGACGCTGTCGAACTGGGTAGTGGGAAAGGGAGACAAAAAATTAAAAAAAAAATGGCATTTTTGTAATTATAGGTAGTGTGAAAATTAGGTTGTGGGAAAATTAAGTGGGGTAGTGGGTCTATCACTGCCCTTTATATGTTGCACTCATTGCAAGTATTTTCTTATTTTCCAATGATACAGGAGTTCTTTATTTTTATTATATATATATATATACAAATTTGTTAGGGATGAGAATTCGGTTTAAAATTAAAATTTCAGCTTCAATGTTTCATTGTGCAACTTAAACCAACACAGATCAGAAACACTTCGGTTTCAGTTTTTGTTTTTTTTCATTTCAAATTATTCTAGATTTTTGTGGTGGGGGACTACTTTTTAGGAGGTTTTTCGTATTTTATTTAGTTTTGATAAGAGTGTTAATTTTTCAGTTTATTTTTGACATTTCATATTTTTTTCATTTTTTTGGTGGGGTTTTATAAAAAGAGTTTTAGTTTGATTTTTAATTTCGAATATTTTCATTAGATTGTGATTCATATGATAATTTATCTGTTTTTTTATGAGTAATTGATTCCATCTGTTGTGATTCACATGCAGAGCCCAATTTTAACTTTAATCATCTATTTTTTCATTCTACTAGATGAACCAAAACCTTTAATTATGGATACATATAACAAAACCTCAACGAGAAAAATATATATCAGATTAGAAAAAAATGAAAAAATAGGAATATTACTAAATATGTATAAAAAAAGAAAAAATTAGGAATATAATATCTACCTACATAATGATTTTTTAATACCTTATCCCAAACTTCAACTGGTACATAATAAGATTTGTACAAAAAAAATATAAATAAAATCCCACAATCTCAATAAACACTTCCAATAATCTGACATGAAGTCTTTCTGCAATCTGCAAACAAATCTGTTCTGCGATTGCAAACGTTGACGGCAAAACATTAAAGTAGTGATGGTGACATTCAAGTCAAGAACAAACCTATCATTCAAGTCAAGAAATTTACGAAGGAGCTCTCGAAGAAGAAGGCGGAGGATTCCCTATCGCAATCAAAGACCCAGAAGGTTCTCTCGGAGAAAAAGGACGAGGATTCCCTGGTGAATCCGAAGGTCATGGAGCTAGAGATGGACGAATCGGTGACAAGACTAGAGCCCAGGGGAGGAGAGGCGGAAGTAACTTCCCCACTCCTCGGGGTGGTGCAAGAGGCGGACATGGAGGTGGAGGAATATGCGGCTTCTATGAAGAAGGTGAAGGGCGTTGCATCTCTGTTTCCGGCGGATCCATGTGATCGTTCTGTGGGAACGTCGGCTGGAGAGCTCAAGGACATGGAGGAAGTCAGGTGGCAGCTGGTGAGGGGCCAGAGAAGGAATGGAGGCGTCCCTCGGCGCCCCAGCAATGGGGCTTCTCACCCCTCGGACGATTTCATACTTCCTCGAATGGTGAAGTGCTTCCATTGCCTGGGCAAGGGACACTATGCGAGAGATTACCATGACCCACCCCGTTGTTGGACATGCAAGAAGATGGGTCACAGAATCTTCGTCTGCAAGTCAGTCACTCAAGGGCCTTCGCCTTTGGGAGGTCCGGCCAGGCTTTCCTATCGTCTCCCCCCACTCACCCCCACATACCAAGTGGAGGTGGAGTGGTCGCCGGAGATTCTTGACAGAGTCCGCTCTATGGTCAAAAGCATACTTGCAAGTTGGGATGGTGGGCAGGAGATGCAGAGTTCGTCCATCTCGGTCCACCTTCATTCACAATGGAAGGGTATCCCCTTCGGTCATGTCTGGAAGTGCGGTTGGAACAAGTTCTGGGTCAGGCTTCCCTCTTGGGCCGCCCTAGAAGTCATCCTTTCGGAGAAGAAACTGGCCACCGAGGAAGGTGATATTTCTTTCTCTGAACCCGACTTTACAGATATGGGGGTTGGAGGGTTTCAAATGCAGGTTCTGCTCCGTGGTCTGCCGATGGTTTGGCGAACTGAGGGTTGCCTCCGCAAGGTAGTCGAGCACTTCGGGTCCCTCCTAAACTACATCGAAATCCTGGACTGTGAGGAGATCTTACCACCAGCGAAGGTGACAATCTGGGTCTCGAAGGAGGGGCGTCCCTCACTGTCGATGCTGGTCGTCTTGGGGGGGTTGGAAGTGAAGGTCCAGATGGAAGTGTTGCCTTATCACTCCTCCAACTCTTACGCCTATAAGGTCAGGTTCGGCCATGGGCAGAGCCCGATCGGTGGAGCCAGGGAGGTTGGAGGATCACGCCAGCCAGAGGTAGCACCAAAGGGGCCTCCGATGACTATGGACGAAGGCGGTGAGGAAGGGCGATCCGGTGACGGCCCTACGATTCAACAGTCGAGCCCGGTTCCTGAAAAAGTCGATGATGTGATTTTCTCGGGCAACCCCGATTGTCAGACGTCAATTCATGAAGCTAGCTCCATACTCCCAACCGGCGCCCTTTTGGTGGGTCATGTCGTAGGTGGCAGTTTGAAGCGTAAGGAGGTGAGTCCTTCTGTAACTGGCGGTGGGAGGTCGGGCAGAGTACGAGGAAGGTCGTGTCCCTTCCGATGTTCGTCAGATTCTGAATAAAGGGAGGGGGTCAGTGGAGAGAAAGAAGACGTGACGTGTCTGTTACGTCCTGCCCTAAAAGACAAGTGGCGGGTCCTTTTATTGGGAGAGGAACTGAGGGTCAAAATGCGGGATCTTGCGGATCTAGGCCAACCAACGGCCCAATTTCAACCCGTTTTCCTAAAATGGGTCCCCATATGGACCTTGTGCATACGGACTCCTCCCGAAATTATAATTCAGGATCCGACAAGGCATCAGTGCATACGGACTCTTTCCTCCAATCCGATAAGGGTCACACCAAAGAGAAGGCTAAGCTGAAGTCGATAGTCGTTAGTCAGCGGGAACATCCAGTGGCGCCTTCCGGTGTCGCGCCGGAGACGGGGCTGGAAAGACCTGAAGCGGCGTCTGCCCCTGAAGTGGTTACTAGTGCTTTGCTCTGGTAGCTGATGGCTGAGCTGCCCAAAGCAAGCCAGGGGGGTTCTAGGGAGGTGGACGGGGTTCACATTCTGAAGGTGAGCGGGGCTCCCACTATTCCTAACTCACAGCTCCAAGGGGAGGTCTTCCCACCAGTGACAATCAAGTATGGAGATATGGTGTTCCTCGGATCTCCGGCATGCATTAAGGCATCCCAGATCGGGATGATCTTTGAGAATGAGAGCGATAAGTTTCAGTTCAAATCTTTCCTGCACAAATCCAAGACTGCTTCCACCAGCAGTCTCCCTTTGGGACATAAGCAGCAAGCCCATACCTGACGTTTACAGCTATGGCGGAGGGTTGGTACCTAGGAACTCTATCGTTGTCAGATGTACAAATTTTTATGTTGGAACATCCAGGGACATAATGACCTTGGTAAAAAGGCGGCTATCAGAGAAGTGGTGATGGTTCAGGGGGCTCAATTAGTTTGTTTACAGGAGACTAAAATTGAAGCATTCTCCTCATATGATCTACGTATGATCGGTGGGAGTCGCTTATCGGCTTTTGCAGCGAAGGCATCAGTGGGGGCATCCGGAGGTATAGTGTTAGCTTGGAATGACACCAGATGGAAAAAGATAGATCTAAAGGTGCTCAACTATTCGATATCAATTTTGATGGAAGATACCAGAACTCAGTGGCGATGGATCTGGTCTGGTGTTTATGGGCCGAATGCAGACGATCAGCGTGAAGAGCTATGGCAAGAACTTCGTATCGTCAAGAGGGACTGGAATCATCCGTGGTGTATCATGGATGACTTTAATGTCACCCGATTCACCGAAGATAGAAACAGAGTTGGGGGGATCTCTGGGGCCATGGCTAGATTCTCTGAATGGGTTGCAGATGAAGCCCTTACTGATGTCCCATTAATCAATCAAAGCTATACTTGGAGTAATTTTCGCGAAGTTCCCTCGTGTGCATGGTTGGATCGGGTGCTCCTGGATGTCTCTTGGGAGGATCAGTTTCCGGCATGCAACCTTATTGGCATTCCCCGTACCACATCGGATCACTCTCCGTTGTTTTTTGACGAGGGGGACATCATCCTTTCACTCCTATTACTTCAAATTTGAAAACGGGTGGTTGCAATGTACTCAATTTTGGGAGCTGGTAGAGACCAACTGGGTCATTGCTTTGCCGGGTCTGCGAGGGGCGCGGAAGGTGGCGTTCAAACTAAAGCGGCTTAAATCCCTTCTGAAGAGATGGAACACAGAACAAAGGAGGGCTCAGAGAGCATGAAAGTTAGGAATTGAGTCGGAGGTTGACATGTTGGATAGAAGGGAAGCATTGGATGCTCTCTCCGAGTCTGAGAGGGAGCAACGCATTGCACTAAAAAGGAGTGGATGTTGATCCTTCAAATGGAAGAGACCGAATGGAGACAGAGATCAAGGGAACAGTGGCTCAAAGATGGTGACAATAATACAAAGTATTTTCAAAAGATGGCAAACCACAGGAGTCGATCAAACCATATTGGCTCGATTAGTGTGGACGGCGCTATCGTGGATGATCCGCAGCAACTGAATCAGATATCTGTAGACTCCTTCACCCGTGCTTTCCGTTTCCCGATTCGCTGGCAATATCTATGGAGGGATGAGGAGTTAGGCAGAGTCCCTGATCATATGTGGTCTCAGTTGGAAGCCTTGTTCTCAGTGGAGGAAGTGAAGAAGGCAGTCTTCGGGTCTAATGGAGACAAGGCCCCGGGGCCCGATGGGTTCAACCTTCGTTTCTTCCAAGATTTCTAGCAGGTGACACATGAAGACCTTCTTGATATGTGCTCCGACTGCAGGTCTGGTGTACATGGGATTGGGGCCTTAAACGCAACTTTTATCGCCCTTCTTCCGAAGAAAGAGGGGGCCTCGGAACTGAGCGACTATCAGCCGATCAGTCTCATCAATGGCTCTTACAAGATGATTGCGAAAGTCCTAGCAAACAGGCTGAAACTGGTGATCGACTTCATGGTGGATGGCAGTCAATCGGCTTTCATTCCTGGTAGACTCCTCCAAGACAGGTTTATGGCAATACAACAATGTATAATGGCAGTGCATAAAGACAAACGGCGGTGTCGGTATCGGATTCCGTTGGGTGTCGAGAAAATCCGATGGGGGGTGCTGTGTTGCGTGTGTGGGGGTTCTTCGGGGATTCGGATCGGATGCGTGCCCTGGCAGGCTCGGTCGGATCGTCTTCTCGAAAGGGTGGTTTCGTTCCTGGTTGAGGCGCCCGATAGCGGCTCAAGAGGATTCCAAGGTTTGTGTGATCGCCACCTGCTTTTTTTAAAAGCAGGAAAAGGTTGGGTTGGATTTGATCGCCTACGTGGGGAGTTTGTGAGGTCTCCGCTCTGAGACACGAATATACCGTACACAGAGGTGAAAAACAGGTAATCATATTCTGCTTCCGGGGCTTGGCTAAAGGAGTTTTGGGACAAAGGGGTGCAAATGGGGTGTGGATATGGGGCGGCTAGTCGGATCTAGCCGTCGGGTATGGGGCGGCTACTAGGGTTTAGCCGTCTGGGGCATGGGTTAGTTTGGGCAGAACTTCGGTAGGAAATTGGTTTGGTCTTGGACAGAGGCTAAGCTAGGTTTAGCCCGGGTTTCTGGAGGGTGGAATGAGACGGTGTTTTTGTGTAGGGAATGGGTTTTTCTCTCACAAAAGGAGCACTCTTTCTCTCTCTCTTGGGATTTCTAGTGGGGGAAGGGAATGGATATCAAGTGGATTGGGACTTGGTGGATGTCAATTGTGTATTGTGGATGTTCTGAAGGCATGGGACATCTTCTATTTATAGTAAAAAAGAGGCAGGGGAATACCCAGGGGGTATAAGAGTGGCTTGGTCAATAGTGTGTTTGATTAGACCCCTCATTAATTCTCTGGTTCTTCTATCTAACTAGACGGCTAGTTCTAACTAGACGCCCAGGATGGGGTGGCTACTTCCTGGTAGCCGCCCCTATCATGACCTGCCAAACGTCCCATCTCTGACAAACGGTGGCTTGGGTCGGTTACTTGGGTTGATTCAGCCAAGATAGGGCGGCTAAAGGTCATAACTTACCGCAATGATCAGCATTTAATGCTGCTTTATGTCCCATCGAGGGAAGCGGTTCAAGGTCGGCCAGGGGGGCGGCTAGTGCTAACTAGCCGCCTGTTATGGGGCGGCTAGTTAGGGATAGCTGCCCCTTGCTAGGGACTTGGGGTTCTAGGGTTTTGGGGTTTAGAGTTTCTCTAGGTGGGGGTTCTTGGTTTGGGCCAGGATCTGGTTTAGGGTAGGGTTTAGGTCTGGGTTAGGGTTAGGGTTTAGGGTTTTCGGTCAGGCTAGGGTTTAGGGTTTCCTGAACTTTTGGTTCTCTATTAGATGTCCAAATGTGGGATATTTCTGAGTGTTACTTGAAGTATTTATGTCTTTCTAGACAGTCAAAATTGGGGTATCTACAATTGTCCCTCATCGGACGGAGTCTTTGTGTGAAGCAGGAAAGACTTTGACCGATGATAAGGAAAATGACCCCTATTTTGGCCGGCCCGACCTTCAAGAAGTTATGCCAACACAAACAGCTATTCGGGGAGTTGATTTAGACCGTCAGAGGCAAGGTCTTGACTTACAATTTTTAACCGAAAGAATGATCCAGGTGGAAGGCGGGAAAAGTAAATGGTGAGTGATCCAACCAGCGATCAAGTTTCTTAGCTATCGTGCACGGAGCAGCCCAGCGTCAGTTTCCTCGTGCCTACCGTTCCTGTGCTTGGAAAAACTCAACAAGGAGGGGATATCGCCGACAGAAAGCAAGTAAAAGTTGAGTTGTTGAATTGGATCATTCGAAGGATAAGAACTCTGAAAAAGAACCAGAACTGAAGAAATTCGATTTTGAGTGGTATCGAAAGGGTGGCAAAACTTCGGGAAAGTCGTGTTTGATCAAGTAGTGTGTGGAAATAAGCCAATACATGGCTGTTTGGTATAGAAAACCTTAGAACTAGGGCTGAAAAGAGATTGGAAAGGGGTTTCTAGTGAAAACAGGAAAACTGGAAGGGGCGGCTACTGGTAACTAGCCGCCCGAGAGGGGGCGGCTACTTGCGAGTAGTCGCCTCCCGACTGGGTCCCTTATAACCGAAAAGGGACCCTCTCTCTTCCCATTTCTCAAAAACGGTTTCTCTCCCTCTTCTTCTTTTCGGTTTCAAACCTAAAAAAACCCTGATTTATTTGCCTTCTCTTCCTCCATTTCGACCTCAATCTTTTCTCTTTCTCTTGATTTTGAAACCCTAGATTTGGGTTCTCCTTTTTCTTTTCAAACCGAGAAAGATGACGAGGTTGAAGGCGATCGCTTCGAGGGGAAAACGACCACGGGTGGCTTGTGGAGAGCGTAGCCCGAGCTCTTCATCATCGGAGAGCGATAGGCCAGAGGTCGAGGCCGTGGGGAAGGCTATGGGTATGAGGGAGGTGCCGCCGGTGGGCATCGGCGCGGGTGAGGTCGAGGATTTGCCTTCGGGGGCTGTCCCGGAGGTAGGGGGAGTATGATAGGTTATACACGCAAGAGGAGGCGTGGGGATCGACCGGTGGCGGTCGAGGAGGTGGTTTCGGGGGTCGGAGGACCGATTGAGGGTGCAACCGAGGGAGTAGGGGTCGATGGTGTCAATGAAGATGTGAGGGCATCGTTGGATGCCCTTGTTGGGATGTTGGATAGGGAGGCCACAGAGGCCGGGGCTGAGGAGGAGGAAAGCAGGTCTATGGGGGCCTTTGCGGAGTTTATCTCCGACACGGGGAGGGTAGAGGGGACTAGAGAGGTTAGGGATGAGGCCGGGGAGGTCGAGGGTATGGGCACCGGGGCTGCAGATACCGGTGTTGGTGTTGAGGCTTAGGCCGAGGAGGATGTGTTCGAGGAAGACGAGGAGGAGGGGGATGACGACGGGATGGACGATCCCGACGAGGCCGAGGTGGGCGCTCCTGGGTCCACACGGGCCGTGGTAATTTCTTTGACCCCTTTTACTCTTAGCTTTTATTTGGTATATATGCATGTCTTTTGGTGGTATGAACAGGCGACTTAGCGTATAATACTTGTATATGTGTATTTTTAATAAGCATGCTTGGTGTATAAGGTAATCACGGTGGGATATGTAAGCATGCTGTATGTTGACATGGGTTTGTCTTTAGGAGGGGGGGGGGCAATTTTTCATATATATATCCATGTTTGTCATATGCATATAAAGGAGAGGGGAATGATATGGCTAGTATACTTGCATGTGATACCTTTATCTGTGCATATAGTTTTTAGGTTGTGACTTCGCATGTGTTTGATCGTGGTAGAGTGCATGTATTTTACGGGTCCAAGTGTTTCCCATATGCTTAGGTGTCTTTAGGGAAAGTATATAAGCATGATAGGGTGATGTAAGAAAGAGCGTAAATGGTGACCACGGTGGGATGTTTAATGCTTTTAGCATGCGTGATCATATGAAGAGTGTGTTTTTTGTAGATAATGGGGGGAACCATTACGTGTTTTAAGCTTCTTATTTTCATGGTTTTGTTTTTTTGATTTAGTATATGGAAGTTTCAGCATGATTTTTCTAAATGAATCTTAGGCTTTGGATTCTTACCTCCCGATTGTTATTTAAACTAACCCATGTCTTCTTCTTTTTGCTTGCAGCGGCCGAATCGTATCCGGACTTTATGGCACGGGACGAAGCGGTAGTATGATGCCTTGGGGCAGGAGGAGAGGAGTTTAGTGGATGGGGCGGGCTTCCGTTCCTTCTTTCTGATTGAGCCGTTCCACGTCCATCGCCCATATGTGGAGGCATTGGCAGAGAGATGGGACCCGGAGAGTTACACGTTCATCCTCCTTACTGATGCCGTTATGCCGACCCTTGAGGACGTCCACTAGATTACTGGCCTTCCGGTCTTGGGGGAAGCGGTGATTGCGGCCACCCTTGCGGACTATAGGGGGTTGTTTCGAGAGTTGATCGGGGAATGGAAGTTCGTTGAGCGGGAGCGGACGCTGAACCGGATCCCTTTGGGGAGGCTTTCGGGGCAGTACGGCCTTGGTTCCTTTACAGAGCGCCAGAAGGGCAAAGCTGCAGCTAGCTTCGAGAGGAGGCGGGCGATGATTGAGGCGAGAGAGGCGGCCGCGTGTCCACAGAGGGCACGGAGGGAGTTGAGGGTGTTCTTCCTTTACTTCTTCAGCCGGGTCCTCTTTTCGACGGCCTCTGATAAGGTTTCCTCGCATTCCCTTTTGCTGATGAGGGACCTGGAGGGCATGGGGCACTACGCCTGGGGAGCGGCGATGCTTGCCCATCTCTTCGCGGAGCTCTCGAAGAAAGTCAAGAGGGCCGGTGGAAAGAACCTTGGTGACTTCGCGCCATTTCTTCAGGTGTGTGTAAGTGGTAAATGTCCTTTTCTTGGTTTAGTTCACTTTGATTATGATAATTTTCCTCTTGCTTTGCTAGATTTTCGGGTACGAGCACTTCGCCATTGATCGCCCGACTCTGGCGCCGTTTGATCATGCTCTCCCTTGGGCCATGAGATGGGAACCCCGGGGATCCTTTCACTTGTACCGCCTTGCCCAATTCTGAGAGGCCTTCCGCGTCTTGTCGGAGGAAGAGGTATAAGTTTTTCTTTGAATTTCTTTGGCTTGCATTTGGTTTTCTTTTTGACTAAGCGCTCTTCCTATCTTTTGATGCTTTTAGATGACGTGGAGGCCTTATTGGGAAGAGGTTCCCGAGGCCCTGGCGTGAGACGTCTGGTTGATCTATTTTAATGAGTTCGTGTTTCATGCGATCAGCCGGGTCATCCGCCAGCTTGAGTATCACCAGTGGGTGCCCGATCCTCTGCCGCGGCGTCCCTCGATTCCGGTGGCTAAGATTCCTCAGGACACGAATCTCCTGAGGAATTATGCTACGTATGTGGCGGGATGGATGGGCCGAGGTGTCTTGGTGGAGCGTCGTCCTGAGGTGACTTCGAGTGACGAATACCTGGCTTGGTATTGTCAGGAGTACGCGGGTATCCTCGGGACGATGGAGGAGGAGATCTCGGACGCTTACGTAAGTTGGAAACCCTTTTCCTCTTCCTCGTTCTCCTTTGCTTGAATATTTTCTGAATAGTGTTTCCTTTAGCAGGTTGAGTTGAATGAGATGGAGAAGAAGCTCAAGACCGCCAATGAGCACCTCCAAGCGTGGGCCAGGCAGATAGAGGCGCTGCGGGTACAACGGAGACGCTTGCAGGACCAGGTCCGGGTTCTTGAGGCTCAGGTGGATGCTCTATCGAGAGCGAGAGCCGATGGCGCTTCCTCTTCTTCCGCCCCTCCTCCTTCCATGGTTTTCGAGCGAGAGCTCGAGCTGACGAGGAAGTTAGATGCGGCCCGGAGTAAATTGACGGCCATACGGATGGAGCTGGGCCAGGCGAGGGGTAGGGCTTCTCGGGCTGTAAGAGAGGAGGAATCATTGCTCTGGGCCGCGAGAGGGACTCCCTCAGATGAGGGTGTCGGAGTTGGAGGCTTCAGCGGGTGTTCCTGGAGGTATGATGGGGGACTTGATTTGTTCTCTCCAGGCGGCCGGGGACAGGGACCGAGAGGCACTCAGGGCATCAGAGGCGAGGGCACGGGAGTTGGAGGAGAGGTTGAGGGCTGCTGAGGATCGGGCCAGAGGGACAAAGAATCGCCTCCGATAGAGATTGGAGAAGAGAGACAGAGATATGCAGCAGGTCCATCTCTAGGTGGCAACTATGAGGGGGAAATTGGTTGGAGGGGGCTCTATGACAGAGGCGAACCTCGACCTTCTCCCGCTTGACCCTGACCATTCTCTCTCGGCTTCCTTGGCTACTGGGGCCACCTTCAGCAGTGCTTCTCGTCCTTCGGCGTCTCAGAGTCGTGGGATATATGCGAGGGCTACATTCTTGATTCGAGAGACTCCTGCCGCTCCTGATGCTCCAGAGGTTCAGTCCTCTCCTTAGCCGCCGCTCCCTTCTCAGCCAAGTCAGGATGTTCCTCCTACTCAGCCTCCAGCGGATGACGATACGCCGAGGTATAGCTTCTTTGCATCTTAGTTTTAGGTAGAAGAATAGTATATATGCGAGGAATTCATGCTTTTCTTCTTTTGTTTTGACTTTTGTGATATTTTGGTGAAGTATAGCTCAAGACTTCGGAGTTTGGGAGCTCTCGGTGGACCCATCTCTTCCTCACTCTTTCATAAAGATTCTCTTTTATGCACTCTCTTAGGTTTTTTTTTTAGAGAAATAATCTATGTTTATGGTTTTGGTGGGACAATTTTATAATTCTCTTTTGTACGCATGGCTTGGAGTAGTTAGCATGGATGTTTGGGTATTTTTAAAGAGCTCTCTTTATTTAGGGAGATGCGTATTTCGTGGATGGGTGAACTTGGTGTTTTTATATGTTTAATTCATGGATGGGTGTAGGATTTTGATATATAATTGTTCTAGCATGGTATCTATACAGGTTTTCTGTATGAATACGTGCATGAAATGCGTGTATGCAGGTTTTGAGAGAAAATGTTTTGATAGGTATCCGAAGACTTAAAGAGTTGATTGAGACTGGGACTGATATGACAGACGGGACAGCAAGTGGGGGGTGGCTACTTGCGTTTAGCCGCCCCTGATGGGGCGGCTTGTTTAAGTCAGCCGCCCCATTCCTGGGGGTCTTACTTGGAAAAGAAGGGGCAGGGGCGGCTAGTCCTTTATAGCCGTCTGGGTAGGGGCGGCTAGTCGGGTTTAGCCGCCCCCTGCAAGGGGCAATATTTGGTCCTGTTGCTCCTGCCTGCTACTGCTGAAAGCCTTTCTGACTGTTTCAACCTTTGAGACCTATAAAAACATTCCTTCCACGGACCAAGTGTTAAATCTGTCCAGATTGCGCCCCTGCACTGACTTTCGAGCCTTTCTTGCTTGAATTGTCAAGAGCTACAATCCATCTTAAGGTAAATGGAAAGATAATGCGAGAAAGTAAAGTGAGGGAAACCATGCTTTAGCATACAAGGGAGGGATTCCAAGTGCATGAGCGAAAAACTGTATGTGTGAAAGTGAGATAATTTCTTCTCAAGCATGTGCGGAAGGGCATAAAATGAGTGTAGTTGGGGGTAATCTTATCATTGGTACGGGTGGGTCAATTTTAGCATTTCAAGAAAATCGGATGCCTAGGTGTTTTGGAAAAGGAAAATGCGAACTTATGCGAAAGTATGAGTGGCATAAGTGGGCATTTTAATTCTTCAATGATTTTTTACGTGAGAGGGCAATGTTCTTGACTTTCTTAAGTAAAAGATACCATCAAGTCCCTATAGAGGAGCCCTTGTGGTCACCTATGCCCAAACAGGATTGTATTTGAAAAGCATGAGCCTTAGGTATCGGTTTTTCTAGGTTCATGGTTCTCAAATGCTTGATCGTATTATTCTAAACAAGCTGAAAGATCCATGAGTGTACCAGGAGTCAAGTTAAATATGCTTCCTTTGGATATGCAAGTTTCTAAGTGAACTCATGTGAGTGTGTATAGTTGTAAACCTGGAAATGATCTACCTTTGGTCGAAATTTCGCCTTTCCCAGTAGACATAGTTAAATTTTGAATCCCATTGCGAAATAAAAAGGAAGGGGGAGAATGGGGTAAGAGTGATATCTTCCTTTCGGGCAATATTTTTGAATTGTCCCAGTCTAGCATATGTCCTACTTTCTACGTCCCTCTGGCTTTCTTCTTTTTACCACTTCTTTATTTTGGGTGGAAAGTACAGTCCTTTGTTTTGACCCTGTACTAGTATAGCCGTTTGTTTGGCATATACTTGTGCGTAAAGGCGTGAAAGCCTGCTAAAATAGAGAGTTTAACCCATTCACTTGGGTGTTATTTTTCATTGTGTTGGCCTCCCATTGCCTGATTTTTTTATTTGAGGGGGGCTCTTCTGTTTTTCACCACGATTCTTTTCATGCTTCCCCTCTAGAAGTGTTTATATAGTGCCAGAGCCAGTTTTGACCTGGGGTAATTCTATCATCAAGTACTAAACTTGATGATTCCTCATTTTGACCTGGGGTTAATACGAGTGTGTCGGTATCGTCGGGGAGGCCTCCGAGGCTGTGTGTCGGTGCTGTCGGAAAGGATCCCGGTGGTGCGCGGGTGCGCGTGCGTGTGTGGGAGTTCTTCGGGGATTCGGATCGGATGCGTGCCCTGGCGGGCTCGGTCGGATCATCTTCTCGGAAAGGTGAGGGGTGTCATTCCTGGTTGAGGCGCCCGATAGCGGCTCAAGAGGATTCCATGGTTTGTGTGATCGCCACCTACTTTTTCTAAAAGCAGGAAAAGGGTCGGGTTGAATTTGATCACCTACGTGGGGAGTTTGTGGGGTCTCCGCTCTGAGACACGGAGATACCGTACACAGAGGTGAAAAATAGGTAATCATATTCTGCTTCCGGGGCTTGACTAAAGGATTCTTGGGACATAGGGGTGCAAATGGGGTGTGTATAGGGGGAGGCTAGTGGGATCAAGCCGTCTGGTCAGGGCGGCTAATAGGGTTTAGCCGTCCGGGGCCTGGTCTGGTTTGGGCAGAACTTCGGTAGGAAATTGGTTTGGTTTTGGACAGGGGCTAAGCTAGGTTTAGCCCGGGTTTCTGGAGTGTGGAATGAGTGGGTATTTTATGTAGGGAAATGGGTATTTCTCTCACAAAAGAGGCTCTCTCTCTCTCCCTCTCTCTCTCTTGGGATTTTTAGTGGGGAAAGGGAATATGAATTGTGGGTTGTGGATTGTTGATGTGAATTGGTGATGTTGTATTTGGGCTTGGGACCCCCTCTATTTATAGTAAAAGAGAGACAGGGGAATATCCAGGGGGTAATGGAGTGGGTTGGCTTCGATTAGACCCCTCATTAATTCTTTGGTTCTTCTGTCAGAGACCAGGTGAAGGCCGGCTACTTCCAGGTAGCCGTCCCTATCATGACCTGCCAAACGTCCCATCACTGACAAGCGGTGGCTTGGGTCGGTTACTTGGATTGATACGGCCAAGATAGGGCGGCTAAAGAACATCACCGGCCGCAATGATCAGCATTTAATACTGCTTTATGTCCCATCCAGGGGACTGGTCCAAAGTCGGCAAGGGGGGCGGCTAGTGCTAACTAGCCGCCTGGTATGGGGCGGCTAATTAGGTCTAGCCGCCCCTAGCCAGGGACTTAGGGTTTTCGGGTTTTGGTTTTCTGGTTTTTAGCTTAGGGCTAGGGTTAGGGTTTTTGGAGTTTAGGTTAGGGCTAGGTTTAGGGTTTCCGGTTTAGGGTTTATGGTTAGGGCTAGGGTTAGGGTTTCCGGTTTCCTAAACTTTGGTTCTCTATTTAGATCTCCAAATATGGGATATTTCCGGGTGTTACTTGAAGTATTTCTGTCTCTCTGGACGGTCAAAATTGGGGTATCCACAATTGTCCCTCATCGGATGGAGTCTTTGAGTGAAGCAGGAAAAACTTCGATCGATGATAAGGAAAGAGACCCCTTTTTTGGCCGGCCCGACCTTCAAGGAGTTATGCCAACACGAACAGTACTATTCGGGGAGTTGATTTAGACTGTCAGAGGCTTAGTCTTGACTTAGAATTTTGAGCCAAAAGGATGATCCAGGTGGAAGGCGGGGAAAGGTAAATGGTGAGTGATCCAACCCGCGGTCGGGGTTCTTAGCTATCGTGCGCGGAGCAGCCCAGCGTCAGTTTCCTCATGCCTACCGTTCCCGTGTTTGGGAAAACTCAGCAAGGAGGGGATATCACTGACAGAAAGCAGGTAAAAGTTTGATTTGGTGATTTGGATCATCCGAAGGATAAGAACTGTGGAAAAGAACTAGAACTGAAGAAATTCGAATTTGAACGGTACTCAAAGTGTGGCAAAACTTCGGGAAAGTCATGTTTGATCAAGTAGTGTCTAGAAATAAGCCAATACATGGCTGTTTGGTATGCAAAACCTTGAAATTTAGGGCTGAAAAAAAATTGGAAAGGGGTTTTAAGTGAAAGTAAAAAACTGGGAGGGGCGGCTAGTTCTAACTATTTGGGTTCTCTTCCTCCATTTCGTCCTTAATCCTCTCTCATTCTCTTGATTTTGAAACCCTAGTTTGGGTTCTCCTTTTTCTTTTTCAAACCGAGGAGATGACGAAGTCGAAGGCGATTGCTTCGAGGGGGAAACAACCACGGGTGGCTCGTAGAGAGCGTAACCCGAGCTCTTCATCATCGGAGGGCAATAGGCCGGAGGCCGAGGTTGTGGGGGAAGCTATGGGTGTCACGGAGGTGCCGCCGGCGGACATTGGTGCGGGTGAGGTTGGAGACTTGCCTTTGGGGGCTGCCCCGGAGGTTGGGAGTAGTATGATAGGGTATACACACAAGAGGAGGCGTGGGGATCGACCGGCAGTGGCCGAGGAGGTGGTTTTGGGGGTCGGGGGATCGGTTGAGGGTGCAACCGAGGGAGTAGGGGCCGAGGGGGTTAGTGAAGATGTGAGGACGTCGTTGGATGCCCTTGTTGGGATGTTGGACAGGGAGGCCACAGAGGCCAGGGCTGAGGAGGAGGAAAGTAGGGCTATGGGGGATTTTGCGGAGTTTATCTCCAGCGTGGGGAGGGTGGAGGGGACAGGAGAGGTTAGGGGTGAGGCCGAGGAGGCCGAAGGTACGGGCATCGGGGGTGCGGAGGCTGGTGTGGGCGTTGAGGCTGAGGCCGAGGAGGCCGTGTTTGAGGAGGATGAAGAGGAGGAGGATGACGACGGAATGGACGATCCCGACGAGGCCGAGGTGGACGCTTCTGGGTCCACACGGGCCGTGGTATGTTCCTAACCTTTTAGTCTTAGCCCTTTTTTATTTTTGGTGTATATGCATGTGTTTTGGTGGTATGAACAGGTGACTAGTGTATAATACTTTGTATATGCGTGTTTTGATAGACATGCTTGTGTATAAGTTTAATCACGGTGGGATGTGTAAGCATGCTGTATGTTGACATGGGTTTGTAGAGATAAAAGGAGATATTCTTCATACATACATCCATGTTCGTTGTACGCATATAAAGGAAAGGAAAGGGAATGGCTTGGTATGCTTGTATGTGATGGTTTTGCATGTATACAATCTTTTTTTATACATATTTGACCATGGTGGAGTAAGAGGGAGTATAAGAGGGGGTATATGCATGCATGTTTATGGGTCTAAGTTCCTTCATATGCTTAGTTCGTGGAAAGTATATATAAGCATGATAAGCAGTATTTTGAAAATGAAGCATACGAGTAATGACCACGGTGGGATAAGAGGGTAAAGCATGTGATCTTTTAGGTATGTTTTGCAAATAAAGGAGGGTAAATTTTCGTATGAAGTCTCATATTTCATGCCCCCTTTTTTTGTTCTTTTGAATTTTAATGTGTAGGAGTTTTATAGTGCTAAGCATGGTTTCTAGAAAATGAGTTCGTTTTAGACTTGGATCATTACCTCTCAATCGCTTTGGACTAACTCATTTTGGTTCGTTTTGTAGCGGCCAAATCGCATCCGGACCCTTTGGCATGGGACGAAGCGGTGGTATGACTCTTTGGGGCAGGAGGAGAGGAGTTTAGTGGACGGAGCGGGCTTCCGTTCCTTCTTTCTGATTGAGCCGTTTCACGTCCATCGCCCATATGTGGAGGCATTGGCAGAGAGATGGGACCCGGAGAGTTGCATGTTCATCCTCCCTACTGGCGCCGTTATGCCGACCATTGAGGACGTCCATCAGATCACTGGCCTTCCGATCTTGGGGGAAGCGGTGATTGCGGCCACCCTTGCGGATTATAGGGGGCTGTTTCGAGAGTTGATCGGGGAATGGGAGTTCGTGGAGCGGGAACGGACGCTAAACCGGATCCCTTTGGGGAGGCTTTCGGGGCAGTATGGCCTCGGTTCTTTTACGGAGTGTCAGAAGGGCGAAGCTGCAGCTAGCTTCGAGAGGAGGCGGGCGATGATCGAGGTGAGAGAGGCGGCCGCGTGCCCACAGAGGGCACGGAGGGAGTTGAGGGCGTTCTTTCTTTATTTCTTCGGCCGGGCCCTCTTCTCGACGGCCTCTGATAAGGTTTCCTCTCACTCTCTTTTGCTGATGAGGGACCTGGAGGGCATGGGACGCTATGCCTGGGGAGCGGCGATGCTCATCCATCTCTTCGCGAAGCTCTCGAAGAAAGTTAAGAGGGCCGGGGGAAAGAACCTTGGCGGTTTCGCACCATTTCTTCAGGTATGTGTAACTGGTAAATGTCTTTTTCTTGGTTTAGCTCACTTTGATCATGATAATTTCCCTCTTGTTTTGCTAGATCTTCGGGTACGAGCACTTCGCCATCGATCGCCCGACTTTGGCTCCGTTTGATCGTGCCCTCCCTTGGGCCATGAGGTGGGAACCCCGGGGATCTTCCCACTTGCACCGCCTCGCCCAATTCCGAGAGGCCTTTCGCGTCTTGTCGGAGGAAGAGGTATAAGTTTTTCTTCAAGTTTCCTAGGCTTGTATTTGGTTTTCTTTTAGATGACGTGGAGGCCTTATCCGGAGGAGGTTCCGAGGCTTTGGCGCGAGACGTCTGATTGATCTATTTCAGTGAGGTCGTGTTTCATGCGATCAGCCAGGTTATCCGCCAGCTTAGCTATCATCAGTGGGTGCCCGATCCTCTGCCGCGGTGCCCCTCGATTCCGGTGGCTGGGATTCCTCGGGACACGAACCTCCCGAGGAATTACGCTACGTATGTGGTGGGATGGATGGGCCGAGGCATCTTGGTGGAGCATCGTCCTGAGGTGACTTCGAGTGACGAATACCTGGCTTGGTATCGAGTATGCGGGTATCCTCGGGATGATGGAGGAGGAGATCCCTGACGCTTACGTAAGTTGAAAAATCCTTCTCTTCTTCTCTGTTTTCCTTCGCTTGAATATTCACTGAATGGTATTTGTTTTTGCAGTTTGAATTGAATGAGATGGAGAAGAGGCTCAAGACCGCCAATGAGCACCTCCAAGCGCGGGCCAGAGAGATAGAGGCGTTGCGGGTGCAACGGAGACGCTTGCAGGACCAGGTCTGGGTCCTCGAGGCTCAGGTGGATGCTCTGTCGAGAGCGAGAGTCGATGGTGCTTCTTCTTCTTCCACCCCTCCTCCATCCACGGCTTCCGAGCTCGAGCTCGAGCTGACAAGGGAGTTGGATGTGGCCCGGAGTGAATTGACGGCCACACGGATGGAGCTGGGCCAGGCGAGGGGTAGGGCTTCTCGAGCTGAGGAGGAGACGGACCGGCTGAGGTCCATGATGGCTTTGAGAGAGGAGGGGTTCATCACCCTAGGCCGTGAGAGGGACTCCTCCAGATGAGGGTGTCGGAGTTGGAGGCTTCAGCGGGCGTCCCTGGAGGTTTGATGGGGGACTTGGTTCGTTCTCTCCAGGCGGCTGGGGATAGGGATCGGGAGGCGCTCAGGGCATCAGAGGTGAGGGCACGGGATTTGGAGGAGAGGTTGAGGGCTGTCGAGGATCGGGCTAGGGGGACAGAGAGTCGCCTCCGACAGAGATTGGAGAGGAGAGATAGAGATATGCAGCAAGTCCATCTCTGGGAGGCGACTATGAGGGGGAAATTGGTTGGAGGGGGCTCCATGACCGAAGTGGACCTTGACCTTCTTCCGCTTGAGCCTGACCATTCTCTCTCGGGTTCCTTGGCTACCGGGGCCACCTTCAGCCGTGCTTCTCGTCCTTCGGTGTCTCGGAGTCATGGGATATATGCGAGGGACGCGTCTTCGGTTCGAGAGACTCCTGCAGCTCCTGACGTTCCAGAGGTTTAGTCTTCTCATCTGCCGCCACTCCCTTCTCAGCCAAGTCAGGATGTTCCTCCTACTCAACCTCCGACAGATGACGATGACACTCTGAGGTATAGCTTCTTTGCGTCTTGGTTTTAGGTAGAAGGATAGTATATATGCAAGGAATTCATGCTTTTCTTCTTTTCTTTTTGACTCAGGTGATTATTTCGGTGAAGCATAGCTCAAGACTGTGGAGTTTGGAGCGTTTTGATGGAAAAGATTCTCTTTTATGCACTCTCTTAGGTTTAGAGAAAAAAAACAATCTATGTTTATGGTTTTGGTGGGTCAATTTAATTTCTCATTTTGTATGCACGGTTTAGAGTAGTTTAGCATGGATTTTTATAGATACGTATGTGCGTGTAGGTGAATCTCGGCTTTTATAGGTTTGATTCATGGATGGATAGGTGATTTTGAGACAGGGTTGTTTTTTGAAGTGTATACGTATTGGTTTTATGAACGTATATGTGTATGAAATGTGTGTATGCAATTTTGGAAAGAAATGTTCTTGATAGGTATTGGAGACACGAAGACTTGATTAAAATGGGGCTGACAGCAAGTTTCAGGTAGTAGGCAGGGGGTGGCTAGTGTAAACTAGCCGCCCAGTGGGGGGCGGCTAGTTGTGTTTAGCCGCCCCCTGCTTGGGGCATACTTTCCTGAAACAAAGGGCAGGGGCGGCTAGTGTAAACTAGCCACCCAGTGAGGGGCGGCTAGTCGAGTTTAGTCGCCCCCTGTCTGGGACAATTCTTCTGATTTTACTTCTTGTCTGCTGCTGCTGAGAGCCTTTGTGACTGTTTTTACCTCCGAGACCTATAAAAACATTCCTTTCATGGACCAAGTGTTAAATCTGTCCAGATTGCACCCCTGCACTGACTTTCAAGCCCTTCTTGCTTGAATTGTCAAGGGCTACAATCCATCTTAAGGTAAAATGAAAAATCGAATGCGAGAAACTAAAGTGCGGGAAACCATGCTTTAGTATGCAAGGAAGGGATTTCAAGTGCGTGAGCGAAAAACTTTTAAGTGCGTGTGAAAGTGGGACAATTTTCTCTCAAGCATGTGCGGAAGGACGTAGAATGAAATAGGTGGGGGTAATCTTATCATTGGCACGGGGTGTCAATTTTAACATTTCAAGAAAATCGAATGCCTACGTGCTTTGGAAAAGAAAAATGCGAACTTACACGTAAGTATTGTGGCATAAGTGGGCATTTTAATTCTTCAATGGCTTTTTACATGAGTGGGTAATGTTTTTGACTTTCTGAAGTAAAAGATACCATCAAGTCCCGGTGGAGGAGCCCTTGTGGTCACCTATGTCCAAACCAGGGTTGTATTTGAAAGGTATAGGCCTTAGGTGCTGGTTTTTCTAGGTTCATGGTTCTCAAATGCTTGATCGTATTATTCTAAACATGCTGAAAAATCCATGAATGTACCAGGAGTCAAGTTAGATAAGCTTCCTTTGGATATGCAAGTTTCTAAGTGAACTCATGTGAGTGTGTATAGTTGTAAACCTGGAAATGATCTACCTTTGGTCGAAATTTCACCTTTCCCGGTAGACATAGTTAAATTTTGAATCCAATTGCGAAATAAAAAGGGAGGGGGAGAATGGGGTAAGAGTGATATCTTCCTTTCGGGAAATATTTTAGAATTGTCCCAGTCTAGCATATGTCCTACTTTCTACGTCCCTCTGGCTTTCTTCTTTTTACCACTTCTTTATTTTGGGTGGAAAGTACAGTCCTTTGTTTTGACCCTGTACTAGTATAGCCGTTTGTTTGGCATATACTTGTGCGTAAAGGCGTGAAAGCCTGCTAAAATAGAGAGTTTAACCCATTCACTTGGGTGTTATTGTTGGCCTCTCATTGCCTGATTTTTTTATTTGAGGGGGGGCTCTTCTGTTTTTCACCCCGATTCTTTTCATGCTTCCCCTCTAGAAGTGTTTATATAGTGCCAGAGCCAGTTTTGACCTAGGGTAATTCTATCATCAAGTACTAAACTTGATGATTCCTCATTTTGACCTGGGGTTAATACGAGTGTGTCGGTATTGTCGGGGAGGCCTCTGAGGTTGTGTCGGTGCTGTCGGAAAGGATCCCGGCGGTGTGCGGATGCGCGTGCGTGTGTGGTGGTTCTTCGGGGATTCGGATCGGATGTGTGCCCTGGCGGGCTCAGTCGGATCGTCTTCTCGGAAGGGTGAGGGGTGTCGTTCCTGGTTGAGGCGCCCGATAGCGGCTCAAGAGGATTCCAGGGTTTGTGTGATCGCCACCTACTTTTTCTAAAAGCAGGAAAAGGGTCGGGTTGGATTTGATCGCCTACGTGAGGAGTTTGTGGGGTCTCCGCTCTGAGACACGGACATACCGTACATAGAGGTGAAAAACAGGTAATCATATTCTGCTTCCGGGGCTTGACTAAAGGAGCCTTGGGACATAGGGGTGCAAATGGGGTGTGTATAGGGGGCGGCTAGTGGGATCAAGCCGTCTGGTCAGGGGCGGCTAATAGGATTTAGCCGTCCGGGGCCTGGTCTGGTTTGGGCAGAACTTCGGTAGGAAATTGGTTTGGTTTTGGACAGGGGCTAAGCTAGGTTTAGCCCGGGTTTCTGGAGGGTGGAATGAGAGGGTATTTTATGTAAGGAAATGGGTATTTCTCTCACAAAAGAGGCTCTCTCTCTCCCTCTCTCTCTCTCTTGGGATTTCTAGTGGGGAAAGGGAATGTGAATTGTGGGTTGTGGATTGTTGATGTGAATTGGTGATGTTGTATTTGGAATTGGGACCCCCTCTATTTATAGTAAAAGAGAGGCAGGGGAATATCCCGGGGGTAATGGAGTGGGTTGGCTTCGATTAGATCCCTCATTAATTCTCTGGTTCTTCTGTCAGAGACCAGGTGAAGGGCGGCTAGTGCTAACTAGCCACCCAGGATGGGGGGGCTACTTCCTGGTAGCCGCCCCTATCATGACCTGCCAAACGTCCCATCTCTAACAAGTGGTGGCTTGGGTCGGTTACTTGGATTGATCCGGTCAAGATAGGGCGGCTAAAGACCATCACCCGCCGCAATGATCAGCATTTAATACTGCTTTATGTCCCATTTAGGGGACTGGTCCAAAGTCGGCAAGGGGGGCGGCTAGTGCTAACTTGCCGCTTGGTATGGGGCGGCTAGTTAGGTCTAGCCGCCCGTAGCCAGGGACTTAGGGTTTTCGGGTTTTTGGTTTTCTAGTTTTTAGCTTAGGGCAAGGGTTAGGGTTTTTGGAGTTTAGGTTAGGGCTAGGGTTAGGGTTTCCGGTTTCCTGAACTTTGGTTCTCTATTTAGATGTCCAAATGTGGGATATTTCTGGGTGTTTCTTGAAGTATTTCTGTCTCTCTGGACAGTCAAAATTGGGGTATCTACAGAGGGGTGGAAATAAGGGAGGTTTGCTTTGGGGTTTTAAATTGTCCCAGTCTACGGGGTAGGCAATTTCTCTTCTATCAAGTAAATTTATTGTCAAGTCATATGTGTGTGAAGGAAGCGGCATGATTTGGCGGAGATGTGTTCAAATAGTTACGAGTTTATCTTTGAGAGTCTTATAATTCTATCATCAAGTACTAAACGCTGGAAAGTGCAGGAAGAAGGAATAATAGTTCTCAAGTATTGAAAGCTATCCATGCATGGAATTTCTTTAGATAAAGTGCATTCCACGAACCTGAAACCTCGACTCCTTCGGCATCTACCACGCGGTAGGCATTCCCGGAATAGGCATGGGTGATCACATAGGGTCCCTCCCATGTGGGATGCAACTTCCCTCTTGGGTGGGGCTGTCTTGATGGCATGATTTGCTTAAGTACCAACTCCCCTATTTCAAATTTTCTTTTTATTACCTTTTTTTAAAATGCCCTTGCCACCCTTCTTTGGTAGGCCTAGGCATGGTCTGCCACTCTTAATCTTTTCTCGTCTTTTCCTTTTCTCTCTTTTTAGTATTTTTTGATATTTTAGTTTTTTTCTTTTTAAGTGTGGAAACAGATGCATACTTATGGTTTTGAGAAAGGGGCTACGTTGGCGAATAGATATATTTTTGGAAAAAGAATGGAGATAAAGTTTGAAAAACGATATTGTTTTTAGAAGGAAAGCATGGCGAGATAGTTCGTAAACATTTTTGGCGGAAATCATGGAAATACGGCTTCGTAAAATATTTTGTTTTTAAGAAGAATGCGGAAGCGCAGATTGTAAAACGTTTTTGTTTTGAAGAAGAGTGTGGAAATGCGGCTTGTAAATATTTTTGTTGTTTGGTAAACAAGTAAAGAAAGTTTGGGAAATGTTTTATTTTTTGTTTTGGAGGAAATTATGAAAATATGGTTTTGATAAAACTTTTGTTTTGAAGGAGGGTGTGGAAAACACGTTTTAGAAAACATTTTTTTTTGTTTTGAAGAAGAGTGGAAATAAAACTGGAAACATGTATGTTCAGAGTTGGGGAATGAGAGCTGATTAGCATGTATTTTTGGATTTTGGTTTCTTTTTAGGAAAACGGGTAAACAAATATATATAGGGTGACGAAAACGAAAGCTGGTAAACAAATATTTTTTATTTTAGATTTTTATGAAAGCCGTAAACAAATATGTATAGGAGATGAAAGCGAAAGCTGGTACGTAAATGTTTTTTAATTTTTGATTTTTAGAAAAAGCTGTAAACAAATATGTACAGGGTGTTGAAACCTCACCCGGGGGGATCGGTACCTGGTTCTTGGATTCGTGTTGCTTCCTCGAGTCAGCTTCTCTTTGGCGGCCGGCTGATGTCTGGTGGGGATCCCCTATTCCTGAATTCTTCCTCTCTGAGCCTCTTCAAGGGTCTTCCTTGCTGGAGCAGTTCTTCGTCGGTGGAGCGTGGCTGCCAACATGCAAGCACCTCTAGCCGGATGCGCATGGCACAGACGCTCCAATTCCGGGCCCGTGTCTCGTTAAAGCGTGCTTCTCCCCAGATGGATATCACTTCCCCGCGGTACGGGAAGCGAAGGCATTGGTGTCGGGTGGATGAGACAGCTTCGATGTTGTTGAGCTATGTCCTCCCAACAATCAGAGGATGGGGTGATCGAATATTCATTACCATGCAGTTGACGATGGTGGAGACCGGGCCGATCTTTAGTGGGAGCGTGACCAGTCCGCAAGCGTTCTTGCGTGTGCTGTCGAAGGCGTAAATGAATTCGTCTGAGGGCTCCAATCTAGGAACCCTGCCTTCTAGCTTCTGGTAGGCATAATATGTAAGAACGTTAGTTTCTGCTCCCGTATCGATGAGAATGTGCCGGAATTCCCTTCCTCCAAGTATGACAGTGATTGCGAGGGGTGCGGAGCGTGCTCCGGATTTTGTGACTTTATGGGGGAGGAAGGTGATCGAGTTGGGTTCCGTAAGATCGCTTGATGGATGCAGGGTCGCGGCCGCTTCTTCCGAGGGATAGTCGTCATTATAAGGGGACCCAGGTGGGCTATCACCTTCATCCTTGTTCCCTGGTCGCAGGGCTAGTGTGAACATATTATGTATTGCCCAGTTGTTCTCGTTCTCGTACTGGAGGCGTGCCTCTCCCCAGATTGTCAGTACATGACTCATGAAGGGCAGTCAAAGGCATTGGTGCCTGGGGGAACAGATAGCTTGGATGCTATCCAACCATGGTCATCCTAGCACCAATGGGTACCTTGTGTCGATGTCGGCCATGAAGCAGGCTACTTCACAGATGAGAGGGCCGACGGATAGCTCGAATGTTCCGGGGCTGCGGAGAGTCTTCCCGGTATGGTTGAAAGCTTGAATAGTATGGTGGGCCGGTTGGACGGGAGGATGGCCTAGTCCGGGTATCTTTTGGTAGGTGGAGCACGTCATTATGTTCATTCATGACCCTAGGTCCACGAAAATGTTGTTTAGCCACAACATTTGAAGTCGTCCGCGGATGTGTAGGGGGTAGACTCGTAGTCTAGGAACCGGGAGATCTTGGTCAGTGAATGATATGGTCATTGGACGGCGGGGGCCATTGACAGTGTAAGTACTCTTGGAGGACCCATTGTCGTCCGGATGCAGATCATCCGAAGTACATTCCCCTCCCTCAGGTCCTTCGCTAGCTCCTTCAGGGATCTCCTCAAAGGGTTCTTCTTCTTCGTCTCCTCCCGAGTTTTCTAGCTTTCGTCGGACTTGATGTTGATGACCGCGGGCAGGGCGAGAATTGCATCTTCTTCTTCGCCATAGAGTATAGCGAGGTCATGGTTGTCGAGGTTCAGCTGGATGGGCTCGTTCTCCCCCTCCTCGGATAGACTGTCATCAGTGACGTCTTCTGAACTGCTTAGTTGCGGTGATGGTTGTCTCCCTCTCCTGACCATGTTTACCATGTGGGCTCCAGATGTCGACGCTTGGTTGTGTCCTGGCAATGGGTCAGTAAATATGCCAAGTGGCTTGGAGGCTCAAGAATTGCCCTGGTTTAAGTGGCTTTTGATCATGGCCCAATCAAGGCGCCTGTCATCATTTAAATCGTAAATTAATTCCGAAAAACAATGCATTGTTCTACGATATGACCATGCTGTTGGTGGTATTGACAGTAACGCAGTCTGCTGGCCCCAGAGAGTGGAGATACTATTTGTGTCCATTACTACCCTAAAAATTTTAGTTAGTGTTTCAGGGAGGGGAGGGTAAGAGTCCCTCTTTCCCATTCGTCTCTGATCATAGGATGTCGGAGGGGAGACCTCATTATAAGTATTTTGGGTGGGCTGCCTAGGATTTAGGTTCTGACTTCTTAGAAAGGTGGAATAGAAAGGGGTCCTAGGCTGGCCTTGTCTTGAAATTACAGGGCTTTGGACCGGGGAACTTTGGGTTACTGGGTTTTGTTGTGTCAGCACGGGGACGGGTACTGATCAAGTAGCGAAATTTCGGTTGATTGGTCGAGGCGGCGCATACCCGGATGAACCGGACGTGTACTGTCTCAGTGCCGTTCCTCGATCAGGAACTCGTGCTCCGTTTGGGTAGAGTGCCGACACTTGGGTAATCCCCTCTACCGTAGGGGTTTGTGTCTTACGAGGCGGTTGTCCAACCCTATGGCTGATAGGTGGGGACTAGATTTGGACTACTGGGGCTGCACAACGGAAAATCTTGTTGTGGCGGTCAATTAGAAGCTGATACGTAATACAGTCTCCGTACGAAAGACTCGTACGAAGCTTTGGACTCAGTCTCTGTAACATCATGTCAATTTCTTGACATTCTGTGAGTTGCAGGCCAGTTCAGTGGACAAGTGTGCGCCACCGAGACACGTATTGTTCAAATTCCTCCCTAGGCCTCATTCTCTCTACAGTTAAATCTGAAATAGAGGGGGTTCTGATCCTCTAGTAACCGTAGCGACCGAAGAACTTCTCGTTTACAGCCGAGAAGTTCGACAAGTGATCTACAGGGAGGGTGGAGAACCATTGTAGTGGAGAACCATTTTTGGAAGAGGAAGACTAGCAGAGGTTGATTATCTAGAAAGGGGCGGGCGTCTAGATAAAAGGCAGTTAAATGGATGTCTGAGTCTCCACGACCGTTATACCGGCGGAATTTAGGGATTTTGAATCCCTCCGGTAGGTGGACTGACGGAATTTGTCTCAGGTTATGTAGAGACATGTGCTTGGGGTGCGGCTTACAAAGCAGTAAAGGATTGCGCAGCGGTGTGCGGCTTACAAAGCAAAAAAGGATTGTGCAGCGATGTGCGGCTTACAAAGCAGTAAAGGATTGCGCATCGGTGTGCGGCTTACAAAATAGTAAATGATGCTGTGATGCGAAGTAGAGGAGGATCTGATTCGAGGGGTGGGAAGCTCTAACATTCCTAAAGGGTTGATAGCATTCTTATCAAACTGGATTTCGCAAGGGCCTTCGATAATGTAAAGTGGGATTTTCTTCTTCATCTTCTCACCTGCCACGGCTTTGAACCAGCTTTCCTAAGGATGATCAAGGAGTGTATCTCGACTGCTAAGGCGTCTGTCCTAGTGAACGGGAAACCCTGTGGTTTCTTTCACTTGAACAAAGGTCTCAGACAGGGCGACCCGTTGTCTCCTCTGCTATTCACGGTGGTCACTAACGCTCTTAGTCGCATGCTTCAAAAGGCAGAAGAAGCGGGATGGCTAAAAGGGCTGAACGTCTACAGCGGAGGACCTTCCTTGTCACATGTACAGTACGCAGATGATACTGTAATTCTCTGTGCAGCGGAGGAGGCATCCATACGGGGGGGTAAAATTTGTTTGTCAATGCTTCGAATACATCTTGGGTTTGCACATTAACTTCAGCAAAAGCGCAATGATGGGGATCAACCTGAGCGGCGGAGAGCTGTCTGACCTTGTTGGAATCATGGGGTGGCAAGTGGCTGTTTTCCCAGGGTGTTATCTAGGACTTCCATTACAGTTGGGTACTCTTAAGGCCAAGGCTTGGGCTCCTCTGATCCAACAGTTCGAAAGGTGACTAGAAGGTTGGAAGAGCAGGGCACTTAGCTTAAGAGGTCGTATTACTCTCTTGTAGTCTGTACTCTCCAACCTCCTGATATTTTATCTCTCTTTGTTTAAAATCCCAAAAGGGGTCCTTCAAAGAATAGATGGCATCTGACGGCGTTTCCTTTGGAACGGGGCAAGCACGGAGACGAATAAAGTACACTTGGTCAAGTGGGACTGGATCTGTAGCTCTAGGAAGGAGGGAGGTGCTGGAGTCCTCAACCTAGAAGATATGAATATAGCCCTGCTATACAAATGGAAGTGGCAGGAAATCTGGGGCCCCAAGATCCCATTGAAGGTGAAGGCATTCGTCTGGCTCATGTTTCAGGAAAGTGTTCTCACCAAATCATACTGAGCGAAGTGGTCATTTCAGACGGACATCCTGTGTCCAATGTGCGAGTCAGCGGCGGAAACTCTAGAGCATCTATTTGTGTCTTGTCCGATTGCCACGTTCCTATGGCATCTCCTGAAGGAGGCAACTGGTTTTGATTTGCAAATCCAATTATTACAGGGTCTATGGGATGCCGGCCGCAAGATGAAGCCAAGGAGCGATAGAAGCATGCGGGTGAAGATGACACAATCTCTCGTACCGGCGATCGTTTGGGCCATCTGGCTATCACGAAATGGCAAGGTATTTCGAAACACAAGAGTGCATACAGAAAATATTTGGGAGACTGCTGTGTTCTTCATCCAGTCTTGGGGCTGGGCAAGCTTGGGGGCTAAGATCAGCCTAGTTAGGGGCAAACTGATCATTCGTGAGGGTCAGTAACTTAGGGAAACAATGGGTATGGCAGAACTCTCTTCTACTACTTTGTTTTCCTTCTTCTTTGATTGTATGGACTGTCTTATTGAGTTTCCACTCAATTAGTTTGGGTCCATTTTAATTGGGCTCCAGCTTTTAATGAAAAAGTTCTTGCCTACCTTTCAATCAAAAAAAAAGTCAAGAACAAACCTACCAAACCAAATTCTGATAAAACAAAAATGTCAACGGATAATCTAAAGGGACAGTCTATATATAACGCAAATCCGATAAAACTTAGAGTGGTGGAGCATGAACAAAAGGGAATAAAATAGAAATAGAATGATGTTAGGGATAATCTAAAGGGACAGTTTATATATATATATATTGATTTATTTTTAAATATTAAATGACTTCTAATGAGATATATGTTCTTTTGAAAAAATATATATAATTACATGATTTATCACATAGATTTATTGAATTGATACCACGAAAAATTGCTCACAAGATATATGGCTCATGTTGGGAGGTATCGATAGATGTTCATTGGGGTATATATACAAACTGTACTGTAACGCCCCAGAATCCGCCACCCATATTAGGTGAGGGAGATGGTTCACTACGTGTCATAAACCTCGAACTCAGAGAAATATAAAGGAATATTTTACCATTTTTCATGCAAGCATAAATAAATAATTAAGTAAAACTATACTGATAAATTCGCCATGATATAACAATAATTCATTCCAAGTTTGGATGATTACACACATAATAATTATTAAATTAGCGATCTCTCCGATTTTGTTGATAGAGCTAAGGAAAGTCTACTATATGCCAAAAGAAAGATTTTATTCACCCTAATGAAAGCAAAACTAAAAAATCAAGGACGACGACTCAAACTCGATCTCGCTAACACTTTCACGATCCACAAACGCTACTATTCGATCCTCAAATTTGAAAGGGAAAAGAAGGGGTGAGCTACAAAACGCTAAATGAATGGATCATTATCATCCCGTTAATACATTTAAGGTGGTGTTTGACAGCGGCAGAAAGTGGATTTTAAGTGTTGATTAATAAGTGTAGAAAGAGGTTATAATGATAATTTTTAAGAGTTCATAGAAAAAAACGTTTGATTCAGCGGAAAATATTAAGTGGTTATTTAGATAAGTGTGTTTGATTGACCACTTAACATATGTGCTTATTGGAAAGGTATTTTAGTCCATTTTATAAGTGCTGAATGTTATTTTAATGTTTGGTTGAAATGGAGAAAACATGCTTTTTTTTTTGAGATATTAAAGATTTTTCTTTTTTAACATGATAAAAATACAACAACCACTACTACCCTTTGAAAAACCAAAAATTATTCTATCAGGATACCCACACGTACAAAAACAATATATTATTTGTTTAATCCGTTAAAAACTCTGATAATTATTATATTTCCACCTATCTCATAGGATTGCAAAGACTCCTCAATTGAATTGCAAACACATCCAAATGCCCTCGTCCAAAAAAAAGGACAGCAAGAAACCCTATGAGCCTTTTTTTTGTAAGAGCTTAACAGTAGCATAAATTCTACAAATTTGCACCCATAAAAATGTTAAGCCCCAAAATAGATATTAACTCTAAAGAGTGTTAAGTCTGTCAAACTATCTTTCATATAGATGCAAAGGATGAAGATGCAAATTTCAATCAACTGATCTGTCACTGTAGTCCGAAGATGCTAAGGATTTCACAGGGCATTTGATTTCAAAGATGTGTAGTGAAAGAACAAAAGCTCAACAATGCACAACAATAACAACTGAAAATAGGCATTACAATTAATTCAAACATTTTAGAGAAAAATACACACTATACCTCACTATATTTATCACATACAACATTGTGATAAATATACAGCGAAGATTACAGAAGAAAAGCTGTCCATGCATAGTTGTCTTTCATCTGACACACACACACACACACACACCAGACTTCTATTTATAACCCCATCTAAAACACAACATTGTCTCGTTTTATCACCGTATCAACACTAATCCCTGATTACTGATTTTATTTGCTCCCCAACAAACAACCTCAATAAATGTCACATTGAATACCAAAAATCAAAAGACCCACATTGAATTCTTTCTTAAATCAGATCATCATCACCTTAGAACAATTGATAAAGATCTAGTTGGGCGACAGATCACACATGGGTCCTGAACATGAATGAGACTTTACAGTGTTCCCCCCATGTTTGCTACCAAACCGAGCCAAGTAAGTAAATCAGTTTTAACAATGCAGTCTATACAGCTAAAGACAGTCAGTCAAAGAACTCCATGCAAGGTCAGATCAACACAACATTGGTGAAGATGATCTACTACTGTGAGCATGAATTGGAGGTCAAAAAGAGAGAGATGAAACCAATGCGTACCAGTAAAAAATTGGGAATGAATCAACAACTTTATTGGCATCCTCCACAGCCTAGGCCACGTAAATCCATAGTAAAAATACGCTCCTGTTGAATGAAACAAGTAATGCCTTCTACCCTGTAAACGAGATCAATAGACAATTCACAATTGCACATAAACACCCAAAAAAAGAAACCCATAGCAAGAACAAAGAACTGATCCTCCTCCACCCTCTCCAAAAGAATGCGTGATCGATGTGAGCAGCAATTCGATCCAGGGTGCGAAAACGGAGATGACCCATCTTCCGAAACAGACTGATATCGCCAGAATCCCAATCACGGAAATGAATCGAACTGCCTCTACAAATCGGCTCTGTACAAGTAGATAGAGACCGGCATGAAACGTTGGATTACGTGGTCGAAGTTTCACGGGATTGGAACTCGTCCTCTGGCGGCTCCAGATTAAACTATTTGCACGCTCAACAACACCGTTCTGTTATGGTGTCTTTAGAATCGTCTTCGATCTGTCACTTGATTCCATTACCAACACTATATTCTGATGAATAATTTAGAAACAGACAAGATGATTGGAATTTGAGGTGCAAATATCATCGCTGTCATTAAAGTGTTATTAGTTCCTACTCATGTATAATTAGTTTGCTAGAGGGTTTATAGATTAAACACTTCCAAGATACAACAAACTCAAGGAGTTTGCAGATAGCAACTCTAACGAACTCCTAGAACACTCTGAAGACTATAAACTAATAACTTAATTAGTTCAAAGAACAGATTTATATAGGAATGCAGACATAATTTCATTTATCACCCGAAGAAGTGACTGTTGTGAATTTCTGAAGGGATGCAGACATTAGGAAAATGATTGTTGGCTCGGTAATTCGATTTTCAAAATAGGAAATCCAGAAAAAAACAATTTCATTTTATTTTTTATATACACATGTGCACGTGTGCCTTAGAAGTGCTAAGTGCGCATAATAATATGCCAAAATGTATCATTATGGGCCACTTACATGCATGTAAGTTTATATGTGTTATTCCTCTTTGTCTTTTCTAAGACACCCTTATACAAGTGGCTTAATATATAAAGCGAAAAATATTTTTCTAATTTTTTATGTGGGACTATTCCTAAGCTGTAATCACCCACTCCACATATTACGATATTCTTTTAACATATTCTTCAAATCTAACATCATACATAGTACTTACCACACCTTTGTCACACACCTGACTACCTGAGACGCTTTAGTTTCAAACTTGTCTGATTCTTAATTAAAGCATATCATTTTTTGAAGACTACATCAAACACGTCAGATTTCTTCATCACAAAATATAAATACACATTTCTTTCAAGTAGCATAATCAATCAAAGTAGTGAAATAATTTGATCTGTCAATAGATTTTACTAGCTGAGCTAGTTAGTCCCCACACGTCACTATATACTAGTTCTAGACATTAGCTTTGAGCACGCTCATCCTTCAAAAAACTCTAAACTCCGTGCATCTTGATCAATTAAAGCTTTCGAAATATGCAAAAACATCCCTTGGAAGTTAAAAAATGTGCACTTACAAACACTATTGTTAGATTTTTAATGAAGATGAGACAAAAGTATTTCAAAATTATTATTTTATCATTTATTTAATTTTGTGAATATTTGAAAAGCGTCATTGAATTAACTTTGGATATGTTTTGTGAATATTAATTAATATAATAATTAATTTTTTAAATGCATCCGAATCAATTTATTGTGAGAATTAACTCAAACAGTAGTTAATTTAAAGGGGAAAACATGATAAAGTTTTAATTAAAAGAGTTAATTTGTGAGTTTATAGATATATAAAATTGCCCTAGATCCTCCATGTAAATGTGAGTTTAAGACTTTAAGAGGGTATCGTACGATAAACACCAACACGTGAAGCATGCACAAAGTTGTGTTTGTTTGTCATGTTAGGCTGTTCTTGCAACATCACCGTCCAACTTCAAACTATTAGGTCATTATTATTATATTCATACGATAATGTACTCTGATCAAACAATTCATTTTCATATAATATGTATCAAGCTGGGTGCAACTCAAACGGGTTGGAGCTCATTCCGAATCTAGCTAACTCGAGGTTAGAGAAAGTCATCAATTCAAATCCAACCCAATCCGATTCTCGGGTTTGAGAAGCTCAACCCTAACTCAACCAGTCGAAGTTGGTTCGGGTTCGATTTGGGTTGGGTTAGGATCAGATTGGGTTCGAGTTTGACTTCTATAATGTATCATTTTAAACAATTAAAACTTTATAAAAGTCAATCTTCCACAAGAAAAAAAAATAAAAAATATGATATTAAGGAACAATATTATTAAAATATAGAAATAAAACTATAGAATTGATAAAGTATAGGTAAAAATAAATTGAACAATTCAAATTTTATTTTATAATAAATTAAAAAATTAAAATGTGACTTAGGATACTTAATTTATTATCTTTGCTTCGAGTTCGGGTTGGGTTTGGGTTTCTAATCCCTCAACCCAAATTTGAATTAGGTTTGGGTTGCTCGAGTTTGGATTTGAGTTGACCCCGTACGCTAAAACGTCAACCCAAACCCGCACAAATGTCAGGTTAAATCGAGTTCAACCCATTCAAGTTGCACCCCTAGAATCAAACTAAGGGAAAACCCATATGTGCGGTTGGGATGGGGTTTTAAGCCCCTTGAAATTTGAAAAAAAGAAAATCTATAACCATTGAAGCCATCAAATAATAATAATAAGATGAGAGGTACGATCATACTAGCACTAATGCATTGGATGTTGAAGAAAAAAAAATTCTCATAAAAAAAAATAATAAGATAAGAAAATTTTAAACCGTTTTTTTTTTTTAGTTTTTCAAAAATAGTATACGTACTTTACCAATGAAGTATATAATTTTATAAAAGAAAATATTACCTCTAGTATTTTTTCCAACCTAATTTTCAGTCTGCACAAGTTTTGATTTTTTTAAAAATAGTATACTTCATCTAATTAGTTATATGTTTTTTATAAAAAAAATTGAGACATATACTCTAATAAATTATATGAATGCAATTACCGTAAGTATAAAATTTTCTAACTAAACATATACCACATTAACGTAAGTATATAATGAAGCATGTGGGACAGAAATTAGGGCTGCAAAGGAAACTTTGTAAAATTACGTATACACTCTAATGAATATTTTATGAACTCATATATAATAAATGTAGAAAATATTTTTACAAATATATTTTTAGATTATGAAAATAATATTATATTTTGTGAAATAAGTATACAAAGGGTAATTTGGTCTTTCTGCATGATTTTTAATAATGAACATATTTAGAAAAAAAAATTAAAAAGAACTTGACTAGATTGGTAATAATGTAATGTGCAAAAATTTTAAATATTTTAATGATATAACATTAAATAAATTGTTAAAATTTATATCACTGATACAATGCATTTAGATATTAAAGGACATTTATTTGTATTTTAAATAATATTTTTTATGCCTCCATTAGAAGTAAAAAATCATGGCTTTGTCACTGAATCAAACAAATGGTTCGACTAACTGGATATAATATGTATTTTTGTTATATCATTTGGTTAACAATGTATTTTTTTTAGTTAAATAGATTATGTATTTTATGTTGTGCGTGACAAACAAATATTAGGCTAAATTTTTTTTATAATTATCACATCAAGAATATAAATATCAAATATATATTAAATCATGCATACTCTAAAATATATAATAAAAACATGAAATAAAAGAGTTAGAGATTAGAAGAGTGTGTCCGAAAATATGAAAGCGAGTGAAGACACTTTGTCCTCGGTAAATAAGGTCCCCTCACGCACAGGCTTTTGTTCTTCTGGATGCGATCTACAAAAGAATCACGGCGAATAGACTGCGATCCTTTCAGATGCACAGATCAAAGATCAAAATAACAAGAGATTGATAAGTGAAAAAGAATAGATGATTTAATCTCTTGAGCATGAACACTTTCTAGTTGATGTGGCAAAGCTGTAAGCTTGTCACTCTCATCTCCTCTGGCAGCAGGTCACATTTTATGGTGGAGATGAAACTTAGAAACTCACATATTTGTGTGTATATGGAAATAGGTGCTTCAAGGGTTGATACTTTTCAAGAAATGAGACATAGTCCTTTATATACAAAAGGAACCAGAAGCAAAACGTCTCGTACAATTAAATCAACCAATTAAATATTCATTTGAGAATTAAATTAAACTCTTTAAATGCATGTAATGATTTCACTTGTAACTCATGCATGAATTCCCATTCATGCATGCAATTATAAAACATTAATATGCAAATGTAACCTTCATACATTTATATGTGAATGAACCTCGAAAACGTTTGTAATTATATGGATCGGTTATTACACATTATTATGTATTTTTTGTCACCAAATTCCAACATTTTATTTATGCAGGTATATAAACACATTTGTTTTATCATATGAAATTAATAACTTGTTATGCAGGGTATACAATTTCAAGGGAAAAAAATATATAGCATACTCATCAGAGAGTTAAAAGAAGGGATGCATATGGAATTGTCTCCTAGCATTAATCACTGGTCCATGGGACCCTGAATGATGCACAGTGACCCACAAATACAGAGCAGAAACCTTGTTTTATATGTTGCACTCATTGCAAGTATTTTCTTATTTTCCAATGATACAACTGACGTTTGGCACGGTCGAATGCGAATAATAAGTGCAGAAAGAGGTTATGTTGATAATCTTTAAAAAGTACAGAAAAAAAAAGTGTTTGGTTAAACGATAAATATTATGTGTTTATAATTGTGTTTATTAGGAGGCTGTTTCGATCCATTTTAACATGTGTTTATTAGGAGGCTCCATCCATTTTATAAGTGTTGAATGCTATTTTGATGTTTGCTTGAAAACATGATATTAAAGATTATTGCTTTTTTCTATGAAATACATTAACCACTAATGCCCTATGTAGAACAACGAAATATTTTCTTGAATACCTACACGTGAAAAATAAATAATTTTGTATTAAATCTATCGCGATCTCTGATAATTATAAACTTCCATATGCATCTCTCCAACAAATTTTGTAAGAACTTTCCAACAAATTCAAACAACAAACTTTACTTCATCATAACAATCACATCAACACTCACCAAAACCAAAAGGCAAAATCTAAAAAACCAACACAAAAATGTCCATGAACGGATGAATGTACACATGTCACACACAAAAAATTCCCAAGCATCCAAATCACCATCCATATGACTACATACTCAGGTCACACAATATACAGTTGTTTTTGAAAAATGAGAGAGGGAGAGAGAGAAGGAGGTCGACGTGCTGCTTAGATCCAAAGAGGTGGCGGACGATGGTGGTCGAGATCGATCTGTTGAGGACCATTGAAAAGACTGTTGTCTCAAGGTCGATATGCTACTTAGATCCTAAAGGGAGAGATGGTGAGGGAGGAGATATTGTCTTTCGATTGTTGTGGATCCGCTGAGGAGGATTATGTAGGAGGTCGAAAATGCAAGATCTAGTGAGGTATGGTGACGAGATCTGCGTTTTGGGGATTTTGATCCAGTGTGTGGCGATCGTCCAGTGGGGGTCGGTGATTAGGGTTTCATCCACATTTCTATGTCTGCTTTGGCGGAGAGAGGGTGAGGATAGAGAGGGAGTTAAAAAGGGGTTTATATACCAGGCGTCAAAACATTTCAATTGTGGAGTTAGAAGCATCTTTACACATGGGCGGGAATTAAGCGGATGGCGGAGTGAGGAAAGATAAATGGATGGCTAGTTGCTCAAAATTATGTGTATTTTATCTGAAAGAGGAAAGTTTTCGGTGCTTATTAAAAGAAAAAAAATACACGCAGCCCCCATTGTAGTCCATCTCGTCTTTTTTTTTTAATTATACACTCACCCTTTCAAGTGCATAATGTTATATGAAATGAAGTATACTGAGATACATTAGTATATTTCTTTCATAGTGAAAAAATGAAAAACAATTAGGTCATATACTATAATAGAACTCATACACTATAATAATGTAGTATATATTCCGTTATTATAGCGTATGGGACTACAAAATAGACTACGTGTATCGATGCTCATTAAAAAATAACTACATAAAAACACTCTAACTAGCCCACTACCCAATGACCCATCAACTAACTCCCAGGCTGCAAATTGATTTTCTATTAAGATGAGATAAAAGTACGATTTTTTTAACAAATACCCTTTTAACTAAATCTTTATCATGTTTTTACTTTTTTGGTGGGTTATTTTCACTTTTTAATTAATTATTATGTGACTTAATTCTCACAAAAATGCATTTAGATGTATTTGAAAAATTAATTATTGTATAAGTTAATATTCATAAAGCATATCTAGAATTAATTAGTTGATTTTTTCTATGGATGTTTTGATAGTTAAGGGTAAGACAGTAATTTTAAATTACTTTTATCATATCTTCATGAAAAAATATAATGGCAGGGGGTGTAAGTGCATATTTTTAAACTTGAGGGGGTGTTTCTGTAGGTTTCGAAAACTTCAAGGGGACCAGATACATTTTACCCTTTTTACTCAAAATCCATTTAGGCTGTCCTTTTAGCTAAAACAAATCCAATGTATCTATGAATTAGTCCATGTAATAGTAAGGTATATTTTATATTTTTATAAAAATGCATATATTATTTGATAAATATTTATTTTAAAAAATTTAAAAAAAAAAAAGCATGCAGGCTATATTCGGGGCTAGAAATAAGATTTGAGTCTAACACTCTCCTTTTCAAGATGGGACTTTTCAAAAGACCTACAATGTTTGGAGTTCGGACAAATTTTTTTCTATGAGCGTTACACGTTTTTTTTTTTTCAGTCACACCCATTTTTTTAACTAATTATACTCACATTGATAACAGATATATTTCATTAAAAAAATTTAATAATTTTTATAAATAACTTCATACATAATAGAGTATATAGTACATCTTGATAAACTCATATACACCTTATTGTTTTCAAATATCCAAAACTTGTTGGGAGTAAAGATGAGGCTTATGTAACCATGGGCAGCACCACATGGAGTGTGATGAGTCAATTGACCATTAAATAAATAAAATACTACTCTCACTATGGCAACCCAACCCACCAGTGACCCCATCATTCCACTGCCTACACCACCTTTTTCTTGATTCTTTGATGGTTTATTTTTAATTAATGAAAATTGTTTCTATTTTTATAAGAAAAGTTCATGTTGTTTTATAAATATATGGTAATGATAGATTTAAAAAAAAAATTGTGGAATTTATTTTTTTAAATGACCCTATATATAAAAATTCCTAGAGCAGCCATTGTATGTAACATTATTTTTTTATGTTATTTGGTGCACCCAACGATTCAAAATGAATGTTTGAGCGCTGTTATACTCAATTTTTTTCAGTCCAAAACAGAATCTTAAAGACTAAGTTAGAAATCTAGTGAATCATATATCTCTTTATATGTTGTATATATCATGTTAAAGAATAATTATTAGGAGAATATTATGTCTTTATTATCATTATTATGATATTATTAGTTTCCTAATTTTCTTAGTTTCCTTTTCTGGTATTTTAGATTTTCCTTTAAGTAACTATAAATAGAGCCTTTGACTCCTCTAATATAATAACAAGAATTCTCTTTCTTTTATTCTAACATGATATCAGAGTCTCCACCTCAGAAATCGTAGATCTACAAAAGCTTCTCTTTCACTTCCTCGCTTCGATTGAAGAGTCTTCAATCGGAGCGGGGGAGGAATTTTGTTCGCGAAATCTAAACACTCCGTCGTCAGTCGCTTTGTTCACGCCCTCAGTGCACGCCCTGCCATCGCGATGTGCATCTGCACATGGCTCCGTGCACCTCTCAGCACCTCCGTGCTCCTCCATGCACCATCATGCACATTCTTGCGCCTCCATACTTCTCCATGCACCTCTCAGCACCCTCGCGCATGCTTGCCAGCCCAGCCGTCGCGCCCTGCCAGCCCTGCCGACGTGCCCTGCCAGCCCTTCCATCGTGTCCTGCTAGCCCTGCCATCGCGCCCTGCCAGCTCTGCCGACGCGCCCTGCCAGCCCTATCGATGCGCCCTGCCATTGTGCCCTGCTCGCCCTGCCGTCGTGACTTGCCAGCCCTGTCGACATGCCCTCCCAGCCAAGCCAGCCCTCGTGCATTGCTTCCTGCCAGCCCTGTCGTCGTTCCCTACCAGCCCTGTCGTGTTGGCCCTACCTGTCACGCCCCAGGGCGGCCGTCCCCGAGACGTGACAAATATATATGATATCGGCAATCCATACACGAGATAAAGTAAGGACTCCACAACATCAAAGGCAATAAATCAATAATCAAGTAACTGACATCAAATATATACAAATATCGGAAGCTCAAAAGACTAAGTCTGTAATTCAAATACATATTTACATACTAGAGTACACAATCAACTGTCTTGTGAGAGCCAATATACACAACAAAAGACATCAACAGTCCACATACCGTGCACAAGCACAAGTATAATACATACAAGGAAAAGGGAATGCTGATGGCCTCTCACTCGCAAGACATCCAACGCGAACGTGGGTCTCCTACTCATACTGCGCCAAGGGGAGCTCTTCTCTTGGATCCGACTCAGCGTCAACTGGAGGAAAACATATGCGAGGGGTGAGCCACAAACTCAGTAATGGAACAATCCATGCAACACAACTCATATTAATCATTACAAGTAATTTAGGTTCCAACAGATGGAATCAACTCCTTAAGCTGGTGGGTCGAGTATCAACCCGAGCCCACCACTCCCGCACCCTCACCCCCACAGGGTGACATAGGACTTTAGGGAGCAATACCCTCACCCTCACCCTCCTTAGGGATGACCTAGGCTTTGAAAAATTGCACAAACTGGTAGATCGAACCAACGCCGACCCACTACACCCTCACCCTCACCCTCACCCCCGCCTCGGGGTGACATAGGCTCTTGGGAGGAATTTAGATTGTTTCTACACCCTTGGTCCACCGGTAGCTCGTATCCAGGGAAGCCCATACCTGGAATACTCCCATGATCAGCACATCCTCACAAATCGGCAGCACCTACGGATGGGAACCCTCTGTCAAGCCGGCTGTCACAACCAGGAAGTCCCTACGCGGATCCAACGAAGAAAAGAAACCAATCTACACTCGCGAATATGATCCCTTTGGATCCGTCGTCATCAGTGACTACGCACCGGTACAGTAACGAATTCTCAAGAATTTCCTCCAAGGCGCATAACTCAGATGCAGGGAAATTCTATCATTCGTAATGACTATGCCATGGTATGACCCCCTAATAGGTCATACACTTGTCCAAACTCATTTAGACAAACTTCATGGCCCATACAGGTATAAGATGTTCTCTGTCTGGGGAAAGAACCCCTTCGGAGGGCATCTTAAGGTCCCGATATAGGATACCCCGACAACCAAACAAGGAACATGGAGCACCCTAGCCCGGGTCTCACTGGTGACTTCCCAAGGTCCCTTAATCCCAAGTAGGAAGATAGGAAATTAATATACAATTAAAGAATTAATCATTGAATTAATCATGGGAGCATGTAATAGTATAATAACAAGTTATAATATTTTCTAAGGCATCTAACACTTATGCTTTTCATAGATAGGCTTAGGACATGTTTGGGCTAAGTAGGGCATGTAGGAATCAATGTTATGCTAGCATGGACATGATGCATAGACAAGCATGAGTCCCTATGCATGACACTAGCACTATAATCCTAGCATATTATCTCTAACATGACATGGATGCAACATATGAAGACAAGCAAATATCATATGCATGAAATCAAGATTAATATGCAGTTATGGTACCCCAGGGGAGGGCAATGCACGTCTACGTGAATCACACGCCTCCCAACTGGGTTGAATTGACCCACTCACCGCAACCCGAGTCGATGCGTGACTTGCAGATACCCCAATTTTGACCGTCCAGAAAGACAGAAATACTTCAAGTAACACCCGGAAATATCCCACTTTTGGACATCCAATAGAGAACCAAAATTCAGGAAACCGGAAACCCTAACCCCAGCCCTAAACTAAACCTAGCCAGAAACCCTAACCGGAAACCCTAAAACTAAAACTAAACCTGACCCTAGCATTGACCTAGACCTAAAACCAGAAACCCTAACCCTAACCCTAAGACCCAAAAACCCTGTGTCCCTGGCAAGGGGCGGCTAGATCTAACTAGCCGCCCCATACCAGGCGGCTAGTTTGAACTAGCCGCCCCCCTAACCGCCCCCTGGCCGACTTTGGACCAGTCCCCTGGATGGGACATAAAGCAGCAATAAATGATGATCATTGCGGCGGGTCATGACATTTAGCCGCCCTCTCTTGGCCGGATTAATCCAAGTAACCGACCCAAGCCACCGCTTGTCAGAGATGGGACGTTTGACAGGTCATGATGGGGGCGGCTACTAAGAAGTAGCCGCCCCATCCTGGGCGGCTAGATAGAACTAGCTGCCCTTCACCTAGTCCTGACAGAAGAACCAGGGAATTAATGAGGGGTCTAATCGAAGCCAACCCACTCCATTACCCCCGGGATATTTTCCCTGCCTCTCTTTTACTATAAATAGAGGGGTCCCAAGCCCAAATACAACATCACCAAAAAATCCACAACAATCTTCAATCACCAATCCACCATCCTCAAACCCTTCCACCACTAGAAATCCCAAGAGAGAGAGAGAGAGCCCCTTTTGTGAAAGAAACACTCATTCCCTACATAAAATACCCTCTCATCCCACCCTCTAGAAACCCAGGCTAAACCTAGCTTAGCCTCTGTCCAAAACCAAACCCATTTCCTACCGAAGTTCTGCCCAAACCAACCCAGACCCTGGACGGCTAAACCTAGCTAGCCGCCCCCTAGCCGACGGCTAAACACAACTAGCAGCCCCCCTATCCACACCCCATATCCACACCCCTTTGTCCCAAGATTCCTTTAGTCAAGCCCCGGAAGCAGAATAGGATACCTGTTTTTCACCTCTGTGTACGGTATATCCGTGTCTCAGAGCGGAGACCCCACAAACTCCCAACGTAGGCGATCAAATCCGACCCAACCTTTTCCTGCTTTTAGAAAAAGCAGGTGGCGATCACACAAACCCCTGAATCCTCTTGAGACGCTATCGGGCGCCTCAACCAGGAACGACACACCCCTCACCTCTTCCGAGAAGACGATCCGATCGAGCCCGCCAGGGCACACATCCGATCCGAATCCCCGAAGAACCCCCACACACGCACACGCGCTCACCGCGCACCTCGCCGGGAACCGCTCCGACACACCGACATTCGGAGGCCTTCCCGACGGTACCGACAAATCTGGCGATCACGGTGGGACCTCCCTCGTGAAAAACAACAAAAGGTAATCCTCTTCTGCCCCCTTTTTACAAGCTTGACTAGAATGCTATCAACCCTCTAGGAAGGTTAGAGTTTCTCACTCCTTGAATTAAATCCTCTTCTACTGTGCATTATAACATCCTTTATTGCTTTGTAAGCCGCACACAGCTGCGCAATCCTTTACTGCTTTCGTAAGTCGCACACAGCTGCGCAATCCTTTACTGCTTTCGTAAGTCGCACACAGCTGCGCAATCCTTTACTGCTTTATTTACTGCTTTCAATCTGCATTCATCCCCACTCCACGTCATGGAATCCCACATAGAAGAGGAGATATTAGAGGAAAGGAATCACCAAGAGGGTCAGGCCACACAGTTCCTGACCCATCTAGAGGAAAGGATGGCTAGTCTAGGGTATCAAACGGTAGAGGACATGTTTCATGACCTCGCTGACTACCGTCATGCCAAGACCTTGAGACAGGAAACCCCTGTCGAAACCCCCAAATCCACTCCCAAAGCCCCATCCACACCCAGCTGCTCGGTCAATCCGAGCATTTTTTCATTCGCCCCCCTTTCCCCCGCAATCCAAAATTCCCAGTTGTTTCCACCCCAGGCCCTTACCAGGCCACCTCCAACCCGGGACTGGCAAACAGCCCTCCCAGGGGAGAAACGCTGGATGAAACCATCCGGAGAATCCTCTCCGAGACTGGTCCCTCGCCCCCAAGCACATGTCTCTACATAACCTGAGACAAATCCCGTCAGTCCACCTACCGGAGGGATTCAAAATCCCCAAATTCCGCCGGTACAACGGTCGTGGAGACCCAGACATTCATTTAACTGCCTTTTATCTAGACGCACGCCCGTTTCTAGATAATCAACCTCTACTAGTCTTCCTCTTCCAGAAATCATTGGAAGGAGAAGCACTACAATGGTTCTCCACCCTCCCTGTAGATCACTTGTCGAATTTCTCGGCTGTAAGCGAGAAATTCTTGGGCCGCTACGGTTACCAGAGGATTAGGACCCCCTCTATTTCAGATTTAACCGTAGAGAGAATGAGGCCTAGGGAGGAATTCGAACAATACGTGTCTCGGTGGCGCACCCTTGTCCACCGAACCGGCTGCAACTCACAGAATGTCAAGAAATTGACATGATGTTGCAGAGCCTGAGTCCAGAGCTCCGTACGAGCCTTTCGTACGGAGACTGCACTACGTATCAACTTCTGATTGACCGCCACAACAGGATTTCCCGTTGTGCAGCCCCAGTAGTCCAAACCCAGTCCCCACCTATCAGCCATAGGGTTGGACAACCGCCTCGTAAGGCGCAAACCCCCACGGTAGAGGGGATCATTAACCAAGTATCGGCACTCTACCCGAACGGAGCGCGAGTTCCTGACCGAGGAACAGCTCCGAGACAGTACACACCCGGTTCATCCGGATATGCGCCGCCTCGGCAAGCTAATCAAAATTTTACCCCTCGATCAGTACCCGTCCCCGTGCCAATACGACAAAACCTCACAACCCATGATTCCCCAATTCAGGCCCCCTCAATCCATAACCAGGACCAAAACAGGAGATCCTCTATCCTATCCCCCCAAGAACGCAAGGTATAGCCCTTAGAGAACCCGCGTACAGCCCCCATGATAAGGCTACACCTTCCCCCTCCTACGGCCCAAGATGGTCAAACAGAAGGATAGCTGTTCCCCCCTCCCGGAAACCCTAGGGAACATCCTCAGAGCCTTATTAAAGGTCAATGGCATTTCCTTACCCACGGCTAGACCTTCGCCTATCGGTGCTGACCCAACCCGTTTTTGTCAGTATCATCGGCATCACGGCCACACCATCGAGCAATGCTCCTTGTTTAGAGACATTGTCTACAACCTTGACGAAGAGAGACGCTTAGACTGGGCCACCATTAGGGGACTCAAAAACAACCCAGTTACGAGATCACTAGAAGTCAAGAAGGTCCCAGAAACCCATAACCCCGTAGAAACCACAATCCGAAACCCAAGGCCAGCTACGAAGGCTCCCTTGGAAGAACCAGAAACCTGAGCTATGAAAGCGTCTACACCATAGAAGTCGCTGACCATGAAGAGTCACCCAGAATCATTCCAGGTGGCATAATCTTACCAGCCTCTTCCCCCGTCCTACCAACCCCCTCCCCTATTCTCCCCAAACCCACAAGACTCTTTCCCCCCAAAAAAGACCAACCAATATCCCCCTTACAAATCAACAGAAGCCTGCGCCCATAACACAAAGCCCCCGAACCACCATTGACGCACTAAACCATCATACTACTAGAGCAGGCAGAATCTTCAACACTGTACCCTCTTATAGACACCCCCTGCCTGAAACCGAAACTGAGGAGCCCCGCGCCGGGGATAGGATCGACATCCTAGACCAACTCCGAAAAATCCCCGCGAAAATTTCCATTTTGGAGCTAATCGAAACCTCAGAACACCACCAGCAGGCTCTAAGAACGTTCCTAGAAAGAACCCAAGTCGACCCGCAAATCTCTACCCTAGGCATACCAATAGCTCTAGCCACCGCAGGACTAGGGCCCGTCATCACCTTTAGACCTAAGGAAGAAGTTCATGATAAAGTCGTCAACACCTCAACCCTATGTATAACAATCAACCTCGAAGGACACTCGGTGGATAAAGTTCTAATTGACACCGGGGCAGGAGTAAACCTCATATCATTACAAACCTTCGAGCACATTGATGGGCGCATAACCACACTCTTTGAAACGGACACCCGTATATTTGCCTATGACAAAACGGCTCGTCCAGTTCTAGGCTTCAAGGACTTCCGATTAAAAGTGGGGCCGCTAGAAACTAGCACTAAAGCTTATGTCCTAGAAATGGATTCAGATTATAATATGATCCTAGGACGTAAATGGCTAGCGTCCATAAAGGGGGTCTCCTCTCCCCTGCACCAGTGCTTGAAATTTCCCTTGGGAGGTCGGATAATCAAAATACAAGGGGATGCGATCAGAGAACCTAAGCCAAGGTTCGCCGATAATGAAACCACCGCCATAAAAACCAGTAGCTCAAGACCCATGGAAACCACCATCCACATCTTAGATTTCCCGGCCAATTGGCTAAATCCCCGGAACACTCCCCCCGTTACCTCAAAGACAAGCCACCCTAGGTTTGAAAATCCTGGCTGGCATATAATGGGGACCATGGGTTACCTTCCTGGGGAAACTCTGGGACACAAAAATGGGATCCTGGACCCCATCGACCTCCCGGCATGGCTAGACAAGAGGGGGATCGGCTCACCCAAACACAAATCTAAATTAGAGGGAAAATATAATTGGAAGTTGTACAAACATTTCGTAAGGGAAATAATCATAGAACCCGCCGAAGAAACCGTATGCCCCCGCCCCCTAGACCCTACCCGGGAAAGCGAGCTACACTATCTCTCTGGCTCCCTAGAATGGCTGTTCCCACTCCCTGATAAACACCTGAATCCACACTCGCCACCAGACGACAAAACTCCAGCTGACCCAGCCTCCTTTTCTCGCAGTGCTCAAGCATCGCAACAAAGGAGCGCCAGCTGCTGGAGGAAAGTCGGCTGAAACACTTCCACCAATCCAGTAGGTTGTAAATAATAAGTGTCTTTTCTGTTCAAAAAAAAAAAAAAAAAAAAAAAAATGGAAACCAGAACCCTAGGATCCCTGTTCGACAAAGATGACTTCACTCCAGCATGGCACCCCTTCAGTGACGACTCTGATCTCCTGAACGAACTACAGCGTCTCGCCAGTCAAGCCAAAAACCCCAACCCTAGTACCTCGTCCAAAACGGTAAAACCCACTAGGAGCCAAGTACCTGACCAGATCATTAGCAACTTGGAAGGATATAGCAGGGCCATACTAGGTTTAGAGAAATTTGAATCAATAGCGGTTGTAGAAGAACCAGACCTAGATAACATAGAAAACCCAGATGACGGTCTAGGAGTCTTCGAAATCTGTGATGAGGACGATGAAGAAAGAGAAGACCTGTCTAAGGAATTCAAGCAGAGCCTTCAAAGGTTCGATGAAAAGACAGAGGAAGCAGATGAGAAGATAGAGGAGCTAAACCTAGGGACAAAGACTGACCCCAAAATCATTTCGATTAGCGCAGAACTAAATCACGATGAACGAGAGAGACTGATTAAAATATTACACGAGTATAAAGACGTCTTTGCGTGGTCTTACAAGGACATGCCTGGGCTCGATACCTCGTTAGTCGAACATCAGTTAATCTTAGAACCAAATGCAAAACCAGTCAAACAAAAGCTGAGACGCCTCCATCCCGAGGTGGCTCTAAAAATCAAGGATGAGGTGGACAAACTCCACCAGGCTAAATTTATCCGGGTGGTCTTATACCCAAAGTGGGTAGCAAATATCTTTCCAGTGTCAAAAAAGATGGAAAGATCCGAATATGCATCGACTTCAAGGACCTCAACCGAGCGTGCACAAAAGATGACTTTCCACTCCCACACATCGACCTCCTTGTCGACAACACTGCAGGATATGAGATGCTCTCGTTCATGGATGGCTTTTCTGGATACAACCAAATCCGGCTGGCAGAAAAAGACCAAGAAAAGACCTCCTTCACCACACCCTGGGGAACTTACTGCTAGTAGAAGTATATGTGGATGACGTCTTGGTTAAATCTAGAACTCGAATAGGACACACAGAAATACTTAGGCAAGTACTGCAGAGATGCAGGGAATATTCACTTAAAATGAACCCAAAGAAATGTCGTTTCGGTCTCCTCGGGAAAACTTTTGGGATTCATGGTAAGTAAACGGGGGATAGAAATAGATCCGACCAAGGCAAAAGCCATCGCCCAAATGCCCCCACCCAAGAACCTAAAAGAACTAAGAGGGCTTATAGGAAGGTTGCAGTTTATTAGGAGATTTATTTCTTAACATGCTGAACGATGTCACCCCTTTTACAAACTACTAAAAGGGGGAGTCCAGTTTAATTGGGTTAGTGAATGCCAAAAGGTCTTTGATAATTTAAAAGAGTACCTTCTTAAACCCCTAGTCCTTTCGGCCCCGGTACCCGGGCGCCCCCTACTCCTCTATATAGCTGCAACTAAAGAAGCCATTGGTGCGGTACTTGCACAACACGACGACATGGGAAGAAAGGAAAAGGCCATTTACTACTTGAGTAAAACTCTGATTGAATACGAAAGAGCCTACCCTCCTACAGAAAAAACTTGTCTAGCATTAGTATGGGCTTCCCAAAAATTATGACATTACTTTCTCGCCCACAAAGTCAAATACTTTGCCAAAATAGACCCAGTAAGGTTCTTATTCGAGAAAGCCATATTGACGGGACGCTTAGCCCGATGGCAAGTACAGTTAAACGAGTTTGACATCACGTACGCCACTCAAAAGTCCGTCAAAGGACAAGCCATCGCTGATCACCTCGCTCAACTACCCCTCCCCGATTACGAACCGGTAAAAACTGACTTCCCGGACGAAGAAATATTTGCGCTTATTGAAGAGAAAAATAGAGAGACATGGACGCTATACTTCGACGGAGAGGTCAACCAAAAGGGAAAGGGAATAGGGATAGCACTAATCTCTCCCGAAGGCGTCATTATCCCACAAGCATTTCAGCTTACGTTCAGAGCCACCAACAATATGGTTGAATACGAGGCCCTGATAGCAGGTTTGAAGGCAGCCCTAGCCCTAGGAGCTAAAAATTTAGACATCATTGGAGACTCCCTCTTAGTGATCCGCCAAACTCTTAAAAAATATCAGACTAGAGACCCAAAGCTGAAGCCATACAGAGAACTAGCCATAGTCCTGTTAAAACAATTCCGTGAGGTTACTCACATTTTCACACCCCGGACTGGCAATATTCTTGCGGATTCTCTAGCCTCCCTAGCTTCGGCTCGCCTTCCCCTTATTTAGGACATCTGAAACAGTCACTATCCAGAGACTGGAAACACCTGCCACCGAACTCGGTAACCCTGAAACTCAAAGTCTCTTAAAAATGAACCAGGCCAACAAAAATGCTAGTACCGCGGAAATCCTAACTCTTGAACTAGAAGATATAGACGACGGAAACCCATGGTACTTTGATATTAAAAACAACCTTAGAGACGCTTCATTCCCAAGCTATGCTACCAACGACGACCAGAAAATAGTTAAAAGGATAGCAGTCAAGTACTGCCTCTGAGGGGGTATACTCTTCCGAGCATCTTTCAACGGAGAACTACTCAGATGCCTGGACGACGAAGAAGCATACACCATTGTAGAAGAGGCTCACTGTGGAGTATGCGGGGGGCACGTCAACGCCCAAATGCTAGCAAAAAAGGTACTAAGAATGGGCTACTATAATCACTTTGGGACTGCAACAAATACATTAAGCGTTGTATCCAATATCAAACCCATGCCAACAAAATACACGCACCAGCATCTTCTTTACATCCCATGACTTCACCATGGCCCTTCTCTATGTGGGCATTAGATGTGATAGGACCATTCCGGGACACTATAGAAAACACCACCCAAAAAGCCTTCATCCTCACCGCCACAGAATACTTTACCAAATGGGCTGAGGCCGAGTCCTATGTAGTAATTAAAAGCTCTACCCCTATCTCGTTTTGTCCACACTCACATCCTGGCACGGTTCGGCACCCCCAAAGTGATTATAACTGACAATGGCCCCCAGTTCATCTCCCAAGAATTCCAAGACCTATGCAATAAACATCATATAGAACTTCATCATTCCACGCCGTACTACCCACAGGGGAACGGACAAGCAGAGGCCACCAACAAAACCTTGCTCAAAATTATAAAGAAAACGGTAGAAACCCACAAGGCTACCGATTGGCCTGATAAACTGGTAGACGCCCTTTGGGCATACCGAACCTCCATTAGAACGCCCACTGGTCAAACCCCCTATTCACTCACATTTGGGACCGAAGCAGTAGTACCTTACGAAATCCTCGTCCCATCCTTGAGAATTGTAGTAGAAGAAGATCTCCAAATTGAGAAAAAGAGGGAGGCACTCCTACTACGCCTCGAACTACTAGACGAGAAGAGATTAAGAGCGGCAGACCATGCCCAGGCCTACCAAAGAAGGGTGGCAAGGGCATTTGAAAAGAAGGTGATAAAAAGAAAATTTGAAATCGGGGAATTAGTACTTAAGCAAATCATGCCATCAAGACTGCCTCACCCGAGAGGAAAGCTGCAACCCACATGGGAGGGACCCTATGTGATCACCCATGCCTATCCCGGGAATGCATACCGCCTGGTAGATGCCGAAGGAGTCGAGGTTCCAGGTTCGTGGAATGCACTTTATCTAAAGAAATTCCATGCATGAAAAGCTTTCAGTACTTAAGAACTATTATTCTTCCTTCCTGCAATTTCCAGCGTTTAGTACTTGATGATAGAATTATAAGACTCTCAAAGATAAACTCGTATCTATTTGAACACGTTTCTGCCAAATCATGTCATTCCCTTCACACACGTATAACTGGACTAGATTTGCCTGATAGAAGAAAAATTGCCTACCCCGTGGACTGGGACAATTTAAAAACTCCCCAAAGCAAAATATCCCTTATTTCCGCCCCGCTCGTATTAACCCTAGGTTAAAATGAGGAGTTACCCGGACCTAACATATGTCCCAAAAACTTGCTCTGGCACTATATAAACACTTCTAGAGGGGAAGCATGAAAAGAATCGGGGTGAAAAACAGAAGAGCCCCCCCCCCCCCCCTCAAATCAAAACAATAAAAAAAAAAGCAAAAAAAGAGAAAATCAGGCAATGAGAGGTCAAACACTCAAGTGAACGGGTTAAACTCTCTATTTAGCAGGCTTTCACGCCTTTACTCACGGTATACGCTAGACAACGGCTGTACCAGTACAGATCCAAACAACGGATTGTACTTTCCACCCAAAAATAAAGAAGTGGTAAAAAGAAGAAAGCCAGAGGGACCTAGGAAGTAAGACATGTACTAGACTGGGACGATTCTAAAATATTGCCCGAAAGGAAGATATTACTTTTACCTCATTCACCCTCTCCCCTTTTATTTTTTGCAATGGGGGTTCAAAATTGAGCTATGTCCACCGGGAAAAGCGAAATTTTGACCAAGGGTAGATCACGTCCAGGTTTACACCTACACACACACTCACACGAGTTCACTTAGAAACTTGCCTATCCAAAGGAAGCTTATTTGACTTGACTCTTGGTACATTCATGGATTTTTCAGCATGTTTAAAATAATACGATTAAGCATTTGAAAACCATGAACCTAGGAAAATCGACGCCTAAGGCTTATACCTCTCAAATACAATCCTGGTTAGGACATAAGTGTCGGTGTCGAAAAATCCGCGTGTGTGGGGGTTCTTCGGGGATTCGGATCGGATGCGTGCCCTGGCGGGCTCGGTCGGATCGTCTTCTCAGAAGGGGTGAGGGTGTGGTTCCTGGTTGAGGCGCCCGACAGCGGCTCAAGAGGATTCAAGGGGTTTTGTGATCGCCACCTGCTTTTTCTAAAAACAGGAAAGGGTTTGGGTCGGATTTGATCGCCTACGTGAGGAGTTTGTGGGGTCTCCGCTCTGAGACACGGATATACCGTACACAGAGGTGAAAAACAGGTAATCCTATTCTGTTCCCGGGCTTGACTAAAGGAGTTATGGGACAAAGGGTTGTATGGGGTGTGTATAGGGGGGCGGCTAGTTGGATCTAGTCGTCTGGTCAGGGGCGGCTACTAGGGTTTAGCCGTCCCAGGTCTGGTTTGATTTGGGCAGAGGTTTGGTAGGAAATGGGTTTGGTTTTGGGCAGAGGCTAAGCTAGGTTTAGCCCGGGCTTTTGGAGGGTGAGACGAGAGGGTATTTTATGTGGGGAATGGGTGTTTTTCTCACAAAAAAGGCTCTCTCTCTCTTTCTCTCTTGGGATTTCTAGTGTGAAAAGGGAATGTGAATTGTGGGATGTTGGTGTGGAATGGTTGTTTGTGGATTTCTTGATGTTATATTTGGGCTTGGGACCCCTCTATTTATAGTAAAAGAGGGGCAGGGAAATATCCCGAGGGTAATGGAGTGGGTTGGCTTCGATTGGACCTCTCATTAATGCTCTGGTTCTTCTGCCAGAGAACAGGTGAAGGGCGGCTAGTGCTAACTAGCCGCCCGGGATGGGGCGGCTACTTCCTGGTAGCCGCCCCTATCATGACCTGCCAAACGTCCCATCTCTGACAAGCGGTGGCTTGGGTCGGCTACTTGGTATGATCCGGCCAAGAGAGGGCGGCTAAAGGTCATGACCCGCCGCAATGATCAGCATTTAATATTGCTTTATGTCCCATCCAGGGAACTGGTCCAAAGTCGGCCAGGGGGCGGTTAGGGGGGCGGCTAGTGTGAACTAGCCGCACAGTGAGGGGCAGCTAGTTAGGGATAGCCGCCCCTTTCCAGGGGCTTTAGGTTTTTAGGGTAGGTTTAGGTTTAGGTCTGGGTTAGGGTTTGGCTTAGGTTTAGGGTTTGAGCTAGGGTTTGGGGTTAGGTCGAGGTTTAGGGTTTTGGGTTAGGGTTTGGGTTTAGGTTACGGCTAGGTTTAGGGTTTCTGGTTAGGTCAAGGTTCTGGGGTTTCCGGTTTTAGGGTTAGGTCAAGGCTAGGGTTGGGCTTAGGTTTAGGGTTTGAGCTAGGGTTTGGGTTTAGGTTTAAGGTTTGGGGTTTCCGGTTTAGGGTTTAGGGTTTCCGGTTTAGGGTTAGGTCAAAGCTAGGGTTAGGGTTTCTGGTTTACCGAACCTTCGGTTCTTTATTGGTGTCCACTTGTGGGATATTTCCGTGTGTTACTTGAAGTATTTTTGTCTCTCTGGACGGTCAAAATTGGGGTATCTACAATAAGTGACCGCAAGGGCTCCTCCACGGGGACTTGATGGTGTCTTTTACTTATGAAAATCGAGAACATTGCCCTCTCACCTAAAAAAAGTCATTGAAGAACTAAAATGCCCCCTTATGCCACTTATACTTACGCATAAGCTTGCATTTTCCTTTTCCAAAACACCTTGGCATCCGATTTTCTTGAAATATTAAAGTTAACCCCCCCCCCCCGAATATAAGAATTGTCCCCACTCATATGAGAATTGTCCCCACAAAATTTAAAATTGTCCCCACTCATATGAGAATTGTCCCCACTCACCTCATGCCCTTCCGCACATGCGTGAGAAGAAATTGTCCCCACCTTCTACACATAAGTTTTTCTTCACTCACGCACTTGGAATCCCTTCCTTGCGCACTAAAGCCTGGTCTCCCACACTTTACTTTCTCGCATTTATATTTCCATTCCGCCTTAAGATGGATTGTAGCCCTTGACGATTCAAGCAAGAAGGGCTCGAAAGTCAGTGCAGGGGCGCAATCTGGACGGATTTAACACTTGGTCCATGGAAAGAATGTTTTTATAGGTCTCGAAGGATAAAACACTCAGGAGGACTTTCAGCAGCAGCAGACAAGAAGCAAAACCAGAAAATTGTCCCACGCAGGGGGCGGCTGAACCCGACTAGCCGCCTCCCCGAGAGACGGCCAGTTTGAACTAGCCGCCCCTGCCTCCTGCCCCTCTTGTCCAGGTAAAAACCTAGGCAAGGGGTGGCTAAATGCAAGTAGCCGCCCCTCACCTGCTACCCCATCTGCCCTGTCAGTCCCAGTCTCAATCAACTCTTCAACTCGTTTGAATACCTGTCAAAACATTCCTTTCCCAAACATGCATACACACATTTTAGACACATATTCATACACAAGACCTGTATCGATACCATGCTATAATGATTATATATTAGAATTCTACATCCATCCATAAATCAAAACCTATAAACACCAAGTTCATTCATCCACACACATATACATCCCTATAGATTAGGAAGGCTTTCTAAAAACATTAAACATCCATGCTAAACTATACCAAACCACGCATACAAACAAGAAATTAAATTGTCCCACCATGACCATAAACGTAAATTGTCTTCTAAAAACACCCAAAATGCAAAAAGTAAGAAAGGGATAGGTCCACCAAGAGCTCCAAACTCCAAAGCCTTGAGCTGCACATCATCGAAATATCACCTAAAAACAAAATAAAAGAAGAAAAGCATGAATTCCTTGCATATACCAAATCTTCTACTTAAAACCAAGACACAAAGAAACTATACCTCGGCATATCGTCACCCACTGGAGGCTGAGTGGGAGAAACATCCTAACTTGGCTGAGAAGGGAGCGGCGGCTGAGGAGAGGACTGAACCTCTGGAGCATCAAGAGCGGCAAGAGTCTCCCGAACCGAAGACGCAGCCCTCGCATATATCCCACGACTCCGAGACACCGAAGGGCGAGAAGCACGGCTGAAGGTAGCCCCGGTAGCCAAGGAGGCCGAGAGGGAGTGATCAGGCTCAAGTGGAAGAAGGTCGAGGTCCGCCTCGGTCATCGAGCCCCCTCCGACCAATTTCCCCCTCATAGTCGCCTCCCAGAGACGGACCTGCTGCATATCCCTGTCTCTCCTCTCCAATATCAGTCAGAGGCGACTCTCTATCCCTCTAGCCCGTTCCTTGGCGGCCCTCAACCTCTCCTCCAACTCCCGCACCCTCGCCTCTGACGCCCTGACCGCCTCTCAGTCCCTGACCCCGGCCGCCTGGAGAGAGCGAACCAAATCTCCCATCAAACCCCCAGGGACACCCGCCGAAGCCTCCAACTCCGACACCATCATCTGGAGGGAGTCCCTCTCACGGCCTAGGGTAATGAACCCCTCCTCCCTCGAGGCTATCATGGACCTCAGCCGGTCCGCCTCCTCCTCAGCCCGGGAAGCCCTGCCCCTCGCTTGGCCCAACTCCATCCTTGTGGCCATCAACTCGCTCCGGGCCACATCCAACTCCCTCGTCAGTTCGAGCTCTCGCTCGGACACCGTGGAACGAGGAGGGGCAGAGGAAGAAGAAGCGCCGTCGGCCCTCGCTCTCGACAGAGCATCCACCTGAGCCTCAAGGATCCGGACCTGGTCCTGCAAGCGTCCCCTTTGTACGACGCCTCTATCTGCCTGGCCCGCGCTTGGAGGTGCTCATTGGCGGTCTTGAGCCTCTTCTCCATCTCATTCAGCTCAACCTACAAAAGCAACATCGGTCAGAATATACCCAAGGAGAAGAAAAGAAAAGAAAAGAAGGGGAGAAAGACTTACATAGGCGTCCGGGACCTCCTCCTCCATAGTCCCAAGGATACTGGCATATTCCTGGCAATACCAAACCATATACTCCTCACTGCTAGCCACCTCGGGACGACGCTCCACCAAGGCGCCTCGGCCCATCCATCCCGCCACGTACGTCGCGTAGTTCCTCGGGAGGTTCGTGTCCCGAGGAATCCCAGCCACTGGGATCGAGGGGCGCTTCGACAGAGGATCAGGCACCCACTGGTGGTACCCAAGCTGGCGGACGACCCGACTGATCGCATGAAACACGACCTCAGTAAAATAGATCAGTCAGATATCCCGCGACAACTCCGCTGGGACCTCCTCCTCCGTGTAGGGCCTCCACGTCATCTATAAAGCAGCAAAAAGACAGGAAGAGCGCTTAGTCAAACGAAAACTAAATACAAGCCAAAACAAACCTCGAAGGAAAATTTATACCTCTTCCTCCTTCAAGACACGGAAGGCCTCCCGGAACTGAGCGAGGCGATGCAAGCGCGAAGATCCCCGGGGTGCCCATCTCATGGCCCAAGGGAGGGCACGATCAAACGGCGCAGAGGTCGGGCGATCAATGGCGAAATGCTCGTACCCGAAGATCTAGCAAAGCAAGAGGGAAATTATCATGACCAAAGTAAGCTAAACCAAGAAGAAGACACTCATCACTTACACATACCTGAAGGAATTGCGCGAAGCCACCAAGGTTCTTTCCCCCAGCCCTCTTGACCTTCTTCGAGAGCTCCGCAAATAAATGGGCAAGCATCGCCGCTCCCCAAGCATATCGCCCCATGCCCTCTAGGTCCCTCATCAGCAGAAGAGAAAGAGAGGAAACCTTGTTGGAGGCCATCGAGAAGAGGACCCGACCAAAGAAGTAGAGGAAGAACGCCCTCAACTCCCTCCGTGCCCTCTGTGGGCACGCAGCCGCCTCTCTCGCCTCGATCATCGCCCTCCGCCTCTCGAAGCTAATTGCAGCTTCGCCCTTCTGACGCTCCGTGAAAGAACCAAGGCCGTACTGCCCCGACAGCCTCCCCAAGGGGATCCGGTTCAGCGTCCGCTCCCTCTCCACGAACTCCCATTCCCCGATCAACTCCTGGAAAAGCGCCTTATAGTTGGCGAGGGTGGCCGCGATCACTGCCTCCCCTGACACCGGAAGGTCGGTGATCCGATGAACATCCTCGAGGGTCGGCATGACAGCACCGGTGGGGAGAATGAAAGCGCAGCTCTCCGGATCCCACCTCTCCGCCAAAGCCTCCACATAAGGACGGTGGACGTGGAACGGCTCGATCAGGAAGAAGGAACGGAAGCCCGCTCCATCCACCAAGCCCCTCTCCTCCTGCCCCAAAGCATCGTACCACCTCTTCGTCCCATGCCACAAGGCCCGAATACGGTTCGGTCTCTACAAGACGAACGAAGGGAACATGGGTTAGTTAGTTAAAAAAAAACAATCGAGAGGTAAGGGTTCAACCCTACGAAATTATTTTTAAAACCATGCTTAGCAAAATGACACTTCCATATGCTAAATACAGAAACAAAAGCATGAAAGTAAGAAGCTACACTCCCCATATGATCGCGCATACTAGACAAACATCAACATATCCCACCGTGGTCACCACTCACACACTTTCTTACATCACAGCTTATCATGCTTATACCTTCCCTAAACACACCTAAGCAATATAAAACTGGGACCCATGAAATGCATGCATACACTCCCCCATGCTCTACCACAATCAAACACGTACAAAGTCATATACAGGTAGAAAAGTATCAAATGCAAGCATGCTAGCCGTATCACTCCTCTTTCTTTTATATGCATACAACAAGCATGGATGTACATATAAAAATTGTCCCCTTCCTTTTTTTCAACACGAACCCGTTCGCATGCTTACAATATCTCACCGTGATCAAACTATACATACAAGCATGCATCTTAGACACACATATCACTCACTATTACCTACTCATGCATATTAGACACACATATCACACACTATCACCTATTTATACCACGAAAGACATACACATATAAATAAAAGGGTAAGACAAAGGTTGGGAACATACCATGGCCCGCGTAGACCCAGGAGCGTCCACCTCGGCCTCGTCGGGATCGTCCATCCCATCGTCATCCCCCTCCTCGTCCTCCTCAAACACGGCCTACTCGGCCTCAGCCCCAGTACCAACACCGGCCTCCGACCCCATGTCCACACCCTCGGCCTCCCCGGCCTCCTCCCCAACATCCCCGGCCTCAGCCCCAGTACCAACACCGGCCTCCCCGGCCTCAGCCCCAGTACCAACACTGGCCTCCCCGGCCTCCTCGTCATCCCCCTCCTCGTCCTCCTCAAACACGGCCTCCTCGGGCGGCTAGTTACAACTAGCCGCCCCTCCCAGTTTTCTCTTTCATTTAAAAAAACCCCTTTCCAATCTTCTTTCAGCCCTAAAATTCAAAAGTTCTCCATAACCAAACAGCCATGTATTGGCTTATTTCCAGACATTACTTGATCAAACACGACTTTCCCGAAGTTTTGCCACACGTTCAGTACCACTCAAATTTGAATTTCTTCAGTTCTGGTTCTTTTCCAGAGTTCTTATCCTTCGGATGATCCAATTCACCCAAACTCAACTTTTACTTGCTTTCTGTCGGCGATATCCCCTCCTTGCTGAGTTTTCCCAAGCACGGGAACGGTAGGCACGAGGAAACTGACGCTGGGCTACTCCGTGCACGATAGCTAAGAACCCCGACCGCGGGTTGGATCACTCACCATTTACTTTTCCCCGCCTTCCACCTGGATCATCCTCTCGGATAAAAAATTCTAAGTCAAGACCTAGCCTCTGACGGTCTAAATCAACTCCCCGAGTAGTACTGCTCGTATTGGCACAACTCCTTGAAGGTCGGGCCGGCCAAAATAGGGGTCTCTTTCCTTATCATCGGTCGAAGTCTTTCATGCTTCGCACAAAGACTCCGTCCGATGAGGGACAATTGTAGATACCCCAATTTTGACCGTCCAGAAAGACAGAAATACTTCAAGTAACACCTGAAAATATCCCACTTTTGGACATCCAGTAGAGAACCAAAATTCAGGAAACCGGAAACCCTAACCCCAGCCCTAAACTAAACCTAGCCAGAAACCCTAACTGGAAACCCTAAAACTAAAACTAAACCTGACCCTAGCATTGACCTAGACCTAAAACCAGAAACCCTAACCCTAACCCTAAGACCCAAAAACCCTGTGTCCCTGGCAAGGGGCGGCTAGATCTAACTAGCCGCCTGCGGCTAGTTAGATCTAGCCGCCCCCCTAACCGCCCCCTGGCCAACTTTGGACCAGTCCCCTGGATGGGACATAAAGCAGCAATAAATGCTGATCATTGCGGCGGGTCATGACCTTTAGCCGCCCTCTCTTGGCCGGATCAATCCAAGTAACCGACCCAAGCCACCGCTTGTCAGAGATGGGACGTTTGGCAGGTCATGATGGGGGCGGCTACCAGGAAGTAGCCGCCCCATCCTGGGCGGCTAGATAGAACTAGCCGCCCTTCACCTGGTCCTGACAGAAGAACCATGGAATTAATGAGGGGTCTAATCGAAGCCAACCCACTCCATTACCCCCGGGATATTTTCTCTGCCTCTCTTTTACTATAAATAGAGGGTTCCCAAGCCCAAATACAGCATCACCAAAAAATCCACAACAATCTTCAATCACCAATCCACCATCCTCAAACCCTTCCACCACTAGAAATCCCAAGAGAGAGAGAGAGAGAGAGAGCCCCTTTTGTGAAAGAAACACCCATTCCCTACATAAAATACCCTCTCATCCCACCCTCTAGAAACCCGAGCTAAACCTAGCTTAGCCTCTGTCCAAAACCAAACCCATTTCCTACCGAAGTTCTGCCCAAACCAACCCAGACCCTGGACGGCTAAACCTAGCTAGCCGCCCCCTGGCCGACGGCTAAACACAACTAGCCGCCCCCCTATCCACACCCCTTTGTCCCAAGACTCCTTTAGTCAAGCCCCGGAAGCAGAATAGGATACCTGTTTTTCACCTCTGTGTACGGTATATCCGTGTCTCAGAGCGGAGACCCCACAAACTCCCCACGTAGGCGATCAAATCTGACCGAACCTTTTCCTGCTTTTAGAAAAAACAGGTGGCGATCACACAAACCCCTGAATCCTCTTGAGACGCTATCGGACGCCTCAACCAGGAACGACACACCCCTCACCTCTTCCGAGAAGACGATCCGACCGAGCCCGCCAGGGCACGCATCCGATCCGAATCTCCGAAGAACCCCCACACACGCACACGCGCTCACTGCGCACCCCGCCGGGATCCGCTCCGACACACCGACATTCGGAGGCCTTTCCGACGGTACCGACATGACTGTTCGCCAAGATCTGCACGATAAGGGCATCAAAAATAGTGAGTATAGCTACATAAAAACACCTAAAATTAACTAGAAATGCCAAAGACTCAGATATGCACGCATAGGGGCCCGCACGCATGCGAGTACGCACGTACGCACGCATATCCGAGTGCCCCGACACCTATCCGAGCCCCCGGGCAGTCATACGCGCACGTGCACGCATGTGTGCACGCGCTGCAGACGCGTTACCCCGTGCGTGCACGCCTGCGCGTACGTGCACGCCCGTGCACGCCCCAGTCTGCCGCCTGCCCTGCGCGCCCGACTGCGCACGCACGTGCGCGGACAGATCCGCACGCGCGCCCAAGCTTTCAAAAGCACCCTCCCTCACCCCACACTCACCCAAACACAAGCACATGGTGTGCAAGGTCCCCTAACACCTACCCAACCCTAGAAAATCAGAAATAAAGAAGGGGGAGAGCTTACCAAGAGAGGGGGAGTGAAAGGGGGAGATCTGGTGCCCTCCGATGCGCCCGCGACCACCACTACCACCACCTCCTCAGCCTCTCCATTAGCCCTTCTTGGCTGAAAAACAGGGGCATTGGGAGCTTGAGAGGGAGCCAAAGAGAGGGAAACAACAACAACAACAATACTCACCTTTTATATCCTCTTTGTATTCCTTCTTCTTCTTCTTCTCTTGATTTTCCCCTTCAAAGCACACATACACTCACACACAGCAGGGCTGGAGGGGAAGACGTTGAAGGGGAGAGAGAGAGAAAGTGAGCACAAATGCTCACATTTGAGGGGGGTGAACACAAGGGAAAAAGGAGGGGTAAGCATAACCTAACCTCACCCACACACAAAGAAAATAAGCAATGGTTTCTTAGTGGCTAAGCAGGGGGGTGAGGTTACCAAGGGGGTGATCATAACCTCCAAAATATCCTAACACTATTCCACTTAACAAATAAGTTTTGAAGAAAATCGGATACGATTCAGAACTGCATAATTTTCTAAACGTTACCGGAATTCAATGAAATTTTTATGGGTAGTACAGAATAGTACCAGCACCCATAATATGCAGTCAGATTTCCAATCGGAGTACTCAAGCTCACGAAATTGGCTAAAAGCCAAAATTTTAGCGGCTCCGATCGAAAAAAGAAATTTTCAAAAATGACCAGAAATGACCCAAAGGTTACTAATAGGCTAAAAAGTGACACATATATAACACTACCAGCCCTACCAACCCTGCCAGCCTGCCATCGTGCCCTGCCAGCATGTGCCAGCGCTCCCGAGATAGCGCCCCGGATCTCCTGAGATCTTGCCTTGCCTGCGCGTGCCCACGATCCTGGATCTCCCGTGATCTACCTTGCTAGTGCATGCCCGCAAGTGCCAGCGCCAGCCAACTTGTGCCAGCGCCTGCCAGCTTGTGCCAATGCTCCTAGGACAGAGCCCCGGATCTCCCGGGATCTTGTTCTGGATCTCTCGGGATCCTGTTCGAGACACCTCTCCAGCGCGCCTCATCACGCCCCTGCAAGTTCCAAAGCCACCGTGGACGCGCCTCTATGCGCCCTTGCTGCCTATGCACACACAGGCCGCCGCCCTCTGCTGTTGGCCACCACTAGCCGCCGAACTCCCCGCCCTCCGGTCGCCCCTGACAACACTCTGATGCCTTGGGTCGTCCTCTGTTGCCTCGGCTCGACCTCCGACCGACCTCAGCCACCGTTCAGCGGCCCTCTACCTCCCTTTGGTGCTCTCCTGCTGCCCTTGGCTGCTCTCTGGCCACTCTCAACTACCTCCGTTAATCCTCCCGGCCGTGCCTGGATCTGCCCTGCTGCGTTGCGTAGCCCTGTCCAGCCATGCCTCGATCTGCACTGCCGCATTGGGCAGCCCTGCCCAGCCATGCCTGGAACTGCCCTGCCGCGTTGCGCAACCCTTTCCAGCCGTGCCTGGATCTGCCCTATTGCGTCGCACAGCCCTGCCCAGCCGTCCCTAGATTTTCCCTGCGCGTCGCGCAGCCATTCCCAACCATGCCTGGATCTGCCCTGTCGTGTCGCACAGTCCTGCCCAGCCATGCCTGGATCTCCCCTATACATCGCGCAGCCTTGCCCAGCTGTCCCTTGATCTCCCGTGCGCGTTGCGCAGCCCTGCCCAACCGTGCCTGGATTTGCCCTGTCGCATCGCGCAGCGCTACTGAGTCATGCGTGGATCTGTCCTGCCATGTCGCGCAGGGCTGCCGAGCTGTGCCTGGATCTGCCCTACCGCATCGCGCAGCCCCGCCCAGCCGTGCCTGGATCTGCCCTGTAGCGTGGCGCAGCCTACCCAGCCGTGCCTGGATCTGGCCTGCCGCGTTGTGCAGCCCTGCCCAGCCATGCCTGGATCTGCCCTGCCGCGTCGCGTAGCCCTGCCTAGATGCCCCTGGATCTACCCTGCCTAGTAGTGCCTGGATTTGCCCTGCCGCGCCATGCAGCCGTGCCTAGATCTGCCCTACCGCGTCGCACAGCCCTGCCCAACCACCCCTGGATCTGCTCTACCGCATCACTATCTTCAGCCTCCGCCACATTCTCATTTTTGTGCACTCTAAGGGTTATACCCTTCATTGTTTAAGAGGGTGTGTTAAAGAATAATTATTAGGAGAATATTATGTTTTTATTATCATTATTATGATATTACTAGTTTTCTTTTCTGGTATTTTAGGTTTTCCTTTGTATATCTATATATAGAGTTTTTGGCTCATTTAATACAATAATAATAATTTTTACTATCCTTTATTTTAACATATCATATTACATATTTTTTTTATATTTATTAAAAATAAATTCATCCAATTTAAAATAAAGTGATATCTATTTTTTATCAAAAACATATAACTCATTAAATGAATTCTAAAGTTTTTATCGGTGTGTCGCAGAGTCTACCCCGCTAACATTTTCCTTCTAATAATCCGATATTTTTTTTTCTATTAATCGGATCTTTTCTATTCTCTCTCGTTTGGTCTCATTCGTGAAGAGGCAGAAGCGAAGGGAAGATCGATGACGTCAGCGCCGCCATGGAAGCAGCTCCTCCTTGTCGCTTTAGATTCAAACGCCCATCTCAAGCACTCTCACTTCTTCCAACTCGTACGTCCCCCCCTCCCTCTGACCGAATCGTCCGTTCAATCCATTTTTAAAATTTTTGATATCTGTTTCTGAAAACATAGGCGACGGTGGGATTGAACGGGAGGCCATCGAATCGAACTGTTGTTTTCAGGTTGGGATCCTATATAATGGTTTCTTCCTCGGGTATTTTGTTTCAGTTTGTTAAATATGGCTGTTTCAGGGGATTTCAAGAGGGTTCTGAAAAGATTCAAATCAACTCCGACTCCAGAAGCTCCAAGGTTTGGGTTTTTTTACTTTCATTGTGTGGGAGTGATATATTTGAATTCGGTTTTGATTGGTGACTCTTAAAGGTTTCGGCTTTCACAGATTGATGAACTCAAAGCCTTCCCCTTTGGAGAGGTAATTGTTTCCTAGAGGTATATGATCTCTTATTGAATATTATCTCTTTTTTTGTGTCCAAAATGTTGTATTGTTGTTGTTTTGTGGTACCCATTTGCGTGTTTGGGCAATCGTGTGGATTGTGAGGAAGATTGCCTTGTCATAATTTGGATGATGTTTCTGTTGGGAACTTGTTCTCTGCGCGAATTTTTTTTAATGCATAGTTATTTTTTATTATATATTTGATCTATAAATTCTGGGTGCGTCTGCTTTTGGTAGATATGCTGGTACTTCACTGATTCTTGGGAGCAGTTTCGCATCAGTGGAAAGATTGATCTGATTGATGCATCCAATTCAAACCCTGTTAAATTTCAGGTGATCCCTCCTCCAAGCTTAACTTAGTGCGATAATGCTTTTCGCATTACACTGAAAGGAATACGATATTGTACTGATGAATGGGTACATCTTACATTGGTTTTTATAGAAATTTCCAAGCTCATTGGTGATCATAAATATCTATATATATAAAAAAAAGTTTGAAATAGGTCTGTGAATTGAATTTTGAACAGACCTATAAAAGCTGTTGTTAAACCACAACACTATCGATGACTGCATATGCTTTCATGTGGATGTGAACATCTTGATCCCATGCCCTCAGAAAGCAATTTCTTTAGCAACAGGCCCTCATGTCAACAAGGTACCTGATATCAATATCACGACTGAATAAAGCTTCCTCTCGATAAGTTATCCTGTAATATGTCAGCAAGTATCAAATCCTCCATTT